>JAQPZY010001588.1:1333333-2000000 GCA_029931535.1 Margaritifera margaritifera
ATAAAACATCCAGAGGATAATATTTGTGCTTGATTAACTGTCTTTAGGTGTTACCCACAAGACAACAGGACGACCATCTGCAATAAATACTTTTATTTTCAAACATGTTTATCCTTTCTTCAGTCCTTTCGAAGCATATGAACAATTTCAGATTTATGTCAAATTGTATAATACCTACGGTTGATTGAAAAACAGCTGTTTCGTATAATTTGTCACAGTGCTGTTTTATTTCGAACTTTTTTTTAATCGCTTCAGTATCTGTTTTTGTCAAATCATTCTAGACTTCAAGATCTTCAAATTGTGCTGTAAATTTAGCTTCATGTAAATGTGTGTATATACTCACATTTCGTATTCCTTTTTCACTATAACCATCTCAATGGTCAAATAATGTTTAATTTGTGAAATAAGACCCTTCAATCTGACCTGTCTTGTCATTTTTAGAGTATTGTAACGTTTTGAGCACTTTTGTTGGTCTTGCGATGAGTCATCAAGTTAACACTTATTGAAGACAAAATGGGGCAACTCCCTGATTAGGGTTGTAATTCACACTGCTGTTGAATAATTGAATTTTGTTTTTTGTTGTTTTTAAGAGCATTGTTCTTAACGTCTGCTGCCGAATCTTGTATCATTGTTTACTTCGAGAATGGGTGAAAGTCACAGGTTTTGAGTAAAATAGGAGTGACAGCCAGTATTAGAAGTTTAGTTGGGGCATCAGCAATTTCCTTGCTTAGCCACTACTGCTGAGGCCTCGCATTAAATGTATGCAGTCCACTCATCTCATTCCTACACTAATTCATATGTACGATACACAGTTAACATGTTGAGGGTAACGTTTCACAATATAACATGTATAGTCATTAAAATGAAAGGTTTACCGTTGAATACATATAGTTGCTCCTACTTCCATGTGCGCTAGAGAGAAAGGACTTTCCGTGTAGGCTAGGATGTATATAGCTTTGAAAAATTATGAGTTAAACACAAATATTTAACCTAAGTTAGTAAAGCATAAAATTGAGAATCACGCTGACATTCTTTTGATTGTAAGCGTGTAGTACAGCAAGCGATGCATCCAATTATCAAGGTTCATGATTCGAAAATAAATAACATCTAAAATATAAAAAACTTTCAACAAACAATTTCAACAAAGTCACTGAAGCATGAAATTTAGGTCACAAAGTGGTCTTTTTGCGATGAGGGTGTGGTACTTATCAAGATGTATCCCCTCACCAAGTTTCATAATTCTGGAAAGAGTAGTATACATATAGAACGGCATCAACTCTTGTGGTAATGAGCTAAATGCAAAAACCGTGTGCAAAGCCAGTAAATGATGAAATATATGTCACGATGAGCTCCTTTTCTTGTAAGAATATGGTTAAGGCAGAGATGCATATCATCACCAATTTCATGATTCTGGCATAAACAGTGCCAGAAACAATGTCATCGAAAGATAAAATATGGACCATAATGACCTACTTCCACAATGAGGATGCATCCATTCACCAAGTTTCATGGTTCTATATAGCATATAAACAACCATTGTGGTCATGAGCTAAACGCAAAGGCGTAATCTAAGTCAGTAAAATGTGAAATGTTATTCACAGTGGCCGCTTTTACGGGTATGGTATTAATAGAGATGTACGAGTATGGTTCAATGATTCTAGCATGAACAATTAAAATACAGAATTTAACCAAAGTCAGTGATGCATGAAATATGGGTCACAGTGACCAATCTTTTATGATGGTGTAGTACTCATCAAGATATATCCTCTCACCAAATTTCATCATACAGATACAGGATGTAAGCAATCTGTGGTCATTGACTAAACACAAAAACTTAACCTAAGCAAGCAAAATGTAAAATGTCCGTCACAGTAACCTTCTATCGCTGTAAGGCTGTGGTACATATAGAGATGCCACTGTCAGGTCAGGCTACGCATGCTACCGTAAGTAACAGTAGACGGTACTATCTGTGATTGTTGACCCAGAGTGGACAGCTGCACTTATATCCCTCTGGAAAATCCTCTCTGGTGGATCAGGCAGCCGAGTATATGTGCTCATCTCCCCAGCTGTAAAGGTACATGGCAAGAGCTGTGTCGACAGAGCAGTGCATCAGCTCAGTCATGCCATTATCCCACTACCACAACCAGATATCTTCAAGTCGTGTGGCGATGGGCGAGCGGCAAAGCAGCAGGTGTGGATACGCTGGACATAGGATCGCTTTTCACTGGACCGAAGCATCAGTGGATCTTATCAACCCCTTAGACCGAGGAGTCCTATTTAGGATCACACTAATCACCTCTGTAGCATGAAGACGGGGCTGGAAAAGGTGTCCTACACATTGCCTGCTTCATCTTAAACCTGGACAGCATATCGTAGCTAATGAGGATCCCACCTTAGCGGTCTAAAATCTAACAAGAGAGTGCCTGGAAAGTGCGCACACTAATGCACAGTACATCAGCAGATAGACCTGAGAGAAGAACAGTTCTATTTGGTAGAGAACTGGTAAGATTCAACATCCAGATAGCAGCCCTGAGTGAAACTCGCCTAGCTGAGGAAGGACAACTCACCGAAGTAGGAGTCGGCTACACCTTCTTCTGGAATGGCCGAAGTAAAGAAGAGCGACGTGAAGCTTGTGTTGGGTTTGCCATCAAATCACAGCTAGTCAGCAAGCGCGTAAATCTCCCAAAAGGGCATGAATAACAGACTAAAGCAAATGAGACTCCCACTGTCTGTAAAAAGACATGCTACTATTATTAGTGCCTATGCAACCACCACGACCAACCCCGTGGCTATAATACTTGGATCAACATGAGATACAGGACTAATGGCAAGGTCTTCAATCTGAGGAAAATACGGGCGAAGACGAATTTACAGGAAGTGACTGTTCGCGATCTGCTATTTGCTGACGGCTGTTCCCTGAATGCCATTTTTGAGTCTGACATGCAACAGAGTATGGAACATTTCTCTTCTGCTTGTGACAATTTCGGTCTCACAATAAGTATAAAGAAGACAGAGGGAATGCAACAACTTGCATTAGGAAAGTCTTACGTAGAGCCTACCGTCACAGTGAATGGTCAGACCCTCCAAGCAGTGGACAAGTTCACCAACCTCGGCAGTACACTGTCACGTGCAGTCCACATCAATGTCAAAACCAATGCCAGAATTGCCAGAGCAAGTGTGGCCTTGGCAGACTACACGCAAATGTATGGGTGCGCAGACGCATCAGTCTGCAAACAAAACTGAAAGTCTACAAAGCCATTGTGTTGCCGACTCTGCAGTATGCATGCGAAACCTGGAGGGTGTACAGACGCCATGCCAAGAAGATGAACCATTTTCACATGGGCTGCCTGAGGAAACATATCATGGATAAGATGGTAGGACAGGGTCCAAGACACTGTGGTTCTCACACGGACTGGCATCCAAGCAACCACACTCTGCTGAAGAAATCACAGATGAGATGGGCAGGCCACGTCACCAGGATGTCAGACGGACGACAACAAAAGAAGATCTTCTACGGCGAGCTGATGGAGGGAAAGCCACCTCAGGGTGGCCAGAAGAAACGCATCCTTGAAATACTTCAACATTGACCGTGAGTCTTGGGAAGATCTCGGAAAGGATCGTTCCACCTGGCGCAGTCTCATCCATACTGAAGCTAGATACTATGAGCTGAGGAGAAATGCAGAAGCAGTGCAGAAGCTCGAGCAGCGTAAATCTCGGAGCTGCAGCACCTCCTCTATTTATCAAGCAACCCCAAGCGACATCTCTTGTTCAGTGTACCACAGACAGTTCAGAGCACAAATTGGCCTGATCAGCCACTCATGTCCTCAAAGAAACAAAACCAGCTAGTGATGTCATGGTCGTCGTCGAACTCGAAGGACAACCAGCAACAATAGATATACATATATGCATCCAGTGTGATGATTTGATCATCAACAGAGCTTGCGAAATATACTTCAAACACACAATTTAACCAAAGCCAGTGAAGCATGAACTATGGGTTACTTTTACCTATTTTTGTGATGAAGGTGTAGTACTCGTCAATATGAATAACGTCACAAACTCTCACGATTCCAGTATGTATACAAGGTGCATAAAACCTGAACTGAAAAACAAACTTATGCAAGAATGTACAAGTAATCAAATAAAGTTCATTTAATATGTACAAAATGAGCCCACTTAGCCCTTCTCCCACTTAGCCCTTCTCCTAGGGGTAAATACTATGTAACCCACTCCAAATTGTTACCTAGCACCTAGGAGGAAAGAACGCTTGAAATGCAGTGAGGATATATATATATATATATATATATATATATATATATATATATATATATATATATATATATATATATATATATATATATGCTGATACCGATGCCGACAAAGGGGTAGTACAGTAGGGGCGAGATATAACATAAATGAAAACATTGGTTTCACGTTTTAAATAAAGTCCTCTATGTATCGTGCTCGATAGTATCCAAAACCAATAATTCATTTATGTTTGTGTTTAAATGCACATAATGACTACCTTCTGACTCCAGAGGGACTGAAAACTAATATGTCCATGTTAAAGCTGCCAGTTAATTTCGACAGCATTATTGCTTACGACAGCGCAATCTGTAAATTATTGACAGAAACTACTAACAACGATTGTTGCTCTTGTTGCCATTATCTAGTTGGATAATCAACAAGATTGCTTGACAGTTTCATCATAAGTCGATTGAGTAATGTCCCCTTCTTCCAGAAGATGTTCATTTGTTGGTGATGTCATACAAAGGTCATAAATAGATTAAAACTGCACCTTTTAGCAGGAGAACAAAAGTAAAGGCTAATCTTGATTACTTCCATACTGCATCAGCAAATAAATTTTGCTTCATTACGAAAATAAATTAATGTTGCCACTTTAAATAATAATTAAATTTACCGCGATATGGAACTTTTGGAAGATGTTCACGTGGGCTTTAAAAAGCAGTGTATGTCCCATCAAATAGTACCGTTGCTTTTCTGATTTAATCTGTACTGGTTTTGCATTACATGCTCGAGCACGTCCATTTTAAGGTTGCTCGTTGCACTTGGTGACTGAATAAAATATCAAGAGGAAGGCGGAAGAAAGAAAGAAATGCTGAAATGCGCAGCTTTTTGTAATTGTAGTTAAATTATTTTTAAAAAGGAAAAATGAGACAGAAATGTAGAGCACGTGTTATATAAACAATTTAAACACATTTCTTAGTTTAAGTCATATTACACTGGCAGGTTTCAAGTCTATCCAGCTGACGAAGCATCATGTTTCAATCTTGTTTTAAGCTTTCAAAGATTTCTACATTTTTGGCCATTTTGTTGACATCAAGGAGATCAAGCACATATTGTGGCCTGGGTGTCTAGAAGCATCATATGATGTGGTTTGTTATTAGATATAATCAGTGGATGCCTACGGCAGCGTAATATTGTGTGGACTTGAGAATAGCAGAGATCTTACTATATCGATAGTTTCAAATTGGCATAACAATTTGTTTGTAGAAAGAATTGTCCGTATATTATGACTAATATCGTAAATGACAGGAAAAGAAAATTGCCAAAAGGTATCAAGTACGACAAAATCAATGCAAATCGGTACAAAAGACCCTTCTTCGATATGAGTTCCAGAGATCCATTGATAGCGGAGTTAAGCGTATCTTACTCTAATTTGATTCGAGGAAATTGAATAGCGTAGTTTTCTTCCTTTATCCGTCTGGAATTAGTTTTCTGGAATATTCAGAACAAGTCATTGATTTCGACAATTCATGGAGAATTTTCATTCCCAATATCCTAACAAAGTGTTAGGCCTATTCGGAAAATAAATTTACGACTCGATAAGGGAAAATATGAGATTTGACCCGGAATCATCTCTTTTATTTATCCTCTAAGTACTGCATATTCATAAAGACAATGACTGCAGTAAAGTTGCATAATTCGTCCTCGAAAACCAAAAACTTTCTCCACAAAACGTTTTCTAACTTAAACAATACAGCATCTGTTTTCTCAATTTTATTCTTATTCTATCATCATTACTGTCGTTATATCACCACCACAACAACCACCACCAACATCATCATCACGGCCACCATCACTACCACCATTATTCTTATTGTTATTATTGCTTGATCAAGATTTTGAAGTTATTTTAAAGACAGTACTGGAAGCATTTGTTGCAACAACAACAACAACAAAAAACCGATTACAAACGTAGTTAACCTACCGTGGTCATCAGCAATTTACATGTATTCCTTCTTGGCATAGTTCTAAGCTAAAGGTCTGTCATCGTCATCTAATCTCTGCTGTCTGAATCATCCACACTGAAATGCTATTCATTTATGTCATTATGCCTTTTGTTCAGGTGTATACGAACATTGTTATCCATTGCAATTTCTGGGAGGATTATTACAGTTTTCCACGTTATTATATTAGAGAGTGAGATTTCTGTACTTATAGGACTTTACATGAAGATTTTTTTTTCGTCTGTCACTGGCATCCCCTGCCCTTCCCCCCCCCCCCCCCAGTAACAAATATAAAATATGACAAGTATGTGCTTGTGTGTGAATCCAGTGAATCCAGTTAAACTTTGGTTTTTTAACAAAGAAGGACGTCAATGAAATGTCATTTCCTCGTGTGAACAATAATAAGAATGTACCTCATAAATGGATTCGATTAAAAAAAAACACAAAAAAAACTCCAGCACTTTTGAAAACTTTAGCTTAGCATGTGCAATATATGACTGGAAGTTGGACAAAAATTAAGTTTAGATATGTGAATTTTATTTTTCAGATCATAACTTCACATAAAGCTGTTCAACATCTTTAACTGTAACGTGCATCGTCTTCTTGCAGCTGGCCACCGTGGATGCAATTTCTGTGTGTTCTGAAACTGTCCCTACTTGCAGTTTATGTTTTTTAAACCCAATTTTAACTCTGAAAATTCTGTTCCTTGCTCACTGGAGTTTAAATGCTTTCAGTATCATACCAGACACTGTCTGCATTCTACTTTCAGTTCGCAAAATCGGTTTTCCAAAACTGCACAGACCAAACGGGTCAGTCCAGTTGGATTTCAGATGTAAGCTATCATTTTAGGTACTTAGGAACTACAAAATGCTGATAATTGTGATCCAAAGGAATAAACGGATTCAGATATTCGTTCAATAGGACAATGAGTTGGAATTAGGGAAATGGTATACCCAAGAATAACCGTAAACAAATACATTGATTAGAATGTTTACGCCGCTCTAATCGTTGAAGCTTGTTGCTGCATTTAGTAAACATCAACACAAATTCAGCAAAGTTGCATCCGGACACTAAACGATGCAATCATATTTGCTGACGTCCGCCATGAAAGCGATGACGGTCACTGATTTTGGACCACAATAGTTAGTCAGAGTTACTCTAAATATTTTCGGGAAAAATCACGGTTTTCATTTGGTTTTCTAGAGACACATACACTCTTGACGATAGATACATTGGTATACTTGTTTAAGTCAGGAATTACTATAGTGATTCATGCAGATATTGATCTGACATTTGTATCAAAATCAGGCAGACGAACCTCGATGATAACGTTAGTCTGCTCTCTCTCTCTCTCTCTCTCTCTCTCTCTCTCTCTCTCTCTCCTTTTTTTCTATTCAAGTTGAATGAAACAGGTTATTCAAAGTGGCACAATAGTATATCAGCAAATGAAGCAGAATAACGAAGCCTTTGGTACTCCTCTCTACGTCATTCACATAATCCACCAGATTAGTTTGAGAATCTTCTTTTGTACTAAAATTAGCGTGGAAAAAAATGCTTAATTCATTTTTAAGACATAACTTAAAAATAAAAAAAGATTTTTTGAAAATTTCTAACACATTTCGAGTCAAACGCAACAGATAAATAAAGGTGTGAATAAATAAGCACCTAAAGCAAAACAAAGTGTTTTGATTTTTACCTCAATTCAGACGAAATGAGTCGACGGGACACCCGCCTGAACTAAAACGATTGCCCCATGCCCGTTAATCGTTTTAGTATCAGAATGTGTGTATATATATATATATATATATATATATATATATATATATATATATATATATATATATATATATATATATATATATATATAATCCTGTGTCGCATGTATCCGAACATATAATGTGGGATCCATTATAGGTGCCATTTATACTTATAATTTCATGTGTATATACCTTGCATTTCTGAATAGAAATCTAGTGGGTTTGTGCATATAGCTGAGTGCTAAATTCCGCTGTCTAGCGAGCGAGTTCTCGTTCACCTGCAGTACCTTTAACCTCGCTCCATTATTATTATTTTTTTTTTTTTGGAGTGCATGGCTTTGTGGGTTAGTACGCTGATACATGAGGACTAAGTGATAGGCGCCTTTATTCACAACACAGGTTCGGATCTTCTTTGGGGCCGTCCATATATGACGTTACGCACCGAAAGGGGAGGAGGGTACGACTTGTGTGACGATGTGTGACAATGGGGGGTAGGGGAGGTTTTGAAAAATTTGACGTCACAAAAACAACATCAGCATCATCTACCAGAGAAATGAATAAGTCGCAGTGTTGTATTGTTGTGTATGTTTCTAATTCAGAGTGACTTCAGACCAATTTTATTTTTGAAAACTTTTTTTGGGGGGGGGGGGTCAAAGCTTTGTGACGTCATATCTGAGGGGGTCTGAGTTTTTGCGACGAAACGTGACGAGGGGGGAGAGGGGTAAAAAATCCGCCAAAATTGCGTGACGTCATATATGGATGAATTATAACTCCCTAATCTGTTTAAATATATTGGTGTGTGGGTTCTATCATCATACTCAACCCATTAGCACGAACATAGGAAACTGCGAATTATTCCGATCTTGGGAAATGTTGTCAGCGTGGCTAAAATTTCGATGTAATTTGTCTAGGGACCAAAGGACATCGCAGTTGCTGTGAAATACGAGCAGCATGCGTTACATGCAAAGCAAACAAATATTACTATTAATAAAATGCCTGTATAATATTCCATTTATCCACCATACGATCGATATATTGTAACTGTCCCCATCGAAGGCAGTGCGTAGATGTTGACTCAGAAAGTTTTGCCAGAGGCAAATATATCGCCATGACAACACGTCCGGAATTAAAGGAAATAGCCAGTTTTGTAGCACTAACAACGTTGATAATTTCTGTGGGATTTCGTAGATTTGTGGATGATACTTTCTATTGATATTTACTTTTCTCCATTACTGGTTTATGTATTGAGCTTTTAGTGCGTAGTGATTATGTTCTAAATCCACAGCCAGGTGTGATAGAGGAAATTAAATTCTGAAAAATTGATCATTGAAGAAAATGCTATCAGAGAGGAGATATAATGACCTCATTATTGACCCGCTGGACACTATATTTTGAGACTGAAGTCAACACTGGCCATAGACATATGTATTAGGAACTTGTACAAGGCGCTCAGCTGCGATCTCTGTATTCTAATCAGCTGGGAATTAGTGACAGTGTACCAGTTTTTGACTGGGTCTGACCATGTGATTGACTTGCTTTCTATTTAAGGGTGATTCGTTTTATCTTTCTGTCAATAAATAAAACTTTCTGTCATTAAATAAAAAGTAACAACACTGGTCTACGTCATTTGAATAATCTAGGTCTCATAATGTTGAAAATCTCAGTATAAAAGAAAATTAAAATCTGAGATCAAAACAAATGCAATGCCAGGCCTGCCTAACAAAACAATCAGGCGTGGTACTAACCAATCACGCTTTTATTTCGATGTCTATTTTGACCCAGAAATAAAATGACATCCTCTTATTTTACACCATGACATATGTTGAAAATTTATTTGAAAGCTAAAAGTTCCACATATTTCCAAACAGTCCCAAGTAAAGCGAAAACATAGTGATAAAAATCAATTACAAAAGCTGCTGGTTTATCTCGTCTATTACCACTGGTGATTATCGCACGGTATATAGTCGTCTTCAATTGTAAATTTTAATTGCCAGTGTACTTTTATCTCTTTTCTTCTACTTCCGGCTCGTCGGTACCACAAAGCGGAGTAAAAGAGAAATAGTTTTAGAATTTATGAAATTTTATTTTGTTGTTTACACCTTCGTTTCCACAGTAACATTTCTTACTTGACGAGGATGTAATTAATTCGGAAAAAACATTCAGGCCTTGAATTCAGTTAGAGCATCCTCGGTCTTTTCTGTTAAAATATCTTGGATGTGTCGCAGAGTAAGTCATTTTGAATTCCATTTATTAAAAATGATCTATCAAATGACGGATACGTGATGAAATAATACGTCACTGTGTTATATATGAAAACGAAGTAGTGATTCATTAAAAACACCGACATCTAATTTAGTCCATATACATTCACGTAACAGATCGTGGGCTGAGTTAATTGTTCCGATGCAGAAACTGACACGTACTCAGCATTTCAACTTCTGTCTCCTTTTGTATAATATTGTATTTAATTAATTGGTTATATAGAATCAGCAGCACGTTCCCCAAAAGGTTCCGTATGTAGTTTCTTTTGATAAATGTTTGTTTAAATCTTAATTCAATACTAAATAAAATTAACTAATGTTGCTTCTTAAATGAGATAAAATTCATAATGATCAAAGTCTCAGCTGTTGATAAACTGCAAGATTTTCCTATAAGTTTCTAAAAATGTTCAAAAGAAAATTCTGGTCTCCTTTCATTATCAGAGACAATTTACGTACGAAGCAGTGGGTGAGCTGTATGACTTTACTTTTCTTTTTGTTTAAATTATCAACTATAGGTGATAAAAAGACTGCTTTCTGATCAAAGGTTTAACCGGCGACGGCTTCGTCTGACAACATGGCTTAATTCCATTATGACTCGAAGTCACCAAGTAACTGGCTGTCATTTTTGACAGAGAAAAGAATTAAAGAAAGAGGAAACTGCTCGAGTTATAGTCTCCGTACCTTAGAGAATATATATATATATATATATATATATATATATATATATATATATATATATATATATATATATAAGTTCTTTTTTCTAGAATGCTTAAAATACTGACATTGTTAATCGGTTAAGATTGTGAAACTCTGGGGAACGACAAGTATTTTATGATATCGGCCTCCATAAGTGGTGTATGATAAAGTTGATAATCAGATAGACCCATGCCTGAGGCTTGTGTGAATTTGAATCGAAAAGTAACCTCGCTTTGTCAGATTTGCATTACAGTTGATTCCTTTGTCAAATTGTCTCTCGTGGTATTGACAGGGAAAAATTACCAAAATATATCAGGCAAGAAAGACTCAATAGAAAAAAGATACAAAAGACCCATACTTTATTATAAAGCATCAAGTTAGAGGTGCTCTACTTGTATAGGACTTTATCGTTGGCCAGAAAATTGAACTGCGCGGATTTCTTCCGTTATCAGGCTACAATCAGTTATTTGGGATCTTTAAATTATTCCATGGCTTTCAATTTTCCTAATGTATTTTCGTCTCTAATATATTTGTTTATTAATAGAATAATAAAATTATTTATAAGTCAGATACTGGACCCCGATAAGTACCTATAAATTATTGCCTATTTTTTTTTCTTCTTCTTATTCCTTTTTTACATTTACACACAGACATAAAATATATTTTTTCTGTCAGTTGGATAATGCAACAATGTATTTTGCAATTCGCTACATTTAACTTCAATTTTGATAAATTAAAATGCCAAATAATATTTCTGAAGTTAAACCATCGCTTTTCTGTACTTGGTGACATATGGTATATAAAATGTGTTGTGTTTCCACAATTGTCAAACTGAAGCAAATAGAATGTCTCGCCATCGCAAATCGCCACACTATTTACCGCATATTTAAAACCCCTCCACTCCATCTGTACCTCACACACACACACACACACAGTCATCAAGGGTCTCAGTGCAAAATGCGCCACATATATAATGCCGTGACTGCGTGTATGAACAGATGGTCAGAAAATATTTGAAAATGTCATTGTAACTGAAATCTGTGTACATTTGACGTTTGACCCCCCTCTGGGAAACCACAGGAGCAGAAGCCAAGAATAACTCCCCTGTTGCAGATGGTTATATTTGTGCATCGGACATTTACCCCCCCCCCCCTTTCTCGTAGACCCCAGGAACAGAAGCCAAGAATAACACCCCTTTCGCACCTTTCGCAGATGATTATCACAAGGACAACAGAAAGACAAAGTTTCGCGAATTTCCACCCAGCGGTTGAGGAGGAGTTATAATAACGAACAGATGGACGGGCAGACGGTAGGGTGCGAGATATCACAATATCCACGACGCTTTTTTAAAAGCGTGGGGATAGATATAGAGTTCTATTTTGTGAAAACGAGAAACACTTTAATTTCTATTTATTTTTGTATGTAAATAATTTGTGAAACTCAAACTGATTGTCAGTTCCAGTTGGACATCTTGCATAAACATGGATTAATCTCCTATTCGATAAACAAGTTGCTTTCTAAAGAACAAATTCTACCAATTCCAAGGTGTTTAGGAGGAGTACAAGTTAATTTGGAATCTGTCCCCATTTGAAAATGAGAAACTTGTGTCTGTTATGTTACCTAGTTTCCAACATGTGTACCTCTTTAAGAAAGAAAATACGCTAATGCGCTTATTACAACAGCAACAAAAAAAAAAAAAAAAAAAAAAAAAAAATAAAGCCAACAAACAACACAACAACAAAAACAACACATTATATATCAGTGTGAAATTTTGAACTGAAATTAACCTCGATAACTACACAGTTCTCTGTTGACAATGACGGGACAAATTGCCAAAATATATCAAGCAAGTACGAATCAATAACACAGTAACAAAACGATACAAACGATCACTTTCCAGTTCTCAGTCGCGAAGAATGAGCATCCTGGATTTTTTATAGAGGTTATATATTTCATGTGTTATATAGCAACAATTTACAAGACTTTAAAATCCTACGCTTGTATGAAACATATAAAAGTGAGTGCCTTCAATTTTAAAAAATTATAAATATATATCTTTGTGCAAACTTTCACAATGTATTTCTGCAACATAACTGCATACCATGCTTTGAGCAAACTTTTGATCCGAAAATAAAACTGATTGTTTATGCAGCGAACATACGGTTGGGAAGTAGTTTGCAATAGGATTGTATAGTATGATTTGTCTCATACATATCCTTTCACTAGAAAGTGTTTGATTTTGCCATTGATGCAATGACCAAGGCAGTTTCATTGTGTCGATATGAAAATAAAAGTGACTTCGCAAAAGCGATGGTTCCATGTTGCCAATGTAAGTGATTCATTGGTAGAATTGTCTATATTCTAATCATTTACGTTGGTGACAGGGAAACAATTGCCACTAAAAAGTAACAAGCAAGAAAGGATCTATGAAAAATAAAATAATAACGTCTCTTTACAATATTGTACTCCCGGAGCTACGCGACAAGCTAGAATTAATATTAGTACATTGTTTTACTAAGTATTTTGTATCGCGGGAATATTAAATGAAGCAGATTTTTCCCCTATCTGGCTGGAAATCTAAATCAATACTTTGCTTCTAACATTTTGCCAAAGGATTTTCGTCTTCGTTATGCTTACTCGTTAGGTTTGTTTGAAAAATAGTATTTCAAATCTCTATGTAAATTGGGCAGCAATTTTGACTTCAAAAAGTACTTATAAATTATGCCTTCTATTTTCTAATATTATTTCTTACACAAGAAAGACAATTAGTTCCGCATATTAAATTATCAATGTTCAAATACAATCAGCCAATTTTGTACAGTATGCGTGTTAATATCTGTAGTTTTTATTTAAGATTTAATCGAGTAATTATTTTATAATGTCATTTACCGTGAATAAAAGTATACAAGGCTTGGTATTTAAAAGTTTGTTGAATGCAGAAAATGATATCAATCCTCACTCTGTGGCGTCAGGAGGGGTTGGGTTGGGTTGAGAGGGGGCAATTGCCCCCGGGCGCCAGGCGAAGAGGGGGGAGGGAGGGTGCTATTGGGATTTTTTTTTTTGTAGCTTCAATTTTCATAGTATTTCACCTTCATCTTAATGTAACGGGGGCAATTTTTCACAAAACATATTTAGGAGGGGGGATGCAGGGGAGGAGGGAGGTTGGCAACTGACATAAAAACTGTTCCCTTTTGCAAGTAAGGGCGCCACTAACGAACATTGCTCCCGGGCGCCTCGAACCATCGCGCCGCCACACTTATTGCTTCAGACGCTTCAATTGAGATTTGGCAAAATTTTCGTGGAGCAAAAGCCCCAAAAATATGAAAACTGCTTATTAACTCAAATATTTATCTAAATCTGTTTGTAATTATTCATATTTGTTGAACGATTTCACGTGACATCTATTTTTAGATATATGTTGCTGGCTACTGATCGTCCTGATTGTGCCATCTGATGTAATTTTCAATGACTAGTTTTCTTTTGTTTGGACTATGTGACTGACCGAAATTTTCTAAGTTCTGTAAATCAGGTATTTCATATTCTGAATTAAATATATTTTGTATCAGCAGGATTTGTTACAAAAAAAAATCACCTGCCAAAACATTGTATTTATATATTTCGAAAACTGATTGTTTTTAGCTACTGTAATAAATTCCATTACTCATATAAGCTTCTAATAATTAATATTACTTTTAACTTCTATTATTATCATTATCATTAATTTTGACTAGGTTTAGCAGCGTTCTTGAAAATAATAATATCCTGATTTGTTACAAAATTCAATTTGTTTCATGTCGTATATAAAATCATCGATCTGTTGAAAATATTATCAAGAAATACTTATGTTCATATTCTGATGGTCAAAATCTCGTTTTCTACTTTCCTTTTGATGTAACTATTTCCAAGAGTTTTACCAATCTACTTTCATAACTCATGATACTAAGATCTGACGGATAAGTTGCACAGAAAAGATTTTAAAATATCTAGATTTATTTCCAACCTTCAATTGAAATGATTCTGTTCGATATGTTGAGTTTTATGGTACACTTGCTGCGGAAATTGCAATCTCTGTATGCTATGAAACTTTCACTTCTAGCAGTTGATGGGTCTGGAATTTTCTACGAAGGGGCTTAGATGGGTATGTGTGATATATTATTTAGATGGGTATGAATATGTGTGATATATTATTTAGATGAATATGTGTGATATATTATTTAGATGAATATGTGTGATATATTATTTAGATTAATATGTGTGATATAGTATTTAGATGGGAATGTGTGATATATTATTTAGATGGGTATGTGTGATATATTATTTAGATGAATATGTGTGATATGTTATTTAGATGAATATGTGTGATATATTATTTAGATGAATATGTGTGATATATTATTTAGATAGGTATGTGTGATATATTATTTAGATGAATATGTGTGATATATTATTTAGATGAATATGTGTGATATGTTATTTAGATGAATATGTGTGATATATTATTCAGATGGGTATGTGTGATATAACTAGCACGTTGGTAAGCTCCAGGGTGATTAAGACCATTGATTTCTTCTTACTCGTGTTGAACTTTTGAATAACTGGGATTTTAGTATGTATATAATAAGACGGAAATCAAATAACTTTATATAGATTCATTTCTTGACTGAATCTGAGGCAATTAAGTCTGGGATATATCAAATGGAGTGGAAATGAACGATTCCTCCACTTTGATCAAAATAAAATGTGTGAAGTACCTGCAATTCTGATCCAAAAGTTTCAGTCATTTGCAATCTTTGTTTTATCAGCTTTTTTTCTTCAGAATCAGTCCTTCCACATTCCAATGCATAACGCGCGTTATATCTAAGTTGACAATATGACTAAAACAAGCAACTCAAATCAAAATACCAGTATACAGTAGAATTAAAATTACACAAGACTCACTCACAGAAAGGACTCGATCTGTCCGAAGTTTCCATATCGGTTGAAATACGCTTAAAATTAGGTGCTGTTTAAATATTTATGTGTTTTAGATTTTAAAAGGAATGAATAAAAAGGTTTCTACCATACCCTGAAAGGTAGGAACATGTAGAAAGGGAATTTATACTTCGGGATATGTATACAGTACAAGACAATCAACAATAATGTTGGAAAGCATAAACCTAAAGTATTATTTCTGTATAATACTCGGTTAATAGCTTCATTCATTTTAATACGTAAAGCTGGTGGCAAACGTCTGTAAAACTCTGCCATGTTGCACCTGGGCATTAAAACTGCAATTGCCTTGTCAAATTTCTGCGAGGACACATATACCGGTTAGTAACTCTTTACCAGGAATGAGAGCGCTTTGCGTTTTATATCAAAGAGACGCACACAGTTGTGATGACATGTGGGTATGCCGGCTTATTGTTTATGTAATAATCTAAAAGGAATCGACATAGACGTTGATCTGTCATTTTTCTTATCAAAGTCGACGTGACAAATCTATTCATTTACATTTCTTATCTTTGCTTATTTGAAAATTATGAATTCATTTATTTCAATGGTAATAATTTGTATGCTTTTGCCAAAAAAAGTCACATTGTTAAGCTACTTAAATACGTGCGTTAAGAAGAATGGGGATCATACTGTTTCCTTAGAAGAAAGACCGTTCGTTGGTCCTTTATAATTCGCGGTTTGTGCCAAGCAACAAATCCATGAAAAATTTTAACCCCACGAATAACAGTGATTTCACGGTTTTCTTCTTACTGATAATAATAGTCTGTAATGCAAACAAGGTTTTGTCTGTCCTGCAGCGGCATAGCAATTTGCCATTTTGGGCAACTCTATAAACATGACGCTTTGTCCTTTAGATCGTTTAACAAGTACTTAGGTTGACTGATTATCTGTTTGTATTCAAAGTTCTTATCTGTTGATAAAGGAACTGAGAATCGAAACTTTAGTTAATTATAGTGTGATCAAATTGTTTGACAGTCGCAACGTAATTTGCTCTCAGAGCTAATATAATCATCAACAGGCCTTTAGTTGATAGTTTTGCATATTTTGCTGATTTTCTGTTATATCGATACATATCTTCTTCCAATATTGATCACTTTGCGCGTTCATAAATACATGCAACCCTTCATTACAATATCAACCAGTATACAGTCGATCCTCTTACAACGCGGGTATGGTCATAGATCCTATTCAACTGTTTCAATTTCTTTATATTGGTGCTACATGATTTATTTCGTTTCATTGTAATACTTTGTTGTTGATGACCAAAGTTTTTGGGGTTTCACTTCATTAAAAACTTCTTTTTTTTTTGTATTGTGTGCACTATTATGACAAAAACGTATCAAACTGTACCTCAGTATAGGCGGTCTTCTTACTTTTTATTACTCACATGAACAGTGTTATAAAAAGAAAGTACTACATGTAGCAAGACTAATTTGAGATCACTAAGTTATATCGTCATTCCTTAACCAACATTATGTAAACTGATTTATAAGAGTTCTACATTACAGTTGTCAATGTTTAAATTGTTGTCGGAATAAGTCATTATTTTCATATTCAACAACTAAATAAAGACAGATGGCAGGATATTTGGGACTAGAGCTGAATATCTATGATATGACGGTGAACATTTGTATGGACACTTAACCTTGCTGGTTAATAGTATGCTGCAGGCAAAGATTATCCAAGACAGTATGATGTGTGGAGTGTTTAAAAAGAAAGGTGAGAAAGTAGATGCTAAGAATGTCCGGAATACGTGTTACAAGTAAACTGTAAGAAAATCTACTGAAGACAAGACTGCATCAGAAAGTTAGTAACCATTTATATATTGCCACCCGCTGTTTAAATTCCCTAAGTTTACTGGGGAAGTAAAACACGTTGCAACTATACTGGCCTAACTGTGTTGTTCTGCATGATACTTTGTCTATGATATGGTCCACACGGGTGGAGCATGCCTCATTCCTTTCATTATTTTACAAGTAATTTAGGTCGTCTGTTGGCCAGTGACATTTCCGAAGCAGCCCCGGCGACTGTTTGTACTTAACATAAAAAAGAAAAGAAAAACAAAAGTTTATATATTATTACCCAAATTAAAACTGAATTAATGAAATGTTTCAACATCATATTGAACTAAGTTTATTCCAATTCGCACTTGAGGAAACAGAAAGTATTATTATGTTTTGAAACACCGTTTACAGTTTATATACGTTCGTCTTAATAAAACCTCTATGTGACTCTATTCCTAAGAACTATTTAGTACATGGATGTAATCTGGGCTCAATTAACTTTAATCCCGAACTACGTCTCCGGATAGAAATGACAGCGCCAATGCCGTCGACATCCAGCAATATATGATTATAAGTAAAACTGATGGATAACACCATTTATAAAATTTGTGAATAATATGTATATCCCTACATACAATCAGTGTATTGTTATTGTGGTTGTAAGACGCAGCGCTCGGATGTTGACTTAGAAAACGAGTGCCTGAGGTAAAGATGTTGCCGTGGCAACAATTGAAGGATTTGGGCAGAAATTGGTAGTGTATTGTACTTACAACAAGCACAATTTATTGCATGGGGATTTCATGAAACAGATGATATTAAAATTAATTAAAACACATCTTGTGGACTTAAGTTTGAGAGGTGAAGAGTAATAGACTTGCCGTAAACATTCGGTTACATGATGATCCTGAATAAGCGGCTTCGATTTAATTGCTTAAGTCCATCCGGCTTCGAAACGGTGAATGTGTACTAGAAGCCATCACTGTATAAATCTGCCATTGACTCGTACTACACTCAGGGCTAATTTCAAATATGCGGTTTGCGGCAACTTCGCGCATGGGAAACTAAAATAAACGCCAGTCGTGTGAGCACTTTCAACCCAATATTAGTTATATCATGCAGAGGAAATGGGAGCTAAGTACCTTTCTGAGACACAACGAGTCGGCCGATCAAATGGATACCTTAGTGGGTGTCGAACAAGCGACCCTTGGATTACGAATCCCATGCTCTACCAACTGAGCTTCAGCTTAAAAAAAAGAATTTAACTCTGTATGCCATGAATAAAAACCTTGTGTTGTCTTTACATGATTTGTGTTGGTCAACCAGACAACATATTTTCCAATTATAGCTGACAGGTGACCTCCCCTTAGGCAAATTCCCGTTAATATGCGTGCAAGACTGAAAATTACAATGTACATATCCAGAACAATCGTTACTTGCAAGTTATTACTCCATTGTATTTATAGATATGTCCTTTACGTCGCTTTATATTGACCTGTGTGGACATATCCAGGATAGCTGTTACTAGATTGTTATTAAGCCATTGTATTTATATATATATATATATATATATATATATATATATATATATATATATATATATATATATATATATATATATATATATATATATATTATATATGCCCTTCACATCGGTTTATATTGACCTGTCTGTACATATCCAGGATAACCGCTACTTGCAAGTTATTACTCCATTGTATTTATAGATATGTCCTTTTTGTCGGTTTATATTGACCTGTGTGTACATATCTAAGATAACCGCTACTTGCAATTACTACTCCATTGTATTTATATATATATATATATATATATATATATATATATATATATATATATATATATATATATGTGTGTGTGTGTGTGTGTGTGTGTGTGTGTGTGTGTGTGTGTTCTTTACGTCGGTTTATATTGACCTGTGTGTACATATCCAGGATAATCGCTACTTGCAAGTTATAACTCCGTTGTATTTATTTATATGTCCTTTATGTCAGTTTATATTGACCTGAGGGTTAATAAAGTCACTATCTTAGTCATACTTCATTTCATAGTCGGTATTTCTCCTGATGCTTTGCTTGCTCACTTATCGACAGCAACTAAGAACTGTTTCTTAGTCTGACGAAATATCTAATAAAAGCTTTGTGAAAGAATTCGGACAACTGAGATTAATTCCACTGAAGCACTAGCAAATGTGATGATGTAATCTAAGTAAACCCGGAATATCTAAATCCAGTGCTCGATTTAAAAAAATGCAGGAAATTTTCTTATATATCTTTTCTCATATCATGGCATGATTTCTAAGATTTTCACACATATTTAAACAATTAATTTAATAAAATGTAGATGCAACCGTTGTTTCTTTTATCGTAATCTGTTCTCAACTGAACTATATTTACTCTGAGGTCAACATGCAATCGATATATGTGACATATCAACAAATACTTTTAACGGAGAAGGTACATGCCATCATGTCATTAAACAGTACATGGGAAACGAAATATTACATGACTTACATAAATTTACAGAAGATTTAATTTTAATCGGCTGTTATGTTGCAAATATTCGCTTATATATACATGTATATATATAAATATATATATATATATATATATATATATATATATATATATATATATATATATATATATATATATATATATATATAGGTCACGTGACTTCAAATATGGAGAAGTTGACGCTGCAATACACACACAAGTTTGTAAAGGCGCAGTTACAAGACAGCTTCGCAATATTTCGAACTAAGCTCTTCGTAAATGGAAACAACTTACAAAGACAAAACAAACGCGTGACATAAAAGCCGAAGGACAACCTGAACCATTTACATGTTTGAAAGAGAAGATAAATCTATATAAACGAGTTTTAAAAACAGTAAAAATAATATCATCTGAAAAACACCATAAAAATGTGTCAACTACGTGTCTATTTTGTGTTGGTATCAGAATAACACGAGTTTATCAACAATAATGAAAGGTGGGGTAAAATGATAAATGTAATTCCCAATAACATTTTTCTAATAGCACAACCACACTCGCCACGATTATGCGCGCTTGTCTCTATGTGAGGTATTTTATTATTATTATTAATATTGTTATTATTATTATTATTGTTTTTTTTTATTTTTGTATTTTTGTATTTTTTTTAATCTGTCGCCTGAGCTGTGATGGAAGAAAGAAAGAAATGTTTTGATGACACCACCATGACAGCTATTTATGTTATTACCATTTTTATTATCAAATACACCTTGATTAAACTGACCTCCGTTTGAAAAATATAGGTAGTAAGTAGTAGTAGTAGCAGTAGTAGTAGTAGTAGTTGTTGTTGTTGTTTATGTTATTATTATTATTATTATTATTAATTTTTATTATTATAGGTTCATAATCCCTTTTACCTGAGGTTGCAACCCTCCAAAGCCGACCATGCCAGAGCGTACATCCAGTTCTTCCAGGCAAATTTCTGGTTTAACGTTGTGCTTCTTTTGGAGGAAGAGCTGTTATTCGATGGATTTTACTCTGAAATGATGAGGACTTCCAAAGATTCTAAATGGAACCTACAAGTTGAGATTATAGCAGGAAACATTAGCACAGAAAATTTATATAACATGATGCTTACACGTTTAGCGGGATCTCCAAAACTGGTGTTCATTCATTCAGATATGGATTTGTGCAAGAGGATATTTTTCGTATCGAAGAAAGAAAATATTTCATCTGTGAACCATGCTTGGTTTATCACGGAAAATTGCTATACTCGCAACAGTTCCGAATTGGTGGCTTTTCCCCCTGGTGTGTTGGTCATCTTGCCACGGTCTGTCATGCACATAGAAGATATTATAACGGATGGTGTCAACCTGTTAGTTAAGGCAGTGCAAGGAGTTGAGAGATATGTCGATTTGAGGAAAAGAAAACAATGTTTTGAACGAGATCTTGATTCCAATCAGGAAATAGGGGAACAACTCCACAGGTACGTATGCAAAAGTTCGATACATACACTTCATAGAGTATGTTTCATAGTTTGTACACAAACATCGTTGTACCGCAATTGCATACACTGCATCCTGTCAAATACCTTGAAATCCCGTCATAATGAAGTAAAGATTAACAAATCAAGTCGAGTACCATCCAAAATCTAACGTCCTGTTCATGGAATACACTCTCAAACAATAGGTCGAGTTTTGACTATATTTATATGGGTAAGTTTTAAGTACTTCATTTTAAGTTTCATACTATTTCTTCATATAAATGACAAAAGTCACGATTACGCAAAAGTGGCTAATATGGATCGTGTCGTCTTCATTACGAACTCCATTTATAGTGAACAAGTCTAAAGGTATATCGAAGAATCGTCGGGGATATGGATTTGGAAAATGACTTTGGTAGAACACCATTTACAGGTTTATTAAGGTTTATTAGTTGACACCATTTCAAAATGTTATCACATTTGATTCAAAGATAGTACTTATTGACTAAGATCTCTCTCTCTCGTGTGTCGAATTCAAAATCAACTGTGATCTCTTCGAAAATTATGAAAAATGAAAGATTATATTCTAGATTTTTGAACGTCTGATTAGTAAAGTTCTTGAGTGGGGGGAGGGGGGTGATGATAATAATTGTTTCGAGTCCGGGGAGGGGTGTGTGGGTAACGATAGTAATTGTTTCGAGTCCAGAGCAATTTGTCTTAATTGAATAGTTGCAAAAGGTATAAACTGACAAGACTTTGAGTTCAGAATATTATTGAAAAATCTGTCACCACGTGTGAGTTCGGTTAAGTTTCGTGTAAATGATGTTATAAAATTTATCTCATTCTTCCCATACAAGTTTTAATGCACCATAAATTATTAGAGATTGGCATTTTGTTTCGTATCTAAAAACCCCAAATTAAATCCCAACTAGGTTATCCATTAAACAAATTTACTACTTTAATGAAATACATAAACACAAAATATTCGCGTGACCTATACAGACAGGGTTTTTTCATTCTTTTATTTTGATATCGACCAGTTTCTTCTCCTTGATATTGACATACTGCCGTTTCAGATGGAAACGATGAAAAGTCAACAGATTTTGTGGGGATTTTTTAAATATAAATATGCATAATATGTTTCATTTTGTTTCCCATTCATTGTATATCAGAGATTATTCCCACTTGACTATATGTATGCTGATAGATTTATCTTTTGCTCAGTTAATGAGCAATGACGTAATATCGAATGTCACCTCATCTCCCTTTTGACTAGCGAAACATGTGCTCGTCCATGATGTTGAACATCGAACCGCAAGGCTTCTTTTAAAATAATCATTGGCAAATTAAATTAAATCAATTAGATCAGTTAGCGAAGAGATAATACAGTATTAAAATTTATCATGCATACAGACTCATTGGAAGCCTCATGCTATCAGCCTAATCATAATAAAACAGCAATGAATTTAGATATTTTAGCTACTATAAGTTTGCGTTTCACAGTTCTTCCCAATGGTTGCTAAAAAAAACAAACTTTCGGTTTTTTTCATCGATCGAGGACAGTCACATATCAAAATCTTAAAGGTCAATAAAAACTACATTTCAAAAAGATTGTTATGATTGAGTGCCCGTAATTTCATCTACGACGAGCTGGCGTTATGATATATTGCTTATCTCTATTTCCTTGGAAAAGGAATATCTTGATGGACTTTCAACTACACGATATTTAAGGCTTCGATCGTTATTTGATTATTCTAACGAGTTGCCTGGCACTCAATATCTATTCGCATACCAATGGAATTGAAATATATATGATATCTGGTAACTGAGTTTTGAAATTTCGCTTGTAATTTATTTTGATGAATATTCTTCAATGTTTCGGTGAGCATATCAGATAAAATCAAAACTTCATTCCAAACTTCAGTCAAGGACCTTCCTTTACTTGTGATGTCCTGGCAAAATTTCAAGATGAAGGTCTTTATAGCTTCGTATTAACATCACAAATGTTCACGCCATTAGGTCCTTGAAGTAAATGGCATATATGATGCTAATTACGATTTAGTTTCGTATATAACAATTTCGGGTGAATTATGATTACACTATCTTAAAGTCTTGGTCAGGAATGTCTTTAATCATCAAATATGTCAGTTATACGTCGCTTCTCAGCCAACTTATATACTGTGTGATGCACTCTACTGTTTACAAGAAATTCGCCACAAATTTACCGCAGCAAGGATGCCTATAATTTACCACAGCAAGGATGCCACAAATTTACCACAGCAAGGATGCCTATAATTTACCACAGCAAGGATGCCACAAATTTAACACAGCAACTATGCCTATAATTTACCACAGCAAGGATGCCTATAGATTCAAAGCGCTGAAATAAACAGTCGATGACTTCCAATATAATTACATTTTGATGAAAAAATGATCAAGTATGTATTTTTAAGACAAGCTCCATAATATTTGGTGTCTCTCAAGAACGTTGGTCATTAACGAGAACAATAAATACACAGCCTTTTAAAAACTGTTAAAAACAAAAATCAAAATAAAAAAATACAAAGCAACAAACACAAACAATAATGTATGATATGCGCGCTCGACAAAAGAGAGACCTTAAACCGGTCGGCATATAATGCATGTACGCATGTGTTATGGTAAATACAATAATAATCTTTTGTGAGGACACATGTCATCATTCTGAATATTGATTTGAGCAAAAACTTGTACCAGCCAGTACTGATCAGTTTGTATATGTCAGACAAGATCCGATTGACAAGTATCTAACATGTTTCCGTTGATTTCTAAGTGTGAGGCTTAAGGAAAACATCTTCTAGATTACAGTAGATATTTTAATCGCCACATGTCAGCTTTTTCTCTGTATTCTGCAAACAATTAAGTATAATGCATTCTCAACTCCTATCCTTCAATATACGTTAATTATACAACTGAAAATGGACGTCAGATGCTTGTTAACGTTAGCTTCGACACGAAATGTATTATAGCTAGAGACCTAAATCACAAGCCACACAAACGCATGCGATTTCATTTAGCTAGAAATCATTACAAAATCACAGTCTCGCACCTTGTGGGCACAAGATAATTTTGTTCTTTCAGAATATAGAATTCGAACAAATGTAAATGTACAGAGTGAATATATATATATATATATATATATATATATATATATATATATATATATATATATATATATATATATATATTGAATTGAAATCTACTGAAAAAGTCTATAAAAAATGTTTTCCAAGCTGATATTGTAACCAATGGCCCAATCTCGAAATATTAATTACGGTATCCAGTATTCCTTTGACTTTGACACTTAGCATTTAGTAGCCTGAGTACTATAATAGCACTCCTGGTAAGCACTCAGTTCATCTGGATCAACCACTGAGATGAACCCTAAAACCATAGATTTGAACCATTTTATTCTGTTTCTTTGAAACAGTACAAAGTTAACGCTTATTATGCCTTTCGACTTCAATATTCATATGCTAATTTTAAACGACATTAGTATTATTTAAGAACAGTGTAATTTGTCAAGGAAATTTTGCATTGTAACTTTTGGTATCATAAATAAATAAAAATTAATTCGCTATTCCAACTATTTCAATAAAACATGTGGATGGTTTTTGTCAAACGAAACCACGAATAACCAGATCATGACCACGAAGAACCTGGTCATTCTAGATGAAATTGTCAGTACTTCATCACCGTGTCAAAACTATATATATGGAACTGTATATATATATATATATATATATATATATATATATATATATATATATATATATATATATATATATATATATGGTTTAATTTAAACAATGTTTTTCAATTCAGGCAAAAAGGGCGTAAAGACACCTGTCAATATTTGGCACAAACAAGAGGATCATATCACCATCTCAATAGACGAAAAAAAAAAAAAAGCAAATAAAATGCTTTCAGGCACGTTCGTGACACATGACTGATTTACGTTTTAATATTCAGTTTGCATAGAATGAAAATAAACTTTAAAAGAGTAAAAGTTATTTAAAAATACTCCATAAAACTTAACACCGGTGTTTTCAGTGAGTGAAAAATGAGATGCAATGTATACTATACCGCCTTACCAGGCCAATATTAAGGACATATTTTGGTTAAAAACAGTGGTAAAAGTATTTTATTGGACATTCCATTTACGCTATTATTAGTCAGTACCTTACCCTGGTCATTTGAAAGAATCGATGGTTGTACAAAAACGATTAATTATCTTCTCATGAACAGTCATTGTCAGTAAACTGTGACAGGAAAGAAGAGTGCTGAAGATACAATATGTCAGGACGCTCGTTGCGAGACTTTTCCATTTAATCCTGTCTTTCGAGTATTTCCTACGGGAAATGTTTCTTTGATATTTATAGTGGTGTACAACACATGATAAACCCCAGAGTTTCTTATGAGTGACCGCAGGGATTCATTTTAGGACAGTAGGGCAGTATGCATTCCCCCACCTCTCCTCCCCCCACCCAATGTAAAACGATGTGCATGGACGATCCTTGGCTAGCGAACATGATTCCTCCTTTGATTTCGGGATAACGTACCTGGCTAGAATCATTACACCTATTCCAGTTGACAATATTGCCACGTCTCGACGTCATATGACGTAAAATACTTCACGTCAAATGCTAAATATACTATTATCTTCTCTGGAGGGATCTGTGCATCATTGCTTCAATTAAGGATTGACCATTTATTTTGTATGTTAGCAGACAGGTCTGGCAAGCTTTATTAGCAGACAGCTCAGGCAAGTTTTGTTAGCAGACAGCTCAGGCAAGCTTTTTTAGCAGACAATTCAGGCAAGCTTTGTTAGCGGACATCTCAGGCGAGCTTTGTTAGCAGACAATTCAGGCAAGCTTCGTTAGCAGACAGCTCAGGCAAGTTTTGTTAACAAATAAAGCATTCAAAACTTGTAATGAAATGTGTCTTGGATACTACTGTTGTTTGAAAAAGTTACCGTAAATATATAGATAAGCGACGGTCCGATATTGTGGCCTGGAAAGCAAGAGAACATAACATTCGTTTGCTTAGCTTACATACATACACGCAAAACCATATGTGAGTTGGCATTTTTATGAAGCATATGGATGCAAATAATTTAATCATAATTGAATCAACTTCTGTCAAGACCATTTTCTATATTTTTCATTTCTGTGCAAAGTATGGTGATATAAGCCATTATTTGGCGTATATTGTCTGCAGTATAGATACAAGATCTTGCTTGACGCATAACCTAATAGTGAAATATCACAAAAAGCCAATATCTCAATACTAAATTTAGTTTTTGTTACATCTGTCCGATCATAAACCAATTAGAAAGTCCTTAGAGAGCTTGCTGGAGAAAGTTGAATATCCTCTGTACCAGTTTTGTGCTGTAGGATTTTTAGAAGTCTAGTTCCTTGTGAATGTTGGACCAAGATTTTAAGATTTTTATCAACGATAAGTGCAAATCTTACCGTTACCGTCTTAATATTGAATCAATCAAAGCGGTCAATAGCAGTATTCGCAATATATTAATTTTCATGCAAAGAAAAGTGCCCAGGTTAACTATATTAGCCCACTACAGATCGAGTCATGACGTCAAGTCTTGTCTACACGTATCCAAGCGCTTTTTCAGTGTTGGTCTGTGTCTGTACACTTTACCTGAAATATATCAGGTAAATGAAAATGAGTCAAAATTTTTAAAATATCAAAACATACTTTCATCGAAATGCATGATGTGTTTTAACAGCATACACAGAGCATGTTTAGCAAGTTCCAATCAGATATAATCGACACCACGATGTCACGGTCTTTTTCCAGTAAAGTACTCCCTAAAGATGTATGATAGCATGATGTAGAGATGGTAGGCCGGGACCTGACCTCCGCAGATGTCAGCTAAAGTCAACAAAAAAAAGCAAATTGCTGGAATTGTTTCTATGTGGTACTAATTTAGTAAAGCATGCATACAGAGTACCCAGGTTATGGTGTAATCGAAGAAACAAAAATCAGCTTTAATCGGAATGAGAAAACCACAAATCAAGTGTCGACAATTTTCGGCAATAATTTTTGCCATAGACGGCTCCTTTAATTAAAACTGGGACCCCAGGGCCGTAGAGTGTAACTGTCGGTTTATTTTAAGTTGGTTGTACAGCAAGGTCAGACATACTATCAACACATTCTATCAACACCTATGATGTTGGTCTTTGAGGTGGAGCAAATCGAAGAATCAAGAGTACACCAGTTACTTCGAATATGCAATTACTCGACTTTGCGATTGCTGAAACAGATATGAAAGCTGAATGAGTTACTGCTGCGCTATTAGCTTCAAAAGCTTGAAAACTTCACTACTTCATCGCCCAGACCATCATCAACGATGGTTTCCTGACTGTTGTTCCATTGTTGAAACTTTCGGGTGGCACTCCTCAGCGACGAACGTTCACTACAGCGTCCCACCTTTGTCTGCACACTAAAATTTGCACTTCAACTTGGATTGTGTGGTTCGGAAACTAATTCAGTTTTGAATTAAAGAGCTCAATATGTTATGCATATCATCGACGAACTGCAATATGGATATTGATAAGATATGTAATTATCAAGACGCAATTGATTCGACAGATTTTATTTTTCTGAAA
Source organism: Margaritifera margaritifera (assembly GCA_029931535.1). NCBI lineage: Eukaryota > Metazoa > Mollusca > Bivalvia > Unionida > Margaritiferidae > Margaritifera > Margaritifera margaritifera. Next base: position 1,361,739 of record JAQPZY010001588.1, read on the forward strand.
AAGTGCATATTAAGATAAGCAATATACTCATTCAGTAGTTGATACTCGTTTTGTTATGACCCTATAGAATGTTCCTATTCCAATAACCAAGCAAAGATGATCCGTGTACTTGAAACAAACAAACCAAAAAAAGTCCTAATTGAGGACCATTCCGGGAAAAGTAAATGTTTGAGAGGGCGGAATTAATGAAGAAGATAAGCGAGATTTGCAAAACCAATCACAGATGAATTTACATTGGGAAAATAAGGGTTATTGTTATCGCACATGAACCAGGATGACGTATTGTTTTCATAGGCTGATGCTGTCCTCAGTCTAACCCTGTTGTTGGTGTTGCCATCAAAGTTGGCTTAGAAAAGCCTACTATGAAGGCAGACATTGAAAAGATAAGAAGAAGCAGAACAAGACTGCATTTGATTATTTGCTAAAATTAAGAATACGGCATAAATATTGCAGAAATTAGTTTGAATAGAATGTTCATCCGTCTTGTTATGAGGTACATCGCGTGCACAGAGGTCTCTGGAGCAATACATGCACGGGTTTCCCTCTTCCTTCGGGAGGCAATTAAAATAACATACTACAAAACGGTCCTCGTTCTTTTGATGTACTAGATATTAACATTTTTTAAAAAATCGGATCTTACACTCAAATCGACCCAAATTGTCCATCTTACACCAAAGTCTTGAAAATAAAATATTAAAAGGCTCCATATTTGAGACTTTCTTCTCTATCTTTACACGAATCTTTTTCAGAAACTTGGTACATCCCTCGTGATTAACTGCCCAAAACGTTTCAATATCCCAAGCGACAGTCATGGGTGACTACATAACATTTATTCAATCCCATAGCTTCTACAGATTTGCAATCTAATTTACTGTATTGACCTTTACAGATGAATTTAAATTTTTTATCGCATTCTTCCTCGCTAAACCACATGTATGTCATCATATTATTTATTTAAGCCTTCGACAGTTATTGTTTTAAAATTAGCTTTTTGGAGTAAAATAAATTATTACAGGGAAAAGTCAACAATCGGTTTCTGATTCTAAAGTTTTCAATTACAGGAGGATCTCGCAATGCGAGTCACTAATGTATATAAACTGCTAACAGATATATCCATAATATCTCCAAACAATTGTGTCATTTTGGAACGAGGGATTGCATCCGCGATCAGATGATCCTCGTATTGCAATTAGTTCTTTCTTAAAATGAATAAATTAAACACCGAAAATCTTTCGCTTATAGCATAAACGAAATAACTTTTAAAATACCAATGCCTCCTTATTTTCGATTTATTACCCAAAGATGACATTTACGAGTTTTAAGACACTATTAGAACGTCGTCCACCTTTATTCTTATACTTTTCATCGTCGTAATACATACGCGTGCATGTCTGTATGTATGTATGTTTCAAAACAATCTGGTTTAACATCTTCGTGGCAAGATCTGAACTACTGCAAAAACAATACAACCATTCCATCAGAGGTAATTGTATTAAATGCTTCAAAAGGGCATGGGGTTTCACGGATAAAAGAAGTTAGAGACCAAATCTTATGATAGAAAAGGTATCCATATAGTTACATTTTAAAATTAATGAGGATTATTTTTCTTCCAGGCGTATACTAGGCACAAGTGTTCAAGGAATTACCGGTAACATTCAGTTTGATCACGATGGCACTTTGAATGCTCAAAGCTTCGATATTCAAAATTTTGTGAAGGAGGGAAGTTTGTTTTGGCGGGATATTGGTCACATTAGAGGAAATGATATCAGTCCCTTTGGCATTATTTGGCCTGGCGATACTATAACAGAGCATATGATTAGTGGCAAGAAGAAATACAGAATAGTGACCAATCCTGTCAAACCATTTGTAATGGAGCAACCGCCAAATGCTGATTACGATGGATGTGCTCAGGATACCACATGTTTGTTTCTGGAGGACAACCCAGACAAAATGGACACTATTAAGATGATCAAGGATTTCGAAGCAGGTGTTTTAAATGAAAGCAGACCCTATGAGATTCGATGTTGTCGAGGGTTATCCATAGACCTGTTGAACCGTCTTGCCAGTGATCTTGATTTTGAATACACCCTGTACATTGCGTCAGATAAAACGTATGGGAAAGAACTTAACGGAACTTGGAACGGAATGGTACGAGATTTGATGACCGGGACGGCGCATATGGCGGTAGCTGCCATGAGCATCACTCCAAGCAGGGTCAAGGTTATTGATTTTACGGATCCGTACTTTTTCTCTGGATTTTCTGTTCTTTACACGGAAATAAAAATAGCTACTAACATGATTGCCTTTCTAGAGCCATTTTCAATTGAGGTCTGGTTTGCCATTTTCATCAGTGCCACGTTTGCTGCTCTTGGCATGGGTTTATTTGAATGGAATAGTCCCTTCGGCCTGAATCCATGGGGAAGAAAAAGAAAAACTAATTATTGTTTGGCATCAGGACTTACAATGGTGTATTCTGTCCTGTTCGGTCATACTGTCAAAACAAAGTCACCCAAAGCGTGGCCAAGTAAGGTTCTACAAAATTTTTGGGCATTCTCTTGTATTTTCATCATAGCAAGCTATACTGCTAATCTGGCAGCCTTCATTGCAGGGAAACATGCTGGAGTCACCTATGGCGACATTTACGATTCAAGGGTAAGAATTTTTAATCGTCCAATTTTCTTTAAATAAATTGTCATTACCTATTGCTTGCCAATTAGCATTTCATCGCAAGTCACCATCTAGCGGCTTTATATGATCAAACAATCTGAAAACAAAATAGTGCTTTGGTTCACCTGTTATTCGTTCTTTACGCAAAGGTGCCAGTGTCGGTTAACACCAGTATTTGTACCGATGAAAAGAAAGTATTCTGAGGCAATCATATATCAAGATTTTGTGTTAAAATTTATATTTAAAGAGTTGCAATTCGAACATGTGTTATATATAGCCCCTCTATGATCACAAAGGAATCGCCATAAAGGGTCACGGTCTCCGTCAAAATCTCATTCATTAAAGATGAAGAGCGAAGGAGCGGTATATTTATCGTCGTTCCGCTCGTTGTTTTTCATCTTTTTGTCTGACAGAGCATAATTATTAGTAAGTCCTAGAAGTTATTTCCAAGTCATAAATAACACAGCACTCTCGGGACGTACCATGTTGTACCTGATCTCGATAGAGAGTATAATGGACTAAGTATAGAAGATTTATCGCAAAATGACCATCATCCACTAATGAATATGTACTGCTGTCATTGATCCGTACGTTGCTTCAGCGGTATCAATAACATGACTGCAATCCAAATTTTTCTTTGACAGATAACTACTTTATCTTGACACACTGCTTTTAAAGGCGTTCCTCCATGTCAAATATTGTGTTGCTTTCCCTCTTACTAGGACACGCTCGATTGACGATCCAGATCATGCAAAACTGGAGAATTACCTCGACTAAGACATAATTGAAAAGTTGTGTTGATGACATGTATAAGAAACCATCTTGAAAGAACTTTTCAGATTATTGACCTTTAGTTGGCTGATAGAAAAGTAAAATGATACTGTAAGTAAATCGAAAATATGGATAAGATATTTGTTTTATATTTATACATAACATTTTGAATTACTCAAAGTGGCAACAGGTCCAGCTGGTACAGATATTATGACCAGTGTAGTATCCTGAAGTCAATAAGAAAATACGTAATGTTCGAAAATAAATCACTGTAGTTAGTCAATCGGAACTTGAGAATGTAGCATGTGATGTACTAATATACGAACAATTGTACTGTTTTCAGATTGGCCGACGTATATCGATGGTTCTCAAAGCTAGGTTTGTCGACCATGCTTTTCCCCTAATGAAATGGTAAAAGTATACCCATTTCCTTACAAGTTAAAAATACATCAAGTAAATTTCCCTTAATTTCACATGAATTTGAACACATGACTGATCGTGACATCATCGGTGGAAAATGGTAATTTAGGTCAGTATCAAAGCCCATGTTTGTATAATATTTCAATAGACCGACAGACAGGCAGCTACATACATACATACATACATACATACATACATACATACATACATACATACATACATACATACATACATACATACATACATTGACTAATTGATCGATTCATCAATTTTTAATTGACTACTATGGAATAAACTTCAATTACTTTGAGAATCAAGCTTTATGTGCCTCCGCTATAATAATTAATTTGTATTTAATAATCCAACAGAAAGGTGAACTATCTTTCTTTGGATTTTTTCACGCAATAGGCAATGTGCTTGAAACGTTCCCTAGCTCTATAAGCAGTTAAATCACTTAACTTCATACTTAGCAATACTATTTAACTGTACCTAGACGTTTCAAATTGTTATTTGACTGTAGTTGTATTTATATTTGGCTCAGCGTGCACGAGATATAAGGTATAAAACAATACGAATGAAACCCCCCCCCCCCAAAAAAAAAGAAGACAGATATGATTACCAGAAATTTGATACCGCATATTCAACGAGGAAGCACTACTCTTCGAAGTCTGTTGTGCATCAACATGCTTCCAGATGGCAAAGAAAAGAGTTCAAAAATACATTAGCTACAACTGATCAACTGGGACCTTTTGGGGAGTCTAACTTCAACTAACATGCACAACGCATATTGTTGACGTATTCCAATAGCGAAAGTTACAGCAGAGATGGGTCTGCACCGGTCGGAAGTGCGTATGCGTTCATTCACAAAGATCTAGTGTAGACCCACACTTACACATTGTACTTGAAATATAGTTTTTATGTATGTGTTTTGACTGAACCACTACGAACTATAAAGGGAAATTAATAGAATCAACGGGTACATTGAGTGTCCACTTAACAAGACAAAATTACCTATTATTGTTACTCATGATACGACCCATCACACCAGAATAGTTTCAGTTGGAAACTGTGCCAGATATAATATACTGTCAACAAAAACCCAAATAGCTTCTAAATCATTTTCCGGGTGGGGGTGGGGGCGGGGGACAATCTTGTTACAACAATTACTCCCCTTGGGTAGGTTTCCTTTGTCATTAGAATACCATTTTTTTTTCAGTTTATAAACTTTGTATTATGTCCTGTTACCGGCTTAAATGTTTGCACTATCTTTCAACATTAAAGGAACCGAAAAAAGAACGTGTAACACTTCCTCACGCTGTTTCTGTTTTATTCTATAAAAACTTGTATCACAGACTTGAACAAGATAGTATCGTGTAAGAGGCGCATAGGTCGTTACATTAAGCTACATTAAGATGCAGGCAATTCTTCCCATTGTGGCGAAGAATATGTTTAAGACATTGATTTAGGGGGTTTATTTTTGTATGATCACATGACCCAACAGTTTTTACTGTTTGGACTGGATAATCAGAAAACATTGCTCATTTATCTCCATTTACCCACACCTAATACAACTTCTGGGTAATTTCAAAATCTTAAGCTTTTCATGCATATTTTTCTATATGGTCATAAGTCCCAAACATCTGAATGGACTGCTGTCAAATTCAGACTGTAGAATTAGCATGTCGTTGCAAATCCATGCACCCCAACTTTCCTTTTTACTCTAAATTAAGGTCAAGGTAATTTGAAATCTTGTTCAATTTTGAGTTAAAAAATCTTTCTTTGTTATGGTTACAAGTTCCAAACCTTTCGAGGGGTTTCTTTAATAGTTAAATATAAAATCAGTGACATTGTTCTTTTATCTCTTCTGTTCTCCTGAATACAAGAACCTCTCAAAAGTCAACATTGTGCGAGTTATGTCTGACGTTGAGATAAGGAAGCTTGAACAACAGCTGGGTCATTTAAAAGTTGTCAACTCGACGGCTTGTATATGTCCACTGATGATGTAGGTGCAAAAAAAATGCACTATTTTGAATGCAAACCCTCCGGGGAAAAGCACGGCTTCTAGATTTTGAGTTCCAGATACTTTTCAAAAGAGATACATTTTTTTCAGGTTTTTTCGGGGGTGGGGGGGGGGTATAAAAGACGATTAAGATATTTACACCATATACATATTCAACAGGTGCAAGTAATATAAACCTTGCAAATGCTCGTCACAAAATCTTCTAACTATTGTTCCTAAGAAAAGATTCAAATCATGAAATTAACCCGAAAGAGAACCTGGAACATAAATGATCACATTTCTTATACCTAGACAGTACAACTGGAAACCAAAACATGCAACATGCTGATAAGGCAACTTTTTAAAACATGTCATGGAAGACTATGCGTTCTATTTAGAGGAAAAGAGTAAGCATCGGGGATATATACTGTTTAGCCAGGAATTTTGCATCTAGAATTTTTGGATTTTTTGGGACATTTTTTAACAAAAGTGTGTGTGATATTACCTATATTGGCAGAGGTTCATTGCGACGTTGGTTCGGAAGAGAGGTAGGAACATGCACAGAACCAATATGATCTATTGTCAACAGCAGCTATGTTCATTTGATAGTGAATTGGAAACATCGAATTGACATCACTGACAGCAAATCAAACTTGGCCCATTGTTCTTGTCAGAGCAATTAGCTTGGAAAATTCTGTCACTGGAGAGCTATAAACGTCTTGTTGCTGGAATTGAGAATGTTTGATATTAGCAGAAAGTGATTTTAGTAGATTGTGGTCAGAATAATCTATAACAAAAATAATGTCCATAGGCAAGTTTGTTTTTCAATTATCCAACAGCTCATAGATGATTTCTGGGACATAGATGTTTTATTTCACTGGCCGATCAACAATTTAGGCTACATGGTTCTGCACTGGCACTAAAAACAAGGTTGTATTTTCAGAATTAGCAACATTATGACAGCCAACTTTATTCAATCGAGGAGAAAAGAAAGAGAGGAAAAACCAATTCTGGGAATTTCATGCTATCAATCATTTCCACGGCTCGTAGGAAACTAGTGCTTGCAAGACACGTCTTTAATATTATAAAATTGATATTTTTGTGGCGTTAATATCGGGCGTGTTTTGATTTTTTTGTTGTTGCTAGGACTGAAAATTCTGTGGAAATTGGACTACTGCAAAAATTATGTATACGATACTCGCAAACTTCAGAAGAATTTGTTAGATGTGACAAATTTGCTAGGCACGATGTTCCAGTTAATCAAATCTGTTTGTTATGATAAACCCATGGAGCGATCAGTACATATGACAGAACAACTCATGGGATGGTTATGCTGTCAAAAGTCTATGTTTATTCATTCTTTCAACGACACTTCACAAGAACCTCATCGATATACATACACCATAGTTACCTCCCCTCCCAGCAAACCAGTTGATATGATTATTTTATATGTTCAATCTGGGTAAGAAGAAAAAGGCACTTACCATAAGGGTCATTTTTGACGGCGGCAGAAATAGGTGATTTTTGTTTTTCTATATACGTACAAATAAATGAGTTTGACTTCATTTTGAAGAGGAGATTTAAACTTTTGACAATATTTATATTTTTGTCGAGGCTAAAAATAGCTTTAGAAGCATGGCTGGACCAACATAAATGTTTATTATGGCCAAGTTAGAGCATTCAGAACTTTCGTTAACATGCGCTTCTGTTGAAAACCAAGTTGATATTCCAGTAATATACCAATCATATACTCAAAGATCATTCTTGATTCCAATTGATATTTTAATCACAAATAGACGAAAAGATGAATTTTTTATAACCTAAAAGATGACATTTTTGTAACCTAATAATCGAAATTTGTGGCTTGCTATTTATTCAAATATAAACATTTGAAAGATTAATATAATCGTTATAAAACTATAGCATTTGAGTATTCCGAATCTCTACCCGTTAAAAGAGAAGTGTTGCCCTTGGTTTGTCTGGTATTGATGACCTACACATTTCCAAAGTTTTTAAAGGCTGAAAGTTAACTTCATTTCAAGTTATTATTTTTTAAATTATCGGGTTATTGACGTCGTATATTGTTCAGAAAATACTATTTTCAAAGTGCCAACCTCGATTGTATTGTACTTTGTTCTTGATAACCCTGTAGGTTAATAGCTGAATCTTGGAATGGGCAGATTTGTAGAGTTCAGGCTAGTTGGCTCTTACATTAATATACACAGCAGTCAAAATACTTTCTATACTTTGAACATGTGCTTTATTGCAGTCATACGACAAAAGTTTTTAAAAAACTTACTGTTTTCTTTGCGAAAACCTAACGATCACTGAAGACATTAGCTCTAAATATGGGGAATAAAACTTTAACCAATTTAATAAAATGAGACCAATTTTTAGTCCTTGTATTCTAGACCCAGGAATTACAACATCACATTTTGCTTACCTTAGGACCAGTGACTCAAACTATCGTTGTTGTCAGCTTCAAACATGTTGATTCACCACCCCCACCTCTGTGAAATATTTCAATTTGACACAAATCTAACATGGTTTGGGTTTAAAATGAATTGCCATGAAGGTGTCAGTGAAAGATGAAGAATTAAACACTTGTTAATTTGTCACCAGACGATGCTTTGGTCTTTCTTTCCTGATGTAATTCACATGGCACCGATAGTCTTTGTGAAAAACCTTAGAGAGAAGTTTTAATTTACAATATGGATCTGATCAACTAAAGAGAATCCATTCTAATGTTGAATCTATTGCTTTATCTACCGATAAGATTAATATGTCCGCATTCATAATACTCTTATCAAAGATAGTTGCGCAATATTGACACTTATCTGTCACAAGCGCCTGTAGATATGGTCAACAAATGTCTTGCTCCCAAACAAGTAATAACAAATAGAAGAAGGGGATCAATCCCAGGATCAAGTGTTCAGTACAAAGACATATGTAACTTTAACTTCCATCACCCGACTGCTTTGTTATGCCATTGAAATACAAGAAAAAGTAAGTAAACCGGAGACGAGCCTCCGCTACATTTAAGGTGCTAGACGGCGCTATGAGCGACGATGAATGTATCTAAAATATAATGAAACTAAAGGAAGGTAATTTATACCCTTATGCATAGAAACTGTAAAACGTATGTTATTTAGAAAGCACTTTGCAAGTTCAGTTTAGTTTCTTTTTAGCTTGATGTCATTATTAATGTCACGAATAGCATGAAGTCATAAATATAATGATATGTGCACTTTCCTACAAAATATCCGCTTGATGTAAAGAATCCGGTACAGTATTTTACGTTTTCTCTCCATATTGATATTAGCAAATATTGTATACAGATTCGGTTTATACCTCCTCCCCCAAAAAGTACTTCTTGAAAAAATTGTATTTCGGGCAAATATTTCTGCCCGGCCATTGCTGAACTATTTTTGTCTTCAAGGTTGTATTTGTATGACGAATTTCCTTAAGAAAGAAAATATACCGTGGACATTCCTACAAATTTAAATGGAGAAAAGCTTTTAACTGTTCTAATAGTTCTTCTTAATGACATCAAAGTTCAACAATTATAAAACACAAATCAAGAATCAACGGTCAGAATTTTCTTATTTCCAAATGAAATTTTGTTCTTTGGTTTCAATTTTAACCACGTTATTCTTTTATTGGGTGTTTTTTTAAACATTTTTTATAAGTAAAATAATGATCATCTGAATCAAATTTCGATTGACTTAACAATTAAAAACTTACATACATTAATTCACAATTACAATTAAAAACTTACATACATTAATTCATATATTGATTTTTTTCTGAGAAAAGGCAAATCAGGAACAGTTTACATATATTCCACATAAAATAAAGTCAGACAACCGAACAATAAACCACTGGATTTTTTTTTAAAACGCCAGAAAACATAATATTTGATAGAATGATAGATAGATATATAGGTTGGTACGTAGGTAGTAGGTAAGTGGTTAGATAGATGGATAGATAGATAGATAGATAATACAGATTTCAATAATACAACTAAATAAATTTTGACATTTCCTAGCTATATGATATACGAATATAATATCAAACATTTAAAGAAGCTTCTTGGTAATTATACATTTTATTTATTGACCTGTATCATCTTAAAGATATATTTCGGGCAGTGTTACATTTAACGGTTAGAAGAAAAACATTAAAGAACTCCTGAATGATGCTACATTTACTGCCAATGAAAATTATTGTATCCCGAGAAAGATAACTTCCGTTTTTATATTAAAAAAAGCATTATTTCACACTGTACAATGGATACTACCAAGAGTTTATGTTCTGCTAATCGTGTACAATTTACAAGCTGTAAGACATAATTGCTAATAGTGTACAATTTACAAGCTGTAAGACATAATTGCTAATAGTGTACAATTTACAAGCTGTAAGACATAATTGCTAATCGTGTACAATTTACAAGCTGTAAGACATAATTGCTAATCGTGTACAATTTACAAGCTGTAAGACAAAATTGGACCAAAGCCATGCAGAAGTATTTAGCAATGCTTTGATTTCAAAGGGATTATATTCATTGAATCCCAGTAAAGATCTGTTCTTTTTGCAGATGGCAATGACTAAGTGTTACTTATACATTTAAAGCTGCATTCTCTCCGAAAACTAATGTTTATCTAATATTATGTACGTATTGTTTCTACCTCAAAAGTATATAAAACGATTGCCTTACTATAAAATTTCATCCAGATCGTCCAGTTCAGCTTGTTGAGATTTCGAAAATCCCATGTATTGCGAACCAAATATAGTTCTGACTACATTTTGAAAACGAGACTCACCTTCCACAGATTTTAAACATGCACTATGTTCAGGTCATTGTTTTTGTTTTTCAGTTAGGTCTAATACACTCTTGAGGTAGAACAGGTTTCAGGTTGAGCATAAGTCGTGACACTGTGACAGTAAGAGCATATTCTCAACACTTGGTTGGCAAACCCTTGAGTGAATGATCCGTGGGCTATGTCCGATTTGTATGTGCCGTTTTGTCGTGTTTTTATTTCAGTTTACGATATTTATAGCGAGAAAATGCAGCTTTGATTGACTATTCGAAGTTACTTTGGCTCTGACCCTGAGATATACCCCACATTGTACGTTGGTAATAACTTTCTGCAACTAAATTAACAGTGTATGTGATAGATTACAATTCGTAACTGTATTACCATTGATAAGTTCTCAAGTCCATGTATTTCTTAAACTATAATAAGTCGTATAACCATTTTGATTGAACCATTAATTTCTGCACGTAAAATATACATTGCAAAGGAAAAGACAGAAAACTTCGACATAAGGTTGCAAAAGTCTGGCTTTTTTTAAGAAAACTTCGACATAAGGTTGTAAAAGTCTGGCTCTGTTTAAGAAATCTTCGACATGGGGTTGTACATGTCTGGCTCTGTTTAAGAAAACTTCGACATAAGGTTGTCAAAGTCGATCTCTGTGTAATAAAACGACGGGATTATAGTGATGATATCACAACTTTATAATAATAAACTACATACTGAAAAATAATTCCTCGATATTTCCCCACGTATGGCCCACGTTTTGGTAACAACAATACAGTCACGATTAGTTAATGCCCTATTTTTAAATCTGATTTAATTAGCTTAAGAGTAAAGCATCGGTTCATTTATCATTACACAATGTTGAACACTCTTTACATTTTCTCCTATTCATAAAAAATTGTTGATGGATCGCAGACCTTTCTGTGTCAAAAGGCTACATGACAACTCTTGAAAAACCTCTTGCTGACATGATCCCAAAGGAAGTGCGAAAGATCCTGTACTGATTGATTTCACAAAATGAATCTGATTCAATGAAGCGAATCTATTCTTCGGATTGACTGTCTGCTTAGTATAGCAATACCAATACTGGAACTAAAATTGGAACACTCCTCTGTGAAATCTTGATGCCTTCATGTCATAAGAGTCTGTAGATATTCAAGAATTCTTAGTCCACGCTCTACCAATGATTCCCAAACGTGTTATAATGCATCAGTTTTTCAATTATGAAGAAGGGATCTTGTTCTCGACAGAAGCTTTACATCACATATATACTTCGTGAAAAGAATATTTACACCAGCACACTCCGTACAAATATGTCAGACTGCAACGCCCAAAACTATCCTTTTGCGGTCACAGACAGAACTGTAAATTGTTTAGATACTAGACCTTCCATTGGTCTATTACAAAAAAACTATATATATATATATAAACATCAGGCATATCTGGTATATATACTTTAACTCTTAAGATACACATTTTAATTTACTACGTGTGGTTTTGTTATAAAATTGCATATTCTTTTATTTGTTTCCATGGACGTGATAAGCATGAGGTATTTACATTGACTCAGCTATTTTTACTTTTTTTTTTAATGGCATATTTGTATTTCATCAAGTATTATGTGAATTTCACTTGTATACCGAGCAAACATTAGATGATAATGCCGTTTGGTAAAATAAAAGATAGATAGATACAAGCCAATACAAGAAACCCCTATATGACGGAAGTAGTTAGCAGTAGTTAACACAAAAGGAAAATCAACGTTTATTTCTCACACTACTATGTTTCAGGATTTAAATAGACAAAATACATAAACTTAACGAAGAAAAGAAAGTAGTAAACAGAAAGTCAAAAGAGAGGATAGTAAGATGTACAATCATATACTGTCTAACTACAAAAACAGATTAGCAAAGCAATAAATCTACAAATGTTCACTTTCTTTGTAGCCTTTTTAGCACTTTTAATCCAAATTGCAAAAAATAAATACAACATGACCGAAGTCAAAAGAACAACATTGTCAGCTTTGAATGATGTAATTAAATTTTTTGACATTAGTTAACAACCAACCTATAACAATCAACAATCCCAAGCAAAGGTGTTACAGCTCTTGTTGCTAAATTAAACAAATAAGTTGCGAGCTAGGTTTTATGTCGGAAATTTCTGTGTTTTCCTTTCCAATGTATATTTTACGTGCAGAAATTAATGGTTCAATCAAAATTGTTATATGAAATATTATAGTTTAAGAACTACTTGGACCTGAGAATTTATAATTTGTTACTGTGACTCAATGGTAATACACCTACGAACTGTGCTCTATCGCATACACTGTTAATTTAGCTGCAGAAAATTATTACCAAAAATCTTTTTAAAATGATCCAGGATTTCATCAGGCTCAGATGTTCGTAGTCTAGGAATTTTACTAGGAGCCCAAATATTTATAATTTAAAATATAATTGTTGAAATATTCATTCCAATCTCAACTAATATAGGGGCAATTGTAGCGCCTCTTTCTTGGAACTTTTTTTTTTTTTTTCATGTAAAGTATTTCAGTCAAACGCAATTCTTTTTAACTTTTGTCTTCAAAACAAAACAAAACAAACAAGTTCCTTAAGTTTTAGTCTAATTTTTTAAAAGTCTAATTTAAGTTTCAACTTTTTCAGATTGTCCAACTTATCCTGAATGGAAAATCTTTATTCATCATCAGTCTCTTTGCTATATTAATTTTTTTCCTATTCAACAGCTAGTTTGTCATTTTCAGCAAGTTCATTTTTAATACTTTAAGTGTTGTGCTACAAGCATTCAGAGAAATAATTTTAAATCTATCACATGGTTACAAGTTTCAAAGGAACTAGTCTCTGCCTTTCTTTTTTGACTGTCAAGAGGGTCATTTGGTTACAAGTTTCAAAGGAACTAGTCTCTGCCTTTCTTTTTTGACTGTCAAGAGGGTCATTTGGTTACAAGTTTCAAAGGAACTAGTCTCTGCCTTTCTTTTTTGACTGTCAAGAGGGTCATTTGGTTACAAGTTTCAAAGGAACTAGTCTCTGCCTTTCTTTTTTGACTGTCAAGAGGGTCATTTGGTTACAAGTTTCAAAGGAACTAGTCTCTGCCTTTCTATTTTGACTGTCAAGAGGGTCATTTGGTTACAAGTTTCAAAGGAACTAGTCTCTGCCTTTCTTTTTTGACTGTCAAGAGGGTCATTAGCGTCTATTAGTTACGTTTCAGTGTCTTCATGTAAAGTAACAGGTTGCCTAACAGTAACAGGTTGCCTAACAGTAACAGGTTGCCTAACAGTAACAGGTTGCCTAACAGTAACAGTTGGCTCAAATGGGTGTTTTGGTAAAGTTTCTTCATAGTCTGGCTTAGGTCTGTAGAGATCGCTATTTAAGACGTTTAAAATATTTCGATCCACCAAGTTTAAGTTCAGGAGTTGTTAGTGACAAAAAGTTGGTTCCAAAGTTTTAAGTAATCTTCAGTTTAATCTTACCAGCAACCTTTTTACGCGATTCAACCAAAACAGCACCATTTTCATCTATGGACAAACCACACGTGTTTTATGAAGTCATCACTCACGTTGTAATAATTATTCAAAAGTCTTACTAATTTAAGTTCGTTCTGATCCTGCTCAAAAAGTGTTATAATAACCTCATTAAAACCTTTAGCTTGTTTAAATCCACTCACAAGATAAAATATCTCATCAACTTGAGTTTGTTCTAGTCGCGATGTAGTATCGTCAAGATCTTCCTAAAACAAACCATTATCAAAAGATACATCTTGACCGTGATCCATGTTATTTAGTTTACATAAAGCATGGAACAGTATTATCTGGTAATATTCCAGCACTTATCAACTCATACTACTGGTAAAGACAAAACCAAAAACTCTTTGAACGAAATTTTTTAAGGTGGTCCGACCTTGACATCCAAACGTTTTGATAGGAGCATACTAAATCTAACAATAAAGATGTATCACTGAAAGCTATGTAGGCAATGTTTTGAAAAGATTTAGGTGCCATTTAAGAAACTAAAATTTACATTGTGATTATTATAAATTCTTTTCGTGGCATGTATTCACCACCCGTCCTATATTCTGGAATAGTTACTGGTTCGGGTTTATAGTTGTCTAGTTTCTGTCCACGTTTCTTTGCTTTAACTGGCACATGTAATTTTGTTAGAAACTTTATTTTCCACTGAGTGTTCCGTGTATTGTTCCACAAATTTATTTTTGGTTCACATATCCATTATCAACAACCTCAGAAAATACGTCAACTTCTTCCACATCAATTAGCCTTCTTTTTCTTTATGACAAACTTTGGAAACTTTAAATACTATATTATGTTAACTTCACGCTTTATTTTGTAATACCTTGAAATTGGAACATTAGCAGAACAATAAGCCCTTTTCGAGTTTCTATCCTTCTCCAACTCAGAGAGTACCCTTATTACAAGCGACAGTCTACAGTTTTTTTTTTATCAGGTCGCTACTGTCAGGGGCTGTATTAATTCCATTGTAACACGTCGTTTTTAAAAATGAACTTCCTTGTCGGAGTCAAACATTTATATTATTTAAACAGAACACTGGTTTTAATATGGAGCTAGGTGTTTTTCATTACTGATTCTCGTCTAAACGATTTGTATCCATACGGCAGAGTCGTTATGTTGTCCACCAAAAAATTGTCATCTGCACAAGACAGGGTAATCTTCTTCCTCCGCATGTTATAGAGTTGGTGGTTCGATGACTGTATGAAAGACATTTCTTGATAAGTTTCCTCGTTTATGAAGAAACAATGCTTGTACCTATCCATTGGAAGTTTTCTTTTAATTTATGTCAGTGCTGTAGGCGTACAATTTTGACCTAAATCCTACAAACTCACAGATTAGAATACCATTCAATTCATCCTTGAAAACTTTTTTTGCTAATCTGCGAAACGCCAAATATGTTGTCCTTTGGGTTGCCATTGGTATCCTATGTCATGATGTCCGCTTTCATGTCCCCGCAAAAGTATTTTGTCTCCACATGCGCACACTAAGAGTCTGCATATGTGAAATTTAAAATGATACGTTTTGAAATTTTTGGTAGTAAAACTTGTACATTAACAACTTTGATAGGCCAGTCACACAGAGTCCTCCATATATAGGTTTAGCGAGCCCAGCCTTTTATTTCTCACCTTCACGTGTACCAAGTCTTTGTCAATGATCTTCCTGCTCGAAAATCCCAGGTTTCGTTGCCTCTTTATGTATTTTTCACTTGTAGTATAGATCTTGACATTAATACTCATTTGTTCAAGCTTTGCTATCTGTTTATGCAACACAGCAGTAGTCATGAACTTTAAAAGTTTTCTCGAAATCGTTGATGGTCTTGAGTGAAGTATTTAATACGATGTATTTCTTCAACTAAGCTTGATGACTGAATATGATTAACCTATGCACCTTCGTCAATTTCAGCCCCATCTCGAGGTAGAATTTGAGATCCATGTGGTGCACATCGTATTTTGTCTTGACTTTCAATGTACACAATAACTTAGGAACAGTTGGCTTGGTAGCCTTCTCAGTTTCGATTAAATGTTTCCGCATAGGTGACTTGTCAATTTCATCTGGAATCAATTTTTTCTGGGACAAAAAAATAGTCCTTTAAGTAGTCGTGCTAACGTATTGGTGTACGAGCTCGCAAGCAAAGGTTGATATATGCAGATGTTCAAGTACAGTGCTTCGATTATATTGAATCAGCATTTTGTTGTGTCCGTGATATTTCACAAACTGAGTTGCGAGCTCATTGTATCGATCTCAGTGTTGTTTATTATCGACATGTGTCCTGACTAATAATAAATTTTCTTAGGAATACATTTTTTTAACTTCCTTTTGTTCAAGTCCATATGTATTTAGTTTTATATTTCTCAGTCTGACCCTCAGGGTGAGTTGCATTAGTACTGTCAATGTGCAGGAGATTACGGATTGTTCGATGTGAGGTTCAACCTGATTGAAGAAGATGTAAACGTCTTGATCGTTATCACCAACAAGCTTGCAATTTTTTACTATCCCTAAAAAGAGATTTCTTTTTCGTGACCTCCATTTGTTTGATTTTCAGACTCTTTTTTTTCCTGACTAATTCTCCTATCAAATGTTATCGTCTAGCATTGCGCCTTCGCCTCCACGCTTTTCCCTTCAACATCTTTTGTTTCAACTGTTTCTTTTTGATTGGTCCTTTTCAATTTGGCTATTAAGGCTGTTTTCTAGTTTTTATTTTGACATGGCCTCTATTAACAACCTTTGGTACTTGTTCAGTTCTTCCTGGTTTTCACTTTCAATCTGTTCAGTTAAAGCTCTTTGCTTTGCCTCGATCCATTTTTCCGCGACCCTCAACTGTTTGGGACCCAACCATCTAGATATCAAACGCTTGGAGTAATCAATAGTTATTTTTACCATGTTGACTCCATCATTTCAAAATGTTTTGGTTAGGTCTTTCACAATTATGAATGTGCCCTTATGATGCTGTATATGAAAAAATGGAACATCTTTGACTTTTAATTCCGTAAGTCTTATTACTGGTAATTTTGGTTTCACAAAGGTTGGTATTTCACCGCTAGAAATATGAACTTTTTCCATGGTTTATTTATCTGTGTTGTTTTGTTTTGAATTTTCTATTGTCAATGTGGCGTATTTACCGGGAAAAATTGAGTTTTACCTCTAAATATTTGTGCTTTTTCTATTTCTAGTTTATTTATATTGGTTGGTTTCAATGTGTTTTGTGTTGAAAATTAACTTGTAAATTAAACCTTCTTCATGAATGTGCTGTATTTAAGAGACAAAAAACTGAGTTTTCACCGCAGAAAAGTTCGTTACTTTTAACCATGTTTTTTTAACATGTTGTGTTTAAATACCGATCCAAATTTCACGTCTAAATTTTGAGCAAATAATTGTTTTTTCTCCATGTTTTGTTTATTTATTCTGTTTGATCTCAGTTTGTTTATTCTGCATATTTTCAAAAATTGTTTGTGAAACCAAGACTTGTTGTAAGGATATTTTGACCTAATCTGGATACTTTTACCACATTCGTACGTTATGTATTCTGTGATAAATGGTAACCTCTTTTAGTCCAACTTTAACCTCATTTCACTGGCACATGATTTGCACCTCATCCAATCATTGCATTTCTCAAATTCGTCTGTAAACTTGTTCTTGTGACATTTTCTACACTTGACTTTGATGACTTTGCTCAATGGTTTATCTGTTGCCCATATCATGTTGTCATTAGGATGTAAGGGCATTTCCATTTTTTTGTGGTAAATTCTTTCACAATAAAATCCAGAGGTTTGTCCGTAATGTGAAAAAGAGATAAGGAATAAGTACCATGTCACCAAACATGTGGAGGCGAAACATAGGAAGAAGTTAAAAGAGGAAGTTAAGTTTGTTGAAGAGAAAGAACAGCGCGAGGGAAAGGACATTAAATAGTTGCAAAAGTCAATTCAATTACTGAAAAATTAAATAAAAATTTAAAGATAGTAACTTAAATGTGTTTCTTATTTTGCATATTGCGTTGGTTACGAGCATTTGATTTAATCTTATTTGTGTGATGTTTAACACTCTGCGATTACATTTTCTATATCTTTTCCTAAATTAATGTAAGCAGCTTTGATTTTGACTTGCAATGAATTTAAATTATATATCTGAAAGTTTGATCGAGATCATTTTAACTTTATTTGTATGTTAGTTTAATGTTGGAACATATTAGAAAGGCATATTTTAAACTTTTCTTCCGGTTCCTAGGTTAGTTGTAAGTAGCTTGATTTGGACTTAATTTTTTCTTACTTGATCTGCCTGTTGAAAAAATTATTGTTAAAGTTAGAAATATAATTTTTATATCGTTTTACTTCTGCCTTGTAAGTTTATAAACCTGTTCAATTTAATAATTGTTATTTTATTAGTGCCGATGCAGCTAGATATTTTGTTTTTTCGAGCTCATTGTTTTTCACTTTAATGAATTGCTAATCTTATCTTTGCAGTTAGATAGTATATCATTGTAATTCTACTATCCTTTCGTTTGACATTTCTTTTTACGTGTCTTTAACGTTTACGTATTTGTCTATTTAAATCTTGAAACCGATTAGTGTAAGAAATGTTTTTGTTTTAGCTCGCACGCCCATCTGATTTAAACGATGACTTGTTTGTGTGAACTACGATTGGAAAAAAAGACTAAAACTCTCAGTGACACCGATAAGAGGTCCTGTTTTGTTGACCTTTCAATTCACCAGTCAAATTACAACTTTGACATTTATGAAAGTGAAAAACGTTATTCGGAACATAACGTATCTAACAATAACTCTCGTTTACATGAAATGCAACGCTTTGTCTGGAAGGTTACTAAAAATAAATGGACGTTGAATTCCAAAGGTCGATAGAACATGAACCTTCATTATTGCCTGTCAGATCTACTTATTATGAGCAGATCGTGATTTTAATCAGATTGAGTTGTACCCCTAAGAGTTTGCAAGGTAATGCTACTATTATTTTAGAAGGAGAATTTCAAAGTCTTTTTCAAATCTGCCAAGCGACCTCGCCAGCCACTTCAACAGTCCAAAAATACTTGTTTACTTTACCTTTGGGTTCTGAAAATCTGATTGTTGTTGTCTTTATGTCCCGTTCCCTTTACGCAATTCATGAGCTTTCATATAAAGGCTGAATAAATCAGGCATATGTTATTAACAGAGCTTTATTCCACATGACCATTTAGACCTTGCCTATAGTCATTGGCTCTGGATATGGATCAATATGTTTCCAAGTGACAATAGAAATTACTCATTAATATGTTCGGCACAATTGTTCACTTGGGGCCTATTTTGGATCTGACTGACGTTTAGATAAACTCCCATCTGACATAGCAGATGATAGGTCAAAAGAGAATGACATCCAATAGGTCCGTAAATTAGAATGGTTCTTAGAAACTTATTCCTCTTAAACGCACTTTGACTGAATTATTACTTGACTGAATTATTATTCACTGTAAGAAACATATATTAGGTTAAGATAAATATAAATATTGTTGATTTAGATTTATAACATTCGTGTAACTATTAAGAAAATGGCAGAATATTACAGAATACCCTTTCCGTTGATCACCGATAATCGTGGCAGGTCATTGTTTGTATTTGACCTGTGGATGCATTTATTAATATGCAACTGTCAAAATGTTACGCCAAAGTTAAAATACTTCGTTGAAAATAATGCCTGCTTTCAAATTCATTCCGCTTAATGATTCTTTCAGCATCATTTTATATCAGAATGACATCGTGAACTTGGAGCGAACACTGGAAGGGTGCTGATTATAACATCTGATTTGAGGTTTCCTGACTTCCTCTTGAGTTAACAGTGTAAAGGCAGCATTCAATGAAGTCTGAACTGATACGAAATGCATGTTATATTTCTTATTGTTTGTCTGCTTGTCTTTCTGCTTGCTTTTTTTTTCTTTTTGTTTTGTTTGTTTGTTTGTGCCATTTTGGGAGGCCACATCTTACGAAGTGTTTACTAACGCGTAATACAAATGATTAGCAATAGAAAATCAAATGCACGATAAATAAAACTTTGTATGCTTATATAAACAAAAGAGATCGCTTCTTAATCGATGCAGTATTTTACTTAAACTACGTTCTTGAAAGCTAAACAGCAATAGCTGAGATACATCTGACAACAAACTAATATACAACAGGAAAATAACTTTTTTATTTTTGCACGTGCAAAACTTTTTTTAGGAAAAGATCGAAGTTCAACTGAGTTCTTTGAACCAAATAGTGGTATGCTATTCTGAAAGAATTATACTATTGTTATTAAACTTTAATGGGAAGCTGCTGTGGTCTGCCCTTTAAGACGTGAAGTTGATTTCCAAGTCAAAGTGTTAATTAATATTGATTTTTAGTCAAGATCTTGCCAAGTGATTGGTCTTCAAGACCTTCTTGCGCTTCTGAAAATAATCCAAGACAAAAAAAAAAGATGCTGGTTGTGTTCTATACCGACTAAATTGATTTCCCTTGTACCGTTGTATTAGTTCATGTCTCCTTTTCTGCATAGTCTCCCATACTGGTGCGCTTGTTTTTCAAAAGGATCTGATGAAGTTAGTTTACTCTTCTACTATGCCCTATGACAGTTAATGAAAATAAGTTCAACCGACTCAATACATTTGAAGTGTGCACCATTCGGGACCATCTTTATATCTGGGTCAATATTTAGTTATGATTACGTGCACTTGTACACAAATTAATACAGACTTAGCGTAAATCAGAATGCATTCCAATAGAACCAACAAATGGCAATCCCATTGCTTCGCGAAGTTGAGAATCAAACCTGAATTTATATATTGTGGGGACTACAATGGTTCGACAGTATAAAATAAAATGTGCCGAACTATAAAGAGCACGCATTTTACTTCTTGTTTCTCATTAGATTATGAACACTGGATAAATTAGATTATGCACATATCGTTCTTGCAGACGCAACGTGATTACTACGGCCCTTCTGCCATATTGGTTTTTATAAGGAATTCCTTATAAATTTATTCCAGCAAGGTTTAGTCTTCTTATAAAAGAGGAATAGCAAACTGCTCTCTGGTGACATAGGTAAAACAACACATTGCATGCAAGGGCTGTGTGTACCCAGGGAAAAGCCTTGTTTTGAATTGTCAGATCAGTCGTTTTTCGGCCTCAAAAGATTAAAAGTTAACAACATCAGTGATTGAGATGCTGATTCAAGACTTTTAAATATCTATATTTACGTTACTTGTTGTGAATCCCTTGAAAAATGAGGTAAACACTAGAACATGACTTTCGGCAAGAAAACTGCAGCAATCACCTTATGGTGCCAGAGGCGTTTCATGAGAAATGAGAGCGCGACCTGGACAGCAGTTTAGAGGAACAACTTTCTTATTTTAAAAACTGATTTCTGTATGAAAATTTTGTTTAATTGCCGACAAAGGATTTTTCCTCATTTTATTGAACTTTGAATACAGTAATTAAATTTCTTTCCAATAAAACTTAATTTAACTTCGACTACTGTTGCTATTTTGTTGTCTGTTGCCATGTTTTCCCTATCTATTTAAAGCGCGTCGAATGATGTATGGGTGAACATTATGACGTCACAAATAAAACGTTTTGCACGCATCCAATCAAAGCAATGGTTACATAGGATACATAACGGACGTACTGGGTCTCTCCCATTTTGTCCGGATACAGACTTCTGTGTAAGTTCTCAAAGTCTCTCTAATTCATACACATTGAAAAAGCAATGAAATGACGTTCCCGTAGATGCCGCAAATAATACAGCTCCCATACTCGTATTTCAAATTCAGGGTCCCATGTTGCTATCGAATGTCAGATATAAAACATCTCAACTGCAATAAAATGCCTCACTGTTGGAAGGATAATTGGTTTTGATAAAAATATATAAACAAAACTTATCAATTAAACGTTAAATTTTGCCTATTTATCACATGCTTGGAATTTGCTTTCCATATTAGTTGTATGAGGGGAAAGTTTTTATATTAAGAAGGAAACGTGCGTTACTTTTCCTAGCAAAACAGTAAGCTTGCTTCGCACAAAATACTTCTGAATCTACGTTCAGCAGAAATGTTTTATCCGGAAGATATCAAATATTGATCGCCTTTGTACATACCTGTTGTGAAAAGGAAGAGGGTGTTTGATTTTTAATGCAGTCACTAAATGTTTATTTATAATAAGTTAAGCATGGCAGAGAACATTTGCATCATAAATGGAATTATTGTATACCAAGTAGGTGCCGTATTTGGTTGTGTATAATGCCACCTCACTGCAAATAGCGTAAACACGGATATGCTATGTAGCTGGCAGACCAAGCTACACTGTTGCCACCTCACTGCAAACACCGTAGACACTGATATGCTGTAAAGCTGACAGATCAAGCTACACTGTTTCTTCTACTGTGGATTTTGAAATGAACATCTTTGGATATGCTGCCAAATTATCCAACACCCTATCTAGGCACATGATTTGTCCTCGATAATTTCGTTCATATGGTAATGTTTAAATAATAAACAAAACATACATCAATCAAATAGGTTACCATTTTTCTACTCGCGAAGCAAAAAAATTTAGATGCTAAGTTTATTGCTACTGAAATAGCGTCTGAAAGTCTCTACAAGATTTACATGGGAAATCGACTTCCACTTTTGCTGTGTCACAGACTGGTTCTTTACGTCACATTCACGTTATTGTAAAATTTAAAACTTGCTTTCAGTTTAACAGTAGGTATGGAGCTAGTCTAATAAGAATTACACTGCAAAAATGGCGACCGATTGCCAATGAAAACTTCGTGATGGCTATCAAACGCCGTTTCAGTAGCACTAAACTTGGCAGCTATGCACTTTTACTTCGAGAATAGGAAATAGTAACCTATTTAATTACTGTTTGTTTTGTTCATTACTCAACTCTTACCCAATAACCGAAATTATTGCCGAAAAACACGGGTATTGGCTAATCCCGAGCGTACTATATATTGTAAGTTGGCTTCCGTTTTTTTTTTTTTTTTTTTTTTTTTTTTTTGGCAAACCACAAAATAAGCTTGAAAAATGTCCAAGAGTTTACTTTTTAAAGGAAAATGTAGTAACTCAATATATTTCAGAGGCTATAGAAAGCAAGTTTTGTGCATATAAAATTTATGATAAATCTTCGATTTTGACTTTCTTTTGACAGTGACAAATTTTGTCCGGTGACGAAGGTCCATAGCAAGTTATACAAAAGCTAAAGATTACGCAATTAACTCATCTAATATGATTGAAGTGTTGCCCACATAGAAATTGTGTTACTAGTAACAATGGAACCCTGACGGTTGCAAGGAAGCTACATACCTAACCAATTCAATGTAAACCAACAGTAAAGAAAGACATCAGTGATATATAATATCTTAAATCGGTGACTGTTTGTAAATTTCGCAGGGATGAGGAAAAGTTAGAATGATTTTGCATAAAAATCCAGCCTTTCGCCTATATATGATACAAAGTTTTGAAGGTAAAGCTATTTTCAAAAAGCATTCAACCAGTTCTTACAAAAAATATTATTCCGTCATGACCAGTTGACATTGTAAAATTATTCTCCTAAAGCTCGTATTAAATGGCGCATTGAAATATTTGTCATTCCGTAATTATAGTCACCCTTTCAGATATGTATTTCCCAAACTATTCAGCCAGCAAATGTAAATTTATGTGGAAAAGGAGAGATAACGAGATAGCATTTTTCATTCTCGAATATAAATAATGACCTACGTTAGCCTTTTTAGAAATTGGTAAATTTAATTTGCCTTGTATGATCCTGTTGAGATATTTATTTCCAGAACTGAGGGCAATTTTATGTCTTATCTCTCTGACTAAATATCTGGTACTCCATTTAGTCGTTAAATGCGAAAAAGAACAACCAATGCCTTAAACCGAATTTATTTACTGCGTTTTATATTTTACAAACAATCCAATTCGTTTTGCAAGACACATGTCCTACAACCCTGCAGTATTTCTCTATACATAGTCAATAACTTATTATTATTCAGAAATACTACTAACTGGGTTTTACAGAAAACCATTCCATAAATATGCTTACAAAGTACGTGTATTATGTTGTTACAGCAACCAGTCTTAAAATTTGTGAAAATCTACTATTGTTTCTGAGATTGCTTTTGTTGTGCAATCCCTTAAATCAATTGTGAAAGAAATGTAGGTTGTGTTTACAGGCAGAATGCATTTTGTGACTATGAACAAGCCGATACCATGAAAACCATTATGAAGTGCTACTTCTCAAAATAGTACGCGCATTTCTCATGCAGATAGGAAATATCATTATCTAATGATGAGAAATAATCGTATATATTTAATCGCATACCGACCTTTACTTTAGTAGTAAAACGTTTTTACAACTTATATGAAATGCGTTTTGCGTTCAGTGTGAAGTTTTATAAATAAAATGCAAGTTCAAGTGATTTTGCAAAATTTGTATTTGTTATTTATCATCATCACACAGTATATCAGAATGCATGATAGAAAACCGAGGATCAAACGATAAGCCGTCTTACTTGTGTAAAGTTCTCTCCTCGGTGAAAACAAACTTTACATGCGTGATTGTTTCCACTCGACTGACATGATGTAGACAAACAGTATGAAACACTTAAAAACACAGGAAAAAAACAATGGAAAGATGCAAATTATGGAAACATGTATAATCCAAAAGTTATGATTGAATCTGATTGCTATTACAAACCAACGATACAACTAGGAAAGTGTTGATGCTGATGAAAGCAAGAGGTGCGCGTGGTGTGTAGGTATTGGGGGATAGGGGTGGGTGGGTGGTGGTACTACAAAGAAATCTTGAAATGATATATTGTTTTGCTGGGTTGACTCATTGGTATAAAACTACAGAAAAACAAGACAAATCTTGACATGGCTATGATGATTTTTTTTACAGCCTTAAATATCTTCTCATTTGCTTCCTGTGTTAGCCGATGATAACCAATAAGTAATATTGACACCTCTATATTCAAGAGTTATCGCACGGTCTATGACCACAGTATAATTGGAACGGTCTTTAATTAGTGTTTAGCACTTTCTGGTTCACCACAACAACAGTTATCATCATGTGATAATGATTGTGGAATTAAGATCCACTTTCAGTGAACGAACTACAACATAATTGCAACACTTAAACTATTCTTTTTTAATGGAAATAATAGACTGGTAACTTTTTTGATTGGAAATAATAGACTGGTAACTTTCCTAGCTCTCTACTGAAGGTTTGTCGCATAGTTACGGGTCCAAACAATCCTAAACCAAGAAAAAATGAATAGGTTTGTGTGCAATTTTTTGCGTGTCTCTTAATTAAATATCCAACTCCCATGTAAGGGTCATTACAAATAAAATAATACGAAACAGTACCCTGTCACCAAGTGATCATACAATAGTAGTTGAACGAGTTTTAAAAAGTCATAAAGTTCGTATAGGCTGAAGATCATATATTCCTCTTATCGACTACATCCAGAAAAAAAGGTTGGTTAGTGGATTTTTTCCCTGTAAGACAGTTAATGAGATCACATAAGGATTCCGAAACAGATAGCCTTCGAGGACGATTTACAGCAGGTCGTAAATCGCAAATGACTTCCGAAGGTTACATATCTTTCTCGTTGACTTTATCATTTTCATTCTCTCTACCGATATTGCTGTTGTTAAAATTGCATGCACATTTTATTTTCCATTATTAAATAAGAGGCAATAGTTACGTCATCTTACTTCAATCTCTCATACAGTTTAATGCGCGAAGAACATTTAGGTTACACGTGACGTCAAATCAACAATGTAATAATAATATAATTGCTCCATTTTGATATGCGCAGTAAGTGTTGATTGAACAACAGCGAACATCCTTAAGTTTGACTTGAAAGAGTAATCCTTCTTTCAAGTCACTGTTAATATTCTACATCAGCAGCGAAAGCATAAATGCATGGTGTTCAAATGACAGCGAGATGAATTAGCTACAACAAAAATCGGTTAGAATCAGGATCGAATGATGTGCTGCATTTCTGACAGTTTGATTATTCAGCGCAAACATCTTATATTGGGCAAATATCAAGTTAGTTTTCCTGACCTAAATTACCAAATGACACATTTCTTTATTAGATTGATCAAAACAGAAGTGAGGTAAATTGATTGAATACGGAAGTCTCCAAGTGTCATATATTTCATTGCTTGGCGCATCTACTTCGTAGCAAGGCTACGAGAGCCAATCACATTTTACCGTCATCGAAAGCAAATAAATATGCTGTCTGAAGTGAAAGAGAAGTAATGTTATTAGTTAATCAATAAAAATTAATCCTCCGAAACTATAATAAAATATAAACATGAGTAAACGTGAATTGATTCTCTGCCTACAAAGGCAACAGCGCGGAAACGGAAATTCTAATTTTTGTAGTATTGGAAACAGACAAATGTGTCCGTGATGGCCTCAAATAACATCCGGTATTGACTAAAAGATAGTTCCGTTATATCCCCGTAGAACTAGGAGCAGAAATTTTCACAAACCTATTTTCCTTGCTGGATTAAACCAGAATCGCTGGGAATATTTGCATATTGCATATGCGATTCATTCAGTAAATATACACACATTTTGGGGTTGAAAATAATATTATATTTATAAGATCTTTGTGACGTTTGAGTACACAAAGGTGCAATATACTTTGCAAAACTCAAAATGAAAGATACTTTAATATTTATCGCAGTAACAGTATCATATTCTAATCTGTAGATTGCATGTATATACCCTCATCCATACAGAATTTATCTTTTATAGTTTTCATGTTATAGCTTTCATTTTGATTATGCAAAATTTCTAACTAATTGAAAGAAAAAGTTAATCAGGCTGTTCCTTTACCCCCCACCCACCACCCCCCAAAAAAAGAACCCAACAAAAAACAAGAAACAAACAAGCCCCTTAAATTAGAACAAAAAAGACGTGGGAAGGAAAATGTAAAACATGGGTTAGCAACCACTCGACCTTTTTGATCATCCTTTACTTTTGATCATATTTTAGAAATAACAAATAGATCATACAAGAGTCATACTGTTACAGATATAAAATAGAACACAAAGGGCCGTAACTGGTGATTTTATATCCATCTGTAATACACTATTGGGGACATTCATTAATCACTGACTAAAAATCTTCTGTTTCCGATAGATGAAACATGGAGTAAGTAAGAACTGCTACTTTTTAACAGTATAATGTAGATATCAGACTTATTGATTATTGATAATGTGTGCGCTCTTTGGATAAATCTTAGAAAATATAATTTTAAAACTCACTGTCTCTTGCAAGTTTCAAAGTGAAATAGTGACATGTTCTAATTTCAAATTTCAAACTATTTCAGTGGCGCATGCATTTTACTTTGAATCAAATGCCTATTGTTATCCCCTACTTTAGTGTCCGGGCATTTATATATCACTGAGGTCCCTTAGAGAGGCGTCAAGGGTAAAAAAATGTGTACATATTTTACAGTGATATACCAAACTTGATATAACCGGACACAGCAGAAAGACACTTAATATGCATAATGGATATTGGGAAGTGACCCCTGGCTCGATGTGCTGAGGCTGGGGTGGGATATAAACATGTATAAGATGCATGGGGAGTGATGTTGAGTCATCGAAGTTGTGGTAGCTCAGTGTTTCTGACATCTGTATGCTCTCAACTATAAGTTTTTGATCATGCAATCTTCGTGATTTTTATTACTTTTTCTCTCTACAGAATAATCACAATTTAAGCGAATTTACAATAAATTATTAATCATTTATACATCTGCATGTACAACAAATATGGCTACCCCCTCTCTCTCTTCTAATAATAGTACATCAGATTTTTTCCCATGAAAACTACTATGATCGAAAACCCCGGATTTTGATTTACATGATCACAGCGTACATTCAGTGAAATCCCGCACTTTCACTTAATATCCCATCTTTATATTATTCCTATCTAAAAATTTCGTAATCATGCGAAATTCTTATAATTCTTCTATTTCACACCCGCGAGATTGCATTGTCATTAAAAAAAATGCAAACCTTTAATTAACTTTCCAATCCTAATTTTTAATCTCAAATTTCACCACTTGCTGAAGGATTGAAAGATTCACGTCAGCTGGGCACAGGCTTAATTCAATAAAAGTAAGTAGATATTGTTGATAGTATACTAGCATGTTTTGCACTCAGATTTGAAGTCTTTGCTGCAAAGTCTTCCTTTATATCATTTCTCCATAACCATTACTATTTAGTTCGCTAAGGATAAGACACATTAAATTATAGATAGCTTTATTGTCCCTCCCTCCTTCAATTTCATCATAAGATACCGTATATATTCACCTATAAGTGTCCAACTGTAAACAACATAGACCCTGATCTGCCGTCGCATAATGCGCCGGCAGATCAGGATCCACGTTGTTTGTTCTACTTGTTAATCCTAACAAACTGCATAGATCCAGATCTGCCGGCGTATTATGCGACGGCAGAGCTGGACCTCTCCAGGTTGCAGTTAGATTCGACTTATACGCGAGTACAGACGGTAGAATGTTTATCAAAATCTAACATTATCATGCAATATGAATAGACTGTTATAATCCTTTGTTGTAAAATTTAGAGAAGACATTTTCTTAAAATAAATGTAACTGAACTCCTCAAACAGGAGCATTCGATGCTTTCATCATCATCGTCGTCTTCGACATCTTTTTTGTTGTAGTTATTGTTCTCGGTCTGAAGCACTGAAGAAAATTTGAAATGCAACTCCTTATAGCTAAAATATATAATTCTATGAATTGCAAACTTAAGACCCATCACTGAGTACATTATTTCGATTTCAGTGTTTGTCACATGCCTGGCATGCGATAATGTATTAGAGATTGTATTTACCAAATTCCTAGGAAAGATTTATTTTAAAAATATGTCTCTTATATGATCTTTCTTTCTTCGCTTCATTACAGCTTTTGGACATTAGAGTGGGCGTCCTTCCTGGAAGTGCCGTGGAGGGATTTGTCCGGAAGTTGAATTCACGACTTTATGTATCTTCACAGACTCACCTGGTCGAGTCCTCCGACATTGCAATCAACCAACTAATGTAAGTCATATTTTAGAAACAAAATTCAGGAAATCGATATTTCTTAGCAAGACTAATAATACCGGCTGGCTTTTCAGACATTTGCAGACCTCTCGTTGCTAATGTAGGTCTGAGATGGAAATGGACGTTTAGCGGATATCTCTCGGAATTTCGACATAACTGACCAAAACTGCTGTTTCATTTTATTGGCAAATATATTTGTCGTTGACATTTTATTAATATTTTATTACAAACAAAGAAATATTTTCGTATGAGAAAAGACATAATAGAAGCTAGAGAGATTACTTTTACAGAAATTGACCCAGACGGTCCCAAAATCTTTCTCGTGTCAAGAACAGCTGCTCGCGCTTTAAAAATTGAACAATGGGGCAGATGTTAGTATTCAACTTAAGTTTAGTATTGGTAGGGGTGGTAACCATTGGGAAATTCTTGATTATTCATGGTGGAATGTAGGCAACATTCTGCCTAGTTCCATTACAGGGCTGGTTATCCAATTTCGGCATAGCATTTGAGGGTAGGACAATGGTCGTCAAATTAATTACTGCAAATTCGGATATTATCATCACCTCTGAAGTAAGTAGCCCTATTTCTAATATTCACTGCTTGCTTTTGTTAAAATCTAAAAAAGAAGAAAAGGACAATAGCAAGAAAAAATGAGAAAAAAACAAACCACAAATATGAAAAATAAGGAAATTATTACATTTAATTAAGTTAAATGTATCAAATAACTCAAAATGAAACAAAAGTTAAATTATGATATTGGAATCCTGAATTTTGACTGACTGAACAGGTCACACGCGCCCAACAGATGTACAACGCACTGGTTTCCTCGGAGTGATTCCAGCTCTATAAAGCAAACGTATTGTGCTCGCTTGGGGATGTTTTTAGATTACGTTATAAAAGTAATGGAACAGTTACGGGCTTTTGTTTCGCTGAATACATTGTTTCATTGAACTGTGAAATATAGATATTGGCCTCGGCTTTGCTTAGGTCATTTTCATATTTCACAGCTCAATAAAACAATTTATTTTATGCTAGGCAGTGAATTACTGGATTTTCCGAGTGAAATAATTGTGATTTTTCAAACTGGAGTGAACAAATATCATATTTATTCACAGGCCGTCAATAGGCTTTGATACATTATGATAAGAAATTTCAAGCTTTTGTACGAAGCTTGTTTGGTGTAAAGGTAAAGATGGCCGCCTCGCATCCATAGAACCGGGTTAAAATTGAGCAATAGTAATTTTTTGTTTTATTATTATTTTTTTTTTAGTTTTGTTTCTATCTGCTGTTTTACCTTGAATTGGGAAGGAGCATTATGTAACTACTAATATTTTATGTGCAAATATACACAAAACAGAGCAGAACATAAACGGTAAACTGCTGACATTATCGAGCGGGATGCAGTAAGAAATCAGCTACTTCAGTGTGTTATACAAATTGCTAGACAATACGCTTGAGCATAAAATGAAAAGAATATTTTCTAGCTCCGAGTGAATAACGGATATAATTCATCTCGTGGGTGAACAAACTTAGTATCTTCACTTGTGGCTTCGCCACTAGTGAAAATACTGAGTTTTTCACCCACTCGATGAAATATATCCGTTATTCACTCGTTTCAAGCCAATATTATCTATGTATTAAACTCAACAAAAGCCCATATTTGTAAAATATTCCACAATAGAACTGCATGTATTTAAACATGTCTATTAACTTTGGTTGAATGTGATCTACAACATCAGCCTAAAGTTTTTTAAAACATAAGTTTATTATTGACCCGATGTAGGTAGAATTTTTAAATCTTTCTCGCGTCTTGTTGGCATAATCTTCTTCTAAACTTTTCTATAATCTTTTATGCTGATGCTTTTACTGTAGACGTTTGTCCAAAAGAAGCTAAGGCACTATACAACGTTAATAAATATAATATACTTGAGTAGGCCCTATAGTTTGAAAATTCTGCAATTCTATATTAAATATTTTCAGACTAGTCATATGGAAACATATAACTTGCTTTCGCTCATATTTGAATAACAATGGAAGTTATGATGACAACCCCTGACCCTACTCTTCATTCCGTAATGAAAGTTCTAGATACCAAAAGTTCGACCTAATTAAATACATTTTCTATGTCAATAGGAAAGACATACATTGATAAGTAATCTCGTTGTGGGTTTTACCTTGATGTCCGACTTGAAATTGTGAAAGCATGCAAGGATCTCAGTTGAAAGGCAATTTTACCGAGTTATTGTCGGGAGGATGAAGCAGGTTTATTTTTCTAAATTGCTTTCGTAACTTGTATTTTGCCCTTATAACGCATGTTTTTCCTATTTAACTTTGATGTATTCGAAATCGTAATTCTTTTGAGTGATGTTCATGGTTTTTATTAGCAAAACAATAAATTGGCTTCGCGACACATCAAAGTCGTCTACGGAAAATGATCAAGACGTCAAATAAAGGAATGCCCAATAATCAACGTTCTAACAGGCATGGTTGCCTTACACCAAGCGGAACCAAGCAAAGGAAAGAAAGAAAACAATCAAGATCGCGACGACCCACGCTAAATAGGAAACAAATGAAGGTCGCATGCTAATAAAAGAACCTTCCATAAAGTTAACACCCACCTCCAAAAATGAATCAGCGCCTGAAGGAAAAAGCGTGATGAATGTATGCAGAAACGCACCAATAAATACTTCGCTAAATTATTGAATGAAGTACAAATGCAACTTTAAATAACTGAATAAACTTGAAGCTGACTAATGAACAGCGTAGATTGAAGTCAAAGCAAATTCACACGATCTATTCTAAGAAAACGGTTGACTGATCATTAATTAATTGACCAATCAAAAAAATTACTCCGACCACAGCGCTTCCTGTAAAGAATGAAATTGCCCTATATTGTCCCATTTATGAGCCCCATAACCGTATACTATACATCTATATAGGTGGCTTAAATCCACAAATCTGTGTCACTACGTGTGGAAAAGCGTTCTCTAGGCCCTGAGAGTTTTGTAAGATAAAGTTGATTCTTATTTCGTGAATTCATAATTGCATCATTACTTACGACTGGGCTCAATCATTTTAATTTTCACTTGTCTTTTTTTTCAGATGGCCAGTGCCGGATTAAGGCAATTTCCAAAATGGCCCTCCCCCCCCCCCCCCCCGACCCAAAACAAAATACAACTTTTAAAAAATAATTAAAAGAATTAACAATCATTTCGTTGAGCGCGATCCCTGGAGCAACTGCTCCATTTGCTCCGCCTTTAATCCGGCCTTGCTGATGGCATTAGACATAATGAAATACAGCTGCGTTGTTTTGCACTCTGAACCTAACCTTTCTTCCACACTGTGAGTATTTTTCCAGCCAGATAAGACATCAACAATATCCAAAACTTGTAAATCGTTGATGCAAGGTTTTCACTTTCCAGACAATGCTGATTAATCCTTTTGCTGGCCGTTAAGACTGGTCCACGAGGAGGTATTGTGTGGATTGTGCTCCTATAAACATTACAGTGATACGTCTTCAATGGCAATAATTTATATGTGTTTGCTAACAAATCCCTCCTGTTTATAGTACGTCAAAACAATTTGGTTCTTGTTACGATAAACACGATCACCCGATCTTTGGTTTTTGTTACAATATATGTTAATCTTACAGCAACACAAAATAGATATGTACTTTATTCATTTTTAAGACTGTTTCAATTTTATTTTTTTTAATTTAAGTCTTGTGCGTTGATACCCCCTGTCATTCAAGCATGTTATAGTCCAGATTTTCTCTTGGTGTTAGTGTTTCATGTTTGTTTTGTGGATGTAAGTTGTTTCTTCCCTTGTTTTGTAATTACGCCGTTACCAGTTTATAATATATATTCTCATCAGTATCTACTCCCTATCAGCTGCCACCCCCAGCACGTAAAAAATAATCCTTACGGCATGTGCGTTCGGACAAAACACATATACTCTAATCCAGCTACCTTTGAAAGAGACTTGGAGGGCTCAAGGAGCACCTTAGAAGGATAGGATACAGAAGGAGCAACACTGAGGGGGCTATTACCAAAACTAGACTCCACGATAGACTTCCTGAAATATTAAACCAATAAAACGAACAAACGCTTTCCTTTTGTGGTTACGTTCCACCCCGATGCCACAAACTTACAACAGATCGTTCGGAAGCATTGGCACCAGATCGAATCCTCCGAACATATGAAGGGCATATTTCAAGAAGTTCATATGGCTGCGTACCGTAGACCTAAAAATCTAAAGGACCATCTGGTACGTTTCAAGTTAACTTCAAATAAGACCACAGACTCCGGCACATACTGCTGCAAAAATATTTTGCCTAATTTGCAAAGATATGCCCGAGACCAAATAGTTCACAAATTCGACGACAGGAGTTAGCTTCACTATCAATCAGAAATTATGATGTCGAACCAAAAATGTAATGTCTCTTCTAACATGCAAGATCTGTGCCATTCAATATGTTGGCGAAACCGTTCATTTCAGAAAACGAATGAATAACCACAAGAGCCACATTAGCAACAAAATCAACGCGAAACTCGCCAAAAACTACAACTCGACTTGATATCCAGTCGAGTCCCTCGAGAGATGCTACCTATTGAATCTAACCTGGGGTGAACCGATATAGAACACACACGTAAGAAACTATACTGGATACGGCCATTGAAAATTCATGGAGAGTTCGGCCTAAATGAAAAAGTCTAACCTTCCTAATGCAGTCTTATCAAAACTACAGCCAGTCATCAGTTTATCAGACGTACGCAATTTTTGCCATAATATTTACCTAAGCAAATATTCCGTAACTCTTTACGTGCATTATTTATTTTTATTTATTATTATTATTATTATTATTATTATTATTATTATTATTATTATTATTATTTTAAGTCTTGTTCATTATCCCGCTACACCATTCTCTTGAAATATTTCCTTTAGTACATCCAGGCATAATTTTACCTGGATATAATTTCTATTGTATATTTTGTAAATGGTGTTGATTTATCGCCACACATAATTTCCGTTCTTTGTTCCGAGCCTGGAATTTGGTCAAACCAATTTGGTCTTCTATGAGATAGGCACGATAATCCCTTCTTTTCTTCTGTTTTACAACTTTGTTGGACTGACGTCAGCAAAACATAGACATATAGACATGTAGTTTACCCGTTATTAAACAGCTTTTCAATTTTTTTCTTCTTTCTTTCTTCCATTTGTTTATCTTTTGTTTGTAGATTTCCCCCTGTCATTCAAACATGTAGGAGTCAAGAATTTCTCTTGGTTTTTGTGTTAAATGTTTGTTTTGTGGCTGTATGTTGTTTCTTCCCCTGACGAAGAGCTTGTTTAGCTCGAAACGTTGGGAAACTGTTTTATATTTGCACCGTTATCAATTTGTGTGTGCATGTGTGTATGTATGTATGTATGTATATATATATATATATATATATATATATATATATATATATATATATATATATATATATATATATTTACTCAATCAGACTCTTCTCTATTATTTGACATTGTGGACTGTCAGATTGTGCATAGCCTAGTGGAGTTATTTGTCCTGTAAGTAAATACAGACATAATCCACAATTTAATCTCAGCTCAACAGATTTTAAAAGATACAATTGTATGACTTTTATCTTTTCAGAGAGGGTAAACTTGATGCATATTTAGGTGACTACCCGATCCTTGATTATGCACGTGCCAAACTTGACCCTGACTGTGACCTTAGACTGCTAAGTCAAACTTTTGGCGAGGATGGTTACGGAATCGGTCTTCCAAAGGGTTCTCCACTTAAGGTAAATTAATATAGAATTTAATTTTGTTTTCTGATATGTTCTTCCCACTTGCTGTTCTGACTGAAATATGGTTAATGTCACTAATGAATCTAGATACATGTTCACAATGTGATTTTCTGTGTCCATCTATTTGTATTTTTTCTCTTTCCATGATTTATCACAGGTCGTGAACTGTTATGGGCAATTTTTTATATTATTAATAGATAATACAAATTTTTCATTTAAATAAAATTCTATTCAAGCTTTAAAATACACTGTTTTAGTCATTCGTCCGTGGTGGTGGGAGTGGGTCTCTTAAGTTCTCTGAAAAGCTATTGAAAATCGAGCACAATCAGGCTTCCAAACACGCACCCTCCCTCTGATTGTTCTGAATATGCAAGGTTCTTCAATAGAGTAGATAGCTTCGCGTGATATGATCACTAACCATGTGATATTTATATGTCATCTGCAGGTAATTGAGTCTTATTTATATCTTATCAACAAAATATCTACTAATAATTTCAATACATTTATCAGCCTAAAAATCCATCGGTTTGATGACTAATGCCCCGGCCAGTCTAACAAATACAATTTACTTTTGCGTGTTTGATCTCCGAAAGATTATTCAATAAAATAAATCATCGATCTAAATATAGGTTGTTGCAGAGTCAATATTCTCATCTGAACTTTGACACGATATCGTTTATATATTTTAAATATTAGGCGTTATGTCAACTAATGCTAAATTTATTAACATTGCTATTTGAAATGGAATTCAAGTAATGTGAAGGGGAGTTTGGTGTTGGATATCCTGCTTGTCAACGGATATTAAAGACCGTTTTAGGAAAGTGCGGTGGCGGTTTTCGTCCGGATAAAGTACAAAATAAATAATATGCCTGAATTCCCCTTTTTTGCATATTCTAAAAGTTATCGGTGTCGTATTAGCACAGATATGTGACTCCGCCTGAAGCACAATAGAATTTACATGTTATATCTTGCATCCTAATTGACAGTCTCTAACATGCTCATTCCTAATTTCCCTCTTCTCCGACGAAAACTAAAACTACTTGTATGCTGATATGCTTTGTTGCTTTATTCCGATCACATCAAATTTCGAATATCGACATATCGAAAGCTTATGTTTTCCATTCGAACTACCGCGCTTTTATATAAAGCTTCGACTTTTGACTTGCAACTTTTCTTCTGTTATTCTAGGTTTCTGTACTTCAGTTTTATAGAAAAACTTTCCAGAAAATTCCACCAAAAATAAATGTGATTGCCAGCTTTTTTCATTATTATGGCTTCTAATCGAAGAAGTATCAGATGCCGCATACTTGATTATCCCAAGTAGACAGAGATAATGGTTTATCAATCTTTTCGCTGTCTACATTCAAGCCATCATCATCGAAGAAAAATTGGTCTTTATGGTCTTAACCATATGTACTTAAATTAATTTTCCTTCTCCTCATTCATGCAGCTTTATCTTGTGTTTGTTGGCACATTTGGACAACATATAGTTGAAGTATATGAGATGCATTGAGATAGAACGATCATACGACAGACATAAAACCAAGAATGTAATAAAGATGTCTCATAACATTCTTCTTATTCTTCCCTCACACAGTTTGATCATTACAGTAATTTCTTCAAATCTCTTTTAATGAAAGGAGGATAGAATGAATAGTAACCAACCCTGACACAGCGACCTTGTGCCTCTCGTCATATTTCACACATTGTCGTAATCGGTGCAACTTTAATTTAAACATCCGGGATGTTTAAACTAAAGAATTGTACTGATTAGAACAATGTCTCCTTTTCAACTGATCTACGACCAGATTGGATTCTTTGCAGTATTATATATGCTTTCCTTTCTGTTTGCATGGCCAACAATCTCTCTCGTACATTTTGCGATGATATATCGATGAATACGTAGGAGGGACCTTGCAGGTAATGTGTACGAGAGATGCAGACAAAACAGTTAGTTATCCAATAAATAGTTACTTCCCTATTTGTAAGCACCAATCAAACAAATCTAAGAATGTGATTCGACCCGTTCATTGCATGTTTATTTATTATCTCTGAAAACAAGAGTAATATGTAGCTACTTTTGTGAAGTCAAAAACATATTCTATCAGATATGACAATGTGAACCAGAAGATCCAATTCATCACTTCTGTTATTTCTTTTAGAGATGTAAGGAAAGAAAGGTCGTGAACATTTCGAACAACAATCTTAGAGTTTTGATACTTGATACGTATAAAAGAAAGACTGTTTTCATTGGACAAAGAACTATTCCGTCTGCATTCGTGAACCCTCTTCTGCAGAACTGAAAGGTTCTTTCCCAGGCTTATCGACCTATCATCACAAAATGCATGAGAAATATTGGTGACTGTGAGTTTAGAAATAGACTGGCTTTTAAAAAAGAGATAATTCTAAAATATAAAAAATTATCCAGATGGGTTTTTTTTTTTTTATACTGCATTGATGAAAACTGTCGACATTCGATCTGACGTTTACGAAACGTCGTACGTAAAGCCAAATTTGACCCTTTTTTGTCCAGAAAGGGGTTAAAGTAAAATATTCTTATTTGTCATGATACCGTTATTTTATTGGGTAGTAATATCTGGAAAAAGCTTGGCCCCTAGGGTCAATATAGCAGATGAATTATACCCACAGTAGTCCAGAGAAGGAAGGATTTATGTGGAAGATGTAATTGGAAATACGTACAATTTGATATTGTGTCTATAAATTGCTTACAGCGAGTTCCTTTTTATGATAGTATCGACTTATTTTTTTGAGACGCTAACTATGGGTACTCTTAACCTTGAAGGTCAATTTGATGGATAATGTCATAGGAAAGAGTCGAATTACACAAGGATTCATATGGAGAGTTGTCATGGCAACTCACTATTAAATTACATCAGTTTGCAATAAAATTGTCCTGCGGAAGGAAAATGAGGTTTGATTATTTGTTTAATCAATAATATTAGTCAAGAATCCCTGAGCTCACGTCCATACAGATCATCGAAATTAAGCATCGATACTTAATCATTTTTTAGCTTTGTTGTTAGTTAATGTACTAAGGTTATGGTATCTTAATGAATGGAACTCATATGGAAATCGGTTTTTACTACCGATCTTAGTCAAACTGGTATGTAATGTTTTATATTTAGAGTTAGTTATGAATTTGATCAGTAATTACTATTGTACAAGTGGATAATTATCTTGAAATGAAACTTATCGTAAATCTTTATCGTTAATCATTATTGAAAGTAGAATCAGTGACGACGCGAGGGGGGCATCAAGGGGGGGGAGCAATTGCCCCCAAGCGCCGGGCGAGGGGGGGGGCCCCGTCAAGAGCTTTTTTTTTTAAAGCTGTAACCGAGGCTTAGAAGGCGGGGTGGAGGTTGGCAATTTGACATAAAAACTGTTCTCTGTGGCAAAGTAGGGGCGCCACTAAAGAACATTGCCCCTGAGCACCTCAGTAGGGGCGCCACTAAAGAACATTGCCCCGGGCGCCTCGAACCCTCGCGCCGCCACTGATTAGAATACAATCAAAGTCGGGTTGACTTTGGCGCTTCTAGCCTCGGTTTGTTCGGACTGTATCTGCATAGAGAAACTATAGGCATCAGTCTGGTGAGAGAAAAAAACAAAAAGAAAAAAAAACAAAACCACAACAGCTTTGCTCATTGTGATTAATTTAAGTGGATGCATTTTCATCTCATCCACATTCTGAACATTCCCGTAAGTAGCATAGAAGTGGCGAATTTTACCAAAGTCGCTATTGGTTTTCACTGATTTTTCAATTCTTAAAAGTGCACTAGAAAACTGACTAAAATACACAAATTTTGAAAGGTGTTGGAGCAGCTTCCTTTCACTCCGGTGCTACACAGAAGAACAAAAAAAAAAAATGTCAATAATTCAGTTACTATTCTAACTGAAAAAGAAATGACTCAAATTCAATAGCGACTTCTCTAAAACTCGCCACTTCTATGCTGATATGACTGCAGGTGAAATATATGTATATACTACTATGTCCTCACTACAAACAAATATAGACTGTGCCAGTGATATTCTCGTACCCCTACTCAACACTTATACAAATTTATGATTTGAAAAAATAGACTGTGTATCTGAAGGATAGCATTGTTTACATTACAAAAAGATGTTCTCGTATCCTACACCGCACATACATCAAAGTTACTCCAGAATCGTATCAGCAAACTACTAATAATCAGGTAGACAAACATACTAGAACCATTATTTTCAACATTTCTTCAGAAGCTAGTTTGCTGGGTGGTCCAGTCTTGTATCCTATAATTTTGTTTAGGAATATACTGTATGACACAATGAAATCAATACAGAAAAAATGCAGGTAGAAAAGTAGTCTCCCACAGCTTTGAGAGTAGAACGAAACAATCGAAAACTATATGAATAATAGTGCAAAGCACAAATGAAACAAATACAACCCATTGTTGTTTTAAAGAAGGTTTATCACGAAATGTAAATCCGTTGCGGTTTTGTCGCAAGGCTTGATGTGAAACATAAATCTGCTTCGAATGATGAGTGAACCGTATGACAATCTTCACTCTCTGTTGTCGATGTGCCTAGCGAAAGATAAAAAAAATTATTTAAACATCAACTATTTATCTTGGTGGTAATGATCTGTTTTTATACACATTACTTCGTGCACCTTAAAATCCTTCTTTGATGTATTTCGTTAGTTGGCTTCTTATCTTTCTCTGGTGGTTTAAATGTTTCAGGTGCTTTATGAACATCGTTTTTTTCAAACGACATCAGGTGTTCAATTTGTTGTTTGTTATCTTCTAACCCGTCTTCAAGCTTATCAATTGCATCGAAATATTGTTTGAACACATCATCTAGCATTTCGTAGCCATGAATGTAGAATGAGGATTGATACGCCATCACTACGGAGGTCTTCATCTGTGTTACAAATATAGATGAAATGTACTCTTGCGACTTCAGTCTTGCTGTTTCCTTGGGGATGTGTAAGAAGTTATTATCATTTGCAAATTTAACTCACTCACACATTATATTTATCCTGAGGTATTCACTCGAATTTCAACTCCCTGAATTATTTCAATTAATTTATTAGCATTTTCTTTGTTATTTACACAAATGAGTGGTTTAAATTAACCTCCTCCACTATAGTAAGATGGTTGGTAAGCTACAGTTTCTTCGTTAATGCTTCTCCTCCTTGTTTTCAAGGTTTTTATTATTATTTTTTATTTATTTAAATGGTGTTTTTGAACTCCTATATTACGACAAACTACTTTTGGAACTGTATTTCTACCTGTAAGTGTAATAAGGTTTTATTTTCCTTATTTTTTGTGGCCCTAATTTTGTCATATCTAAATCACGATTGAATGTTGTACTCTTTCATAATTTTGCAGAAAGCGCTTCTTGGAACAACTGTGTTTTTACAAGCTATACATATGTTTCTGCCCTTTTCAAGCTCTGAGAATACCTTTAACACTAATGATAACTATAAATTCTTAGTGATGCCAGTCAAATTTACGATTTAACAGATTCCAGTTCAACACATCTCTTAGAAATAAATGGCTCTAGTTTGGGAAACATTTCATATAACTAATCTTAAAGATGAATATGTTTTAAATTGATTCATGTTAAATAGCCGTACGGTAACGTATTTACACTGTCAACTGAAAAGCTTCTATCCTCATCACACGATACAGTTATTAATTTGTATAATGTATGTTCATGATTGTACGAGCTAATAACATTCCTTTCTTGGGAGTTGTCCTTATGACTGAATGAGCGATTTCCATACATATCCAATCTTAGATTTTGTTTAGTCACGCATTTCTGTATTTCCGTGTACACTTTCTTCTCATCATTGCCAGTTGTTAATGAATCATTTTCGACGTTAAACCAACCAAGTCCCTTACTGGTGTACCACTTAATTCATCTTTGAATAAACCAACAACTTTTCTTGTTCACTTGAGGCATGTTGTCCTTGTGATAGTGGCTTGTATCATAAAACTGTATGTTCTTTTTTCATGACAGTAAAATATTTTCTGTATCAACACTCATGTACCGAGAATCTTTATTGGTTAGAAGTAACTTTATAGATCATCGTATTTATGTTCAGTTTGCTGTAGTAGAATTCAAAATTGAGCAACTTTGATAGTTCTAACATCACAACTCCACCATATATCGACTTGGTGAGTTTGCTCGTTTTGTTTTTCATAATTACAAGGATTAAGTCACATGTTATATTTCTATTTGCTAACGATTGATTGTTTTGTAACTTACTATATTTCTGTCTGTCTATACATATTTTAACTATTGTTCTTTGTCGTAAATTTTCCCATCTGCTTGCCAAACACAAAGTTATTCATCAATTTAAATAAACCACCATCGAAATTGTAAGTTGCTTTTTGTCTTAATTAACTATTGAACTTTATATATATGTCTTTAACCAGATTTGTTGCTTGACAAGGACGAGTCTGTGTATTTCACTCACATTCCCTCGCAACTGAATGTACACTTTTAGATTTATACTGTGTACCACGTACTTATTTTTGTTTTACAATGGGTACAACAACTCAGGCACTGCTGGTTTAGTTGCTTTCTTTTATTCTGTGAATTGCTTTTGAAGTTTGGATAGATCGTCTTCATTTGGAACATGTTTGTCCATTGCTAGAGGATAGTCTTTGAGGTAATCATGCAAATCTTTAGAAATTTCCAAATCAAAGTCTAAAATATTGTATCATTGTAATATGGAATGTTCAAGTAGTTTTCCTCTACCCATATATTTTCTCTTTCATTTCCCATATGAAATATTTTATTGTTAAATGTTGGCACATTGCCCAACCATTAAGGAGGATGAATTTGATTTGCGTTTTGAAGTATTTAGGTATTGACTCATTATATTTATCATCATCTCTACCTTGTCCATCTTTATCAGCATAGAATTTATGAATGGCGTTAGCGTATCCGTTATGTATCATGCTAACTTAACTCTCAGTCATTAAAAACATGGTAGAGTAAGTTAGAAACTCTAGTTCTTTAAACTTGCGTCATGTGCAAGACATGGAGCGCTTTAGTAATGTGCTGGATTTAGTTTGTAAGTTTTGATACAAAAAGATTTATGAGTTCTTCAAAGATATTGCATGACAGTAAGTTGTCTTTCTTAAGGTAATAATCATGAAGATCACTTATTTTTTGTTTTAGTTTGAAGTGTTACATTACATCATGTTACTAGTAATTACGTCAAGTGAAGCACAGTAACAAGAGGAAAAACAAGAAAAAATGAAACAGTTTGAGATACAAAATGTTTTTGAAGAAAGTTTAACCAAAGCAGATTAAAGAAATGTCAACAGATGAAATTGTACAATATGATTTCAAACGAATTTACAATTTGGAATAGAAAATAGACGACTTGCACAGAAGAATTGATGAATTAGAAGGGAGCGTGAATCTATTAAATGTAATGGACAAGATACGTGGTAGTGAATTTAAATAGGATATCGAAAAGTTGGAAAATGAATTAATGACTGCGGAGAAAAGTATTATGAACAGAATATGGGAAGGTTACAAAACCATGTCATTAACTAGTATTGGCTTTAGCAACCTTCCTAGTCATTAAAGGTGTAGAACTAGCCAAAGCCTAAGCCAGTGGAAACAAAACTAGAAGAACCCAAAGTTAAGCCAGTCAAATCAAAAGCAAATGTAACAGATCATACTTATTACAACATTCCTGAGTTGCAAAAATATTAAAAGAATTATTTATTTATTTATTATTATTTTTTAATTGAATAAATGAGCGAATAGAAGAACATCGTCAATACCCGTTATCTAGCAACACTTGATATTGTGTTCATTGTGCCATACACTATGTTGCTAAACAAAATTATAGGAAACAAGATTGGACCACCAAATAAAAAAGCTTGTGAAGGAATGCCAAAACTAACGGTTCTCGTATGTCTACCTGATTATTAGTTGGGTTTTTTTGGGGTTTTTTTTTTATAAGATTCTGCCGTAACTTTAATGCATGTGTGGAGTTGGGTACTAGAACATTACTGTCACAGTCTACATTTTTGTAATGTAAACAATGCTATCCTTCAGATACACAGTCTATTTTTCCAATCGTACATTTTTATAAGTGTTGTATAGGGGGATACGATAACAACACTGTTGCGGTTTATTTTGTGACAGCCAAACATAAAGTGTCGAGTTCTAGAGAAGTCGTTATTGTAATTGAGTTATTTCTTTTTTCAGTTACAGTAGTAATTGGATCATTTACATTTTGTTTATGTTTTGTGTAGTACCGTAGTGAAACCACTCTACAAACTAACTTCAGAAGAAATGCTAAAATTGATTGTGCCAGTAGGTTTGATTGAATAAATCAAGACTTCCTAATTACTTGCTGTTTGTTGCCTGATAACATTCTACCATAACTTTCATGTATGTACGGGTGTATGGTACAAGAACATAACTGGCGCAGTCTTTATTTTTGTAATGTAAACAATCCTAACCTTCACATAAGCAGTAATTTTTCCAAATTGTACATTTGTATAAATGTTGTGTAGGGATACGAGAACATTACTGGCGCAGTCAATATTTTTGTAATGTGGATATATACATACAGAAGTGGCGGATTCAAGAGAAATCGCTATTGTACTTGAGCCATTTTCTGTTTTCAATTAGAGTAGTAAATGTGTCATTTACATTTTGCTTTTATGTTGTGTGTAGCAGCGGTGTAAAACGAAGCTGCTCCAACTCGCAGCGATGGGAAACAACTCTGCTCCAACCTTTCAAATTTTTATTTTACTCAGTTTTCGAGCGTGTTTTTTTTTATTTAATAAAATCAGCAAGAAAATAATAGAAAACTGCCAACGCTTCGCCACTTCTGTACTACTCTCGTCACTTTCCGACAAGGGTCGAATATACTCGACTCTTAGAAAAAATACTCAAAGGCAACCGTGGTGATAGTGCCCAAGTTGGGAAATTTGGCAGAAGACATCTGGCTAGATATGCGAAGAATAGGCCATCGTAATAAAAGGGATACTTGAAAAATAACATTTGACACCGTTTCAACTATCAAGGAAATGCCGTCATTTTGAATTTGTAATCTAATTACTGCAAGTTGTGAAATTAAAAAAAATATCATTAAGTTCCTAATAGGCTCATACTATTACATACGTTGCATTGAGCAACGAAATGTATAGTCGTTGTGACGTCAATACTTTTATAAGGACGTAATAAAACATGAACAGTTCAAAATGGCCACTATTTCCAGAAGAAGCCTTTTATATAGCAAATAGCTGGCTGAGGCTGGCGAAGCAGGAAAACAGGACACGAGAGCTATCAAAATGAAACTATAACACGATGACTTTTATAAATGTAACCCACCAGTCGACTTATGAACTGCTTGTATATGAAGGATTGCAAATTCATGCAGTTTTCTTGTCTAGCATGCAACGGAAAAGGCCGATGACGCTCAGATAGAGCTCATCCTTGAGAAGGCATTAACATCATCAACTTCATGATGTCATAACATGCATGACATCAACAATGACGTGAGGATCATGCCAATTTCAACTGATTCATTTAAAATTCATGTTGGATGTGCAGCTAAGGGTTCGACAAAGGCACCAAGTCATGTGCCACAGTTAATTTAAATTCATGTATCTAGTCATGTACTAGTCATAAAAATGGATATTAATATACCCTA
This sequence comes from Margaritifera margaritifera, assembly GCA_029931535.1. Taxonomy (NCBI): domain Eukaryota; kingdom Metazoa; phylum Mollusca; class Bivalvia; order Unionida; family Margaritiferidae; genus Margaritifera; species Margaritifera margaritifera. The sequence continues at coordinate 1,406,577 of JAQPZY010001588.1, forward strand.
CTTACTATGGCCGTTAATCGTGATGTATAAACATATCCATGTCAAAAGAGATGTGCAAAATCTCTAATCATCCATTTAATTGGAGTCATAAATCCACTTCGTAAAAATAAACCTGAGATCCCTTATTATAGATCTATTCATTTACTGAGAATCAAAGACAATGACCAATCATGCACCTGGAGTTTATTAGGGAAAAAACACATTTTGATATACCGCCAGACTAAAACAAAATTCGTACCAATCGGGCCTCCCCTGATATCAGTATAGTGTAGCTTAAATCTTCCACACCCACCTCCTACCCCGCATTTTGGCCGAAGCGGACCGGGTGAACGAGACTACCGCGCTGCTTATCTTAGTTCTATATTTTTACATAGTTCTATATTTTACTAATTCATAGGTCCATCTTAGTTCTATATTTTTACATGGTTCTATATTTTACTAATTCATAGGTCCATCTTAGTTCTATATTTTTACATAGTTCCATATTTTACTAATTCATAGGTCCATCTTAGTTCTATATTTTTACATGGTTCCATATTTTACTAATTCTAAGGTCCATCTTAGTTCTATATTTTTACATAGTTCCATATTTTACTAATTCATAGGTCCATCTTAGTTCTATATTTTTACATAGTTCCATATTTTACTAATTCATAGGTCCATCTTAGTTCTATATTTTTACATAGTTCCATATTTTACTAATTCATAGGTCCATCTCAATTCTTTAAAATGTGTTAGTTGCGATTGTATTCGTCAATTTTGGCCATAAGCAAAGAAAAAACAAGTTGTACCTCGTTTATAAAAAAAAAGAAAACAAAAACCTAAAAATGAAAAAACAAAACACATAATGAAATGTTAAATTCAATTAAAATGTTGTCAGTTCAAAGGTTATTAGAAAGAACTTTTTTTACTCAGCTGCAGTACAATAGAATCACCTGCCATATCCTATATCATTGTTTTCAAGCATAGATTGAAATAATATCTCGTGTATGAATAAAGCAATAATACTATTGATTATCTTATATTCTGGCATGACATGTACTTCATTCATTCTACTGACGTTAAATTAATTCACGCATTATTTATCACTTTACAAATATGTTATTTGCTAATTTGCTATTCATAAACTCGACACCCCTTCTTTTTCTCTTTTTTCTGTTATTTTGTTTTTATTTTATTTTATTTAAAAAAAAATTTTTTTTTTGTTTGTTAAAATTTAGTCTAGTCATACAAATTTCTATATGTCATGGTATTTCTTTGTGCCCATCAAACAATGACATATATGTTTGCTTTGTATGATGTAAAAGACAGACTAGCAATTACCTTTGCTAGCTTGAAGCAACAGAATTTATTCTTTATCTTTCTTTCTTAATTAACCATATATTTATCATTAATTTTGTTTGCCACGTGTCCCCGATAGTTTTTTCTTTCTTTGTTATATTGGTATTGATGAGGGCCTCAGGGAAGATTGGTGTATACTGTATTATATTAGTATTGATGAAGGTCTCGGGGAAGATTGGTGTATTCTGTGTTATATTAGTATTAATGAGGGCTTCGGGGAAGATTGGTGTATACTGTGTTATATTAGTATTGATGAAGGTCTCGGGGAAGATTGGTGTATACTGCGTTATATTATTACTGTTGTTGGGGGCCTCAGGAAAGATTGGTTTGTACTGTGTTATATTAGTACTGATGAGGGTCTCAGCTAAAATTGGTGTATACTGTGTTATATTAGTATTGATAAGAGCATCAGGGAAGGTTGGTGTGTACTAACTGCGTTAACCTCAATAAATAAAGTTTTATTATTATTAGTAGTAGTAGTATTGATTTATAATCATTTTAAGAGGTTTTCAAACTGCGTATTTTTGCCACAGCTCTCTGTCTTCTGTATGTTGGTATCAATGCGAAAAATCAGACACACGGGACATATAAATAATGAAAGACACATCTGTTAACAGTGCAAGTTATTTGTCTTGGCATATGAGACAGTTATGTTGCAGATAATTACTCAGCGGAAATAAATATGATCAAAATTTCTACCATGATGATTTCTTAACCATGAAAGATTAATGCATACTAACTGTGTTACCCTCAATAAATAAAGTATTATTTTTTTGTTCATTTATTTATTTATTTATATTTTTTAAAGAGGCTTTCAAGCTGTAATCATGTATATCTTTGCAACAACTCTGTCTTCTTTGTGTTGTTATCAATGCGAAAAGGAGGATACGCAAGAGATCGAAATAATGCAAAACGTATCTATTACCGGTACAACTTGTTGTTTTTTTTAAAGTCATATGAGATAGCTATGTTGCAGAGAAATATTCATCGGAAATACATTTAATCAACCTTTCTGCCATGATGCTATCTTAACCAATCGTCCACTCTTTGAATGTGATACTAATTCTAGCTCCGCTATTAAATATCGCTTCCGCGTCTTGTGGCCTAAATGAACGGATAATATCAGAAGATACAAGGTGTCGGGTTTAAGGCAAAGATTTATGCCCTTCAGGACTTTCCCAAACTATAGGGTGCTGTATTTCGTACGGTCCAAATTACAGTTAAGGCATTTAAAGCCACGGTGTTAATCTTTGAAAAGGTGCCACTGAATTTCTCCAGTGCATAATTCAGTGTAAACGATTTTAATAAACACACAGTGTACCCCCATCCATTGTAAACTGGAAACACACACACACGTTTTTTGATCCCTGTGAAAATACCTTTATTTGTGTCTACACATGCCCTGGTTTTCTAGTGTAACCTTCATATTTGTTTCATTCAAAGTACCAATATATCCTGGGGGAAAAGGATGATGTCCTATCTGATCTGATATAGAATATCAGCCCCTATCAATCGCGTCAAAGTGTCTTCAAAGACCTTCTGATCTGTATCTATCTTTTCACAAATACCATTTTTCGTGGAAACTGATATTGACCTAATACAGCTGACCTCTCTGCGAGACGACAGAAGAGAATAAACCAAATTAACTCATCAGCCATTGTCAGAATACCAAAGATTTTTCTTGGAAACTGATATTGACCTGATACAGCTGACCTCTCTGCGAGATGACAGAAGACGCCTCTATATAACAGTAAAGCTTGTTTTTGTCTCGGTACACGCGTCATTGCTGTCTACGAAAACAACTCAACGAAAATAAAACAAATTTACTCTTTAACCATGGTCAGAACATCAAGGATTTTTCTTTTTCAGATCGAAATGGATATTCATTCTAGCCCCGCACTACTTTGTTATCATCACAGTAGACAAATCAAAAAGATATACTTTTCATGATAAAACACCAAGCACCGGGGCTTTCAGACTTCAGTGAATGCTATTTAATGTGAACTCTTATTTAATTAATTTTAGCCTTTTTTAACAGAAAATTTTATAAAAAATGTGTATTTTAAACAAATCTGTGTATTCTTATTTTACAAGAAAAAAAATCCATCCGTCCCTGTATATTCGTTATTAAAAGGATTTTCATCAGTGTTGTTGAAATATGTGGTGTTATTTTTATTTGTTGATTTATTTATTTTTTTTAAATTTTATTTTTTTTATTTTTTTTTAGTTCAATTAAAAAGTTGCCAATTGTTTTGTTAATTTTGTAAATCTGTCCTTAATTTCGTTCTCTTTAGGAGCAGTGACAGAAAATTTAAGAAGTTCAGATTGTAACTGTACCATGCCCAAGAGCCCAAATGAGCTTATGTTATGGCTCAGCGGTCGTTGTCCGTCACGCGTTCGTCAAAAATTGCCTGTTACCGCTCCAGAAACCATATTTCTCTTTTAAGTCTGATCAAACATGGAATATGGGCTTTTATCATCAAAATCTGGAAAGATTTTGATACGGAGCCAGGTTCACGCATAATAATAAGGTGATCTTGCCTGCGATTTGCTTTGCTTTTTATCACTCTGTAAGCCTTTTTTCTGATCCGGTTTTTCTCAAGCGTGGAATATAAGTTAATATCATCAAGATCTCGGACAAGTATAATAATGAGTGAGATTGACACATGTTAAAAATGTGATCTTTGATCTGATTGGCTGAGCTTGGTACCACTCTAGAGACCATATTTCTAATCCGAATTTGATCAAGCTTGGAACATGGGCTTATATAATCAAGATCTCCGAAGGTTTCAGTATTGAGCGACCTTCTTATATAATAAAGAGGCAATTTTGCATCTGATCGGCAGAGCTTGTTACCTCTCTGGAAGCCAAACTTTTGATCCAGCTTGGATCAAACTTGGAATATGGTTCTATATCATTAAGATCTCGAACGAATTCAATAATGAGCGAGATTCACGCATAACAAAGAGGTGATGTTGGATCTGATTGGCTTAGCTTTTTACCACTCTGGAAGCTTTATTTCACACCCTATTTTGATAAAGCGTGGAATATAGGCTTATATGATCAAGATCGGGCATGAGTCAGATAATGACCAAGATGAACCCATAATCATGGAGCTATCTTGCATCTGATTTATTACGGTTGTTTTCACTTCAGAGACTGTATTTCTGTTGCGATTGTAATTAAAGTTGATAAATAAACTCAGATCATCAAGTGAGTACAATAGACCTTTCCGAAAATTTGCTCTGAGCCCCACCCACGCTAATCAATGATGAAGTGATCGTGGACCTGATTGGCTGAGTTTGTTACCACTCTGAAGACCATATCTCTGATCCGAATTTGATCAAACTTGGAATATGGGCTTATATTATCAACATCTGGGTAGAAATTAATATCGAGCGAGATTCACGCATAACTCTAGCAACTATATTTCTGGGCAGATTGTGATCAAATTTGTTGAATACTCTGAAATTATCAAGATGCTGGATGAGCTTGATTATCAGCAAAATCTGCAACACTCAATAACCATAGTTTGTTGCTGTGCAGTAAAACACCAAACCAAACCAATCCAAATGACGGGTAATGAAACATATTTATCAGAATATAAATGTACACCAATGTCAAGAAAAATGTAGAATCAGATTGGGGGAGGGGGTTAGGCATACCGTCGGGCAGACGAGACAACATGATAACATATGAATAAGCTACGGTGATTACAGGTACGTTGTTCGTCACACACGCATATCACGATATTAGCAAAAGCGCTGAAAAGGTCAGCGTGAGATCTATCTGGATATAGATTACCCATAATACTCGAGGGTTGGAAAAGCTATGTGTCGAGAACTCGTGCTGTTCCATCATCTACCAGATGCTTTGTGCTTGATCAGACATCTGTTGTACCTCAAAAAAATGTCTTAGACCGAATCCAATACTAAAAATATCATTAAAAGCGTATGTTTAACATGTGTAGAAAGCTAGCCGCTTTTCGAACCATTTACGTCACGGGGTGTAATCAATACTATTTGTAATCTGCAACACCGGGGATGTCTTAAAAACCTAAACAAGCTTAACTGGACGATCTAAGTGGATTGTGGTGGTGTAATAATCCTTTAATATTGCTATGAACTACAAAGTGCACGCTCATCATATTAATTACAAACTGGTTTTTGTAGGAAATGCAGCTTAACAAGAAAAGTACTTGCTGAGGATATGGATCCCATTTGCAAATCGAACATTTTATTAAACGATATTCACCCATTCCGTTTTACACAGAGGAAAATCACAAACTTTGTAACTGAAGCAAAAAGAAGACAGAATTTAGCCAAGTTTTCATACAAAAGACCAATGTGTTTACCATCTCAAACGCCCCTAAATCATACAGATTTCAGGGTGTACTTCAATCTAATTTTAAAAAAAAAAAATATTTCTGGTGAACAAGTAATAATTTGAAATTCTTTTACGAAACATAAATTAATCGTACAAAACTATATGGTATTGAATTCAAAAGTTCTCAAAGAGGTGATATAAATATAGCATGGGTACAATATGAAAGCAACAATGTTGAAATCAAGAGATAATTCCTATCTGTTGAAAAACTTAAACGAGATAACAGTGTAGCCAAATCTAGTTGTATTGAAGAATAATATTCAAGAGAATAAAGATAAAATCTTGTTGAAATCGAACGTCACAAAATATATATTCCAATGTTTCAGGAAAGGTGCAGATTGACAGCTAGCATTTAATGATTATAACATTTAATGATGATAGCATTTAATGATGATAACATTGTGATAGGTAGCATCAATCCTAATAGCAAGATTATCAAAACAACGCAATACGAAGATGGAACAAATTATGTATTTGATGTGGATACATATAAAAACTTTGCATACAGTTAAATTTACCGTACAACTTTAAGGTCTTGTAAATTTTGCAAGGTAAATCTACAATAATTCGGTAAAAACAGAGACATAATATATGGCTAACAAATATAGATTTTAAACAGCACATGATGACTCGGTTTATGAAGTAATTGTTTTAGAATCGGTTATAGGAATGGTCAAATTTGACATACATCTGAAATCATTCATACGTTTGAAAGGATTGAAGAAATGTTGCAGCTTGTTGAAAATTAAAGTACCCATTGTAGACGGTCGTCCTGTGGGCTTGCCTATAACACCTAAAGGCAAGTTTATTAAGAATAAAGTATTCTCTGGATGTTTGTATTTGGTGTTAAATAAATTACAAAGAACAGTATTTAAGCCATCTTTACGACGATCTTGAAAGTCCAGTTGCTGATACATGTACCAATGAATTGTGGAAGCAAATTAAACGGAACAAAAAGAACATAAAATACACTGAACTAAAGGAAATGGTTAACTGAACAATCTACTTACACATTGCATAAACAGGCGAGAAAAGTTTTCCCTTCAAGAAAGTTTGTGTATGTCACGTGGATGACCAATGGAAGGCATATATTGACCTACATGCATGTGAAAAATACAACAAAGGATACAAATATATTAACAGTCATATATATTTTTTCAAAATACTATTGATCTGAAAAAGTGAAAACAAGATAGGGAGATAACATATATGAATGGTTTAAAGAAATAATCAAAAATCGAAAGCCTCAAAAATGCAGTTCGATGAAGGAAAAGAGTCTTACAACAGAAAAGTTAAGGGTTTGCTGAAAATGAAACCGTTCAATATTTCTCAACTTATTCAGACAAAAGAGCATATGTGGTGGAAAGGTTTAAGGGAACCTTAAATACTAGACATAAAATGATACTAGAAAATGGTTGATGTTTTACTAAAGCTAACTGATGGTTAAAATAACACTCGTCATCGATCAATAAACATGACTCAGATTAAAGTAAGCAGGAAAAAATACGGTAATAGATAAAAAGCACTGATCAGTCTATTCGGTTTCTTGACAACTGACACATTTCAAAGTAGGTTGGACAGACATTTTTCTACAGGAAAAACAAAAGATTCATTGAAGAAGGTATTGCAACATTGAACCAAAGTATACACTATTATATGATCTGCATCTTAGGTGCCCATGTTAAAACAATAACACAATCCATTTTACATTATCAGACACTGCTAAATAGATAACGGAGCTGTCTGATTTAGGTAAACAAGATTACGGCACAGATGAAAACATTATTAGAAAAGTTCAGCAATACATAACAAATTAAAGAGTAAAATTGGACTATGCTATTGGTGGTGACGGTTAACTTTTGTTACCAAGCGACGTGGTTATGAAAATGAGTAGGAACGTTGAATATAACAACAATTTACAAAAATTCAAAGACTCGTTTCAACTGGAGCTAAACCCTTCTATTATAACCGATGTCGCAAAGAACGGTATTCCAAATGCTGATATATAATCTATCACAGTACAGCACGAAACTTTAGAGGAGAAAAAAAGAAAAAAAGTAAGTAAAAATTGTGTAGAGAAGTACGATGACGACGATGCTGTGCTTGGCACAGCCTTTGCCGTTGCTACTATTCTATCCCCGATATACGTTGCCTCTTGCATGATGACACATGACAATTTAGAAACGTTAAAAAATCCCAATATTTATCATAAAATAAGCAACCAATTATTTGCATTGATACTAATGGTTTACATTTCAAATAGTTTACGAAATACGCGACATGCAAATGAACTCCGCTCCGTCATGCTCGTTGCTTTATTTTACACCTTTGATCAACAACGCAAATAACAAACCCACAAATGCCAAGGCAATTAATATCATGCCATCATCATCAAAATAAACAATTTGGGCAGCACTCTTAAACAACCATCTTATCAGACTACCAATCATACAAAGTATTGCTAATGCTATTTTTCGCTAACTCAAACAAATAATTGGCTAAATGTTTTAACTGTCTTTTTACTTTGCCAATGAACGAATCGCATGGAGTAGGAGTAGATGGAGTATGTGGAATAGAAGGTTGAGGTGAATCAATGGTAGGAAAACAACTTTGCGATATACAGGGCAATAGTTCTATAGACATTACCATCACTATAGTAGCAAATGTTACATTTTTCTCTTTGGACAATCTTTTCAATCTTTCACCTAATGGTTATTTTTCTCAAACTTTTAAATTGATAATTTCAGTATTTTATCTGAAGACTCTCTCCAGCTATGTTTGATATCCAACTACTTGCTCTATTGTACTTTCAACACTTTCCAACTCTTGTTCCAATACAACCTTTCTTGTTTGGATCTGTTTCTCTTTGCCGATATATTTTTAATTCTTCAATCTGATTTTCACGTGTTTCAATATCAATTTTCATGAATTATATTTTGATTTTGACAACTTCTACAACGTTAACATAGCCCCTTCATTCTCTTTCTTCTTAATATCTGCTACCAGTAAATTGAGTTGCATCGTAAACCTGATAGGCAATGCAGTAATTTGTAATGAAACTACCAATGAGGAGTTTATTTTAATCATCAACGAAGAAAACAAATAGAAGAAAATAAAAAACGCAATCAGAAAGGAAATGAACAATATAGAAAACCAAAACTGTGTAGCCTTACTGAAGGTGTATATTAAACAATTAAAATCAAGGAGGGGACGAAATTGAAAGGCGCTGAAACTCTATTTTAGAAATTCTTTTTTTTTTTTTTTTTTTTTTTTTTTTTTACTGATTTCGTATACTACACGAGCGAGTGGGTTGATTCAAAATTATACTGCGCTAGTAATTGTTTAGTATTATTGTATTCCTACATGGGCCTGCTGGTGCAAAACATTATACTGCTCTAGTGCGCTTGTAATCTTGTTTTCTTTTAGTGTTGTCGTTTCCCATACACCTGCTGGTTTGTGGAAAAGGGTTATATTGCGCTAGTAATTTTCTTATGTTTTGTTTTTTATCATGGTGTTGTCGTATCCAGACACGAATGGGCTGATGTAAAAAAAAAAAAATGAGAGTGCGCTAATTTTTTAAAAATAAAATGTTAGTATTGTCACAACGCACTAATGGTTTGTTTACAAATATTGCACTGCACGACTAATAGCTGTATGGATACTACTTGCAAGTTAAGGTAGTATCTAGGAGCCAATGTTGAGCAAACCGTATCACTTGGACGTAATTTGGCTCGATAGAAGCTGCAGGTTACATTAACTTCGTAGAATATTTCAGTTTTCTTTGTAAAACTATTATAATGCTTTTACATGACAGAAATAAAACATCATATGACCATCCAGTCCTATGACAAAGGTAGCTGAGTCGACTCAAACTGAACAGGCTGCTTCAGGTTTTATTGTCATCAGCTTGTCAAACAGATTACACAGTTCTGCTAATCTAAACATTTTTCTCTATCAGTATCGTAATCAGATGGCTCCACGCATGAGGATAGAAAGTATGTGCTTGTTAACAATTTCCTGCATTCGAAAAGAGAGAGAGAATTTGTTATGACAATGGTTTACAGATATTACTAATTAATTGATGTATGGAGAAAATTCAAAGCTGTTAAACATGACCAATCATTTCTTGTGCTTTTAATGTATATAGCATTGAGAATTTGCAGAGAAATTGTGTGTTTGTGGAAAATTTAGCAATTTGTATCTTAGACAACAGATACTTATTGAGAAAATGAAACAAGCATTTTTACTATTCCGTCCAATTAATCATAATCAGTGACGTAGCAACCGCCCATGCAACCCCCGTTACTGCAGTGGGGGGAGGGGGGCAAGTGGGGGCCCAAAATTCCCATCAAACAACTTTTTTAATATGAAAATCAAATGGTGATATACAAATATATTTGGTGAAAATATATACAGAAGCATGAACACACAATTAACTTTTATGTACACTTGAAGAGCCACAGTGGTAGAGCGTCTGACTCGTAATATAAGAGTCGCAGGTTCGATACCCGCCTAGGCCAGCACAGGGCGCCTGCCTCAGTGTGTCCTGGGTAAAAACGCTTAGCCCGCGTTTCCTCGGCATGATATAGCGAATAATGTGTTAAAAGTGCCGTTAAAAAAAAAAAAAAAAAAAAAAATCATGTACTCTCTCTCTCTCTCTCTCTCTCTCTCTCTCTCTCTCTCACACACACACACACACACACAGACACACACACACACACACACATTAAACAATGAATTCTTACTAATATAGTATCCTTTTAAAACCCTAAATAAGATGCATTGTTAAAATATAGAAACAATATAGCACTTATAACAGAATAGAAATGAAATTTATTGCCAACTCAAGTATAACAATAGATATATGAGATTAAGTACAGATACAAATTATTAATGGTATGGTAAGGTATTGTATTACCGTCCGCACCGATTAAAGCATATATAAATGTACACACTCATAGTACTTACCCCCGAGGGAGGGAGCTGAGGGATACCAAGATGTACATTAGTTGTACTTTCTTCGTTAAGTTTTTGCGTTTAGCTCAGATTTAAAAAAAAATATTTTGTACACCTTATAAATACTGTTATACATTGAATCACGAAACTTGGTATGGGGATTCATCTTGATGACTACACCCTCGTTACAAATGTAAGCCAGTGTGACCTATATTACACTCTTCACTGACTTTGATTAAATGTGTAGTTTACGTTTGTTTTTCAAGCTATGTTCATGATAAAATCATCAAATATGATTGTATGAATCTCTATTAGAACCATACCCATACGACAAAAGAATGTCACTATGACCTACTTTTCACATTTTCCTGGCTTGGGTTAAGGTTTTGCACTTAGCTTATGACCAAATAGTATTTTAGCACCTTTTAGATATATACCTAGATTCATGAAACTTGGTGAGGAGATGCATCTTGACGAGTAGAACAACACCCTCTTCACAAAAAATAGTTCACTGTGATCTATATTTAATGCTTATAAATAATAATAATAATAATAGAACAACACCCTCTTCACAAAAAATAGTTCACTGTGATCTATATTTAATGCTTATAAATAATAATAATAATAATAATAATAATAATAATAATAATAATAATAATAATAATAAACTTTATTTAGAGAAAGTATCTCAGTTATTTACAGGAACTAATCGACCTTGATGCCTTATGTTATGTACAATATATACAGTACATACAATTTGGCTTAACACTAAAGGATTGGGTTATTCTTAAAATCAAACAAAGTTTCAAGCCCGTAACATATGTGAGATATGTAACATCAGTGAGAACATAAACATGAATAAATTATATTGTATTGAAAAATTCATCTGTGTAAAGGATGTATAAGCAGAGAAAAGGAGTAGGTATTTATATTACTTAGAAATGTTAAACTGTCTTGAGATTTCATCCATTTGAAACATTGATTGTGAAAAGAGGAAAGGCCAGGAGCCTGCCTTATGTCACTGGGAATGTTGTTCATACCAGTGGGCCAGTACATTGAAAGCTCTTTTAAACAATACCTTCTTTAGCTTTAGTATAATGATTTTTTTTACTTCTAACAGACCTTAAATTTGGAGTACCATCAGCATCAGCATCTTTTTGATGAAAGATATTGCTTAGGTAGACAGGAGCGGTTTTTCTGGAACTTTATACATAAATTTGGCCTTTCTAAAGAATATTCTATCATGTATTGGTAATATTTTTATATAATTCTTTGCGTTATGAAAAGTGTCTATACATTGATCTAGAATTAAATGCCCTCTTTTGGAGTCTTAAAAGTTGTGTTATGTTGAATTAGAGGCATTACCCCCAAATTACATTACAATAGTCCAAATTTGGCTGAATATAATTTTTATAAAAGATGACCCTATACTGAAAAGGAATGAATGTTCTGATTTTCTTAAGTAGCCAAAGATAAAAATTAACCTTTTTTGAAACATATTTAATGTGAATAGACCAGGTTAGATTGTTATCGACAAACACACCAAGAATTTTATCATGAGAGGTCATATTAATGGTTTACACTGTTTGTCGCCTTGCTCTATTTTCTTTTTTGTTTTGCAATAACAAGTAGGGTTTTTGTTTTTCATGTATTTATAATCATGCTGTTCTCCTTGCATCATACTTCAAGTCTGCTAAGAGAATCTTGTAAGTTATTTTCAAGTTCTGTTTTGGTTTTACTTGATTCAGGTAGTGTAGTGTTGTCTGCATAAAGGTCAGTGGAAGAAATTGAATTTCCTATCTTAAGAGGTAAGTCGTTAATAAATAGAATGAATAACAGAGGTCCGAGGATAGAGCCCTGTGGTACTTCACTCAGAAAGGTGACCATTTAAAGATACTTTTTGCACTCTGTAAGTTAAGTAAGAAGTACACCAGTTGAGAGAGTTTTCATCACATTGATAGATTTTCAGTTTGAGCAAACTTTCATGGTCTTCAAGATTAAAACCTTTACGAAAATCAACCATAATAATGCCTACCATTTCTCCTTTATCTAATGCTTTCAGCCATTTATCAATCATAGATAGAAGTGCGGTTTAACATGAATGATTCTATCAAAAGCCAGACTGATTATCATGAATAAAATTATAAGTGTTCAAATAGTTTATAAAAGAATCAGGTACATGTTTTCTTGTAATTTGGAAAGACAAGGAAGGAGAGAGATCGGTCTGTAGTTATTTACATCATCTTTTGTTCCAGCTTTATACAATAGAGTTACCTTGGTAGTTTTTCATATCTGTGGAAATTTAGTATACCTAATATTTTGCTTGCAAATAAAAGCTATACTCTCTACTATGACAGTGGCATCTGCCTTTAGTAGCCTTGGTCCAATGATACAAAGTCCTAAGTCTTTACAATCATCCATTTTTTAAAAATATACTTCAACATAAATTTAGGACTAATTTCAGGAATTTCAAACTTTATTGTCATTAGGGAGATTTTCAGATTCACTGACTTTGGTAAAATTGTGTTTTAAGTTTATTTCTGAAGCTCTTTTATGTTAGAATCAGGAAACTGGATGATTGTATGGAACTCCATTAGTACCATACCATTACTATAAAAGAATGATACTTTGACCTACATTTCATATTTGACTGGCTTAGGTTAAGTTTTGCGTTTAACTCCTGGCGATTTTGTTTTGGTTTTGTGGGGTTTAACGCCATTATTTAGCACATGATACATGGCGGCCAGAATATTTGGTGCAGGAAGAACGCGAGAAGACCCCGGGAAGAACTATCGATCCACAGGAAAACTACTGGTAAGCTTTCTCACATACTCACGTTGGTCGAGCCGTGATTTTAATTCCCGCGGACAGAGGTGAGATCTGTAAAGGCGAGCGCCTTAGCCCATTCGGCCATGATGATGTTTCCAGTGGCTACTGGAGACTAGTGAAAGTAAAGGTGATCTCAGTGGCGGCGCGAGAGGGGCGGGGGTCAATTGCCCCAGGGTGCAAGGCGAAGGGTGCCGCCGTCGGGAGTTTTTTTTTTCTTTCTTTTTTTTCAGCTAAAATTTTCATAGTATTTTACCTCACATTAATGTAACGGGGGCTTCGGGGGGTCCTTAGATGGGGAAGGGGGAGGATGGAGATGAAGATAGGCAACTGACATCAAAACTGTTTCCTGTGGCAAGGTAGAGGCACCATTAAAGAACAATGCCCCTGAGCGCCTCTGTTGGGGCGCCAATAAAGAACATTACCCCCGGTCGCCTTGAACCCTCGCGCCGCCACTGGGTGAGCTATGTAATCGTTGCTTGCACTCTGTTTCTTTTCTCTGAAAGTTCACAACTTTATATTCATTAAAACTATGATAAAAATGATCAGTTATGTTTGCTGATTCATCATCTGTATTTTCGATGTCTCTAAGTTTCCTCTGAAATAAGAAAATGAAATGGACTTTTTAAATTTTTATACCCCTTCACATTTTATACTTTCATATATCTATGAATTTTCACCATACATCGATGAGCATCAGTTAATTAGTAATTTCTGCAGGCTTCTCTCTGGACCTAGGATTATTAGGCAATCATATCAATTACCCATTAATAATAAATAAGAATGACAATACTATTGTCATTATACATTCTCCCCCTCCCCTCTCTCTCTCTCTCTCGCTCTGCGTTTGAATGTCTGAAAAACACATACTTTCTAAACTCGTGTGTGGAGTTATCTGGTTACAATACTGACGGAGGAAAATGTTTAGATTAGCAGAACTGTATAATCTGTTTTGACAAGGTAACTGTAACAGAACCCGAAGCAGCCTACTCAGTTTGAGTCGACTGAACTGCCTTTATCATAGGAATAGCGTAAAGCTCGCCATTTGGGGGCATCAATTACCATAGACAAGTCGCATTTTATTCTAAGGTGCATATCTTTTATCAATCCAGTATTAATCTACACCGTCGTTAAACTTCTTGCACCTTATTTTTGAAATGGGACAACTGGAATTCTAACGCTTTTTATAGAATATTTACACGCTCTAAGTCAAATTGTTCAAGTGATGTTAAAACATTGTATTGTTATAAAGTACTGTCATATCCAGATATAGTCGATCCCATTCATGTCCCATATCATAATCAATCCAATTCATGTCCCATATCATAGTCAATCCAATTCCTGCCCTGTATCGTATTATAGTCAATCTCATTCCCGGACCCGTATTCTCTAAACAGTTTGAACAAAAAATGTAAGCTCAAAGCCCAAGTTGTACAGCTTTGACGCTGTGTCACTTAAAAATGAATAAAGTTAAGATTATGCAACTTTTCGGCTTTTTGTAGCTTTGGTTGTTTTATTATTATACTAAGTTTAAACTGCTTTGACTCTAAGTATTGCATCTGAATTTGGCAGTTTTCAGTCTGAGTTAGAGTTTTTTGCTAAAACCTTAGCGAGAATGCAGGGCCTGCACGTGATCTCTCAGGCCATATCTCGAATATACATGGCCTGGACAAAATGTTTCAGGCTCTGTCTCAAGAATACACGGCCTGGACAAAATGTTTCAGGCTCTGTCTCAAGAATACACGGCCTGGACAAAATGTTTCAGGCTCTGTCTCAAGAATACACGGCCTGGACAAAATATATATTTGGTCTGAGCCAGTTTCTGTAAATACAAATTTTTATCCGGTTCAAGCAAGATTCTATTTGCATTTGTTTTTCATTTTGATGGTATACGGTGACATTTGACTGTATCTTCAATAAGACATGTCAATTTCATAAAAAAGAATCAAGCGCTGCATCAATTTATGTCGAAAGAAATCATCGTTATTCAGTTTGAAACGACATCACTCGCCCTTTAGTTATAGGGCATGGGAGATTCGAATGTTTTCTTCTCTATCAATAAGACTATTTTAAATTCCCTGGGCTCGCTTCCCTCCTTCTAATCTAGTTTCCATTGCAATTTGACATTAAAGACCAGCCAGTACTAAATGCTTATCTTGCCAGTTGAGTGGAAGTTTGAATGCAGTCTTTACTATCTTTCTCGCTAATTTGCCTTAAGATAAAGAAATTTCTTAGAATAAAATAGCTTTTAGGATCGAAGAGTGACTAATTGAAAGTTTGAGGCATTTTGTCTATTCACTGTGCATCTTCTCTCTTTCACTTGTTAGTTATATCAAAGTGTAAATCCTCTAAAAACGTTACACAGACAAATAAATAAAAAACTCAAAAGGAAACAATATTTTGAAATTCAATTAAACAAAAATGAATATTCAAAAAACAAACATTCAGTAAAGATATATTTCTCATGTACATAGGTACCCTAAATTTAAAAAATTTTATTTGGTAAATATTCTTGTGAACCGTGTCAAGCTCTTTTTTGAAAAATAATATTTTGTATTCATGCAGGATTAATCAAAGTGTATAGAAATTCCATCGTGAAGTTATTTTAATAGGTAATTAACTTTAAGCTGACTGAAGTATTGAGTCAACGTATACTTAGATTATTATATATACATAATTACAGAAACCATGCTAAATATAGGTCATCAGTACAGTAACTTGATCCGGGTGTTTGTATCGCGTCGAATTTGATAGCGGAAGGATATCGGTTCTCGCGAGACCTGAAGGGTCGAACGTGATCCTAGGTCCTTCCGTTATCTATCGAGAAGAGATAGTAGTTACTCTACTGATATTGAGTTTATTATATATCCTAAATAAAATTAGTTCATAATGAAATGAAAAGTTTTTGCTGTTGTTGTTGTTGTTCTTTTACTTTGATCCCATCTATCTACTGTACTCATATTGTACATTGCGCCTAAATATAGCTAAACTGTAGTTGTCCCTACATGCGACCGTTGTTAGGTGACATCATCATTGACAGCAAGGAACCTCAGTCTGTATCAAGGTGTCAGATCAGCCTCTGGAAAAGTACCACGAGTTGTAGAATTATAGGTTACTGCATTTTTATGGGAAAATATGAACGAGTTTTCTGAGTTATACCGCACGACGTCAGGAGTGCAGTATTGCTCAGAAAAAACGAGTTCATATTTTCCCATACAAATGCAGTAACCTTTTTATTATATACTCATTTTGCTTTTCTACCTAAGGCTGAATAATAAAAAGAACACACTACAAGAAACAAAGTAACTGAATTTCTGCTATATTCTAAAGTAAATACACAACCGAAGTTAAACCAATACACAGTAACAGTATTCATGCGCACATGGCACCGCCCAGTGACCTTTGAACTTGGTAGAGTACCTCGCGCTCAGTGATTTGTTTCGAAAAGAAATCTCATTTTTGTCTACTTAAAATTGAAATTTTGAGTCATATTGTGAATGACTGCGCCTTGGAACAACATTCCCAGTGGATCTTGAATGGAGGGATTTTGTTTTTCTGTCGATTCAACTAAATTCTGCTCTTTTAGTTTTTAGCTGGGTCTATCACGTACGATGTACATGTAGCTAGAGGGACTGGCCTCGACAGCAAGCTAGCTTACACAAGTGTTACTGTCCTGCCATTGATAGTTTGGAATCATAAGGTGGACAAAATATGAAATTCTTTTAAGTGAAATTCTCAAGAAGATGCAGGATTAAATATTTTTGTTAGGGAATATCAAATTCATTTCGTTTTGGAGTGCAGTAAATTCTCCTTTGGAATGTGATTTCTGTTGGAAACGTAGTCTAGATTGCAGTGCAATTTCGCGCCGTGGATCAGAAAGTACATTTTGAAGAAATTCAAGATGCAGAAAAGTAAGTACATTTTTGCCATTCTTATTACCAGCTAAAGATGATATATTTATATGTACTGTCACTATTTATCCAAACAATTTCTCAAAAAAAAAAAAAAAAGCAAAATTGCAAAGCGGCTGGGGTGTGAGAGCCCATTTCGTCAGCGCAAAATAAGGCTTCTTCGTTATCGTGGCTTCTTGGTTCCGAGGCACTTGCTTTTATACCAAAACCCGCCTTCTTTAGTTGTATTTTTTCGAATTTAGTGCTTGGACTGACTTGTAAAATTGGCGGTCTCTGACAGAAACGGAATATCATTTGGTCATAAGATGCCTTTTTATGCTATTTTTTTTATAGACTCTAGAGAGCACAGTTCATAGTCTGAACCATCGGCTAAATAAGTGTTTAAATGATCAGAATTATATTTTCAATACTGCATGCCTCACGTTTCTTGTCATAAAGCCACCGCTGTACATTGTGAATATCACGTTCACTCACTTGCTTGGTTGAAAGATTCTTTTGTGACTCAATGAATTCATCCACATCGTCAGATTTATCATCTCTAGTCTCAAACAGCTTGTTTAGTTCATCCACAGACAAATCTTATAAAGCAAAAGCTCCGGTGTCTGCTACATTTGCATACATTGTTTGTTTACAATAAAAAAAAGTAGTTCCTAAAACGCGATACTATTTTTAGACACACGTGTCGTGCAGTATGGAGAAATACTGCACGATTCTGACAATGCAAAGTTAACGGAGAAAAAAATGAGTATATAATAATGATGGGTATATAATAAAGACTCCTTTTTCTCCATGGCTGATCTGAAACCTTGTATCAAATGCGAATCTGATACAGATTTAGATTCCTCGCCGTTAAGGATGACGTCACCTAACAATGGTCACTAAACAGTTACGCTATATTGAGACGACATGCTGTGAGTGCTTCTATCGCATCGCATTATACAAGTACCGAGATCAAGTTCGCTGCTCCCCACCTAAACTGGCAAATATCATAGTCGGGTAGCTTGTAAAAACTGTGTCTCCCAATTGGTTAGTCAGTGGTGTCATTCGCACAACAGCGACGTCATTCCCATAACGGCTAGTTTGGAAACTTTCCCCTGAATTACAGTGCTTGGTTGGTAGCTTCACATTGGCACGGTGCATCATGGGAAAAAAGTATGGAGATTTCGTACTTTCACCAAGATGGAGAATGATACATGTGGTCTCACGAATAGCGGAAGTGTGACTCAGTTGTCCGCGAACGAGATGAATTTACTGTACTGAAAACATCGTTCTAAATGGGTTAAAATTGCACTTACATAAAATCTCATTTGAACTCGTAATAGTGTATCCATCACGTCAAGAGTTCCTTTGCTTTACTATATTCTGAATAAAGTCAATTTACTCTGTGCATTCTTCTTAATTTGAATATCCAAATGGTAATTTCATAATATTTTAGCAGATGCAAGAGTTACCCATAGGATGAAATTTGAAGAAAACGCCCACACACACACACACACACACACACACAGAGAGAGAGCTTAAAAAGTGACGTTAATGTCATTTCCATTTTAAAAAATTCCTCTTCTTTCTGGCAATACTGTAGTTTTGTCATTGTTTTGTACACTGGTCTAAATCGTTTAGTTGTCTCAGAATTTATCCCAATGAGCATAGCGCTTCTCAACATGTATTTGAAATATTCTTTAGATGCTTTGAAATTTATATGTTCATGAAAGCTAACTGTTCATAATCAGTTGTATGGCTATTTATATCTTGTGCTTAATGAAAACAAGTTCAAATTTGGTAGAGCAATGAGCAATAATTGCATAATCGAAAAGAACCACGTCTACCAGGAAGAAAGTATCTATTTTTACCCAAAATCTTTCAATGTTATGCGTGTATGTGTGTGTGTGTGTATGTGTGTGTGTATGTGTGTGTGTGTGTGTGTGTGTGTGGTATACATAAAGCCCTTTAAGCATTAAGCCGTATCATCCTAATGATGTAATGAACAATATAATGACGTTAAACACGACGTTGTCATTTTATTTCAAAGTAAATTAAAAGCATGACTGAGATCAAATTTCTGAGGAATTAAACGAAGAAAGAATAATAAACTCTGTCATTCTAGTTTGCAGTATTGACATCTTCCTCAAAGCTTAAGGTCTGGCAAAGACCCTTTGTACAATTGAAGAACAAGCAACACTGTAGTCATTAATTGGGGAAATTGAGTCTTTTTTCCAATAATTATTTAAATTATTGAAACTCTTAATTGTGACTCGAATATAAGAGTGTGAATAAAATTGTCACCCCAAGAAAAAACATTTAATATCTAAATTTTGAGAAATGCAGGTGAAACAAATATACTTGTGCATGATTAGCAAGAAATAATTCACAATTTTAAAACCTATATTTGCATCAAAAACATGAAAAATAGAACTTAATAGTAAATGTTATGCAACTAACTCTCTAAGCACTTGACTTCAAATTGTAGCAATCTACTATCACAAGGCAAAATTGTGTTTTTTTTCTGATTCAATGGAAGGTTTCTATTATTATAAATTATTACGTTGAAATAATTCTGTAACATTGAGGGAACACTTGATAACTAAGTTGTTTAAATATTTTTTTCTACACCGATTTTGTTCGAATTGTACGGTTTCAAGGCACTGTATAAGATAAGGCTGAGACTATTCTACAATCTTTCCAAATCGCACTGGAGCATAAAGATCGTGTTTGGCAGGAAACATCGTATATACTAAGCAAAAACTGATAAACAACATTGCAAAAACTAGTCCAAACATCGTATATACTAAGCAAAAACTGATAAACAACATTGCAAAAACTAGTTCAAAAGCTTTCGGAATCTACTGATTCATTGTTCAAAGGCACAACCTACATAGGACGATTATATAAATGAGACAAGAACAAAACAGAAAAAGTAATTACTTTACAAAAGCTGCATGATGTATGGTTGTGAATATTTACAAAAACGATACAAGAAAAAAAAAAAAAAAAAAAAAAGAATAAAATGAATAAGTTTCGGCTGTGTTTAAGACTACCACTGAATAAGTTTACAACGTTTAAGATAATTCTTGTTTCCGAGTATACCTTTATATATGACCTCAAAACTTTTAGAAGCGTTTAACTTTGGCCAAAATGTTTAAATAGAAAAAAAAGGTACAAAAACCCAGAGATAAATTTTAGAATGGATTAAAAGGGATGAAAGCTCACGAAATGAAATTCATCCAACATCAGTGATTATAAAAAAAGCCAATTGATTATAGCGTTGCTTTAATTATTAAAATAATTATAATGTAACCTGTCTATAGAAAACACTAACGGAACAACAAAGTAGTGTCATTTATGGGCATGTGTCTTTTATATGGATGTGCGATATAAACGTTAAATTCAGGAAAGAAATTAGTAATTGTTCTTTAACAGTTGCTGTCTTCTATATGAAGGTTTCCTATGAGGCATGTATCAATGAATTTACCTCTTTCGACATTTTTTGAGACTCTCTTTCATGATCAAAACTTGAAAAAGAGAAGAAGAAAAAAATTCTATAATAAATAAACAATTCCAAGTAAAGAGGCAATCGGTCACATGCAACTGATCTTACGGTGAGAAACATCGAATACAAATCCGGAATATGTAAACTTGTGATAAAATTGTTTGTGCGTTGGCTGCTCAAATACTGTCTATAATTTCTTGTATATGTGCATTTTGATCAAAATCTAGATCTACTTTTAATAAGTGGATCTGACGGGCACCGATAAAGGTTCATATTCTACCGACATTTGGAATTCCCGGTCCACTTGCTTTTAGTAATTCAGATAAAGTGTTGCATTTCATTTTACGGAGAGTTATCGTTAGAAATGATGTGTTCATAATCAAGTTCTCCACTTTAATAAATGTGAAGGCTATAATTTGATTGGCGAGTCTAAAGGTCAACAGAACATGACCTTGTATCGGTGTCAGTCAGATCTCCGCTATGTCTCGATTGTAATCAGATTGTGTAGATGTGTTTTGTATGCAATGTTGGGTTACGGGAGATAACACCAGATCTTCCAAAGAAATGTCACTTTAACGTTAATAATGTCATTTTAACATAGATCAAGTGGACAAAAAGGGAAATTTAATCTGAATTTTACCTTATTCTCTGTCTAGTTTATGCATATTTGAGGAAACTCTCTGCTGGATGTAATCAAGTAAACAAAAATAGAGGAAGAATTGTCAATCACCGTCTTAATAATGGTGATTTTCTTCTCTTTAATTTTTACCATCGTAATACGATCTAATATAAACCCCATCTTGAGTCAATATTATCGTGGCCCGGCAATTTTCCTTGACTAAATTAGTTCTGGATGATAATGAAAATATAATATTGCCAACTTGTTATGAAAGGTGCCAGACTTATTTTCAGATATACATTTAATTGTCATTTTTCATTTTCCGGAGTAGAATTGGTGTCCTTATTGCTCCTGAATATTAATAATTATCCTGTCTGATTTTAATACCAAGTTCCAATTAAACTGTACGTCGACAATTAAGATTAAACAAGACTATGTATAAAGAAAAGGTTCTGTGATAAACTTATTTTCGTGGGAAAATAATTTATCTTGAATGTAGAGAGTGGATAGTTGATAAGGATATAGATGATTCGTTTCACTAAACAATCATTTTTCGATGATGTTGTGGTACAAAAAGGGAACAAATTATTCATAATCTTATCGCCACACAATTATTTGTATGAATACTTTTAACATAAATATTGAAGTGGACAACCCTGATTTGTGTGCATCAAGCTTCCCTGTCTATATTAAAGTAAATTCAACAATATAAATAAATCATTTTCTTCTATAAAAATGGCACAAAATAAGTTTTCTTCTGTTAAACTCAGCTTCCTAAAATGATAGTATATAAAATCGATTGTTTGGGTCATAGTACCTCCATGAGACGTCTTTAACTTCTCCCTCCGATGCTCTACTGTCGACATTCATAATATCACATTAATGACCTGTCAGACTGCCTATTGGTCATAGTACCTCCTTGAGACGTCTTTAACTTCTCCCTCCGATGCTCTACTGTCGACATTCATAATATCACATTAATGACCTGTCAGACTGCCTATTTGGTCATAATACCTTCTTGAGACGTCTTTAGCCTCTTCCCTCTGATGCCCTTCTGTAGACACTCACAGCTCCACATCAATAACATGTCAGATTGTACATTGGACATAATACCTCCGTGAGACGTCTTTGTCATCTTCTCTCTGGTGCCCATCTGTCAACACTCACAATACCACATCAATAACCTTTCAGACTGCAAATTGGTCATGATATCTCTCTGAGATGTTTTTAGCCTCTTCCTTCTGTCTACACTCGCACTACCACGTCAATAATCTGTTAGATTATACATTGGTCATAATATCTCTCTGAGATGTTTTTAGCCTCTTCCTTCTGTCTACACTCGCACTACCACGTCAATAATCTGTTAGATTATACATTGATCATAATACTTCCTAGAGACATCTTTACGTCTTTAGCATCTTCCTTCAGACGGCCTTCTGTCGACACTCACAATACTACATCAGTAACCTGTCAGACTGTACATTGGTCATAATACGTCTTCAGACGTCTTTAACCTCTTCCCTCTGAAGACCCTTCTATCAACACTCGCAATACCACATCAGTAACCTATGAGATTGTACATTGGTCATAATACTTCCTTGAAACGTCTTTAGACTCTTCCTTCTGACGCCCTTCTGTCGATACTCACAATGCCACAGTAATAACCTGTCAGACGGCAAATTGATTATCTGATCAAAGAGCGTTATCCCATGATATCCTACTTTTATAACTTCAGGCTTTTCAACAGTGGAAAGTATGTAGTTGTATTGAATGAGATCGAAGTATTGAAATCTTTAGAAATATTGTCTCCATAGTTTGAAACTGATATGTAGCAATTTGCTCTGACAAAAAAGCCAACAACACTATGTCATCGGTTTATATGAGACAGGGCATCTTTTCCGATATTTTAATATCTTCCTTGTTTGGTTTCAATTTCAGGACAACATGTCTTTCGCCACACACTCGATATGGTCGAACTTAAGGACAACAAAAACAAAAAAAAAAGATAGCTGTAACTTTATTTTACCTTCATAACGTTAAAGATTAGTCGGCATCACGGATTCCAGTGGATTTATATTTGTTGCAATTCTAAGGACTTTATCGAATTTGTTTTGCGTGATTTTAGTCTTGTTTTAAATGTTCACTTTCCACAATTGCTAATTTAGTTGTCTTATATCAGTTTATACATTGAACATGCTTTGGGAAATAAACCAGTAGAACCAAACAATGGTCACAAGAAAGATTATTTAAGTTTTCGTAATCTCTATGACCTTAATTTTCACTTTCAGACTCCTGTTTTGCAGAAAGTTGAGCCAGCTCACGTTAATAACATCACAGGGGCTATAGTTCAGTCAAAAGCTTATTGTTCAATATTTTATATTAACTTGCGTATTTTTAAAAATAAAATTCAATGTTCTTTTAAGAAACCGAAGAACTATTTCTATTGCTAATGGTAGTGTTTATCAACTTTTCTCAATCCATAGACTTCCTTATCGAAAAGAATCCAACAGTATCATGCCAGTGGCTATATTGAGGACCTTATAGATGTCCACTTCGCCGACGCCCAATGCTACAAGCAGCGCATCAAGCAAGAGGATTCCCAACTAGAAGTTCAGCACCACGCTGGGCTGTTCGTTATGCTGTGTGCAGGAATCATTCTCGCCATCATTTTTCTTTTTGTGGAACATGCTGTTTACAAGTGGCTCGTACCTTATTTCAGAAAGACCCCTGCCAACTCCTGCTGGAAAAGTACACATGTGATGTTCTTCAGTCAGGTTTGTGCACTTTAAAACTCATATCATGGTATCACTATGTGCAAGACAACACACCTTATCATAGAGAAGGTATCTAGAACCTTCAAAGCTAACAAAATTAACCAGGTTCTTTCTGATGAACAAATGTACGTTATGCACTTGATTCAAGTAAAACGACAAAAGTGCATATTATAAAAATCAGATATAGACATTTGCCCGCAGCTCAACATTTTACGTTACATGGGAAACGTACATCAAAGATGCTACAACTAAAAAGGGGCTTTTGGTCTTCAATTAACATTTGCTCGTTCCGCAAGTGAAGATGAATTACAAATTCAAGTCGCAGTGACAATTTTTAAATCATTCAAAAACCTGTGGAAATTCATAAAATTTTCTAATTCACTTTAGGACAATTATTCACAAAATTTGAGTATGTTTAAGATTTTCAGAAAATAAAATATGATATAATAAATTATCGTGATTATGGAACTATAAGTATAAGAACCATTTGTTAGAATTTCCTACATCTGACGCCTCCCTGATTAAGATGTAGTTTTACCTTTCTCTTTGCTCTAAATTATATTTTTAAACATGGCATATAAATCTGACACCTCGCCCAATTTCCTGCACACGATATTATATCCCTTTCATAAAGAAGATTTATTCTACATCACCTTTAATTTTGCAAAAACAAATAAACCTTAACTTTATGAGTGCGCAAAAATCTAACCCTATCTCCCAACTACCAAGTTGACTACTCTCTTATAATAAAAAGACATTGGAGCCAAGACAATATCACTGATGCATCTTATCGTTATTTTTTTATACGAAAGATGACTGTTGAATTCAGGCTAAAAATACTCGCATTTTTATTCAAAGAAGTATATGTTTTATAACTTAAGATAAAACATATTCTAACACAACTTTCGTCATTTGAGAAAAGTAATAGTAAACCGTGTAGCACGAATCAGAAGAAATTGTATAGAGTTGTATGCAATTTTTTAGGCAATTCGCTTAGTCTTTGAAGTATTTTCACTTGCGCTTTTGGTCAATAAATGCCACTGTCTTGTTAACCACATTTTCATTGCCGTGGACTATCAATACTTTGTTTTCTCCTTCTGATATGTAAGACATAACAGACCTGTTTTAATGGAATGTGCTATTGGCTTAAAGTGATAATGTGGATGGGCTAAAATGTTATGGCCGAAATTGATGTTCATGGCAAGCGTAGGTTAAACTTTTAACCCCAAAGGAAAGTATTCATTTTATATTAGCAAAATGAATGCAGGATATCTGTTATTCTTTTTCACACTCCAAATACATAGGTTTGGCGCCAATTCTATAGGAAATAGCTACGAGCCACCCCTCTCCTGAAAAACATTGTATTCGGTATAATCTACATATAATGTAATACGTCAATGCAATTTCATCTTGGCGAAACGATATGAGACCAATCGGTAACAAGTGGATGTGTTGTAGTTACAAATGTAATTCAGTTTCGCCAAAATTGGAAGAACGAATATCGGATGATGCTAGATCGCTAACCTTTTGTCAGTTATGGTGGATATGATTCAGTTTGTTGTTTATGCAGTACTTTGTATCTGCACGATTTCTTTGTCAAAAGTCTAGGCTTTAATCATTCGGTATTGGCTATAATCTTGCCTTTCAACATCTGCAAACACAAGCGAACAATTCATTTGCCTATTTGGACTGTTTGAGGAGGAGGTAATATTATATTTGGTTTTTTACAATTTCCAAAACGAAATATTGTGAAACAAGCAAGAGGCTAGTTACCTTTTTATCAATCAAGATGAAAACATTGGCCCTGCAATGATGCTCATGGTTGGAAATCGATCAAACTCTAACGTGCATTGCCAAAATCTAGTCATATGTTGATTCATGCAATCATCGTAAAATATAAATCAATGACTTCCTCTCTCTGTCGCATAACCTTCTCAAATAGTTTTCAGTTCTTCACGAGATTTGATCAATATCTACGGTCATCACTGACCCATTTTAGGAAAGAAAAAGGTTGATATGCTTACCAAATTAGGCGTTGACGCAAACAAAATCACTAGTCAAATATAATTTTCTTTAGGGCTTCTGGAAATAAAATGTGATCATTGATATTTTTTATGACAGCATGCTTCATGGGATTCTTTGCATAGGATATTGCAGTTGAATAACTGACCTGAGGTGTAGGCACGTCCATTGCAAAGTATTCAGGTCCTCGAGAAATGTCTTTACATTCCTTAATAGTTTTAGTATGAATTGCAGTACTATGAATTATCTTGGAATCCAGTATCTCACAGAAAGTGTAATATTTTGTGTTTATGAAAGCCAGGTGATCCTTCCTGAAGAATGGCCGAATTAATGACCCAAGTATATATATATATATATATATATATATATATATATATATATATATATATATATATATATATATATATATCCGAAATGTAGATTTAGTTGGTCAGTACTTTAATCAGTGAAGGTTAGCCTCACAAAACTTCAGATGTAATTAAGAGCGAGACTGATTGCATTTTTGTCGCCTGAGAAAATTGATTATTGACTAAGAATACATAAGTATGAATTGTGCGCCTGAAAGTCTAAAATAGAATTTCAAAGCTCTGGGAAGCATACTGGTACCGTCAAAAAACAATACGAAAAAGTCAAAACTTGCTACAATAAAATGGTGGTAAACATGTACCACAAGATTCTTGCATATATATATATATATATATATATATATATATATATATATATATATATATATATATATATATATATATATACAGTGGCGTACTAAGGGTAAATGGCGCCCGGGGCGACGATGATGGCTGAAAAGACCAGAATACGAGGCCCGAATTTTTATAAGGTGTTTTGGCGTCCCAAGACCTCTGGCACCAGGGGCAACCGCCCCGTCCCCCCCCCCCGTTTAGTACCCTATATATATATATATATATATATATATATATATATATATATATATATATATATATATATAGAGAGAGAGAGAGAGAGAGAGAGAGAGAGAGAGAAGTTGGAAAATGGCGCTGGGGCAATAACAAAGCTTCTCTACGTTTCGTCCAAACGCAAGATCCTCCTCAGGGGACAATGAAATACATATATAGAGATAAACACACACGGAGTGACATGTGTAGAACAATACAATTTTGGAACGGAGAAGAAACAACACTATCCATATATATATATATATATATATATATATATATATATATATATATATATATATATATATAATTATATATATATATATATATATATATATATATATATATATATATATATATATATATATATATATATATACATTCTACCATACAACTCTGCGTGGCATTACTCTCTGCTCTCTAAATACAAAATATTGCATGAAACAAATGCAACTTTACTGACTGCAACGTTTCTGTCATTCAATTTGGCGTCAGGAAATCCCTTATTGTATTGAATATTTAGAAACGAATGTTACGAACATGAGGAAGCTATTCAGAGATGTTTCTACTACGGCAAAGTTTGTATTTTATACAGGTGGTTTAAAATTAGTATTATCAAGGGTTTGATGGTGGTCCTTCATTAATATCATGACAGCGAAAGCTCGTCCACTCATATGTTTCGTTTTACCATTTCCTATATCTGTTTTTTTCTCTACTTCATTTTACAACTGAGTGTATTTCAAATATTGGTTGTGCCATTTATTTCTGCAGTATAATTAAAATTACTTTAGATGTCAAATGAACGTTCTGACAATGCAATCGGTGTACTGGAGTTAACTTCATACATCGGTGTACTGGAGTTAGCTTCATACATCGGTGTACTGGAGTTAACTTCATACGTCGGTGTACTGGAGTTAACTTCATACATCGGTGTACTGGAGTTAACTTCATACATCGGTGTACTGGAGTTAACTTCATACATCGTTTTACTGGAGTTAACTTCATACATCGTTTTACTGGAGTTAACTTCATACATCGGTGTACTGAAGTTACCTTCATACATCGGTGTACTGGAGTTAACTTCATACATCGTTTTACTGGAGTTAACTTCATACATCGGTGTACTGGAGTTAACTTCATACATCGGTGTACTGGAGTTAACTTCATACATCGGTGTACTGGAGTTAACTTCATACATCGTTTTACTGAAGTTAACTTCATACATCGGTGTACTGAAGTTACCTTCATACACCGGTGTACTGGAGTTAACTTCATACATCGGTGTACTGGAGTTAACTTCATACATCGGTGTACTGAAGTTAACTTCATACATCGGTGTACTGGAGTTAACTTCATACATCGGTGTACTGGAGTTAACTTCATACATCGGTGTACTGGAGTTAACTTCATACATCGGTGTACTAGAGTTAACTTCATACATCGGTGTACTAGAGTTAACTTCATACATGTGCTGTACAACATTTCCAATACTAACGGATTTGGGTTAATTTTGTAGCAATTCTCGGAAACAGAACGTTTTTAAGATGTGTCAAAATTGTACATTGCAAAAATGATGTCCTGTTAAAGTGCATATACATTTGTGATTTTTATTACCCTTTGTCTTGTTCAAAATCTTATAGAAATAACTTGAAGTGTTTTATATTGAATCTGGGGTTTTCCGCTTTTTTAAAATGTGGTTCGAATCAACTTAATATTTTGTAATGTTGCCTCTTGTTATTTCTTCTGCAAAGTAATTTATTACCATATAAGGACATCGTCTACATTTTAGCCACCTTATCATGGTTGTCATGTGTACCATTTTGTTGTTAACCTATGATGTCTTTTGCTCCCACATCTATCACATTCTAGAAGCTCTTTATTTTTGAAAACCTTAAAGTTGGCATGCTCCTTTGTACTATTATATATGCATTATATATGCATATATGCATTCTACTTCAGTCATTTATTTAATGGCGTACTATTATTTTCAACCTGTATCCAACTGTTAGATGATTTATTATGTCCTTCCATTTCATGAGTACACACTTTCTAAATATCGTCTTGTTTGTTATATAGAGAATTAAAATTACTAACCTGATTTTAAATATTTCCCCGGTAAAGATAGGAAGTTAGCCTTTTGCAAAGATTCTTTTTTTTTTTCTTGTATGCTGAAATTCTGACTTTATAGCCGCTTGTAAATTTCGGCGTTTCGTATATATCAGTCAACAAGTAACCAAACAGGTTTATTGATACTTTTGATCTGTTTTCTTTCCTGCCGTATCAACCAGAGTCATGTCTATTTATCTATAATTAGTGTTATTGTAATCATCAATTTGAATGAAATATTTCAACTAATTCTTTTTTCAGGGTTCTTTTAAGCTTTTCAACAACAGATGCTTTTTTGTCTGAGTAAGTCGAAAAGTATTAAATATTTACCTTTCCCAGCAAATCTTTAACTTTACGAGTGCAAAATTACATATGGACATATTTTTCTCGCTTGCTCATGTATTCGACCAGACCAAAAACGAAACCCGCTAATCACGTGGTTCCGCTCAATTGAAACCTAAGATTATTCTGAGAACACTCTATCTTGCCTAGCCCCGCCTCGCCAGCGCAAGAAATCAAGAGCTTTTAGTAAAGTAGACATGAAAAGTTTGCGAAAATGTCTAAAGTTGGAAATAATCAGGTCGACATTTCTGCCAGATTATTTCGGAATCAGCGCAAGTCATTGGAACCGCATAGAGTATACATGACTCTACAAGATTCGAGAAGAAAAATCACAGGAGCTTATGATGTGTGTGTCGATTGATAATTCTATAATGTATTTAAGACTGGGATTAGATTTGTGCGTTTACATTTTGAACGAGCCCCTCCCCTTCTGTCTGTCTGTCGGTCTGTATGTATGTCTGTTCGTCTCTGACTGGTTTCAGTGCCATATTATTGATTCAATTATGTGCGTAGGTGATAAAATGGAGACCAGTAGCATAAACCGTAATATCAAGATGGTTAAAACAATACAGTATGAGGAAGGAATAAATTACGTTTTTGATGTGGGTCAATACACAAATATGTACACTGAAATATGAACAGATTATCATGTTAGCACAAACTGAGTAATGTGTCAAGTGTGACGTTGAGAAAAACTCATTAGGTTTGATATTTTCCAAGCAAGAGATGACACTATCAAAGTAGTTTTGGGAATCTTAACATATAAAAATATTTGCGCGGCTCGTTTACAAATTGTATCAAATAAAGTGAAGATTACAAATAGAAGCAAAGGTATGACTGAGATTATTGATATCTTGATATTCTCTGATAACCTTGGCACCAATTTGGCGTCATACTTGAAACAGACCAACAAGAGTGAGCAGGTGTGCCCAATTAATAGCAAAGATTACATCTGTGCCGAGTTCCAAACACACTGATATTGGCCGTGTGTGTCTCAGAAACCGCCAGTGTTATCTTTACGCCACCTGTAGCACTTAAAAGTTTAACTTAGAAAAATAACAATAAGCTATCAAGATAAGTAAATCAACGTGTCTGGCGTCGAACCCTGATTGTAAGTCCTGTTTATGAGTCCTGACGTCCTATTTACATATTGGTAATTTTATATAGTGGTTTAAGGTTACTTCATCAGTTTATTGCGGCAACTTCATTTGTTGTAAGATGGTATTCGCTCTGTTATTAATAATTTATTTTATAAAGTTCAATATTTCAGTTACAAATCTAGACTAACATACATCAACGCGAAAGTCATAGTCAGATTAACAGTCATGGCGTACTGTTTATTTGGCGAACTTCATTTGTGATAAGTTTGTATTGGCGCTTTTTTAATAATTTATTTTTATATAAGTTCAATAGTTCAGTTGCAAATCTAGACTAATATACATGAATGGTGTACTTGTTGATCCTGCGCTCAGGGTCATACTACACGTTGTAGCCTGAGTGCATAACATATCTAAATGTAAAGTAAAGTATGTGCCTGATTAATGGTAACTTTGATTTGAATAATTCTAACGAAATAAATTAACTGAAGTTACATGTGCCAGGTGCTAAATATCTGGGTTACATGTGCCAGGTGCAAAATATCCGGGTTGCATGTGCCAGGTGCTCAATATCTGGGTTACATGTACCAGGTGCTAAATATCTGGGTTACATGTGCCAGGTGCTAAATATCTGGGTTACATGTGCCAGGTGCTAAATATCTGGGTTACATGTGCCAGGTGTTAAATATCTGGGTTTGGGCGTCTTTATGACCGTCTTGCAGATGTTGTTTTGAAATTACTGTCTTCACCTGGACAGAAATAGCCGATATTGGAGATGACGTGCGGAAAAGCAAGCATTAGCTAAGTAACGCTATGATTTACGTTCTCTTCGATTTATACAAATAAGTTTAGATTTTAAATATAAGATTATAGAGGTATTTTTTTTTTATTTGAGTGTTTTAGCCTTGTGTTTTTGTGACAATTGTGAGGTTTAGTGACTTAGGTTTTTGTGAACGTTTCGGTGGATATGAGGGTGGATGGCCAAGTTTTTTCTTAACATTCTGTGGGTTAGTGGCCTATTATTTCAGTGACAATTTCTGTGGATAGGAGAGTGGAGAGGTCGAGGGTTTTATGAAACTTTTGAGTGTTGGTTATCTAGGATGCTATAAAAGTGTGTTGGTGGTCTAGTGTTTCATGAATATTTTGGTGGCAAGGGGGGGTTAGTGACCGATTTTTGTGAATATATTAAGGGTTAGTGGCCAGGTGTTTTGTGAACAATTGGGCGGATAGGAGGTAGGTGACCTAGGGTGTTTGTGAAGATTTTAAGATGGGTGGCCAGTCTTGTGAAAATCTGTGTGGCCTAGGGTTTTGTGAAGAAACAAAAAATCTTTTTATCGTGTATTGGGTAGTGTATTGGTGTCTGAGGAAAATATAGGTGGTTGGATGGGCTCGTGTTTTATTAATACAAATATCGGATAATAGGAGGTTGGGTCGCTTATGTTTTGAGTAAACATTTAATAAAGGATATGGGGGGATCCACGAAGCACATGTATCTAACTACTAGCAAAACAAACGAGACTAATATACAAAGCCTGACAGAAAATCAATAAATATCCGGAAGATTTGGCTCTTCGTGACATCTCCAGCAGAATGCATTAGGCCCTATTTATTGATTTTCATTTACTCTATTGCGTTATAGGGGAAACAGAAACATACATTTCTGCGATGCAAAATGTGTAACGCAAGAACTAACCATGATATTTATTTAATGTATTATGCGTGGTATTATTCCATACAAAATGAATAAAACCACTGTCGTTATCCACTATTGCATCACACGCTTACTACTTTATATTTAAATCATCCTACTAACAATAGATGTAGATTTTAAAGCGCAAACACTATATCACAGGCTGCTGACTGAAAATCAATAATTGAATGACAAGGCCATACATAGCTGAATCCGTCGCTTTCTATGTTAATAGATAGTATAAATTGATGTGTTATTATCTGATTTCTATAGCTCAGTAGGTATAGGCGTTGTCTTTCAGATCGAAAAATTGATAGTTCGAATTTTGGTTTGTCCAAAATACTTTTTTGTATTAATTGTGACCCACCTCAGTATCCAATATTGGTCACTAACAAAGCAGATCAAAACTAAACTTCGCGGTCGAACAAGACATACCAATAAATACATAAAATAAAATTAATCGTACGGGTAACATACCAGAAACGTGACACAGAATCTAGTGTACGTACAAGAATGAATTGTATAGATAACGTAACAGAAACGTGACACAGTATCGAAAATAAAACATGTAAACAATTAAACAAAACTAATCGTATGACTAATATACCTGAAGCGTGACACAGGATCTAGTGTTCGTAAACAACAGAGCACAAAGTTCGATCTCAGTGAAGAGAAAATATCTGCCATAGGAAATCTGACCTCTACCTGGCGGTGGTAATTGCACAACATCAACACACTCTTTAAACTCATCCTGAGAATTAAGAGTGAGTTTAGTTATGGCTGTATTGGCTGTTATATCGATAATTCTCACCATAGTGTTGTAGTCGTTTAAGAAAGCAATTCCATGTATGTACTTATCATTAAATGATTGCACAATTTATTTGGATGTAATTGTATCTTACTGTTAAATCTCAATCCAGAGGAAGAGCACAAAGATACATTGGACAATAGTCTGTTAACATTTGGAAGTTAAAACCTTTTTCCATCCACCATAAACTGTACAGCCTCTCTGCCATCCTTTGCGCAATAACAGCTCCTGTTCTCAACTTTCTAACTTAGTCATTTATGATAACTTGTTTAATTATGTTTGTCTAATAGAAACAGGTAGCCACAAGTCTTTGTGTGCCATGAAAATGTTGTAGTCATTTAACTTGAAAAGATCAACACTTCTTTAGGATATTGGGATGTGTTGCACAAGCATTTTAATCAAATTGTTTACCACTGCATTGTTAACATCTCCTTTTACAGTTAAAACAAATGACACGAAGAAACTACCAGGTACAATCAATATATCTGGAGTTAGCTTTGGTATTGCTATCTGTAAAGTTTCATCGGGTTTGAGGGTGCTTGGGGTATGTATAATACAATGATGTGTTGGACTGAGGTATTACACTCCGTGCAGTATTTTATTCCTGCTTATTATGAGTTATGTATTACAGTACTTTGTCATTTATTGTGCTACATAAACGACATTTGGTTTTTCTTTTAACAAAAGCTTCATATTTTTTCAAAAAGAAACAACATACACACTAACATCCTTCACAGCTGCAATGAATATGTTCGTAT
Source organism: Margaritifera margaritifera (assembly GCA_029931535.1). NCBI lineage: Eukaryota > Metazoa > Mollusca > Bivalvia > Unionida > Margaritiferidae > Margaritifera > Margaritifera margaritifera. The sequence continues at coordinate 1,440,611 of JAQPZY010001588.1, forward strand.
TCGACTTATTATAAGGATGGTATAAACCATTCAGTTTTGGCTGTCAACACTATTAATTGACGCATATAGAGCAAAGGATTGTCCAGGTTATTTAAGTATTGAGTCACCAAACCTTGTTCTTTCAATCTTTCATTCAAGTAGTCAAACATCTTTTGTCTGCTTTTATTGAATTCCACAGTTTTTCTATTGTATTCATCAAAACTGTGACGTGTTTCATTCTTTTTTCATGAGATTGATTCAGATCAAATCACTTGAAAAGATAGTTGCTTCCAATGAATGCTAGACCCTTAGCGGTTGCTTCTCCAATCATGGCTACTGCTTTATGTGGTGCTCTACAGTTTCGTATTTTGCATAGGATTAGATTTTTAAAGTAAAAGAATTCCCAGGTTTTCCTTACTGGTTATCCTGGTTATGTAAAGAAGACCTTGTATATCTTAAGTAATTTTTTAAAAGAATTTTAATTCTCTTTCTTTTGGTGTATGATTGATCGGTGCAATTTGGATTATAGAGTATACAGCTTGGTCTTACTTTAGATATGCACCTATCAAAAAACTGCTTGTTCCGCTTGGTCATTCTCATTTCCTGGACTTCAAAGGTAAATTGTAAAAAAAGGAACCGATAACTGTTTTTTCTTTTTACATATTTTGAATTCATTCATTGTACTTTCAGAAGCTGATATTGACTACTCTGGCAAATTCGTTTTCACTATTTTAATAATTGCTAACATAGTGTACTTTTTGTCAGCTGTGTGCTTAGATCATGTACAATTTCCACAAGTACAATATGAAAAGAAATTTCAGCCACAGTACATGAAAATAGCATAGAGGTATGCCAACATTCTCTTCATTGTGCATGTTGCAAATTCAAACAACTTCACCTTACACGTGTCACTCTCTCAGAAGTACATAATATCTATAGAGTACCTCCACAAAGACCACATACATTATATAATTTAATTTTTGTTGTATAGCTGAAACATTTAAGTCACAAGCATCTAAATAGTCCTTTTGAATAATTTTCATGTATGTTTTCCACAAAACGGTATTTATTAGTAACAAAGTCCCACACAAGCCAAGCCCTCCCCCATGATGAAAAGTGAGCTATTTAAAAAATACACATTGCATTTTCTCAACAATAACAACCATTCTTTTGCTAAAAGAGAGGAACATGAAAATTGCCACAATTATTCCTGAGATGTCACTAATAAAATTTACATTTTGAACAGGGATGGAATATATCAGGTTCACAAAGGTCAATGGTCAAAGGGTAAAATGTTTGATAAACACTAGTATATGGAAGAAAGCGAATCTCCTTTATCATTATTTTTTCCTTAATTTTATTACAATGAATGAAAAGAAACAATTTGGCTATATTTTCTTTCACTTAATGCAACAGTTTTAAATTTAAGTTGACTTTACTACTGTTCTAAGACTTCTAATTTCCCCATAATTAAAGTCATTGCACACACAATACTGCACAAGGCATATTGTGTAAGCAAGAGCAAAATAGGCATAATTAGCTTATTTTCATGCATATCATCAATATTAATATACCATTTTGTTGAGAAAAGCATACATGATGATATGAGAAAGAGAAAAACAATTGCACAAATTTTCATATTTGTTTTAAGGTGGCGTCTACAGTTTCGTATTTTGCATCGGATTTTTAAAGAAAAAGAATTTCCCAGGTTTTCCGCACTGATTATACTGGCTGTTTATAAAAGACCTTGTATATCTTAGGTATTGTTAAAAGAACTTTTAATTCTCTTTATTTTGGTGTATGATTGATGGGCGCAATTTGGGCTTCAATTTGGATTATAGAGGAAACAGTTTTGTCTTCAGATTTGGATTATAGAGTAAACAGCTTTGACTTTGGATTATAGAGTAAACAGCTTGTCTTTGTCTTCTACAATTTGGATTATAGAGTAAACAGGTTTGTCTGCACCTATTAAAAAAAACTGCCAGCTTCGCTTGGTCATTTTCATTTCCTGGACTTTTTATATATTTTGTAACTCATTTATTGTGCTTTCAGAAGCTGATATTGCCTACTCTGGTAAAATTCGTTTTCCCTGTTTAATAATTGCTAAACATAGTGTACTTTGGACTAATTCAGGCTGATTTTTCGAGCACATTGGAGTGGCCATTTTTTGTCAGCTGTGTGATTAGATCATGTACAATTTCCACAAGTACAATATGTAAAGACATTTCAGCCACAGTACATGAAAATAGCATAGATGTGCATGTTGCAAATTCAAACAACTTCACCTTACACCTGTCACTCTCTCAGAAGTACATAATATCTGTAGAGTGCCTCCTTAGACATTTCTTTGATGAAAAGTGTCTCATTCGATGATATGTTACGTAGCGAACAACACAATAAAGTGTATGTTCTGCCAATAGGCAGACCTATGCTATCGATATGCGTTTGCATTCTATTTGTGGGTAACAAATCCTCATACTGCTTCCAGTTTGTTGTTATTTTACATGCTAAACTAGAATTATTATGTCATATTATCCATTTCATTTTAATTATTTTTGGGACTGTAAATTCTATCTTCAGATTTATTTTTAATATCAAATGAATAAGCAACACGTTGGTTTACCTTTAATTCAATGAAAAGATCAATATTTTCACGAGGATAAGATATTAATTAACGTATATTCAAGTTGATAATTTTTTTTTTATAAAATAATCCTGATTTTTTTTTTTAATGATATATTGTTGCAAAGCATCATTTTTTGTGTGTAAGATGCAGTCAGCAAAAATCTTTATGTAGCATAGTTAGATCCCAAAATGTATATGGTAAAGTTCCAGCTTTAAAAATATCAGACAACTCTTTCGTTATTTGAAATTTATCATATCGTTTAATGATTGCCATTTTACCTTTATTCGATTAATGTAACAACGTTCGGGTACCCCTGACTCGGAGCAGTGCGAAAATGTCAAAGTAATATAGATCATGTGACTACATTAGTTTTCTCCTTAAAACTCTCTTTGCGTTCTCTATTTGTTCTTTGAGTGTTTTAATTCTATTATACAATGCAATATTATTTATTTACATTATTGTATTCAATTTAGGTTTGAATGTCTCTGTTTCGTTTATTTCAGTTTTAATTGTATCGATTCTAGAAAGCATATGTATCTGTAGTAAACTTCTGCTCCAAATCAGTCGAATCTTTTCGCATTTGCTTTATCTTTTTGTTTATTTCGTCAATACTATCTTGTACCACACTAATAGTTTTTTAACTACTTCTCTATCAGCATATTCTTTTGTATCTGTTTCACATTGTTCAACCCCAGCGTGTAATTTGTGGTTAAACTTTGAGAATGAACATCTTGTATCATTTTGATCTAATCACTCAAATCTGCAATAGATCAATCTGAAGTTATTTATTCACAACCATTTTCTTGTGTTTTTTTTTTTTTTTTTGGCGTCTTCTGTCGATTAAATCATTATTTGTCTGCATCTCTGACATGGAAAAAGTGTTAGATGTTATCCTGTTCTTCATGTCAGTAATTATTGTGTTAAAATCATTTATTAACATTTTAATATCTTGGTTGTCCTCTTAGATTTCACTATTCAAATGTCATTTTTAAATGTCCTAGTTGAGACTGTAAAGTATTGGAGTCTTTCGGAGATTTTTTTTAAAAACAATCTCCATATCACTTTCCAAAGAATCTACCGCTGTGTTTATCCTCTCTTCTCGATAGGACGTATATATTGCCCAACGTCAGGGAAATCCAATTTTCTTTCTCTTACTGCACAGGACAAAGTATTGAATTCATGTATGAACAGTTCCTCTGTATCTAAAAAAACATTTTGCTGTTATCATCAGTCTGTTTTTATAGCTTTAAGACTGTACAAGCTCTTGCATTGGTAGTCTGTTCAATCGCTTTAATTTATTGCTAGTTTGTTCTCTCCAAGTCATGTTATCTATCAAACTGTTATCATCCAGAGTCTTGCGTAGTTGTGTTTTTGCTAGTTTTGTCCAAAATTTATATAAGTCACATCAAATGTTGGTGTTGTATCTGCTATGTTGGTAATGCGGTTAATCTTAAGGTTGAAGTCAGTCAGTGTTAATTGTTTTACCTAGTGTAGCGTTTGTTTTATCTGTTACTCTCCCAATGTTAAAAGGAAAATCAAAGTTACGTAGTATCTCCAAAGGAGAAGCGCTAAGACCCGTAAGATATATTTCTCCAATCATTCTCTATATAATTTACACTATTTTCTTTTCATGAAAAACGTGTTACAGGAACAAGCTGAAAATCTATAACTTTTCGATATTCATCTCTGATTATGATATTTAATCTGTTAATTACACACCTTTGTAATTACTTGTGATGGCCATTGACATTGTATGAAATAACATTTTTAACTATAACAACATTTTAGACAAAGATACCACAGTGAGGAAAACCACAGGATATTCCAATTGGCTAGAAGTAGAAGTTATCAGCATTAAGAAACAACATTAGAGATATTGGATGTTCCATGAATTGACTTGTATCGATCATGGCTAAACTTTACTAAACCTGAAAGTGTCAATGAAGATGAGTTAGACATAGATCATGTTATACCAAGATTCATCATCTGATATCTCTTTTCCTGAAAAGTAAATTAAATGTTTTCATTTGACAAATACTAGATACAGTAATCACAGGTCTAAAAAGGCGAAAATGCCATCAAGGAAAAAGATACAACGTCACAAGAAAAATGTTGACATCTTGAACAGGAGTGTCTACTCTATTCTCTATGCTAGACTTCATTGCCTGGTGAGCAGCTACTCCTGTAATGATTGTAGCAATTGTGGTTTACAAGCACAAAATGTATCAGTAACAAATCACCCAATGCATATTTTAATTATCAATATCTTTTTCGGTATTTGAATATTCCTTTTTAACGGTTGGTCGTTTAAACCTTTCTGTTTAAAAGCGATCAATTAGCACTCAGGCAAATAAAGCTTAAGTGAAAAATATCCCTTGAAGTATCTAATCTCGTTTTATGTTATATATTCATCTTTCAGTTCAATTTGTAAACTGTCCAAGTTGTCGATTGGAATAGTTTTGTAAATTATTGATGTCAGAGTGTAAATGAAAATATCTGACAAAGATCGAAGATTTTAACAGTTCCAGCAATTACAAAGATTTCATACCATGCATCCACTCTATTTGCCTCCCGTCCATTTTTTCCAATATTGCTTCAGTCAAATTTGCATCGTTTATCTCTTTGTATCTTCTAGTTGCAATGGCTATGTTCAGTTCATGTCTGTACTCTTCCAGTTCTGTACTTAGGGGCTATTTACCTTTCGTGATACTAGGTAATTGTGATTTGTGCCTTCTATAACTCCCGATTATTTTCCAAGTTGTGAATTATCGATATCTTTGCTATTTAAATAACCGGAAAATATGACTGAGGGTGGTGGAGATTTTGAACTTGAAGAATATGAAAATCATATAGAGATGCTCATTAGTATGCACCTTGATGATACTGTATTTCTTGCAAGTGGTTTTGCAGATCAAGGTCTAGGACGTTTTCAAGATGCTGCTCCAAGCAAAAATACTTGTATTTCACACAATGTTCTTCATTTGTACACAGAGGATATAAAGGAAGGCATTGGCATGAATGAATTACAGTACAACTTGGAAAGAAACAACATTAGAATACAAAGTAAAACAGTCCGTTATGAAAATCAATGATAGCACCATTCCCTATAGCATGCAAAACCGGTAGGAACTTGTTAATTGAACTAGATTGAACACAACAAGGTGATATATAGGTACTTCCTGTTCACGTCATGCATCAAGAATCCACCATCTAGAACACACAACCCAAATATCCGCTTGAACCTACTACAAAGGAAAGAAATCAAGAGGAAAAGAGATACAAAGAATGGACACAAATGAGCCATTTGATAAACAGGTAAGAGAAGCAGAGACTATAACTGACAATTACCACAGAAGAATTCAAAGAGGACCACTTCTGCCTGCAGTGAAAAGATTATTGATTACACGAGAGCAAAGAGAATTAAGGGGATATGTAATTGCTGTACAAGTTGTCATATCAAAAATATAAAATATGACATCTGATGTTGAGATGTGTGAAAACATATAGAAGAGTTACAAAAGGACATCAGCAAAGAAACAGACCCCCTACCCCAACAACAACAACAACATAAAAAGCAAACTGCATTATAACAACTGATGGAAAGTACTGAAAGTAATAAAGCGCAATTAGTTGAACATTTAACACAGTTCGAGAGCAATTTTTTTTTAAAAAACACGAAGAAATCAATTCAAATGTTAGTAACAAATTACCATTAGGTGAAAGGCTGAAACAGAGGTTTAAAGACACAATATGTCCAACCTGTTGGCTCGTTGCTGACAGAGCACACAATGTGAACCGTAGGTATATCATCTGTGTCTGCCATATAATTAAATTCTTCAGCTGAAAATGTGCAAGAGTATTCAAAAGGACATGCACCATTTATAAGAAGCTAACAGAACAACAGATGAAGGCTCTGAAAAATCATGGTGTACAATTGTATGTTCTTCTGGACTATTATTGATTAAGTATTTGTATTTTTCCTGAGATATCCCCGGCCATGATGTGGTTGAATTTTAAGATTGTTGCAGATCAAATTAAATTGTTTCATATCTCTGTTATTGTTATTTGATTTGAATGTATCGCCTTAGGCTAATGGTATCTTACATTTAGATAGCATTTTTCGCTACTGGAAAAAAAATGAAATTTGTATACTGATTTCGCTAACTCTGGTACATTTTTGTCTATCAAATAAAACAACGAAGCTCCACAACCAGATATTGCCATCCGCACTGCCTATATTAGTTGATTCAGCCAGAATCTCGTGTCACTCTCTGATCTGTACCTTTTCATAGAGCCATCACTGACAAGTCTTCAAGTGTAGTCATCAAATATTTGTAAATGCTTGTGTACGAAAAATTGAGTTTAAGTATAGTAAATTGTTATCTGGTTAAATATCTTTGCAATATCAGTATAAACTGTAGCGTTAGACTGAGTTGCAGAACAATGGTAACGTGCCGTACTTGTTATTTTTTTTAATTATTCTTAAGTCCCTTTAACTACGATAAAATGTTACCCTTTGCTAAATTATTACTTAAAGTCAAGAAACTAGTGTAGATTTTGGCTTTTCCAGTACATATACATTGAGCCTCTTGACTGTTTTTCCACATACACATGTAATTCTCTGTCTGTTGATTTTTTCCTCTAATGTCTGCATGCCCTCTATTGTAATATCCGATTAATCTCGGTTCTTGTACGCAATCTTTACATTGTATTTTGTATTTCCTTTTTATATTTTCTCCATCAGTGCTTATGTTATATTCCTAACTACTGTTGTTCCTTCAGAAAATATGTATAATACAATATTATTGTACCATTTTTTCGGTAGTTTCATTCCAATTACTATCAAATGAAAGTTCTGTGAAACCTGAATATGCAAAATCTGTATATATACACGCACTGTAAAATGTGTACTAGTTTTAACTTCATCCAGATGGTGAACAAATTCTTCCCATATCAACTTAGTTTTGGTTAATTTTGTGGTAATTATTTGTGATTGAAGGTTCTATGGATTAGTTAAAACTGTTCATGGTCAATACTCTGTCCAGAAGAAATGCATTTTTGATTAAGTAATTGTGTGAACTGCTGCTATGCCTTCTTTGAACGAAATTTGAAAGTTTAAATGTCCTCATGATTGCATCAACTGCTATGTGATTTTCTTTACCTTTTATCTTGTTCAAACCCTTTTTGGCCAGCTTGTAGTCTTTTACATTCTATTTGTTTTTCAGCTTTTTGGAAATGTACTTGAATCATATTTTTTATGTTGTCTCATTCCATTTCTTCTGTAAGAACATTTATGACCATGCTAGGACATTACCTACATTGTAGTTGCCGCATCATGTTTTTTATGCGTACCATTTTGTTGTTTGACTGTGATGTTTTGGGGCATACTTTCTTTTTTCCATCTGGTTTTGTAATCAATACAATTTCGTTTGAACTGCAGGTTTTAACTCCTTCATTTTCTAATGTGCTGTTTTTACACATATAATACATTCTAGAAAAAAATTGTATCTTTCAAACATTCAAAGTTTCCATACTCCTTAATTCTGCAATATAAGTATTGTATTTAATTTATTTTAATGAAATTATGTTTTCTGCTGGTTTCCAAGTGTTAAACAATTCATCATATCCTTTCCATTTCAGATGTACATACTGTCGACCTTTCATTCTAATGGTCTTCAAAATCTTTTCAAGTTGTATGACATTTTCTTTTTTGTGTAGAGATAACTCCTGCTCGTAAAACATTCCCCCTATTTCTGCATCCTTAATGTCTTGCAGCTTGTAAACAACCGGTTCAAGTAATATTACTTGCCTAATTTTGAATATTTTCTTGGTAAAGTTAGGAAGGTAGCACTTTGCAAATATTGTCTTTATTTTGATACTCTGACTGGTTCACCGATTTTGAATTTAAGATGTCCAAATGCACTAGTTATCAAATAACCGAATAGACTGATGCATACGTTTGATCTATTTTCTTCCTTCCTTGCTTCAACCGGAGTTGTGTTTATGAATATGTGATGAGTGTCATTGTAGTCAAAAATTTGCCTTGGCAAAACGTCGTGTCTGGTTTCATTTTGAGTAAAATACTTCCACATTCTAATCTTTAGAGTTCTGGTAAACCTTTCAGCTGCAGATACCTTATGTCTGAGTAACTTGAAAAGTACTTTGTTTTGCTTTTGAAACTAATCCTTAGCATTTGTCTTGTAAAACTCTTTTCACTGATAAAACTATCTTTTCAGGCATTCTCTCGCTGAAAATTTGTCTGAAAACAGTGTATATCATCTTCCTTTTTTGTTTTTTCTCTCTCAGTCCAACGTATTTAGAGAAAATATATATCATTGTCAAGATGTAAATGTATCTATTGTTGTATTTTTCATGTCAACAGTCTCCGATTGCCACTGGTCATCCACGTGACTAAACTAGACCCTTTTGTAGTGTAATCGTTTTCGTGCTTGCTTGTGTAATGCTCCCACAACTGGCTGATAATTGTACAAAGCAATTGTACCTTCTAGTTGTGATTTATACATTTTTAAGTGGACTAGAGATGTTCACGAATAGAGCTAAGCAAATGTTTAAAAGTTTTAACCTGTTGACGGTTTCAGAACTGCCCGTACATGTCTACTAACTAGCATACAAGACCGGTTTGTATTGGGGACAATGGCTCCAGTCTTGTTTTTCCTATAGTTTTTCCCCTGGAAAACAACGGCTTTGTGGTAGTTTTTCTTCCGGAGACAAATGGGTCTGACACCTCTGTTCATCTCCGCTGCTTGAACAACGCTCTGAGAGAGCGATTTTATGAGCAGAATTTAAACTCCTTCATTATGCTCGAGGCAAAACTAGCCTTTAATGATTTGGCATACTTGATATCCAAATTTAGATCCAGCCTCGTATCCCAGCCTCCCGTTATTATCGATATGAATGTGAAGATTCAGGAACAACAAAGACCTGTCAATGTTTTGCGTCCGATAACAACTCTGACTGATCTACAACCCCTGTATACAAAATGCTTACTAATGCCGCAGTGTTATACAACTAAACGTACACAATAACCTAATCTCTTAACCTAAATCTCGGGTGAGCAATCCCCAGGCTTTTCAAGTTCTACCATGTCATTCAATTAGTGATCTGTGGACTATTGGATATGGGTAATACCATGACAAGAGGACGTTCACAGTGGAGCAGCAGTACGAGCCCCGTAAAAGTCTATTTATCACTCTAATGATGGCTAGTTTTGATGTTACATGTATATATTTTTATATTGTAGTATCCTGTCCAAAATTCTGAATCATTTCTGGTCCGTTTAATTCTGACTGAGTTCATAAACCAATATTATCCTGTATTCATGTTTGCCAAACAGAATATATATATATATCTCCAACTGATTGATATCTAAATTTATTTTGCCGGATGAACGGTGTACCGAGATGTTGAAAATTTAAATTAAAGTAAGGCAAGGAACTTGTTGTTATTATTTTGTAGCTTCACCATTCTCTGGTAGCCTGCTAGACAGTGTGAATTCCTTTCTGCATAGCCTGTAGATAATTGGAGAGATTAATCTCCCCTTTGGATAACATTTCGTGACACTGGTATGGTTGTTCAAGGTTTGCCAAGATCTTGCTAGCGATCAATGTCAATATATCGCGTTGCAAAAAGTTTAAATCTGTAAAGAGCCGACGTCATAATATAAAGAAACTTGAACGAGAAGCGAAAGGTCCATGAATCATCTCTATATAAGTAGAACATGGTATGCAATACACTTTTTGACGCCAATTTTTAGTCCGCATGTTGCATATACTTCAGTGTCTTCGCTTAATATGTGTTATTCTCACTAACTGTTGATTTAATTGTTCGATGAGCAATAAGCCAGTCACACTTTCAGCTTTGAAAGAAGGGGGTTGGGAGTCGGAAGTCGAAGAGAGAGAGAGAGAGAGAGAGAAAGATTTCTACCGCGAAAAATGAGGTATCAAATCGCTGTAGTAACAATAGGCCTAAAAGATGACAAGTAATAATGGGACAAAACATTTTCAAAATGAAAGTCTTTGTTCGTTTTAGTATGTGTAACATGCGGGCTTTTTTTCTTCATCTCATCCTTCTTGCTGAAAATTAGATTTTTTGCGACTCTCAGTTGGTACCAAAAGCATTATATTCCAGTGTGAACCATCGAACCAAAATATTTGGTATTTTTAGATCCCTCCACTCCCATCTATGTCCACTGCAGGCATTGTTGCTCGAATTTTGAGAATTGCATAGCAATAAAATGATTCTTCAATTGTGCAGTAGTAGCTATCGTGAGACCTTGGCCACCCAACCATCTTACCTTTTTTATTTATTTGTTTTCAAACCCATTGCCACCTACCTTCTTATCCTCCATTTTTTTTACAAAATCCCTGGCAATTACCCGCCTATTTTTTTCTATTTTGTCAAACACCGATACCCTTATCGTCACGGGATAAATGTATTTTTGTTGTTGTTTTTTTGCTTTTTTTAACTAAGCCGCCAAATGTTGTTTTTTTTATAAAATAACGAATAAAAAAACTCAATGGGGACCAATTCTCAAAATTAAAAAAGGCCACCAACCCTCAAAATGAACAAAAATCTAGGCCACCCCTCCACCTATCTATCAGTTTTTTTTTTAAACCATGGCCAACCAACTTTCTATCCACCAAAAGAAACACAACATAGGCCACCAACCATCCAAATTAAAAAATGTCTAGATCACCAACTGTCATATTTTAAAAAGCCAATAGGCCACCAAGCCTCAAATTTTAAGAAAGCACTAGACTACCGCCCCTAACACTTTATAAAATAGGTCTCAACCATCAAAATTTAAAAAGTAAACTAAACCACTCACCCTCCTATCGGCAAAAATTTAACAAAACCCCAAAGACCATCAGCCCAAAAATTTAAAATAAAACCCTGGACCAACTGTCCTCACAATTTAAAACAACGTAGACCATCAAACCTCAAATTTAAAATAAACATAAACCACCAATCCTCAAATTTTAGAACTGAAACGCTCAGCCACCAATCCTTCAAGAAAGCGTTCCTAAAGCTGACAACAAAATAGCAACGGAGGAATCATTCAAGTTGCTTTCAAACGAATTGAAGATTCAAATTGAAAAATTACACAGTTTGTCAAGCAAACTTCGTGACACATAGTCAAGCTTGCACAGATGTTTCATTTTGACGCAAATCAATCAAAATGAGCCAAAGAAATAGAGGATAACATGAAAAGAGAGCAAACAGAGAGAAGAAAAAATGAACAGATATTAATTGGTTTAGTTTCAGTAGTCATATTCTCATTTTAGAGCTCTGGACTATATCGTTGTCAGGTTAGAATCAAAGTCGAAGATAAAACACGAAGTGATTGCGAAGCAGGAAGACAAGAATCACGAGGACAAGAATCAGGAGTACAAAAATGACAAATCAAAAGAAGTGCATACAAAAGAAATATATAGAAAAGAAGTACATCAGAATGTTTTCCTGAAATGCTTTAATTCAGTAGAGCAAAGTGCTTCGTGTATTTTCAATGAATGTTTGTTTCTGAATTCTTTCTTGCCGTACTCGAATCTTTTAACATCAGGTAAAAAGTCCGTAATGTACTGTAATTTAAGTTGCATTTTAACCGAATTCAGTACTTTTACGGTTTTGATTGCGTAGGATGTTGCAATAATACCTGCTGAAACAATAACGATTGTACCTACATTGGTGTACAAGAACAACAAAACCTTGTTCAGTCATTCAGCTACTGTCATTTAAAATGCATAAACAGTTTGATGTAGATGGTGGTTAGATCGACTCTGCCCAAAAGTTTAAAACAGATGCTTAAATATTTATTGTATATGCCCAAAATTCTAAAAATGCATCATCGATGCCGAAAAATTTATTGTACATGCATAAAAGTCTAAAATGTATTTTCATTTCATGCATTTATCATATTTACATAATAATTTTTTTTTTTACCTTTCATCTAGCTTTTAGACCTTGACCTTTAAATATCACTTTTGGAAAAGCCCATATGTTCACTCTTGACAGTCAATCATCGAGGACAACCAACTCTAAAGATTATTGTGCACCTGGCTGTCCTCGGACAAAGGATCCGTTTTGCTTTCTTTCGTCAAATTGACCAGGATGCTGCATCGATTGGTTCAATTACGCACTTGACTATAACCCCCATTGAGGATTCTAGGCGAAACGAAAGACAAAGATCTCTGGAAGTTAGTCAAACTACAGTGATTGCTAACTACCCCTTAGGTGTGCTCAGTTAATAAGAACAAAAATTATGCCTGTAAATCGTCCAACATATTAATAGCGACTTTGTTCCAGTTATTCCCAACCTTAAAACCAAGTCCTATTGACAACATTCTTTTGCATATCAGGGCCCAGCTACCTGGAATGAATTGCCTCGCGTACTTAGACACAATGACACCGTGATCTCATTCAAGAGCGCAAGACTTAACATTGTTTCTTTACTCTTAATTATTTTCATCATGCTTTGTTTGCAATTACACGGTGGGTTGTTTTTTTTAAAATCTTTTTTATAGACATGTCCTTATGTATTAACTGATATTGTAAATTGCTTAGACATTTTAAAGATTAGGCTCTGTGCTGTCATTTCTATTATTTTTATTATTATTATTATTATTATTATTATTATTATTTTGTGTACTGAAATCGTCGGTGCCACCTCTACACCACCAGTGGCACTTAAAATGATCCTTGAAAAAGTTTACTTGAAGCTATCATCCGACCTTTTTTTATTGAAAAATTAAGTAATAAACCAAGTAAATAAGTTATGTATTATCACCATACCTTAATATAATTTGATTTTTTTCGGTTTAATATTTAAATAGAGTAAGACCATGACCACTATAACCTGCCAACGTACCTAATTTGAAACATGTATATCCAGTACTTACGGATATCCAGGATTATTAGATGGTGGTAGCTTCGTCTTTATTTTGTGGCAACTTCATTGGTGCTAAGTTAGTGTCTGTGCTATTATTAATAATACCACCATAAATTTTATATGTTTTGATTTTTTTCAGTTACAAATCTAAAATTACTAAGAATTATGTACATGTTGGTCATAGCCTGATAAACAGACGACTAATAGTACGCTCAAGGTCAATTTATGCTAGACGCTGCAGACTGAGGAATACCGTATTTACCTGGTTGTGGTTACTTCGTAATGATTATTTATAATGATATATTTATTGAAAGCTACCAACCATATAGTTTACCTACTAAATATGCAGTGATGTACTGCCTGAAGCTACTGTCTATAGCTATCAATAACTGATTTATATCACCAATTTATAGTTTTACTGCATAGTTAATATAATATAATTACTCTGTATCTAAAACAACAACATACACTTGAGAGATGTGTACGACACTCATAGCAGCTTCAGTCAATTGTAAACATGCATTACCGTATGTGCTAAGTTAGTATTTATAACTCTTTATGATCATAGCCTCAATCATCAAGGATTTAGTGACCTAAAACATTTTATCACGGCTATATGCACAGACTAATAATGTTATCATTCTAACTGAAAAAGCCTACTAACAGGTAATCATTATTACGGCAAAGCCTACTTATAAAAAGCTTGTGTTTGAAATTACCGACTTTATCTGGTCTTAATGACTGGATGATATAAAGGCATCTGTCTGGCGCAAAAAAGGTCCTCAAATCGAATGGGCATTCGTGTATTTCTACATAAAAGTTTCGATTATAGATTATGGTGTATTAAAATTGTAGGATTAGTGGCTTATTGGGATTTTTTTTGGGGGGGGGGTTGATTTTTGGTTTTTATTTATTTTTTTATTTTTTCTTAATTTTGAGGATTGGTGGTCTCTGTTTTTAAAATTTTGAGAGCTGGTGGTTTGTGGTTTTTTACATTTTGAGGGTTGATGGTCTGATTTTTTTATTATTTTGGCTCAGGGAGGGATGATGGCTTAGTGTTTTTTATTATTATTTGAAGGTTTGTGGTGTATGCTTTTCTTTAATATTGAGGGTTGGTGTCGTATGGCTTTATAAAAATATTTGGTGGATAGGAGGGTGCATGGTCTAGCCTTATTTTTTTAATTTGGTGGATAGGCGGGTGGGTTGCCTTGTTTTTATTAATTTTGAGGGTTATTGGCCTAGAGTTTTGTTTTTATTTTATTTTGAGGGTTGATGGCCTAGTGACTTTTTAAAATTTGGCGGATAAGAGGGCGGGTTGATTAGGGTTCTTTAAATATTCTTGTTATCGCGTGATGGGTAGAGCATTGGAGGCTGAGAAAATATAAAAAGGATAAGCAGTTTGGAATATAGGATGGTAGGTGACTTATGGTCAAAACAATTTTTTTTTTAAAAAAAGATAGGAGATGGTTGACCTGCGACCTTTGATAGCTAGACTATTCGTTGTCAATCAATCTATGAAATTCAGGTCAACAATGCTCTAAAGGTTTATGTTCCTTCAGTCTCGACATTTTCTCATATACGACACTTAGGTGTAGCCTGGATAAGATATTTGGTTCAGGTTTGATAAGGTCACACACACACACACACACACACACACACACACACACACACACACACACACATATATTTATATATATATATATATGTATATATATATATATATATATATATATATATATATATATATATATATATATATATATATATTATTCATACACACCAATTTGTGTGAATCGTTGTATTTATTGTGAGATTGCTTAGGAGTATTCTAAAACCGACTACGTTGTGACATTCGTTAAAAATTTCATGATTGCACCAAGATGTATGAAAGGTTTCCTAATCAAGTTGTGTGTTTATACTTGGCCATCGGGTGAATGGCACGCTGGGAGCTTTAGGCTGGTTTTCAAGTGTATTCTTTCTTTGTAGATTTCTTCTTTGTCCTGATGTCTGATAAAAATACTGATAAGCAAGTTGATTTGCGAAATAACCAAGACGAGACAGACATGTTAGGTGCCAGTAGATATAATGAACTACGTGTGCCAACAAGAATTTCTTGAATCCAATCTTTCTAGTGTGTAGCAGAGGTGAATGTTTCATCTTTCCGTCTGGGAATAATGTGAAAGCATCTAAAAGAGCGATAATAATGAAACATATACAATATTGTTAGAGAAATTTTACTTTTGTTTTCAAAAAGTTGTAAAACTCTAACAAGTTGTATATCACGGCGTAACGTTGCCAATTTAAATTATGCCCGCTAAATTCTCAGAAGTTACAACATTTTGTTATTTTATTATTTTCGTTTAACGTGTTACAAGCCCAAATATAAGCTAACATCCAACAACAAACTTTACCCTGATGAGTAAAATGTATAATTTTCTCACAAACACACACGTTTTACATTTCAAAAATTATCCTACTGTTTTTAACTTAAATTTAGTACACACAGCCAAGCATAATACACATGTGGACAATATAATAAGCTAAGAAGTGAAACCTGTACGAATGCGATCCATCTGACTGCAGGGAAATTGGAGGGTGGATTCTAGTCGCGGTCGCTTAAGGATTTATATTAAATGTATTTACGAAGTCTTGGCCATGCGAGCGATTAGGATTTATATGAAATGTATTTACAAAGTCCTGGCCTTGCGAGCGATTAGGATTTAAAAATAGTAAACTTTATCTTACTGCAACCGGTCAAGTTGTTCTTCCAATGTAGACTATTCTTTGCAGTGACCACTGGGAAGTATCTTAAAAGGAACTCGAAAATGAATTACTCCTTGATTACAATTTTGCGTGCAACAATTCGCCAGAAACATCTATCGACCCGAGCTTCTTGACTATCCCTTTTACATCAATATTCCTGCTAGGTTAAACTTCTTTCAGATCGTTTTCAAACCTCACACACACACTTAATGAGAAGCGATTGTTTTGTATTGATTATCACATATGAAAGAATGCTATTGTATATACACACATATGAAAGAATGCTATTGTATAAACACACATATGAAAGAATGCTATTGTATATACACACATATGAAAGAATGCTATTGTATATACACACATATGAAAGAAAGCTATTGTATATACACACATGAAAGAATGCTATTGTATATACAAACATGAAAGAATGCTATTGTATATACTAATATCCACCTGATACTTAGATTTTTCTAATTCTGCTTTAAAGGGAGGAAACGTTGCCTAATATATTGGTCACATCCAGGCCCGCCGACAGAAATTCCGGGCCCCTGGGCAGAGCAGTCATGGGCCCCAAAACTAGTTTAATTTTTTGTATATTAAAACATGTGTACAGTTTTGCATATAAAACCTGTAGTAATCTGTTATAACTT
Organism: Margaritifera margaritifera; assembly: GCA_029931535.1. NCBI lineage: Eukaryota > Metazoa > Mollusca > Bivalvia > Unionida > Margaritiferidae > Margaritifera > Margaritifera margaritifera. The sequence goes on from JAQPZY010001588.1 coordinate 1,457,535, forward strand.
AGACTCTTGCAAGGAACAAATCTTAATATTTACTGCAAAGATTAATTTATTTGTTATAACTGAGTTGACGGCGGGCCTCAAGAAATCGCCGGGCCCCTGGGCAATTGCCTACCCTGCCCCCTACCCCCCCCCCCCATTCTAGGCGAGCCTGTTCACATCACTTGCAAATGATGTCACGGCACGGAAGTGACTGAGGTTTTTTTCTCTTTTTCATCTTCTTCTTTCTTTCAGCGCCTGCACCGCATTATTACTAGTTCTGAGCTGATTGCGGCTTACGACAGCGCCAAAGAGCTGTTGGGACTCGTTCGGAACAGGGACTTCGCCAAGATGTTTCAGAAGAACACAATACGGGTAAAAAATTCAACCAGATTTTCCAAAATTATATTTGGAAGAAAGTATGTGATAAAAGCAAAGTTTCCTGGCAAAGCACCAATTCGATTGCAACTCGCCATGTTTAATTGACACTGCTTTTTGGTGACAGTAGCAATACATGTTTCTGGTCGCTGCTTACTTTACGTGTGGTGATCTATCATGTTTGCTGCAATAGTTATAATTTTTAAAATGCCTTTAGTGTAACAACATCTACTAAGAAATAAATGCCACAAATTAATCGACGCTGATATAGAAAGAGATTTCTCACTGTTAGTGAAGCAAAATTCAGTTCTATGCGAAAATTAACCTTTATTTCGACCACAATACGTCTAGCCTGAAGAAAAGTCTGCTTCATTTTTCTTAATTTTAAAAATGAATTTTTCACAATACAGTTCGACCAAAAAATACAGTTTTGCCACATATCTCCTAATTATCTTTTGTAACATTGACATGGCAAGCAACCTTGATTCAGGTTTTCTACATGGGCTTTATTCCAAAGCGTGACGACGCGGGAACACATTCACCTGTTTAGCTCATAAAGAGATTTTTTTTTCTTTATAATTTTGGACAGAGCAGCATTTTTCCATTTTTTTTTAAAATATCACGAAAAGGTCAAATTTATACTTGCTTATAATTATGGCCATTATTTGATTTTAGTGAATTAAACATATAGAGAGCAAACATATTTTCACTAAATTTGTATGTTCACTTAAGTTTTATGAAGAAAATAGACACTAGTAGCAACCATTTCACAAGCGCCATGTTATAACAAATATATAATACCCATTCGGACCATTTGGGCTATTTCTGCGAGACAAGAATATGCCCATGAATGTATGTCGGCGCAGTAATTTACAGAAAAATCATACATTTTGTTCGCCGGAAATGTCTTCGCAAAAATAGAAACCGCAATATATTCGGACTATCTCGGCTACGATTGGATTGACCAAGAAGTTGCAAATGAAAAAATAATATGATACATTAGCAACTTCTCGGGCAATCCTTGTTCGTAAAAGCCGAGATAGTCCGAATGGTAGCTCTCGGCATACATTCGAGGTATGATCCATAGTATTAACCTCGAAGCTGCGAATGCGTAATACCAACAAATGAGCAGACGGACTTGTGGATGTTATTTTAGCGTAATGCTCGTATTTATGTTTTGTCTACAATTTTATTATAATATCCATAACTGTTAGCAGCGATCCATCATATTCCAAACCGAGTCACTTGCGAACTTCTTAAAGCGAAATCTGTGGATTTGATACATATCAGAGAGGGCAGATACTACACCACAAGTAGTAATTATAGTCAAAAACATAGAACTTTGATACATATCAGAAAGGGCAGGTACATGAAGTTTTCCCTATACCACAAGTAGTCCTTACAGTTCAAAACGCATAACCTGGGGTTCGTTTTGGAAAGTGTGACCAAAAACATGTTTTATTAAAGTTGCTTCTTTCGCTGTTTTTGGCAATTTCGATAATGATAAATTGGTGCCACATTCAGACCAAAATGTATCAAGCATTCGCCTCTGCGACGGATGCATGGCAAGATGGATTATTGATGACTGTAACCTAAAACATCACAAAGTATATCCCAAGGAAGATGGATTATTGATGACTGTAACCTGAAACATCACAAAGTATATCGTAAGCAAGATGGTTTATTGATGACTGTAACCTAAAACATCACAAAGTATATCCCAAGGAAGAGGGATTATTGATGACTGTAACCTGAAACATCACAAAGTATATCGTAAGGAAGATGGTTTATTGATGACTGTAACCTAAAACATCACGAAGTATATCCCAAGGAAGATGGATTATTGATGACTGTAACCTAAAACATCACAAAGTATATCATCCCAAGGAAGATGGATTATTGATGACTGTAACCTAAAACATCACAAAGTATATTCCAAGGAAGATGGATTATTGATGACTGTAACCGAAAACATCACAAAGTATATCCCAAGGAAGATGGATTATTGATGACTGTAACCTGAAACATCACAAAGTATATCGTAAGGAAGATGGTTTATTGATGACTGTAACCTAAAACATCACGAAGTATGTTCCAAAGAAGATGGATTATTGATGACTGTAACCTAAAACATCACAAAGTATATCATCCCAAGGAAGATGGATTATTGATGACTGTAACCTAAAACATCGCAAAGTATATTCCAAGGAAGATGGATTATTGATAATTGTAACCTAAAACATCACGAAGTATATCCCAAGGAAGATGGATTATTGATGACTGTAACCTAAAACATCACAAAGTATATTCCAAGGAAGATGGATTATTGATGACTGTAACTTAAAACATCACAAAGTATATTCCAAGGAAGATGGATTATTGATAATTGTAACCTAAGACATCCCAAAGTATATTCCAAGGAAGTTGGATTATTGATGACGACTGTAACCTAAAACATCACAAAGTATATCATCCCAAGGAAGATGGATTATTGATGACTGTAACCTAAAACATCACAAAGTATATCCCAAGGAAGATGTTTCACTGTTAACTCTTAGTATTCTCATTTGTTAGTAGAACTGAAAACAAAGACTTAGGATAAAAATATAACTTATTTTAAAACTTACTACATCTGGGTGTTTGTTTCCTCCTTCACCTCCACCCCCACCCCTCTTTCTCTATCTCTGTCTGTTTTCATTCATGAAGAAGTTGTTTTTTGTGTCTTTTCTAACGCAATTTCCGTTGGTACACTTACTTTAGGCCAGGCCAGCTTTCATGGTACACTTACTTTAGGCCAGGCCAGCTTTCATGGTACACTTACTTTAGGCCAGGCCAACTTTCATAAAATATCTCAGCTTTGATTACATACCCAGTTCATTTTCAGACTTCATTATTTGGAAGATGTGGCTTCACCAACATGACCTGACATTTTGATCTTTCATTATAATGGATATTAAGGCCTAATGCATTTGAGCAAACGTTTTACTGGCATGCATGCGTTGTGCATGCAAGATATGCTCCACAAGATGATTTCTTCAGACATTAAAAGCACGATGCATGCAGAATAATACATATTGATCACGTGGGTTAGTCCCTAATGAATATTGCACGGAAAGGTCAAACCACCGGGTTAATTTGGTCGGCTTATAAAATACCATTATATAATGAAATCAACGTTTTATGAATAGGAAGTTATATTAAATTCCACAATAAAGATGTTTCAAATCCGACTTTTTAAATAGAAAAGTTTATGCAGGGACAATCTTTGTACTTGAGTGCATACTCATGTTCACGTGCTTCGTGAAAACAAAGCAGAAAACTTAAATACATCATTGATCTCATAGCACTCAATACAATAAATCGGAACACTTCTGGTGAATTTACTACTCATATACATTTCTGAGATTTTCCGACCGTCAATAAAATGGCAAATGTTAATTCAGGTTGCTATTAGTTTGCCATACATGCAAATAAGAGAAGGTTAATCTACCTAGTATAATTCTCTTCGTTGTTCACCTTGAAAGAAACGTTCTACTTGACTTTATAAATTTTGCAGACAAACAAGCTTGCCGACATGGCGAAAAAGAAGAGACTGAACAGAAACTTCCTTTCGATTGTAGAAAAAGCGAAATGGTAACTGTCTCTTTCTTTCTCTCTCATATTGTTGTTGTGTTATTTGTATTTCAGACTACATTATATAAGAAAAATTGCACTGATATAAAATTAAGTAATATGTTCAATGTTCAACATACGTGATAAAATGTCAATAAAATAATCAGGAAAATTAGATCACACAAGCAAAGTATTGAGACTGGAATAACCAAAGTGAATGAAATATAAAACATTAAAGATACTACATTTCACCTTGCAGCAGTCAGTTGCCCTGTTTGCTTTTTTTAGACAAGGCCACATATTACACGAAGCACAATGTCGAATGCTTTATATGGATTTTGAGATAATGGTTAATTTAATCTGTCAATTTTAACATTTCAAAGACCGAGAAGGGGTAAGACTTATGAAGAAATAGTCATTGGACAAAAATCTTACCCATGGTTTGAAGTAGGTATTGTAATACTCTAAATATATATGAATGACTCTAAAGATTTTGTACTTTCCATTTTTGATATATTTTAAAAGCTTGAAGTGCAAATAGTAGACGGGTCTTCCGTGATAACAATAAACGTCGTTGGAGTCACATTTTGGAAAGAATATTTAAGTTCGAGATATCAATTATAAATGAAGAAAGATACTCTAATTTCTTCTAGATAATACAAACACATAGTTTATAGTTGAACAATATCATCTCTCTCTCTCTCTCTCTCTCTCTCTCTATATATATATATATATATATATATATATATATATATATATATATATATATATATATATATGCTTCTTTTGAAGGGTTAGAGAAATGGAGCAAAACAATCTGTTTGGAGATGACGACACTCCTGCTTCGCCAACTGCTCATATTACTGAGGTTGATCTTAAGGACCTCGGTAGTGACATTGATGTAAAGACACTTCAGAGTCTGCATGCTCAGGAAGGTCACACATTCTCATTTGAGTCATCGTTTGTTGGAAATAGCCCACCTAATAAGCAAATTGCGCACCAGCCACAGGAGGATACTAAAAATATAGTATCCAAACATTTGTTACTTCGCGGCAAGTCAAAGGATTCAGGTTCTGCCTATGTGTTTTCAAGTGTTGAATCGAAAAAAAACTCCACTAGAGAGACCAGAGCTGTTGATATTGATATAGAAAATAATTTTGAGACAAACACAGCAGAGACTGACAGCTACGCAACAAATTCTGACTATTTCGATGTTCCCGGTAGCCACAAGAAATATGAATTTTATATACCTCACGATGGCGGTCAGGACTACGGTGTTATTTCAGAGAGTGGTGGCTCCTCTGAGGATGGAAGGTTCACCAAGGATACAAGGCTTCCTAATGGTTATATCTCCAATAGAGAGAGCGTTTATCGGGCCAATCAAAATCAACTAGACACATTTGCTCAAGATATCGGAAACATTACGAATAGAAGATGTTCGGGATCTCTGCAGTCGAGTCGACGAAAGGATAGGTTGGATAAACGAAAGCACCAATCACTATATAATTCACAAGTAAGGAGAGAATATAATCAAAATATAGATATCAATATCGACAATCTCAGCAAAGAGGACCTTCTCCTTATGTGGAAAGCATCGGAGCTGGAGCTCAACAGACGACTTGAAAGAGCAATCAAGGACAAGTGTAAACTTGAACGAAAATTAGCCCAGCTTGACGTACACACCAGTACACCAGTATGAGGCAGGCGTCCTACCTATATGGGATCTCATTTTGTCACCTCTGTGTGATTCGCGCGTACCTCTCGGCGTGTTTTACGAATAGGCGTTGCTTGGTTCGACAGGACGACTTGGAGAACAAACCAAGTCGGGGTTTTTCTAAGTCACAAAAGGTTGGCTGAAGTGTGCCGTGCGGAGCTGTGTGACTTTGAAAGAAATTGGGGTATTATGTCCTAATTTCTTGCTACTTATTAACAATTACCATCCTGAGTATTACAAATTTATTGAAGGCTTTGCTGATTCACTTTATGAAGAATGTGCAACAGGATTCATTCAGGCATGAAGTACTGCAAATAAATTATTTTTCAGAGACCAAAACATATATCACATTTTATTCATCACTGCAATTTTTAAGTACAGCGATCGTACTAGGCCCATGTATCCAGATTGTTCTACCACGATTTGTTCATGTGTCATATCGTTCAGTTCCTCGTGTTCTAAAGATGTTGTCAGTAATGATCAGAATAACAATACCTTGTATAATATTGGTACCATCCATTATGTTTCTGATATTTATCTGTCCTGTTGATATGCTGGGAGTTGGCTTTAACAACCAGCTAATATGGAATTCTTAAAGTATCAAGCGTATTAGTTTTTGTAAAATGAAAGATCCATTGTTTGGTTGATACCGCAGTAGCACATGATACCGTGCTTCGTATGACTCTTCCTGGAATTTATTCTCAAAATAAAGTTGTTCAATCGTTTTGCAAAAATAGGTATACCATTAATTTTTCATTATTCTACGGACGTCTGCATTATCTTAATAAAAGAAGTAGATAATTTATATAATTGTATAAGACTATGGAGATATGTGTTACTTTCTGAGAGTTTCTTGGAAAGTCACAGCCTTCGTAATCCGAAGGCGGGGTATTTGTAATGACATAATTGTACTTGGAAATTATTATTATTATTTTATATACAGCAGTAACGTGTATATCATTCGTATAATACATCTGTGTAATTTTCATCGTTTAAAGATTTGTATTTTCTTGTGGACATTAAAACAATATGGGGTTATTTAAAACTGAAAGTATTTCTCATTTTTCTTATTTCTGAATCTAGTTGGTGTATGTCTGAGCTACATTTAAAAAAAATTCCGATAACTAAACTTTATCCATTTAATTGGAGAAATACAAAGTTAGGTGATTAGAAGAAGCTGTTAAAATAATATTTTTATTTATTGATTGCTTTATCATCTACATTATTGCAGACGTTTGATTCTCTAAAACTACTTTTCCTTTTTGGGGGGAACAATTTTACTCTTTAATTTGGAAAAATGAAACGCGATATTACTGACATATAATAGAAAGCAGAGTTAGTGCATAATTGTTGTTACAAGTGTCGATATTCGGTAAAACCTTCTCCATTAAATTTGGCCATTGGTTCAGTAAGAAATATTGGGTTCCTTATGCAAAAAAAAAAAAAAAAAAATTTGAAATAAAAACATTAAATCGTAAGTGCCAAAACGCAACCCAGCTCTACAGCTGAAGCAATATAACCTACCTGAAAGCTTAATTAACTCTACTGCTTTAGATTACGTGACCGTTTCTCGGTGACTGCGGTAATTTAGCGAGAAAGAAATGTAATTTTTGCAGAAAACCACTATTTAATGACTGTAACAAGTCAGCACTTTTTAATATAATCAGATGATATTCGGAGATAATTAGTTAATTAAAATGAGTTCAAAATCTTCACAGGTCTGTATCCAAAAATCTTCGTGATAATGATCTAATTAAAATGAGTTCAAAATCTTGACAAGTCTGTCCGAAAATCTTCGTGATCTGAGGATCATAGCGAAACTTTAGAGTAAAAGATAATTCGTTTGAATTATGAACATGAAAATTACAAGCGTTGACTGGTAAGAAACTGCATTTTACTTGATATAGATACACGAAGTTGTCAAAATAGAAAAAAGTATGAAAGGTTGCAGGCAAATTATGCAACTGAATGAATATTTCTTCAAATCCAATAATATTCACGTAACCTCAGTTATTGTTATTATCAGAAGCGTGCCATTTAATAATGTCTTGTCTGATTCTGGCAATACTGTAATGTGACTTGATTCTGGCAATACTGTAATTGGACTTGATTCTGGCAATACTATAATTGGACTTCGGAACTTTAGGTACTCTTTTTTACATGCGAACATGTCTACATGTCAGTCCTAGATGTATGTTGTTTATACATCATTTTATGTTATACCTATAAATGACCATTTTCCGACAATCTGACATAGACATCTCTACTAGTGTACTCCGATTCCGTATCACCAAGATCCGATAAATTTAACTATTTTTTGACGTCACATGAATGACCCAACCCGATTCTCGAGAAGTTAACACTAGTTAGAGAATTAAAACGAATGTATTATTCAAATAAGTATGCTTAGTTTCAAAATTCTTACAGCAACAAAAGTCCAATAGTCGTTTTGGCAACGTTTAAAAGCATACTTAACTACCCACCAGTTGTGACTTAGTGATTGCAGACCATCTTTGAGTTTCACGTCGGCTGCATCCATTTCGAATGGTGAAATCGGTACGCAGAACAGATGAATTATCACATCACTGTCAACCACTTATATCAACAGAATTCTTCAAAACAAAGGAGGATTCAAATGATACTAACACCAAATAATCCAGCCATCACATTCATGAGAAGATTCAGGTGTATCAGAATTAGGACTACATTTTTGTTGATCTGGAGAGAGAGAGAGAGAGAGAGAGAGAGAGAGAGAGAGAGAGAGAGAGAGAGAGAGAGAGAGAGAGAGAGAGAGAGAGAGAGAGAGAGAGAGAGAGTGGAAGTTGCAAGTTATGTAAAAGTCATTGTTTTCTTTAAAGCGAAATTTTAGTGTAATTCCTCCCTACTCCGAATTCACTTCATAATAAGGTTAGCACCTATTTTATTCCAAGTAAAGGTTAAAATAATATTTTATCCTGCCTTGGTATTTCATATTGCATCTTCGACATGCACTTGATATCTTTGTCGACTAGTTTCCTACTCATTGGCAGCTGATGGTTAAATTTTGACCTCAAGCTTTGACAAACCCATTGATCCAGCTATGGTATGAAAATGGAATTGCTCATTTCGTTCAGTAAAACAAAATCACTATTAATGTGATCGACAACGGTCCAATAGCGTACTTCACTGTTGGGATGCCAAATTGCCATCGAAAGACGTTCGTAAATGAAAAATATCTTGATATCTATGCATTTGTTTATACAATTATTATGATCAGATGAACCTGACCAGAATTGAAAAACGGGTCTGACTTGCACGATCAACACTTTCAGTGAAAAAAGGCAACATTGTTTCAATAATTAAGCGCATCAAGGCTTCGAGAGAGATAACTTCTTTCAGTATATTTAGACCAAATAGTTTGATTTGCATCTGTAACTACGAATATTTAAGTGTGTTATTTACAATTACAAGACACTACTGAGCTACTGTAAATGCGTTTATTTTCAGTGTTTTGGTTTGTACTTTACCATCAAATAAATTAGACGAAATGGGGATGGAAGTATTTCATGGTGTCTGCAGACATTTCGTAGACAGTACTGCTGCACAAAAGTTTGTGTCTCCTGCTCAGACCACATTGTAGAAAGAAGTGAACTGACCAATCTATGAAAAGCATGATAGTCATTGTGACACACATCCGGGTATTGAGAAATTACCGCTTTTGAATCATGTCTTGATATAAAAGCATGGTTGACGAAAGAATATATTTGAAAAACTTCGTTTATAATTATCCCAATTTCGTTTCTACTACTACTAGGGCATGGACTGATGTCTTATCAGTCGAGTTTAACCTCGTACTATTGTGGGGACGATTCGATTGTAAAATTGTAAAAAAGCTATTTAAACAAATGCTGAAGAACGCATACCATCAGGCGTTTACATTATTATTCTTAACCTTGCATTCTCGAAACTTTTTGACCTATTAATTCAAGCTTTAGCTCAGAAACCCCAAATGAGATCAGATGCAGATCGACGCCATTGAAATTCAGCAATTTAGAAGAGGGACCGAAGTTATGAAACTTCTGCTAGCTTTATGATTCTCAGATTGTAAAGTTAATGACTGTCAAGATTGTCAGACTTTGAGCATAAACCCGAGAATCATTTTCACAAAGCTTAAAGACTACGGGTTTTGGCTGCCACTTGATCTATCAATTGCACGAGAATTTGTAATGGTTGCTATTTGTTCTTTCAATTACATGAGAATCTCGGGTGGCTGCTGCTTGATCTATCAATTGCACAAAAATCTCGGTGGAATTATTTGATATCACCCTCTATGACTGTTATATATACGCTCTTTATTACATTAAATATACTCATCACTTATGTCGTTTGACAATATATCCAGGTAACTTTAATTTTAGATGGGATTGTATATATCACTACATTCGGGGGTGGGGGTGGGAATCTGTACACTTGTCAATATCATGATGGTTAAAATTCAAATTGTTTCCTAATATTTTACCCTACTACCTATACGAAGGTTGATTACTTCAATACAGAAAACATTTTTGTTTTGTTTGTACATGCATCTGTCTAATGTTCTCTCAAAGTAGTCATTATATGGCAAATGAAACTTGAAATGGCCATATTCTCTGCAAGCGCATTTGCATTTTTCTCTCTCTCTCTCTATCTATCTATCTATCTATCTATCTATCTATCTATCTATATATATATATATATATATATATATATATATATATATATATATATATATATATATATATATATGCATATATATATATACACATTTTACAGAATTTTAATTCGTACTCAACGGAGATTCGAACCCGGATCAGCTGGTTACGACACCCATCGCCTTGCCTGTAAGCACCAACCCCGATACCATCTCGACCATGCACACATCACCAAAACTGATGCTACAAAGTCGGTGGTATAGGCATCCGTGCGTAGCACACACACCCGCATGTCGCCCCAGTTATTAATTCTCATCTAAGGACAGTCATTACGGATTCCTGCGACTGAAATCAAGGTATATAGAGGTTATAATAGAGAATTACAAATGTACATATATATATATATATATATATAACAAATCTTAAGTTCAGTTCTTCTGCAGTAAGGTTTTCTATCATACCATAAATACGTATCTTCTGCATTAGGCTTTCCTATCACACCATAAATAGGTATCATCTGCATTAGGGTTTCCTATCACACAATAATTAGGTATCTTCTCCATTAGGGTTTCCTATTACACAATAATCAGATATCTTCTGCATTAGGGTTTCCTATCACACCATAAATAGGTACCTAATGTTTATGTCTTATCTGGCTAATCATCCAGAATTGCTAGAGGAATTTAAACTAAATTATATAACGAACTTGCTTGTTCGTCCCAAAGTACCAAAAACATGGTATTTACTTAAATTGACTACCTAGGCACTGCAAATATGACCTAAAATTGACTACCTAGGCACTGCTAATATGACCTAAAATGTACTACCTAGGCACTACTAATATAACCTAAAACTGACTACCTAGTGTTATGTATATTTAATCTACAATGTGTGTTTAAATCTTGTTCATGAAGGTAAGTTGAACTTTAGATTCTGGTCACTTGTAAACAGAATGTTTACTAGCATTTGAGTTCCAAGGTCAGTCGTGTTGACAGTTAAACTGGGTTTCTTTTCCCAATTTATTGCTTCACATCCTGCTAATATAGGTCAAGTGAAAATGTGTATAAATAGGGATTTGGTAAACAAATAATTCATTCCTGTTTATGATCAGTCTGTGGGAATCCATTTGTGATCAGATTTTACATTGTGCCCTTGAAATCAGATATAATTAGAGAGGAATTATGTATTTTATATATATATACATATATATATATATATATATATATATATATATATATATATATATACATTGGAATTACTAAAGTGCTCATTGACTTTTGAAATAATACATTACTTTGGACTTCTGTTAACTCATTCAAAGACATTCAGGATTGTATCATTGTGTTATATCAAGACATTCAAGACTATTGGAACTCATTCGGAAAATGCCATAATTTTTTTTTACTTGTGATTAGGACATTTAGGATTATTTGGAATTTGATTCACAATATTGTAAGTATCTCTTGAATTTCACTTTGTATTGTAGGGAAATAAATTGCTTGTTGATGTTACTTACATTGTTGGTTTCATTTTCTTTCTGTTACATATTTTTAAGACCTAGAATCGTAATATTAGGCACTGCTAATATGACCTAAAATTGACTACCGAAGCACTGCTAATATGACCTAAAAATTGACTACCTAGGCACTGCTAATATGACCTAAAAATTGACTACCTAGGCACTGCTAATATGACCTAAAAATAGACTACCTAGGCACTGCTAATATGACCTAAAAATAGACTACCTAGGCACTGCTAATATGACCTAAAAACTGACTACCTATGCACTGCTAATATAAACTGACTACCTAGGCACTACTAATATGACCTAATAAATTCCATAAACATTTTTACTTATTTTTCTGTGACGACTAATAGCCGTGGAGCAACAATGTATAAGTGGAAATGATTTGATAGGTGCAAATTTGTTTCATCAACCACAGTAATTTGACTAAACCGAACAAAACAAAGAAAGGCAGTTAGTTGGATGATTATTTCTTCTGGAAAAACACGGAACTCATTTGTCATTCATAGCAAATATGCGGATTACAGTAAAACCAAATTACTACTTGTTATGATCTTTTGGACTGATTTACGTGTGTAGCCATCTCATAATGCTAATTGTGAATACCCAAAGGATATATATGTACACATAACAAATGTATCAAAATTGTACGAGTAAACGATAAAAAAATGAGTGAATTTCAGTCTTTTTCTTAGCTGCAATTAGGCCGTAATGTTAAATTTCCGGAGGTCCCTATAGTACCATAGGTCATGTTAACACTTCCATAGGGTGCTTGCCACAGAATTGTGTGTACCATGTTGTCATTGTATTGTATTTAAATGTAAATACAGCATGGTTCCCATTGCCAGATATAGCATTACCCATTGGTGAATGTTTTAAGTTCTGTCGAACGATTGCGAAAGCATGGTTGACCCGGCTCAGCGTCTGTGTGTTCAATGGATCATGTTTCGGTCTGTGTCTGCGCGAATGTGAATCTCTGGCGGGATCTTTGGCAGACAGCAAGGAATATCATATGTGGGATCATTTCTTGTGTTACGCCATATAACAGCCAAATATGGCGTTTTCATGTTCATTTGATGAATGACGTGGTATCGTATTTTAATGTTCGCTAGATGAACGGTGTAATACAATAAATTTCATGTTCGTTAGATGAACGACGTAGTATCATAATTTAAATTTCATGCTCGTTAGATGAACGGCGTAGTATAATAATTTCATTTTTATTATATGAACAGCATGGATAATTTCGTGCCCGTAATTGAACGCTGTATTTTCATATATTCGTATAATTTTCTGAATAGTAAAATTCCATAAAATCACTTCATTTGTGTGAATAACGTAGACTCGAAATTGCATTAAATGACCTCATAGTGAACATAGCAATTTCATTGCTGTGGTGTTAACAGAATAATATTATAATCCATGTTTGTTATATGCGCAAGCTAATGTATATCGGTAATTTGGGTTATATCTGGAAAACTCTTCAATATTTTATTTGGAATATAGCATGTTAATGGCAGTAATTCGTGCATGTGTAGACTATTTGTAGATATCACTTTTTAAAGCTAAATTTTTTTACTAGATGACAAATTGTTTTCTTAGCTAGGTGGTGTCATAACTGTGCATGTCAAAGAAGGCTCGAATTTATTTTAATACATATATAAATTGTAAACAAATGCCATTTTTATAATTGGTCTTTCTCTTTTCACTAATCCAAAACACACTAGGTCCATCCTTGTGACAGTGTTATACCCTCCCAAACGTAATGTTAAATTCACATAGATCCATTACCGACGCGAACGGTCGTAAACGTAAAAATTGAAAATCCAAAGTTTTAACAAGTTGGAAAAATTCCATCGCTTGTATTGTTTACAAAATCCAACATCGCACTGTAAAAAACGGTCATTGATTTGACTGGAACAAAGTTAAGAACCAAAATTTTGATCTCGTTACAATGACGTTTATTCATAACTCGGTGAGTAGACGACACAATGTTGGTGAATTTTAGTCTGGGAGTTGTCTGTAATTAGATGCATTTGTCTGTCTTTCCGTTCTAACCGTGTTACAATTTTTCATTAGCTTGCTGCTTTTTTTGGTTTGATAGTGAGTGAATATAATGAGTAAGTTACTGTGTTGGCTGAAAGGGGCACATACAAGTATTGATCTTGAAGAAGAAAAAATAATTACGTCATCTGTTGTGTTTTTTTTTTTTTTTATTCTATATCTATCTTTTTTTCTTTCGATCGATGGATCTGTTTCTCATGAGGAAGTGTGATTATACGTATGTGTATGTATGTATGTATGTATGTATGTATGTATGTATGTATGTATGTATGTATGTATGTATGTATGTATGTATGTATGTATGTATGTATGTATGTATGTATGTATGTATGTATGTATGAAAAGAAGAAATACCCTTTTTATATGTACGTGTTTTTTTTATAAAGCAAAATAATACCCGCTCCCTTGGTATATGTGATTCTATATTGGATTGCAATTATATGTATGAAGAAATATAGACCCTACCTCCTCCCTCTGTATATCTGTGATGGTGTGCTTCTATGTGTATGAATAAATACCCTTTTTCTGTATGAAAACAAACACCTCCCCCCCCCCCCGGCGTGTGTATTTGTATATATAGCGCAATATAATACCTCTTCTCTTGGAATGTGATTGTTGGATTGCAAGTCTAAGTGTGTGTTCTACATCCTTCCGTTTGTATATGTGATGGTATGTTGGAGTGCAGGTCTAAGTATGCAAGTCGGGTATCCTCACTTGCGTATGTGTTTAATGTACGTATGTTACCCCGTTGAGGAATATTCGTCTGATTTAGTACGTCTCTCTTTGTATTTGTCCATCCATGCTAAATGTGCAAAGAATCCTGTGGTTCTTATCTGTAATTAGGCCATAATGTTGAATTTCCATAGGGCCATATAATGTCATCCTTCATATTAAAATTCTCATAGAACTATGTTAAATTCACAAAGACTCCATACCGATTCATACATACGAGATTGTTCATTTCCCATAGATTCCATACAGGCCCAAACGTCATGTTAAATCCCATAGTGACCCAAATACTAATATTAAATTCACATTTCAGCCTATATTGACCCAAAGGTAATGTTAAATTCCACAGGGTGTAATAGTGGCACAAATGTATAGTTAAATCCCGTAGGTGATCATAGTGCATCAACCCGTTTTCTATTCCATTCCTAGAGGAACCATCATGGCCCCTATAACTACTGTTAATGGTTAGCGCATCTAAGTAAGGAAGCAGCAATGAGTGCAGACCAAGAGGTTTATTTTTAAAAGCCCTCACTAGTTTTCTTTTATTTGACAACCATTTATGCCAGTAATGCATGCAAACAGACGGACAGAACAAGAAATAAAGAACAAATCAGACAAGAATATCAATATTTAAATATTTATTGTGTCTAGTAAATGTTAAATAACTTTAATCAGTCAATAAAAGGTAGACTGCATCTTTTCAGTTTTGCTCTGTATGAGTGTATAATCCTTTAATCGGCTTTGCATCGTCATCTTACATATCGTTCGACACGTGTAGCAAAATGAACCAATGCAGTTCTTACACATAAAAAGAAAGATGCTATCAGCTGCTCTTAAAACAAACATCTCAGTGTTACGAACAGAAATCTGTGTTGCTGTCCGCAACTCGACGTAAGGTAAGACTTGATCTTGCATCTCTTTTTATGTATTTAGTGCTGGTCTACGAATCTTTCGAGGTTATTATCTATGGTTCAAATCAAAACCAACTTCCAATATTTACATGTATTTGTCGACCTTAAGTAATGTGTTACGTTGATGTTTATACAATTTTCTGTTTGGCAGTTATGTCATGCTTAGACGGAGCTTAACATATATGAAATATATCAGCCAATCTCATTTAAGTGTTTCATTTGTGATAAAAATAAAAAAATAAAAACAACAAAATAAATTAGTTATTAAAATCTTTATATCACCCTAATTTCTTATTTGAATTTTTACCTGTACAAATTATATTATGTGTGAGAAAATCAACATAACTCTACACACTTATCTAGAAATGTATTTGAAATTATATATAACTTTCCCTTTAAAATAGAGTTAAAATTCATACGTTACCAGAATCATCTTTTGAAAAATCTTCGAGATTGTAAATTGTGTCCATTAAAAAATATGTTGGCTCAATATGAAATAAATCTGAAGTTTGAAGACAAGATAATGTTTTAATGTTAATAAAAACGTCATACACAATTTAATTATGAAATATGCATACTTTTTATTCACTCTCTGACAGTGTAAATCATATGTATGATAATAAACTAGGCAAACAATACAGTGTATATACTAACTATTACTTTTGAATTGAAATAAAATCTGACTTAAAATACATAAATAAATAAATTATCCCGATACGATATGGGGAGGTGGAGGTGGACGAAAGCGACTCGGTATATTGAATAAGTTTGTTGACAAACATTTTTTTTTGAAATGGACAAACAAAAATTTGATTCGTATATCTAAATGATGATCATTTTAAGTATAATGCTCTCAAGGGTATAAAAACAACCTGTAATGTTTCCCCGTCAGTGTATAAAAACAACCTGTAATGTGTCCCCGTCAGTGTATAAAAACAACCTGTAATGTGTCCCCGTCAGTGTATAAAAACAACCTGTAATGTGTCTCCGTCAGTGTATAAAAACAAC
Source organism: Margaritifera margaritifera (assembly GCA_029931535.1). NCBI lineage: Eukaryota > Metazoa > Mollusca > Bivalvia > Unionida > Margaritiferidae > Margaritifera > Margaritifera margaritifera. Next base: position 1,474,122 of record JAQPZY010001588.1, read on the forward strand.
CTGTAATGTGTCGCCGTCGTGTGTATAAAAACAACCTGTAATGTGTCTCCGTCAGTGTATAAAAACAACCTGTAATGTGTCCCCGTCAGTGTATAAAAACAACCTGTAATGTGTCCCCGTCAGTGTATAAAAACAACCTGCAATGTGTCGCCGTCATGTGTATAAAACAACCTGTAATGTTTCACCATCAAATGTATAAGAACAACCTATAATATGTCGCTCTCAGTTGTATAAGAACAACCTGTAGGTGTCACCGTCAGTTGTATAAGAACAACCTGTAGGCGTCACCGTTAAATGTATAAGAACAACCTGTAGGTGTCACCGTCAAATGTATAAGAATAACCTGTAGGCGTCACTGCCAAGTATATACAAAAACCTGTAATGTGTCACCATCAATTGTATAAGAACAAGCTGTAAAATGCGTCACCATCAAGTGTATAAGAACATCCTGTAATGTGTCACTGTCAAGTGTATAAAACAACATGTAATGTGGCACTGTCAAGTGTATAAGAACAAGCTGTAAAATGTGTCACCGTCAAGTGTATAAGAACATCCTGTAATGTGTCACTGTCAAGTGTATAAAACAACATGTAATGTGTCTCTGTCAAGTGTATAAGAACATCGTTTAATGTGTAACCATCAAGTGTATAAGAACAACATGTAAGTGTACCCGTCAATTATGTATAAAAAAAAATTGTAATGTGTCACCGTCAAGTGAATAAGGACAATCTCTAATATGTCACCGTATTCTTTGCGTCTCACTTCTGTCAGGTAGTGGTGTCCAGCATAGGAGGCAACTCGTACATTATGTTGAAAAAAAGGGTCTATTGGAGGAATTTGTTATGCAAATTAGTGCAAGCAGAACAAAGAGCAAATGTCGGAACTATCAATTCCCAGAGCGGGATACAAGTGTGAACCTCAAATTGTATCGGACTTTTGCGTGGGTTCCTTGTACTGCGTATGCATAAAAAAGCGGAGGCAGTTAGACAGGTTTTATACAAAGGAATATTGCCTCATAGAACTATAATTCTGCTTTTTTTTAACTTATCATACGCCCTGAAAGTGTAAGATGTAAAGGTAAATATCCAATTAAAATAGAATGCTAGAAAGAGAAAAAGTAGGAAACTATCAATTCCTTTGATGTGGAGAGAGAGAGAGAGAGAGAGAGAGAGAGAGAGAGAGAGAGAGAGAGAGAGAGAGAGAGAGAGAGAGAGAGAGAGAGAGGCCGACGGATTGTTAGATGGATAGATGGAAAAAGTGCTTTAACGGGAAAACATAGTTTCCACCGACAATCTGCACGATGACTTGTGTGATATATATATGGTTTCTTGAGACATCTGTTTTTACGATAAAAGCTGTTGTATGTCGATAGGATTTGATTTTCCCAATACCGGATTGGTAATTACTTTCAACCAGATGGTGTCCATGCTCCATCATATGCTACATGAGAGCTAATCTAAAGCATTATTATTTTTTTTTAAAATGTGGAAATTCGATCTGCATATAAATTAAACATTGTCCATGGGTCATCGGTAAAAAAGCAAAGCATTTGGGGTAAAAAGTCATATGGGTCATATAAAATTGGAGAAATAAAGAAGTGTGCTCTTGTTCAGCATTTACAGTTACGAAGACAAATTCTACTGCTTTTCTGTTTACCAATGAACCAAAAGAAAAAAATTGAAAGTTTTTCCTGTTGGAAATGTATTCTTTTGCCAAAAGCATTGATATATTGGTTAGTCTTTCCGGAAAGCATTGATAAACCGCATGGCATATCTTGGGAGATGAATGTAAGTGATTGGTTTTCCCTACAAGTCTTGCTTTTGCATGTATCCAATCAGAGCAACGGTTACATACATACATAAAGGACGTACTGGGTCTGCTCATTTGTCCGAATACAGATTACAAACCTTTACCAGACTTTCGTTCGGTGTAGAGCTCTAGAAGTCACGTGAGAGTCTGGTTGAACAAGATTTATATTCAATGGGCTTGTCTGTGTTACCTTCATAAATGAAAGTCTGCTATTCACCATTGTTTCAAGTTCCCTTTATTCAGTTAAAATTACCTGCTGAAGTTGAAGCCCCAACAGTGCTACATAAAATAAAAGAACATTTCTAACCATTATTATCACTCTCAACTTTGGCGTAACTCTACTGGCCCATTAACAATCTACCCCAAATTTCTTCATTGTCAATGTTAACAGCTTCTGTATCGCTGTTGACCTTTGCTCAGACCTTTTCTAAGTCACACACGGAATATCTTACATGAGTACCTTTATGTTTTAATATGAACTGGCTCTTCTTTTTTCCCTCAAAAATGATATTTATTTGTATTTAGATTAAAATTAACAATTATATATATATATATATATATATATATATATATATATATATATATATATATATATATATAAAATTAGCACGCATGAATTTTCATATCACTCATCTATGAATTCAATCTACCCCATAGTTCATTACTTCCGACCCCCCCCCCCCTCCCATTTAATCAATGGAGCGCTCAAACTGGAGGAGTGTTGGTTGGTTGTTTGTTTGGGTTCTTTGTGTTTAACGGCACATTAGCACAGAGTAGACTATTTCGTGTCGAGGTAATGGAAGTAAAATGCCTTGCCCAGAGCCACACCACGACAACCGACCTGGACAGGTCTGGGCAGGATTCCAACCCGCAATCCACCGATTGCGAGTCCGGCACACCGAACACTGAACCACCGCGGCTTCCAGATTGCAACGAACCCATGCAAGAAGCTCCGAGGTAGTCTGTTTCTCTTTAAAAGATGCAATTTCTCAAAGGCGACCTAGAGTTTAACACAGTTCTGAAAAACGGTACCCAAACAGCTCTATGGGTCTCAAAATTAATTTTTTTTTTTTTTTTTTTTTTTAAAAAAATTCACAAATGCTAACCGCAAGGTTCAATTTGATATTGAATTGAAGACGATCTGCCCAAATGTTTCATGGAAATATTACCTCAAAAACTCACTAAGATTGTTCAGAAGGCTGTTAGCAAATCATTAAATTCAAACAAATTTAATACAGTCCTTTAGATATAACAGCCGTGACTCGTTTTATATAGCTCTGTTTATGTTTATCTGTGAGAAAAGAGCGTCTTCCATGAACCGGTAGATGCAGAAAACGTACTCTTTTACATCGCGCACTCAGCTAAAATAGAACTGATTCAGCTCGGCTGTTGCATTATGCACCTACAGATCATAATGCACCTACAGATCATAATGCACCTACAAATCATAATGCACCTACAGATGAGAGTCTCTACTGTTTGTTCTAGTTGTGATTCCAAGCGAGTAGTGCAGGCTCGGATCTGACGGCGCATGATGCTACGGCATATGTGGGCGTTTTACCTGGGTGAAGACAGTAATTATACTTTGAAGGTATATGCACTAAAATTAAGCACACGAAGTTTTGGCTCAGTTTGCTATTTAGTAAGTGTCACTTTTTTTAAAAAGTGTATTGGCGCGCCATAAGGCGGAACGAATTATGTTATGATGTCCGTCCGTTACCAATTTAGTTTTCGCGCAATAGCTCAAGTTGCCCACCATCTACAGTTACCAAACTTTGTGGATGGCTTGAGCTTGGGGAACGAAAGAATCCTGTCTATTCCAGGGTCAAAAGCTCATGAGAATCAAAGGTTAAGGTCAAGGCCATTGTGACTGAAAGAACACAAATAGTGATTTCCGCACACTAACATTAGTTCTCCAACATCCATGGTTACCAAACTTTGTGGATGTCTTTCACTTGGGGTAAGAAAGAATCGTTTCAATTTCAGAATTAAAAGGTCAAAGGTCAATGTCATTGTGACCAAAGGAAGAAAAGTTGTTTCCGCACTGTAACATTAGTTCTATATTACATACCTGGACAATACTTTGTGGATGGCTTACACTTGGGTTAAGGAAGAAGCCTATCAAATTTGGGGTCAAAAGGTCAAAGGTCGACGTCACTGACTGAAAGAATAAAAGTGTTTTCTGCACAAAAAGATTCAGTTATCTACATAGAGGACTATTAAGCACAGGTCGGGCGTATAATGTGCCGTTCACGATACTCTTGTTATATATAGGAAAACCTTCTACAAGTCGTATGAGAGTAATTTATATATATATATATATATATATATATATATATATATATATATATATATATATGTGTGTGTGTGTGTGTGTGTGTGTTGATTATCAGGTTGAATTGTTGAATAGAAATTCTTATATTATTATTATTATTATTATTATTATTATTATTGATTGTCAAATATAACCTTTGTGATAGACGTTTTTACAAAGATTTTCTCAAATATTTTACAAGAGGAGTCATAGAATTATTTTTGTGCCGTTTTAAGATTTGTAAAAGTGTTTCATCTTTGTGGAACTGTAAATTTAAAAAAGGCTTTAAACCAGCGACGAAAACTTAATAGATCATTATTGACTTGTGCCTGAAATAATGTACCAATTCTTCTTGTTTTTACTATGGTAAAGAAAGACAGAGATGTGACATCAACACAAATGAGTACATTACATCCGTCATGTGTAGATTAATTATATTCTATGAAATGTATAAAGTTGCTCAGTTCAAGCAACGATTTGTCTAAAATGTATGTATCCAATAGTAAGTGGAGTATATAGTATTTTTATGGAAATGCATCCAACTTTTATTATTTTTTATTTTAAAAAGGAAAAGCACAGTACGTAATAGTAGTCCACTAGCTCACTATACTACTGACGAGTCAAGTCAATAAAAGTAAATTTTGTCTATAGTCTTTTTATATAAAGAAACAACATAGCCTCTACTGAGCTTTTTGTACGGACTCTACTATAAACTCATAAAACGTAATTACTTACAGCAAGCAAAAATAAAAGACAGTGAGAAAACATACATGTGTTATAAATACTAATCTAAGGCAAACATTATAAAAAAAAAATCATATATTCACCAATAAAATTATACTAAAAAATTGGCTGATGAGATGTTTCGAAATCATTTGAATCGATATGATCATTATTAAAGCAGTCCACATTTTATGTCACTTTAATTGCAGTTACATTAAGATGTAGTAGATGTAATCTGAAGTTCTGGACCACCCACCCGGGAGTCAGCCGATTGCTATAGCGCGTGGTCCTGGCGAGTCAATGGCGCACTTTTTCATATGGGCAGTGGTTGGTGGTTAGTCGTGTCAGGACCAGCCGAAGATTAGTTCGGCAGGTCGTCTGTACTGCTAGGAGGCGTTCATAACCCCGTTGAGCCAACGTATGTTTTTTTTCTGGAAAAACATGACTGACTCCCCTTTCTCGAGGCTGGCACAGAAACGGTTGAAGACAGCATTGTTTGAACAAGTACTATTCTTTACATATAGAAATTTTGGAGTGTTTGGCATAACTTTATTATTAGCGTGGTGACAATGTTTGTGACAAAAAATAAGTGTTGTTGGTAATGAATGGAAGGACGGATTTGTGAGGCAGCCAATGTTTGTGGCAAGCATGCGGCAGCTTTGAGAAAAGGGAGAAGAATGCCAATAGCATGTCGGATATGTGGGGTGGGGTGCATGGTTAGGCCGTTATGCACGCTATTTCGTGGAACTGCTCTGGCAATGCGCGGTCTGACAACAGAGACGAGCGAGGAAGCAGTTTGAGCTTGTAATAAATGAACTTAAAGATTTTCATCTTTCAAATTATCCAAGTGTACAATTTGTTGCAAAGTTTATAAAGTTATGCGGGGAAGCAGTTTTACCTAGTGATTATTTGACTGAAACGTCTACATTTTTCAATTAGACATATATTGTAATTGACATTAAAGTTTAAGAACGTTGTGTTTACTTTTGCATACGTGGTCTGAGAGACGACCGAGGAAGAAGTTTGAGCTTGTAATAATGATACTGAAACCTTTTCACCTTTTAAATTAGACAAGTATATATTTTGTTGTAAAGTTTATAAAGTTATATTTGGAAGCAGTTTCAGCTTGTGATTAATGAACTAAAAGGCTTTTATCTTTCAATTAGACATGTAATTGGCAATACAGTTTATGAACATCACATCTACTTTAACACGGTTCGCAGAAGGCAAATACATTCGCGAGGTGTCCGGGTGGGTATCTGTTAGCTGCAAAGTACTTAAACAAAAGTTGTCGTAGTACCGACCTTTTCGAGGTCAGAGCTAAGTTCCAACACCAGCGGCTATGGCCTCCTAAAAAGGCGGTCATCAATGTGAAGAACAATGACGACAGATGCTTTGAGTGGTCGTCATGTCTGCTATGTACCTGGCAGATGATCATGTTAATCGACCAGGCAAGTACCACAATCACCTGGGCGAGCTAAACTTTGCCAGCATTAACTTTCCTGTAAATCTTAATGATATTGACAAATTTGAGAGCCGTAACCAAACATTCACAGCTAGTGTCTTTGGCTGGAAGAAATGGTCTATACATGTTACACATCAGTAAGATTCATAACACGAGGCTACGTTCCATAGACCTGTTATTGCTCACTTACGAAACGCTGGGCGAAAAGAACTCCAGACACTATATCAGGATAAAGGACCTGGGTCGCTTGGTATACAAGCATAGAAACCACAAGGAAAAAGGCACGTTTGCCGCAGGTGTCTCCACGTCCTTAGCTCACACCATATAGCCGAAAAGCCACAGCGAGCTGTATTGCCAGAGCCAGGAAAGAACACCCTAGTCTTTAAGAACTACTATCGACAGATCAGCAGTATCTATGTGGATTTCGAGCCACTGAACATAGCAGTGGAATACCATCCGGCGGTCCAGATAAACGCTACACGAAGAAAAGCTCTGACCAGATCCCATGTAGCTTCTGCTACACAATTTTCCGCCGCGATGGCGTCTCAAAGGAGCCGGTGTTATGCCATGGCCGTCGCCACTTTCATCCAGTGCCTTGAGGGTGAGCAGGAGGAAATATGACGTACTTCGAATTCAGCTGAAATTTTAATGGATGGAGACAACCGCAAAGGTTTTCCTGGAAGCAATCGACTGCTACATCTGTAGCAAGCTCTTGCCCATGGAGAAATCCGAAACGTCTGATAGGGTGCGAGACCACTGCTATATTACCGGTAAGTACCGCAGCGCCGCCCACAAAGAATGTAACCTCAAGCTGCGGGTCTACCCTGAAAAAATAAGGGTGCCAGTTGTGTTTCATAACGGTTGCGACGGGCACTATATCATAGAGGTTATCAGAACATACCCGTCTGGAAAAAGCAGCACCATCCCAAACAACATGGAGAAGTACATGAGGTTCACACTAGGGGAGCGACAGTTTATTGACCGTCTCCAGTTTATAAACAACAGCTTGGAAAAGCTTGAAGCTAACCTACCAAAGGAGGAATTCAGCACCAGAACAAGGCACACAACGATTAGCTCGCTCGTAGAGCAGGACATTGAGCTACTCACAAGCAAGGGCGTTTGCCCATACGAATACATGAGCGGCTGGGAGCGCTTTGGAGAAGTACGGTTTCCGCCAAGAGAGGCATGCTACAGCCAACTAAGCCGCGCCGCTATATATGAAAATTAATGTGAGCATGCACAGAACGTGAGGAAGACGTTTGGTTGCCAAAATATGGGCAGCTACCACGACCTATACCTCAAGAATTATGTGCCTCTACTGGCGGACGAGTTTGAGGCATTCCGCGACACCTCGCTAAAACAAACTCCAGCCTTGACCTAGCCCATAGCTACAACGCACCAAGAATAGGCTGGGACGCCCTAATAACAAACAAAGGTATCAGGCTTGAGCTGCTGACACCAAAGGGCAACATTCTTGAAGCTGACATCAAGTATTTTGGGGAGCTTCATGACGCGCACAGCGACTATCCGCAGGCTCCTGAAACAATGAACTTTCCAAAGGGATGACTCAGCAACTATCAGCATAATTATGGAAGCAAACTGGGCGGGGGGTAAGTTAACTGAAAGTATGAACCTAGTCCCAAGCCTACGAAGAAAGGAGCAATATGTGGTATATTACACTCTATATCAAGCTTGGGATGCGCATCACCGTGTGCTGGAATTTTACCAAAGCGCATGGATAGCGCCATACATGCAGCTGAACATGGACCTGGGAACTAAGGCAAAGTCAGAGTTTCAAAAAGACTTCTTCAAGCTGATGAATAACTTTGTCTTTGGAAATACAAGAGAGAACCTAAGATAGCGCATCTAGTGGACCTTGTGCGGCCTGAGTGAGAGGAGGACAAGCAGCACTCAGATTAAAGCAGGCTACGGGGACAAGGCGAAACTGCTGTACAAGGACTCTGACAGTCTGCTGCTCTGCATTATTGAGACCGACGATGTCGTCCGCGATATGGTCGAAGATGCTCACCTCTGCGACATGAGAGACTATTCTAAAGAGCATCCAATCTGCAGCACTGTCGGAACGACGAAAGAAAGGTAGTAGGATCGTTTAAGGATGAGTGCTTGGCAAAGCCTATAGCTGAGTTTGTTGGCCTACGTCCCAAGATGTACTCCATTCTGGTCGTAAATAGCACAGAGATACGTAAGGCCAAAGACAGATCGAGGACAGTCTTAAGGGCCGATCTCGGGCATCAACTCTACCTCGAATATCTCTGAGAGAAAAAAAGAGTTTCGACACTACATGGCCTCCATACGCAGCGACCACCACAAAATGGGGGGTGTACCGCATAAACAAGTCAAGCCTTAGTCCGCTAGACACCAACAAGTGAATTGCTCCTAACGGCATTACGACTTATACATACAGTCGGTCCGTACAGCACAAGAGCAACAGACCTAACGGAAAATACCTGCATCAAGCTCTTGACCAGATAAGAATACCCTTAGGTGGTAGCTGAGTGCCTGCAGGCACAATATGTAGAAAACCTACCCTAAATATGGTATATAGACGGCTAGACTGAGATGTCAAACCTGTCAGCCAGGATGAACACCTTGAACACTGCATTGTCCGCCTTCCGGGTATTCCGGCGCATATAGGCACCGCACCAAGGTATTTCCGGTCGGGGGTTACTCTATACCGACCGGTCGCGTTACACACTCTGCAGACGTAGCCCGCATTGCCGTTTCACTAATGCTATCAATAGGTCTCTTACCTGTGAACCGCGTTACCTCGCCGTTTAGAAACGCTACAACGGCCTGCAGCCACCGAACCAACTCAGTGCTATTCGCGCTCTTGTAGTCTCACTCTCGGAAAGCAACATCTCCTCGGAGTACTGGTGCCCAAAGAGTCGCTCGGTTCGAGTACGGTTGAACCCTCTACAAGGTCCTGTGCACGGTGGTTGCCGGCTTTGCCCCGCCTCACACGCACGTCGTGCTTGTCCAATAGTTGCGACACGGCTCCCACAAACCACCTGCCGGGGTCAACCTGCAGCAGATTGGGCCACTTTATTGGCGCCCGCTTGTATATAGTGCTAGAGCCAAGGGTTCAGCCTCCTTGTATTGACTGGCCACATCAACCACGGTCAGCGCAAACTTATACGTTTGTCGCCCATACATCGCATTAGGGATTGAAACATCAAACCGCTGTCAAAGGATTTTGTGTGGTGCCGGCATGTAAATATGTCACATGACATGCATCTCGAGCAACGCCTTGTGAACATCATATAAGATTTTGGCGGCTTCTACAAGCTTCTTGACAGCTGTCATGCCCTTCCAGTAATCTCGCTGAATGTAGTATATCGCCGCAAGCTTGGTACCCATTGCGTGTCACAAACTATTGTCCCAGCTCGATAGCGCTGCGCTCGTCGTCGTTCCGACAATGTTTACATACTAATTGCAGTCCCCCCCACCAGCTTGGCTTTTATGCTCCCCTTTACAAGCCAGCGTTTACCGACTTTGGGCCCTGAATGGCGTTTATCTCATGGATCAGGTCTACGTCGGCCTTTTGCCGGTCGCAGATGTCGCGGCTGTGTGAGTACGCTAGATTGTGTCGGTAGCACGCGGTTTATTGGGGCCTCGCCAGGCCTCGGTCGGCCGTCGACGTCGAGCCAATTGTCAAGTATTGTTCGGGTCCGCAATAGTTATGGCGCGGTAGTTGTTTCTCCGCGGGAAATTTACCTCAAGGCAACCCCAGCTTAGAGCATGTGTTTCGCATTGGCGAGCCGCACTTCGTTGCCGTCTACGTTCTCTGTCTTTTGCCTGCAGCACAGACAATATGCTACATTTTTGAAAGGACGGAGCGACTCTTTAATAACACGCCTTCAACTTATATAGGATGATGTCACCTGGGAGTTCGAAAAGAACTTTTCACCTCTCGTTAAACCAGCCAATACCACCGTTGAGGCCACTGCCCGTGCCGCAAAGGCCGCAGAGGAGACCCGAGAGGAGGTCAGAGGCGTAAAGCAGGCCGTCCAAGACATCGGGGCTGAAACCGTATGGGCGTTGGAAAGGCTGCCCGAAGACTTAAATGGAAACAGACCCCTACTTTTTGGTATAGTGTAAACAAGAAGAATGCCTGTGGACATATTCGGATGCTCTAGTATATTAAGCGCAGGCATCTCCCCTACTATTTCCGGCTCAAACGTCAAGCGCTCTTGACCTCACCACTACGCAACCAAGGCCCACCTTGCAGTTTTTAACAACCGCGTTATTAACATAGACCCTAATTACCTGCTGGTACCCCCAGGGTGATCTCTCACGATAGAGCCGACCTCATGGCCATGTCCAACCGTGTGGATGTCTCTACGCTCCTCACCAAACCAGTCAACGTGCCAGTCGGCAACATTGCGGTCTTTGCCGCTCATGGTACACAGAGCGATGGCGCTGTGCTTGTTAGTCGGTCTCAGGTTGTTGATATTGCCCGGATTTCTGCTATTAACCTGGCTGATCCCACCAAGCTATGAAATGCCGCCTTGAAAAGATATGTGGTACCACGTGGACTACCTTGTCAACATCACAAGTTGCCATTGACGGAGAAATCCTACGGGTATTTAAGTTTCCAGCAACTTCAAAAACCACCGCATGCAGTTCATTTCGAATCTTTGCTGTAACTGGTAACCCAGGATTATCATACTTTCAGATATTCACATTGGACGATGGTAGCTAATCATAAAGCCTAATTTCCGATTTGACCGCGCTTGCGCCAGTGCTAATTGGAGACAGGCCCTTTAAGCTTAGCTTAGAGTAAACACAAACCATTCCTGCAAACCTCTGTGGACGCTGTTATTTCAAGCGCAGGCACCCCCAGGGTGATCTCTTATGGTATGCAACTAAGGCGGACCTCGCGGTGATCTTCAACCGAGCTATTAACGCAGACCCTAATGACCCGGTCGTGTCCTCTGATGTCACGGGAGACCTTAAAAACTCGGGCGTGGATGTCTCTGCTCTTCTTATCAAATCCGTCAGCGTCGTTACCGGCCACGTTGCAGTCTTCGACACTGCTAGTGCACTAAACTACGGTCTGTTCGTGGCAGATTTCAATGCTCATGTTAACGCTCATACTGCCTTGAGGGTCTTAAAGACCGGTGATGCAATGAACGGCGTGCTGGTGATGAACAACAACTTAATCAAAAACGTACATAACACGTCGACCTTTGTCACTAACAAGATATCAGATCCACAAGTCAATGCTGCTGACAGGCCGTACATATTAGCATCATCTTTCGTTCTGGTGCGGGCCTTCTCAGCTTAGAAACGTGGGTTTCCCGTAGCCGACACCTTTGGGTAGTCGGTAACCACCGTTATGTCTACCGGGGCGGCACGCATCAATGGGTACCAGATATTGCGGTCGTGTACTTAACGGCTGACAACATCACGTCAGTCAGCGGGGAGTATAGCAATAAATGCGTCTGGTTGCTATCACTGGGATTCAACACAAATCTTTCACAACGTTGGTGATTTTACCATCAGCAACAGCAACGACACCATCACCGTCCCGGGCGCCAGATTTTACCGCATTAACTTCCACGAGAATTGTGGTAACGGAACGTGAGCAACGCTTGTAATCTGTGTAAACACTGTACGGGCACATTATGACAGCAGTAATCAGTCACTCTATAAAGTCTCGCAAGAAAGCTTAACAACTAACTTTGCGTCTATATTTGCCGCTGGAGTCACCATCCGGTTTGAGGGCCTCAATGTCAATGTACAAACTTTGGGATTTTCAGCCACTCTGACCATCTTCGGCTTCGCAATTAAAACTCGCGTTATAATTAGCTTAAATGCGAAAAACAAATTACAAAAATAAAGCCATGAGGGAGGAAACGAACATAGACAAGGAGCACACATCATTGGTGCCGCCTGCAATCCTGAGGTCGACGACAATGACGGAGTATTGGTGCAGCTCCCATAACAAGTGCATGAGATTGACAAGGAATAAAAACCTCTGGTGCGAAAGTATCTGCACCTCCTTGGGGTTGACACGTACCGGTTCAGATTGGGGTGGAACGAGGGTGCAAAGCAGATGGACATCGAGCACTGGGACTACCCAGAGCATCCTAAGATAACCCGCTAGAGTTAATTGCACTTTTGCTGTCGGTACAACAGCCGAAAGTACTGCCCTTAATAACAGCGTGGTATTTGGTGAAACATTCTCGTCGGTAACCTTTCCGTAGAAGTATGTAGGACCCTCTATCGCTCGTATCAGCAGAGACAAAAGCAGAGTCATATTTGAAAAAGACACGCTCTACCGCATCACAGTAATCGACCAGAAAACCAAACAGTCGCTGCAGACAACTGGTGTATGTGACTTTTAATGAGTGTGTTGGCGAGCAACACCGTGTTATTTTCTTGATCTAGCAATATTAAGCAAACTGGCATTTATTTTTATACTACCGCGGTCTTGCCAGTAAGACACGGCGACAGGTTAGAGGTGCGTGTCCGCTGGAAAGCTACCCCCCCCCCTTCCAGACCAATTAAGCTTTCATATCACGCTGCTTGAAGAAGAATTATAATGTCAATATATCCAAAAATGAAAGACCCTCAAGATTTTCGCCTAGAAACTATCAGCGAGGCTGAACAGCGGCGCACTCTATGCAAAAAGTACCAAAACAAAAAAAAAACAGTAAACGCTGTGGATGGTATTGACAACACACTGGCGGCTGTGTCGCTGGGCACTGGTGTGTCGGGGACTAGAATATTGTCAACAATTATTGCTGCCCCCATAGCAACTGCCCTTGAGATCACAGCTTTAAGCTGCGGTCTGATTTCTGTAGCTGGGAATTTTATCAGCCAGCGACTATCATGGCAGCTAAAAAGCATGATGACCTGAAACAAAGCTCAACAAAATCGCATACCACATATCAAAAGCTCTACGCGACAACGTCATCTCCGAAAAATAGTTCAAGCTTATCTTAGACGAAATCGACAAATATGCAAGCATGAAAAATTAAATACGGGCTGCATAGCACAAGGCATACATTTCGTTGTAATCAACGGAGTGGCAAGAAAAGAGCTGATAGCTCGCAGAAGAAACGACGCCCGCGAGGGGCTCGTGAAACATCATCACAAGCTGTGTGTGTTTCTCTTCTTTGTATTTTGAACCCGCCGAAAACCAAAGAACAACCTGTACTCCAGCTGCTTCCAATCGAAACGACAAACTAACACCAACTGTACCACCACCGTATTGTTAGTGCGCCTTTGGCATGGTTTGTACTAATGGTACTTCATACACGGTGTGTGTGTGTGTGTGTTTATATTGCTTTTTTTCTCTCCAACGGCTCTCCATACGCGTTTGTTAACATTCATCGTGTTTGACAACCCGGACTTTGCTACTATGGCATAAAATATTGCTGACTAAACTACTTAAGCCACATAAACGATATACTACATTATTACAAAATATTGCCGTGGTATTGGGCAATGTGTCAGAACCTTCGTGACACTTGGTATATGAGGCGCATGTGACCGATGAAAATTCGGTCAGGTTTGTGACACTTTTCTGTTTGTGTGACCAAATGGATTTCTGTCAGGACTAAATGGCGTAAGGTAAGGAATAAACATTATATTGTGTATCCTGTAACACAAATGTCTATCGTTTCGACGGACAAGTACAACTAAAAACCAGAGGCAAAATGTTGTGTTGCTGCTTTAACCGCGAATACGGCCTATTTTTTGTACTTTTATATCCAAGCAACAGGCTGCTTGCTTTTAGTAAATTTAAAAGAATGGTATCCACCTAACGTGCTTGCTGCCTTCTACCGATATGGCCTGCAGATCCGCAGCAAAATGTCGTAAACTAACAATGTCACTGTCAACATCACAGGCCTGCTTTGCTGCGTAAATTTCAAATCCAGCCACAAGCAAAGATGTTACAGTCAGAGTCATCATAAGCACAAAGGCATCAACAAGAAAGCATTCCATGCACATTTTAACCACAATATTTTCTAATTTATAAAAACAAATGTACTCATGGCAAGGCTGTGGATAAACATACGTCTTCAGCACACGGCAATATTATGCCAGCAAAACCGACAAAGTATAACTTTCTAGGTAGCTCCAGTGCATCCTCACCATCCTCCTTTGCAGAACTGTCTACATACGATACAGCAACAATCACGTCCAATTTCCCTATGCATTGTGGTCAACATTGGTGGCAGACCATTCGCGCTTACAATGCCTTTGTTCTACAAGGTCTAACGACAACAGTTCCATTGTGCTAGCACTGGATATAAACATGCTATTTTTAAGAAAGAATCAAACAGTCCTGTCTCCAACCATGTTTACGCCGGTCTCAATGGGGTGGGTGGGTGATTGGATGGGAGTAATGGGATTCGGTCGGCCTAGCAACCTTTGTTTCCCCGCCTCAACGGAGTCCAGCAATCCTCTTAGTTGGATACCATCGGCCGAACCAACCCCGGATGGTCCCGACACGGCTAACCACCAACCACAGCCCATATGAAAACGTGCGCCGTTGAGTCGCTGGGATCACACGCGCCACCTCAGTCGGTTGATTCCCAGATGGGTGGTCAAGAACAAAAAAAGTTTACATTTACTAATGTAAATGAAATCGCTAAAGTTCGCATTTAAAATTTAAGGAGTTTCAAGCCCATCTGATAAAACGATACGAGAAAAATTAATTCCAGACATCTTTATATGCGCGGGGGGGGGGGGGGGTTAAAAGCAAGACATCAAAAAAGACAATTTCTAGCACAAAATGTCTGGCATACACAAACACGACTACAAGCAGGCATGCTACATGTAACTATGCATTACAGCTATCCCCATTTGCTTATCTGGCATCGATTTAGAGATTCATCTATCCTTAACCTATGTGGTACAGAATTCCAAACTTGAGCTGTAGTCTGTATATAATCTTATAGAGTCCAAAAATCAGATTAACAAAATTAACAAGTCCAGCACCTTACCCTATTCCTGAAATTGATTTTGATTTAATTTAATTTATTGGAAAAGTTAATTCGTATATGACAAACATGTTCAACAACATAAAAAAATAAACGATTTAGAGAGATACAATTATACTACACTGAAACTCACTTGTTCCCATGAAAACCTTTAAACATTTTTTTTACTTATGTATCCAAGATCACAACAAAGGATGGAGTAGATAGATATAGAGCACAGAGTAACATGAAATTTTGGAAAAATCAATTAAACTCGGCTGGCAGTATGGATGTCACCAGCTAGTTGTAGGATTTCCTACTGGTATTTAACAGTAGAGTGACAAAGTTGGTAAAATCACCATACAGGATTGACATTTATTTTCAAATTATACGAAAACTGTTGTCTGAATGTGGAATACCTCTACCTGGTCAGGAAAATGTTATCCAACCAACAATAGCAAAGATCTGAAAGAATATAATTTAATCTGTAACAATTTTAAAATTCCACCAAATCATGACTGGATATACCTCTGAGGCAAGAATAGAATAATTATGGATGATGATTATGTAGATAAAAGTAATTATGATTATAAATCTTCTGCCTAATACCCTGACAGTCAAGGGGCTTTGGAAAGATTTCATCAAGCTTTGAAGAATATGATTCGGTCATATTGCTTTGATACAGGAAAGGATTGGGATGGGGTGTTCCTTGTTGTTTGCTGTTAGGGAATTAGTTCAAGAATCATTGGGTTTTAGTCCATTTGAACTGGTTTTTGAACATATTTTCCGTGGACCATTGCAATTATTGAAAGAGAAACTACTTTCAAATGAAAATTCTAAGATGAATCTTCTTGACTATGTCTCTGATTTCAAATATAGGTTGTCAAAGGCTTGTAAAGTGGCAAGAACTAATCTTCACTCTACTCAGTCAAAAATTAAATTAAGGCATGACAGAAATACAAAGAAAAGGAGTTTTCAGCCTGGTGATAATGTTCTGGCTCTATTGCCCATACCTCCAAATCCCCTTGGGGCTAAATTGTATGGTCCTTATATCATTGAAAAGAAAATAAATGACTTAAATTATATCATTAACACTCCTGGGAGGCGGAAACAAAAACAACTTTGTCATATGTTAAAGGAGTGTTTTGACAGAGATAGCACAGCAGTTAATTATTCAATTAATTTAGTTGTGCCTGTCCCACACAGTGAGGATGTAAACGACGGAATGCAATCTGACTGTAGTGACTTTGGTTTAATCAAATTTAAGAATTCAGAAACATTCAACAATCTGGATAAGAAACTTTCATAACTACAACAACAGGAAAGGAATGAACTAAACAGCTATTACATGAATATGAGCACTTGTTTCCTGATGTTCCTACACGAACAAATAAACTCTATCATGACATTGATATTGTAGAGTCTACACCTGCGAAACAGCGTCCTTATAGGATGAATCCTCTCAAGCAGGAATATTTGACAAAAGAAATTTAATATTTATTGGAGAATAATTTCATAGAACTAAGTAAAAGTAACCGGAGTTCACCGTGTATTCTTGTGCCTAAACCAGATAATACATTCCGCATGAGTACTGACTATAGAAAAATCAACAGTGTCACCAAAACGGATTCGTTTCCAATGCCAAGAATAGATGATTGCATCGACAACATTGGAAATGTGAAATATGTCACCAAGTTTACCTTTTAAAAGGATTCTGGCAAATTCCACTCACGGAAAGAGCAAAAGAAATTTCAGCATTTGCAACTCCAGATGGGCTTTATTAATATAAAGTGATGCCTTTAGGAATGAAAGATTATCCGGCAACGTTCCAACGTTAATATCTGGTCTAGATAATTGTGACGCGTACATCGACGACGTCATTGTCGACAAGGACACCTGGGAAGATCATGTGGAAACCATTCGGATATTCTTCGATGCAAAACCTAACGGTTAATTTATGCAAAAGTGAGTTTTGCCATGCTCGTGTCACATTTTTAGGACATAATGTGGGACAAGCTCAAGTTAAACCTGTAGATGCTAAGGTCAAGGCTATATCTGAATTCCAGGTGCCTGGTAGTAAAAAGCAACTGATGCGATTCGTAGTCTTTCTGGGTATTATCGGGAATTTTGCTCAAATATTTCCATAATTGCTGAACCTCTGACAAATTTGTTGAATAAGAAATCCCAAGTTTCATTGGTCTGACAAATTTCAGGAATCTTTATTGAATAAATCTTCCTTTTTCTTTATGATGGCAGTGTTATGTATATTTAATCTATAATGTGTGATTGAATCTTGTACATGAAGGAAAGTTGCACTTCATATTATGGTCACTAGTAAACAGAATGTCTACAAGCATTTGAGTTCAAGGAGATTCTTATTTACAGCTAGACTGGGTTTCTCCCATTTTATTGCTTCACATCATGTTGATATAGCTCTAGTTAAAATGTGTATAAATAGGGATTTGGTAAACAAATAATTCATTTCTGTTTTAGATCAGTCTGTAGGAATCCATTTGTGATCAGATTTTACACTGTACCGTTCAAATAAGATATAATTCGTGAGGAACTATTTATTTAATATATATTCATTAGAATTACTAAAATGCCCATTGACCTTTGAAATAATACATTACTTTGGACTTTTGTAAACTCATTCAAAGACATTCTGGATTGCATAATTGTGTCATATCAGGACATTCAAGACTATTGGAACTCATTCGGAACATTCTATATTTTTGGACTTGTGATTAGGATATTTAGGATTATTTGGAATTTGATTCACAATATTGTAAGTATCACTTGAATATCACTTTGTATTATAGGGAAATAAATTGCTTGTTGATGTTACTTACATTGTTAGTTTCACTTTCTTTCTTATACATATTTTTAAGAGTTAGAGGCGTAACACATACCAATATCAGTGTGACATCAGCTATTGTTACACCCTTTCCTTCAAACATCTGTTTCAGTCTCTCTCGTAAAGATAATTTTTCTATGAGTTTTAAAATTAAATTAAAAATATTTTCCCTAAAATGTCTCTCAAACTGTGTTAGATGTTCAGTTAACAGTGGTATTTCACTGTCAACACCTTCCAGCTGCTCTTGCAATACAGTATTTCTTGTTAGGGTCTGCTTATGTGCTAATCTCCTTTTTCAACTTTTCAATCTGTTTGTCATACATTTCAACACCAGATGTCATATCAGCATGTATAGCAAAAGTAATCTTTTCAACGCAGGTGAAAGTTCTCCAATTTCAATTCTACTGTGGTAATCATCTACTAAAGTCTTTGTTTTTCCTGGCTGTTGATTAATCGGCTCGTTTATGTTTATTATTAGCACCTCTATATCCTCAGGTACTTTTAGTTTTTGTCTTTGAACACGAGTAGGTTCTAACGGATATTTAGGTTGTGTATCATGTTTTGTAATGTCCTCATTTACCTAGTTTTGCTTTCTTTTGTCCAACCTAATGTGACCAATACCTCTTTACCAGCCTGTTCGGCTATAGTGCTACGCGCTAGGATTGATTTGAGTTTGCCTTTCATCAAAATTTAAAATGTCTTGCCATAGGAATCACGTTTTACATTAATATAGTGTTTTCAATTTGATTGAAAACTTATTTATCTCCAGTCTGTATTGTACTTTACGCATGTTAAATTCTTTTTCCGTTCCATGAATTCGTGAAAACGTTCTTGTTAAACGTTTTTCTGACCATCTGCTCCAGGTTTCAGTAACATCGTGTGCGGTTGGACTAAAATCATGGGCGAGATTGACAGTATTATCACCTTTAGTCTGCACATCGCCATCTTAAAACGGATGTTCAACCGTACAATCAAACCCTTCATCACCTTCTGCCATTTATTGTGCTTAAGAGTGTGCTTTAAACTATTTACTTAATAATAGTACATGGGCTACTACAAGATACAAGTTTTATCCAAAATAATGAGTACTTCAAGTCCAAAGAATTGCATTATAGCACATGGGTTACTCCCAGATCAAAGTAGGAGTACGTAAAGTTCAAAGAATTGTACCTTCTGGCTACAAAATCTCTGCGTGATTACGTTTCTGTTTTTAAAAGCAAGCTAAATAAGAATGTTAAAATCAAAAGCACTACAGTGAAACCTTAAACGGGGGACTCTGTGCAACATCTACAGGAATTGATACACTTATTGAGTCAATGAGCTGTTATTGCATCATATTGTAGTCTTATGAAATCATTAATATTTTTTTCTTAATTTTCCTGAAGAGCTGCTAACCAGTGAAGAATGTTACTTGCATTCAACAGCTACTTGCATTCAAGCCTAGATTGAAAGAAAAAATGTTTATTGAGTTCAGCCTGTTAGCTTTTGCGTAAGATGACAAAGGAGACAGGTTAGATTTGGCTGGTTTCTATTTCCAGGACATGTAACATGACCTCTCCTGATTCTTTTATATGTTGTGTCCAAGTTCATGTCTAATGTAAGTAAGATGCGTTCATGTTATTGCCAAACTTAAGTAACATGGTCTTAGTGCGTCTGAACAAATAACTATTGCACTGGGTTTCGTCAAAAGTGTAGAGAAACGAAGAAAATATATTCGTGTTTTCAATGCCATTTTATGTCATACAATGTCAATGACCGTTACAAGCAATTACGAAGAGGTACCATCGGTATTCTTAAAAGATTAAATATCAGCATAAAAGATAAAGCTGGACAAGTACTTGCCGTATGCCTGTAACTTGTTGGGTTTTGTTTTGTTTTGGGGGTTTCCTTTTCTTCACACTAGATAAATAATAAAAGGGTGACAGAGATATCTCTTAGAAGTCCTAGTGAATTAGGTTCACCTTTATGAAACGCCAGAGACTGGACAAAGTCCAACAATAGGACAAACAATTACCACTTACTTAAGCCTCAACAATAACCATATCATATATTTACATGATACTGCTAAATCAACCGATGCAGTTATTAGTCGATGTGTACAGGGATTTGTTGATACTCAAGGCTTGGAATGATAATACTTCAAGATAGCAAAACATGCAGAGAACATGTTGACAATAAATTAACAGCTATTGAATTGTTGTAAGAACTTTGAAGATTTCAGTTTTACAAAAACAGATTGATGAGAACAGAGATAAAGATTGTATATGCGCGGGATTATTTTACACAGAGATGCAGAGCCTTGTTGAATAAACAGAGAATAGATGCGTTTGAGAGTGATATTGAAGAAAATAAAGATATATCTGGCAGACTATGGCAATTTACAATCTTAACTGGAAAAACTACAGACAGATTTGAATGATGAAATATAAGAAAACGACCGAAAGATTAGAAAGGCAATGAGTGATTTTGACTTCAAATGTACTCACTTAAAGAACAAAATAACAGCTACTAGTAATAATCTGACAAATCTGCAAGAGAATAATGGTTTAACATAGATAACCAAAATGACAGAGGAAATAATATTTAAAAAAATACTGATGAAAGCATTATAAAAGCTATGAAAAAGCGCATAATTTTGAAATCTCATTCAGCGCAACTGTCCAAAAGTATAACTCTTTATAAAAAGAAACTTACTCGAAAATGTTACTTTTAGTAGTTTTACCACATGGATAAAAAAGCAATGGAAACTGTGTTTGAAGAAAACCATGCCAAATGAAAGGAGAATTGTTGAAATTCCCAAACAGAACAAAAGAAAATAATAAAAAAAATTTAAAAAAACAAAACACATCTAATGAAGACTGAATTTGAATTTCAATGAAAGATACTTACGTGTCCGTAAGATAATGTATTTACGTTGTCAACCCCAAAATGCTTGACATCATACACAAACAATGCCACTATATCTATATTGATGCCATAGTTCTCATAATTGCATGATTTAGTTTAATTCATTTCCTGTTAATTTTACTTGTTATTTACTAAAAACTCTTTGTACATTTCTAATTTTTAATTCTTTTTGTTACATTATTTTTCCTTAAAACAAAAACTTTCTTTTCGTCTTTTATCAATCTTGAAAGAATAAAGTTTTGACTTTAAACTTCAAATCTCTTCAATAAGTACATGTTCAACTCATCGTTAAAAAGTCTATGAATTTTCCTATTCAGTTGTGGTAAACCAAATATATTGTCCTTTTGGTAGTCACAAGCATTTCCAACCGATCCACGAGTTCATGGCCTGCAGTCGCGCAATTAACAAATGAATAATACATTCACCAGCGACTTCTTCCGAATGCTGTATCTCAATAACTTCTTGCAAATGCTGTCTCCCGCGTTGAGTTTTATATATTTGTTATTTCACCGTCAAATGTGTTCCACTCTTCGCCTGTTGCCATATTCTTATTAAACCTCTCCCGAAATACCCACTTAGCCCAATACCTAGGTCCTGTTTTTTGAAACGTTTCTGGTATGGTTCCGTTATGTAATATTTCCAGTTGCTGGGCAAAAAAGCGGCAAAAGCTCTCCTCCTTGATCTTTTGGCGGCCTAGTCCGTTGAACATTTCAGGCGGTGTTTTCTTTGACCTGCAGTTGGGTAGCGCCGTTCCCTCTGGGTGCGCAATCTGCGCTAGCAACTGTTCAATGGCTCGGGTTGTCCTGAAATCGGACCAGGTTGATCTTCTGTTCCAAATCATCGCTGTGATGGTTTCTGCGACTTTCTTTACTTGTTTCGCAGTTTTGCGCGTGGTTTAATCAGCGCTGCAAACGTTTGTTCAAAATCCGCTGTGAGGTCTTCCCGTTCAGCCTGTCAGGACGCAAACATATTTTTGACACGTACACGGACACCTTTGTAACCGCGAAGAAGTCTCAGTCGATCCTGAGCAGCTTTGTTTCTTCGGTCCGCAAACTCGGCTATGACATCGCTGGCGGTATTCTCTGTTGTCATTATATCCATCACGTGGTTGTTAAATTGAAACCCGCGCGATACTTGCGTGGCCCATCAGTCAAGTCAATCGTGAGGAAATTATGTGGGTCCCGGGTGACCTCCGCGAACATATTCCGAAACTCATGCCACGAGTGGTCGGCAGGACACTAAGTTCAATGAATGTTTGCGAGACCATGCGCATCAATGCCACGAAATATTATCAACATGTTACAGTTGTCCCGGATCACTTTAGGCACTTGCGCTTATCGTTGTGTCACATAGATCACATCTGTGTTTTTGTGTCGGCATCGGAAAAATACTCTCGCAGGGTTGTCGTTGTGTTCAAGCATCACATCGTCGTACACAACAAGATTATTATGATCCGGGTTAAGGTCGTCAATCGCTGGGGATTCATAGATTATGGAAAAGAACTCAATGGTGGACGATGACGACCTCTTCGACGACGCAAGCGCCTCTATGAAATCCTTGAGTACGTCATAACACGGTTGATCGTCCGCAGATGGCGCAATCGAGCACAGGACATTCCACGTTAACAATCTGATGGTCAGATTGAACAGCAGTTGAGTTTTCCCGGATCCATCCGGGCCAATGATTAACGCACGAACCGAGTTTTGTAAACATGTCGCCGTGCTTGGGCGGTCGAGGCTTTGCCTGCGCAGAGAAGTCAATGACGGTTAAAGCATCTTTGATTTTTCTTTTTCGTGATGCCATGTTAAATATCAATTGTTGTATAACACAATAATGCCTTCATCTTGAGTGCGATGACGCACAAAAATGCGTACTGCGAATCCAACTCGTGCTGGAACGCTTAATGGTAGAGCCAGAATAGAGGAAACTTGCTCCAATATGGAACAAAGAAGTTTACGTCCGTGGACGGACGCAAACGTGGGTTTAAAGAAAACTTTGCAGCGGTGATATCGCTGCTGCGTTAACGAAGCTACCTGAAGCACCGTGGAGCAAATACCCTGGTGAAAAAAATCTCCCTGGATACAATTATTGCGGGCATGGGACCCGGCTGGATATACAACTGGATTCTAACAATCGACTGAATCCCAGAGCAGAACCTATAAACCGCGTCGATGCTGTATTGTTACCGATATGATCTTGTGTAAAAAGTAAAAAGGGATATCCGTGCGCGTCAACGTGCCGATGTGGATCTCATCCATGGCTTGAAAATGGTTGCGGGACCGCGTGTCGGAGAAAGAATCCCCAGATGGATCAGTAGGTATGAAGCTAAGATTCTCATTGGAGGTAAACCCGTAATATAACAAACATGGGCGCGATATTCTACAGTCCGCATGGTTATTGGAAAGGCAAAGCTGCCGTTGAAAAGTTAGCGAGCGCGGCAAAGTCACTAGCAGAGTTGCTCGAGCATCGTTGGCTAAACAAGCGTTGTGGCAGATTTATCTACCCGAGCCTAGACAAATTTCCGTGGGTGGTTTCCCCAACGAAGTTCATCAGGTTGATCTTTTATTTCTCCCACATGATCGTGCACGCGGACGCACATACAAGTACGCGTTAACCGTTGTAGATAATGCCAGCAGATACGAAGAAGCCAAGCCGTTGACGTCTAAAGATTCAGCAAGTGTCGCAGAGGCCTTCAAATGTATCTATACACGTTCGCCGCTAACTTGACCACAACTTCTGCAGGTGGAACCGGGCAAAGAATTTCTCCGAGTCGTTGAAGCATTGTTGGCAAAACATAAAGTGCTTGTTCGTCTTGGACATGTATGCAGACATCTCGTTCAGGCTATTGTGGGACGATTCAACCGTACAATTGCGAACTATTATTTGGACACCAGAACGCTCAAGAATTGTTGATGAATCGCGAGCGGTCTCGCGAGTGGGTGACACGGCTTCGCTCAGTCATAGCAGCATTGAATAATGAAACCACACGCACGATTGGGTTAAAACCCGCTGACGCGATTCGGCAGAAGACTGTCATCATTACCCACAAAGTGGCATTACAACCACCCCCGTTACACCCACTCGGAAACAATTTCTTTCAGTATCTGTATGCACCGGGGGAGCTGGAAGGCAGGCAATATCGTTCTACTGACCCAGTATGGTCCGTCGATGCATTTACGATCTCGGACTAGATTGAAAATCCGCGGCAAGCAACACGCTACCATTTAGCACCTGCCAGTGAACAAGCGGCAAAGTCTCCTATTAGGACATGTGTGTGAGAAGAATTACAAGTCATTCCCGCGGGTACGGAACTACCGCCAAGATTCATTTGAGGATCTGCCTGTGACCGTACGCGTAATTAGTGATTCCATCAGGATTAATCCACCGTTTGGTGTCCAGCGGGAACAAACTCACCTTGATGCAATGGTATACACCCATACGATATTTTCGCGATCGGATAAGATTAGCTGCGTGTGCAAATCGGGTCGCGTAGACATTCCACATATATATTACGCTTGAGATCCTCTAGCACAACCACGAGTGGGACTCCTTTAACCTTTTTATGCTTTTGCCGGATCCCACAATCGAATGCATTTTTGGTCGAAGTCTCAGAAATTCCTCAATAAGCTTACCCGCGCGTTCGTTCTTGAATTTCCCCACTAACTTTTTGTTAACATTGCTAAAAAGCGAATGATCCATCGGATACTCGCTGGTGTCAAACTCATTTACCAGCGACGTCTCGCCCATGTTCGCATAAACATCATTGTTATTTACATGCATTAACAACGAGTCTGTATCTGTATAAAGCATCTTGATGTTGTCGCCGTACCCCGGTTTGATCTTGTCGTAGTAGAACTCGTACATGAGCAACTTTTACAAGTCTAGTAGCGATGCGCCAACGTAAATGGGTTTTATCAATTTTAGCTTAGCTTTCTTGCTATTTACGGCAACGAGCCAACCATCAAAGATTTTGCGTGACTCAACAGCCAGATCCGCAATCAGCCAGTTGAGTTTGTCTTGCTCGTTATCCCGAACAAGATCAGCAGGGATTCACTTCAGCAGTTTCTCCATGTTTTGCCAAACACGGCATTGTTCATGAGTTTAAAGAAATCTTTCTCAAACTTGTTAGTTGGGACTGTGCGCAGATCCTTATTCATTTGTATATACGGCGCCACCCAGGCGCTCTGGCGAAACCGCAGCACCCGGTGGACTCGCAGCACACGCATCCTCAACCGGAGATACAACTGTAAACTATGTACGTGGGCTACATAGTTGCACTTAGTTCTCAGGTTCAGGATAAGCTTGACGCATTCTGTAAACTTGCGTCCGGAATCATCCACGATCGAACACTGATACGGGGACAGCCACTCACGGGGCACCGACAGCGCTTCTGGAACCAGCGGATAATCATTGTGGGTGTAATGAAGCTTGTCTGGATACTCCATGTCAACTTCAAAGAAGTATCCGTAGTCGTTGTTATGACTGTACTCATGTACATGTTTGTGAATGTCTAAATCCGCGGGACTGGTCCACTGAAACTCGCCTGCGGGCATTGATTGCATCATCGCCCAGTTATACAAGTTGTTGATTAAAAGATACATGCTGTAACTGTTTGGAGCAGCGGAGTCGTATCCGTCCACGAGCGGATTGTTCGCGCGAGCGTAGCGATGACTCGCCGTGGAAATCCCGCCGCGGATATGACGTTAAACAAACAGATGTTGGTCAATGTCAGCGAGCAGTTCCAACTCCACCTTGGTTTTTGAGAGCAGCGCATCCCAAGCCATTCCCGGTGATGAAAAGCAATGTACGGGATAACGTTTATATACACGCATGGCTTTGTCTCGAAAAGCTTCGAAGATATCTGCGAGCATCAACACATCCGTACGCTAATACAAATCATGATAGTCGCCAAGATTTTTACAATTAAACGCGGACCAGACATTGTTTGCGTGCGCGTAGTCGTTGGCGGAAATACCTTCGCGGGTAATTGTTGTTTTACCTGGGTAAATTCGCAACTGTAGATTGCATGCGCTGTGCGCAGCTCCTCTGTACGCACAAGTGATGTGGCAGTGATAGCGCCCTTTTTTCAGCAGTGGAGCTAAAATCTCCTTCACAGATCCAGCAATGAGTGGCCTTAAAAAACTCGCGCATGCCATCATTGGTCATAATCATGTCACATATGTTTGGCTGGTATAGTAATTCCTATGTCTCAAGTTATTAGTTAGCACTTCCATCAACAATAATTTAATTTGTTTTTTATATCAACGGTGGCTAAGACAGCTTAAGTCAATAAATTTTAGGTTTCCTCTCGTGAATTATAGGCGACGTAGAACACCCCATTTCTTGACTTAAGTTGGCTTATGCAATGACAAAATACTGCAGACTTATGCCCAGTATTGCACGATCAATAATAACAGTGGTATAAATATCTTGCCTGCTAGATGTACCAGCAACGGCTGTATTGATCTGACTGTGGCGCCTCGTGGAAACTTCACTTGTGGGACCGAAGCAGATTACACTCGTATGCATAAATCCCGGTACAATTCCAATAATACTGGTCGGTTTGTTCACCACGCGAGCGGTGATGCAAATCATGATCGTGATAAACAATCGTGTATGTGGTCGTGTACGTGTATGTGGTCGTGTACGTGTCTGTCACGTCGACGGAGTTTATGTCGCGATCTCAGAGACGTGAGTGGTAGTATAATAGCAGGTGTAAGACCGAGCCGACCAATAACGGTTCCAAACTATCTGACTGGGGCAACTCGTTGGGGCTCACGCGGGTTACAATCTCAGACGCACGTATGTGCAAAAAAACCTAAATGGGGAAAAGTCACGGGGTATGGGGCTTAGGGATCAGGACCGTAATCGGGGGGCTAATCTCAATCTGCTATTATGACACTACTGCTTGGAATTTGTCGGGATTGACTTTCTTGTGTTTTTTTTTTTTTTTTTTTTTTGTCATTGAATGAAAGATAAACTGTCCTTTTCCACAATTTTGACTAAATTGTCAATACAGTGTATTTTCATCTAAGCTTGAAAGTGCATTATCATCATAATAACTATATAGTTTGCTGTTAGAAAAACAATTAAAAAAAACCACTAATAAAGATATTAAATAAAAATGGCCTTAAACTAGATCTCTGTGGTACCTCTTTGTAAACACGCTTATTGGAAAGAAAACTCATCTTTCTCACCATTCCAATGTAAGGCTTCTGTCCAAAATAAATCGCCCGACTTGTGTAATTGTTTTGTGTTCCTTTATAACCGCGACTCCACACCACCATAATACAAATTATGCACTTATTATGCAAGTTAGCCCACCCCAGCATAGCAAAGTTTTCAGATAATCTTTATATTCACATTACTCCTCTCCCCACTCTTTCTCTCTTTTCTCAGAAGTTTGACATTAGACAGTATCTCCATTTGTTGTTTTTTTCCTGGACCGTACCCACTATTATATAGAAGATAAGGACTAGGCTAAAAAAAAAAAAAAGCTGACACTATCATTATGGAATGAAGAAGAAGAGAATAAATTCCATTGCGACAATATTCTTAAATTAATTTTCACTCAGCATTTGTTATATATATATATATATATATATATATATATATATATATATATATATATATATATCTGAGAGAGAGAGAGAGAGAGAGAGAGAGAGAGAGAGAGAGAGAGAGAGAGAGAGAGAGAGAGAGAGATGGGATACGCATGCTTGCCCGATTTAGATCCTGATTTTTAGCCATTGATAGCTCGATTCCGTAACTTGGAGGTTTCTTGTATGTTTCTTTTTTTTTTTTTTTTTTATAAAACTCGCATTTGTCTCTTGAGAAGAGATGTCAGTTTCCGGTTGCTAGCAGTCGACGAGATAGTTACTTGTGTATTTTGATCTTTGATCCTTCAATCCCTCCCAGACCAGCCTTGAACAGATGAAGGTTTAGTTTTCAGGTTATGTTTCAGGTTGGCAGATTGATTTCGTGACATTTTTAAAGCGTTAAGGTATGAATTTCTCGTGTTTTCGTTGCGTGTTTTTCTTTATCTTTCCATGTTTATTATCTGTTTGCTCGATTGTGTACATTTTTCCCCGTTATATATGTTTTATCTCTAACACATTACTGTCAGGTTAAAAACACATGTTGATTTCTGTATTGGTGAACCACGGATGTAAATGTTTAGAAATTATCTGACACTGATCCACAAGATATAGACAATGGACAATTTTTGTTAAGCTCACGGTTGTAGCTGCGATATCATAGACCGCATATGAAGCAGGTAAGAGTACTAGTATCATTCTGGAATCTCCTATTTTGACGCACGTAAGTACTTACTTCCACCTTTTCAGAAATATACTCCTTTCATAGTGATACCTCTCATTTCTTTAGAAACATTAGTTATTTTAGTAACGTATGCATAAAAAATGACAATGATATATTCCCTAATACTTTTCCTTGCATGCTTTCAACCAGACGACCACTCGTCGGAAAGTTTGTGTATTACATCACCCATTATGACGCACTTCACAGAAGTCTATTCTTTTAGTGACACCATTGTACATATGCAATGGGAAAAAAACTATATTGCACAGGAACATCAATAGGACATAGAAAACTCAAGTTCATGGGAAAATTTAAAGACAGAAATTTAACTTGGCATTCCTAAAGCTTTTCTTACATTTGTCACTAATTGGGTTTTGGTACAGATTTTGTCTCGAAAGAAAAAAGAATCAAATTTGGAAAAATCATGATGGTATTATTATAATATTGTGTAGTTATAATTATAAAATAATTAGATTTAGCATGTGACCTTTTCCCCAATACTTAATTGGCATTGTGAACATGCAGAACCTCAATCCTTGAATGTACTGTTTTTGGAACATCAAAATTGTTTTGCATCCTTCACAACTTATTTATCCAGAATGCAAATAACTACAGACAGAAGACATAAAGTTACAGGAGAAGGTTTTATTTTCATTTATTATCATTCGTGCCATTATCAAACAAATCTTTAAAAAATAAATTGGTCAAAATAAGTTAAATATCAAGAATGTCTTAAAAGATTATTGAAAATTGATTGTTAAAGTAAAATTGCTTAATTATCAGATACAAAATCATAATACTTTGATTTAAATAAACAAAAATGTAAACGATACTAATTTAATTATGAAATATATCGTAAAAGTATATGTTTCTTGTAAATTTCCACAAATTATAATAACAAAGAACCACATCTGAAAATCAGTTATGACAGATCCACATCAAACTGTATTACATTGTACACCTTTCTAAACAGTGTTACTGATGCAGTTATCAGCTGTGAGTCATGTTGCTAACACATGTTAGTAGCAGGCTGAATGCCTATTATGGCGGGAAGTTGATTTGCCCCGTCAGAATAGTTAGTAAGGATTTTTATGAGGACTTACCGATTGAAAAAAAGAGAATTAGTGAAATGGCATTTTTTTCATGGTATATATCTTTGTTTCATTTCACAACCGATAACTTAGAATTTTTGACAATTTTTCTGTCTGTGTGACTCGATGTTGATCAGTGTACATTAATGTTGTGGTTGTGACGTCAATGAAAGATGAGTTATCTTGAGAACTGGGAGTTTATGACACTGCGTCAAAATAGGGGAGCGTCAAAATATGGTGTGGGACGATAGTACTAATGTTAATGGGAAGCAAGACATAGTCACTTTATGGCGGTGGTTGTGTCGTCGTCGTCAACAGTTATGGTTTGGGTCGAAGTTTTTGATTTGCTTATATTTCCTAAACCCCTTGATTTATTTTCATCATTCTTGGCTTGAATCAATATGACACTAAGACATTATCTTGTTGATCAAAAGCGAGGCTTAAGTTGTATGCCTCATGTACCATGATGTTGGTTAATCCTGTGCACCTAAAGATTGTATCATGCCGTTATTTGTCTTTGTAGTAAATTCTAATTGTTTGCTTATTGCATTGAAAACATAAACCTTCACTTTAAATAAACAAATCAATTCTTATATTTTTTAATGAAAATTTACCAAAAAATTGAAACAGAAACAAGCATGTGCCTCGTGCTCTAGTAAATTCAGTTTTGTAGTCTAATTCTGTGCAAGCACTTTTTTACTTTCATCTTCAGACTTCCTATATTCAGCAGTGAATCAAAATTTTCCTTACTCATTTGCTCATACGTAGGTCATTATGTTTTCAAATTTTAAGTGTCCATTTTTTTTATATACTGGATAGCTCATAATGTATAGTCTGAGTTGTCATTTGCATCCAAGGAAATACCACAGTTAAAAGATTGAATAGATTTTTTTTTCATCAAATGAAAGTGTCAGTGATTGACTTTGAGCTCGCATTTTCTTAAAATGGAATAGTCTGTTTTGTGTAAGAGGGGTTACAAAGTGGTAAAAATGGCTACTGCAAATGGTTTTTGTTTTGCTGCAAAACTGAACTTACTGTTTCAATTGTAATTAACCAGAAGGGTATAAATTCATAAGTTCAAGGTACAGTATGACATTTCCATATCAAACTAAAATAACATATACATTTTTTTGTGGAATTCAGTCATCTAAAAACAGTAGGTTAAAGCTGTAAATATGTTAAAAATGCATAACGTCAGATTCGCGGGATTAGTCAACGTGCAGAATTGGACGAAATAGCTGTATGTGTGCTAAAGGCAATGATCGATTATTATAGCTGAATAGCCTACTTAGCTCTGTTATTGGACATTAATGGTTCTTGTTTGATAGAAAGCCTTTAAAATGAAATGAAAATAAAAATAATAGAAAAAAGGTCTGACAATAAATACAGTATAAAAAAGCTAGATAGTGTACTTTTGATCCCATCCCTGAGGCAAACAACTTGTGCAAGTGTGACATGCATCATCAAAACAAATACGAATGCCATTTGGATTTTACAGAATTAAATTACCAGTAATGACTTTTCAGGGTTGATAATTACATTACATAATCACCGTAAATTATTTTCTTCATGTAACTTTCATCAGCTGTTGCACTTATTACTAGTGAGAACATGGGAATATAGTTAAAGAAAAATAAATTGTGTTTGCTGTAAGAAACTTAGATTTTCTATCAGTTCATTAAAAAATTATTATATATAAATTTGTGTGGAATAAAGAAAGGATACAGAAATAAAATTGTTTGAAAGGAAGAGTCTTGAAGTAAAATATACGGTGCATATACTAACAAATAGGCAATATGCAAACAATATACAAATGCACAAAGATTGTGTCTTTAAAATCCATTATCAAACAAAACCAAATTGCTGTTAGCATCCACATTTCATGATTTATGATTTACTCATGAATTGCTCTTAATTGTCTCTATTTGTTGGACTCTGGAGTACTTCATTAACTTCTAGATGCAGACTTTGCAGCTCTTATTAATTTAATTGGACGGTTTGAAGGTGATTATGAGCGTTCATCTTTGCACTCAGTAGAGACAGAATGATAGTCAACTGTTGGTCAATACTTCCCTGAAGGTCTTGTTGAATTTTTCTGAGGAATTAAAATAATCTTGGTGCATCAGCATTGTTGTGTGAGAGTGTCAAACATGGCCACACTAGTTATCATGTCAAATCTTAGCAATCCTGATGATAGAAGATAGATACTTTTTGACAGTGTGTCTTTGAAACGAATTCCCACTTCTATACTGCTCCTAACTTTACCATTCCAACTACCAAAATGATCATGCTTTGCTTTTTCATTATTACATGTATCGAGTAAAATCAAACTCATAGAACCTTTGCTGCAGATCATGAACTGGCCAATGATCTTTTAACAAGGAATTTACTTTATTGGTTTAATTTAGGTAATGAAGTGTAATAGCTATTGTTTCTTCAACACACATCTCTGATTTTCTTAACTGCCAAGGAATTGGGTTGTTCCCATGATGTACATTTCCTCACGGGCTTTCCTGTAACAGGGCTCAAACCGACTAGCAACACAATTACCCTAGCTGTTGTTAAATCGGTTAAGTAATCTGTGGAAAGATGGTTGTTTATCTTCGACTGCCTTTACATTTTAATCACCTGTATGGCAGTTAACTGTATTACCTGTCCTGGGGTGGTATTATTCCATGAGCATTACACATGAAGCTATGTGAATCAGGACTGTTTATACAGGCTACAGGTTATGGGTAAGAGTTTGGGAGTCAGAAATTGAGGAAATCATGTTTTTATAAACATTTTGGGGGTTTGGGAGTCAGAATATTTTACTGCAGGTATCCATCATGACTATGACATGTCATCTGTGAAAGAAACAGTTGAATGGAAATTTAGCGCCAGGTCAGAACTGTATAAAATCCCCTGCTTTCTTTGGTCAAGAGCATACAGTTAAGGTTACTTATGTCATGTGAAGCTTCCATAGTTGGGATAAGACAAACTGTTGTTTTAAATTCAGTGTAAAAGATTGATTTTCATGGCAGTAAAATGTCTACCGAAAACATTGATTTACCAAACTTTGTATAGATAAATGTTTTAATACATATATCAATTGATTAACCTATTTGATTGAATATTCTTTCAATTCCACCTTAATTGGGTCTAAACTTTGAACAAACAAAAGTCTAGTTTGTATTCCATCAACAGCTGATATTCAGTTATACAACTGCAAATAATAGCTTCAGTTTCTTTTCAAGTGTAACATACAGACAGGAACATCACTATCATGAATATACAGTATGTCATTCAGAGCCACAACATATACAGTATGTCATTTAGAACCACAACAAATGCTGTAACAAAACATACAGACAGGAACATCACTATCATGAATATACAGTATGTCATTCAGAGCCACAACAAAATGTTGTAAATAAAACATACAGACTGGAATATCGCTGTCATGAATATACAGGGTTCTCCAGGACACTGAAATCCACATAAAAGTATGCATACTTTTAATTTTTGGATGCATGAAAATTCCAACAGCAGAGTCCTTGGTACACAAGTTTTTTGTTGGCTAAATTTTCTTTTATTTGATCTGTTCTACAAAGCAGCCATCAGTCATGCAGTGTGCAAGCTATCAAACAAAGTTCAAGTGATTGTAATGAGATTAGGTGAAGCAGCATAGGTTAGATCTTACCAGACAAGGAGATTAAGACACCTGTTAATCGATTATTGGTGCCTAATGATCAAAAGACCAATTACACATGCGTGTGATTTGACACCTCTCTTTGATAATCATTACACAGCACAATTTTAATCAATCATATTATAAATCCTTACATGATGTTTCGAACACTTGCATTTTATCGTATACCGTATTTAGAAAAATAGTGCCAAGATATTGAGACTAGTTTTGTTGTCGGAGAAATACAAACTCCCATGTTAATCATCATAAATCATAATAAAATCAGCTGTTTTTCAGTGTCATGCACAGATAACTTTCATTTTTGAGTGATTATCATGTGAATTTTCCGATGGCAACTTTACATAATTTCTTTGGACCGGAACATCACTGTCATGAATATACCATGTGTCATTTAGAGCCACAATATATGCTGATATAAAACATACAGACTGGAACATCACTGTCATGAATATACCATGTGTCATTTAGAGCCACAATATATGCTGATATAAAACATACAGACCGGAACATCACTGTCATGAATATACCATGTGTCATTTAGAGCCACAATATATCCTGATATAAAACATACAGACTGGAACATCACTGTCATGAATATACCATGTGTCATTTAGAGCCACAATATATGCTGATATAAAACATAGAGACTGGAATATCACTTTCATGAATATACCATGTGTCATTTAGAGCCACAATATATGCTGATATAAAAACATACAGACAGGAACATCACTATCATGAATATATGGTATGTCATTTAGAGCCACAATATATGCTGTAATAAAACATACAGACTGGAACATCACTATCATGAATATACCATGTGTCATTTAGAGCCACAATATATGCTGATATAAAACATACAGACTGGAACAACACTATCATGAATATACAGTATGTCATTTAGAGCCACAATATAATTATGCTGTAATAAAACATACAGACTGGAACATCACTATCATGAATATACCGTGTCATTTAGAGCCACAATATATGCTGTAATAAAACATGTCATTTAGAGCCACAGTATATACTGTGATAAAACATACAGACTGGAACATCACTATTATGAATATGCAGTATGTCATTCACAGCCACAGTCATACATGTGACAGAACGAGGATTTCAAACCAGTAGATTTACAAAGTTTGATCAGTAGATTGGCCTCTAAACCAGTAGATTTTTTATTGGCATAAATTTTACGTTTCGAGGGGATGGAAAACAAAACAAATGCTTTCTTGTGCCATAATATGTATTCTCTTCATACTATAATAAAATAGCAGGTTTGAACATGAATCAGATTTGGATTCTGATAGAAAATGTTACAATAATAATTACTTATTATGAGTCAATATACGGTTGAATAATTAAAAAGGAAGAGTTGTTTATCTCTGCCATGATTTTTCTTTTATAAAATCCAATAGCATTTTTAGTTTCCTTCAGAAGATCACTGTCTAGTGTCCACCGATGACATTAATTGTGATTATTAAGCTTCACACTTAACAGGCTCTCAGTAGTTCTCTGGTCCAGATTTCCCCTTTAACCAATCTGTATTTTATGAAGAATGGAGAATATCCTCTCTGTATCAGCATTAGAATGTTGTAATGTCAGGACCACCACGCTCAGCCTGCAAAGAAGTTCTAACTTCAGTGTTCCTATTGCTGGGTTTGTAAGGTTGCTGACTACTCTCTATTACAACTCCAAGCTATGATCACCCTGAGGAGGAAGTTCCTAACTTGGACTTGAGATATATTCCTGAGCCTCATCCTCAAAGGCTTCTCTTCATGGTTCAGATCTAAAATCTGTTGGCAAGTTTCACCACTGTAAATAAAATAAAATAAAGATTGATTTAGACTTGAAATAAAAATGAAAAAATACATGATGCTTTTATGAATATTTTATCCAAACTTTAAAATTAATTATCTTGTATATAT
This sequence comes from Margaritifera margaritifera, assembly GCA_029931535.1. Lineage (NCBI taxonomy): Eukaryota > Metazoa > Mollusca > Bivalvia > Unionida > Margaritiferidae > Margaritifera > Margaritifera margaritifera. The sequence goes on from JAQPZY010001588.1 coordinate 1,509,190, forward strand.
TTTGAACTGATATATTTGATCTAGGGCTTGAACTAAATTTATGTGCATGAAAACTTAAAATAGTTTATGAAATACAAAAGATGCATACCTTTGAAACACACAATGCAAACTCTGGACCTTTGCTGCTCACCTGCACACACTTAAACGCTGATATCCAAGCACTGTTGAACTTGTAATATTTCTTAGCTGGTGTTTTTTAGCATTGGGAGAAAGCACACAATTAGAATTGAACAAAAAATGTAAAAACTGTCCTCCTAAAACATCTGGAACAATACAATAACAATTAAACAGGACAAAAATCAAAATACTTACTCTAGTGTGTCTGCCGAAATTATTTTATATGTCCGGTCTCTTCATTTTATCACCCCTCCGCCAAGGGTCGGCCAATTTTCATCACAGGCTCAGAAGACATCATGGACCACCTTTCAACACTTTTTTACTTGTAACACCTCAAAAAACATCCTGCATTTGGCCTTAAATTCCAACAATAAGGTAATCAATTAACAGCTTGCTGTGTACACATGTCAGCTGTTCTTGAACAATTATAATTGTATACCTCTGCAATGCATCATTTCACCGGTCGTTGTACTGGTGGAACATTTCCGGTCACCAGTAGACTGGTTTTGGCTGGTTTCTCTAATGTGTTGACACAACATGGAAAAATACATTGATTGGGTATTTTTATTTAAAAAAAGTTTAAATTCTTTTAATTTTCAAAAGTGGTAGATTTTAACTACTAAACAGTATGTGCGGTAGACGGCCGAAAAAAACAGTATCTTTGGCCTACCGCTTGTAGAATCACATGTATGCACAATATATCCTGTTATAAAACAAGGCAGATGGGACCAAGTGCAAAATTGTAGTGATAAAATATATATAATCTTTAAAATTGCAAAACTCTTCAAGTTATCAATGCCTATTTTTGTTCATTCACTTTTGAAAGAATCTAAAATCAGTTAGAACTGTAAGCATATGCTCATGAAAATGTAATGATGTTGTAATCAGAAAGTAATCTTGATTACATGGTACTTTTGACTGTAATGATGTTGTAATCAGAAAGTAATCTTGATTACATAGTTCTTTTGACTGTAATTGATTAAATTATAACTACGTGTAATAAGAAAATATCTGATTACAATTGCTTGTGATTACTTAGAAAATTAGTAATCAGTTACAGTTGATTACCATTCTTGATTATAATTACCCTAGATCTGAGAGATAGAGAGAGATAGTAATAAACTGAAGACTACACCAAAGTCATTATGATGTAAGGATTGTTTGATTATTTATTTATTTTTTCCCTAGTATTAATATTTAGTACCCCTACTACCTTCATTGGCAGGGTGCTAAAGTGATCATGGAGAAGCTAGGTGTGATTTGCATCTGGGTGTTTTTTCAACATGCTCACTCATGTTCATAAAAGTGCATACATACTCTTACAGATTGAAGTGTCTTTAGTGTGTTTCAGCTAATATATATATGCAAGATCTTACTAAAAATTGCTCTAAATGTCCTCTCAACTATCCAGGCATAAAATCCTAAAGAATAGACTGCCATTTTAAATATGGCATCTGACTGGATGAGTGTGACACAGTCAGAAAAAAAGTTGTCATTTAGATGCTTATATTTTGTAGGAAAAAGAGACAAGTTGCTTGGTAACTTGGACTGTAACTTTGTTGCTTTGTTGACAGCTATAGGATCAGTTTGTACCCTTGACCTATCCAAATGTCAGTTGAGGCTATGATAACATAGCTACTGTGTCCCATGACATTCAGAGGGTCAGCAGTCAAAATCTAAATGTTTTCCATGTCCCTGATGAGTTCGGATAAATGCAGTTTAATTGTTATAGATACGGGTGGATCCACTGCAGCATGCACTCCATACCCCTGTTTTATATGATTACATGTAAGTGATTGAACACATAATAATTGCTAACTGCCTAGCGTCATCCAGTTTCCTTTAATGATCATTAGGGCATTAAAATAGTGCTTACTACTGTATAAAGGCCTAAGGTTTGGGAAATGCAGTTTCTTGACAATTTGTTTTCATAATTTTAAATTTCTCTTTTATAGATCTAAGATGACTTTCAGCAATAAAGTATTTGCTGTTGTGGTGACATTTGGTTTTGTGTGGTTGTGCTGTGGAGTGAAGGAAGAACATGAAGTTCACTCACCTGGCAGCCATGAACACCTGACAGAGACTGGGGAACATAACCCACACTATGACCATGAGGCAGTTCTAGGTATGGTGACAGATCAGAACATAATGAAGTCAAAATGCACTCAAGTAAAGTCATACTCAAACAACAACATACCTTTGTTGAAATGTTGACAAATCAAAACATGACAAGTCAGATTGTACCCTAGTCAAAACATAATCATCCCAGTGAGAATGTATCAAAAATAGTAAGTAGAAAACAAAAGGGTCCAAAATGGTATTTGATGTATTTTAGTAGTAATCATGATGGCATATTTATTAGAACACTGTCTCTCACGTTTATTTTACTGGTAACACAATGATTTAATTTAAAAATTGATTTTCTTCACAGAGACAGACAAGGAAACCAAATGCCTCTTTGTTTCAGACTTACTGACACTTGGATGAAAGACATTTCATTGAAACCAACATTTCATCAAAATGACAATATAGTCAACAAAGATTATCGATAAGATGCTTTGTGAAATAACAAATTTGTCAGTGAGAACATCGACAAATGTTAAATGGATTCACAAAATGTCCAGAATGTTTTGCATATATTTGTATAGGATTTAATACATCCCAATGATATGTTAAAACCACCAGCATTTTAAAAGGAATTTATAAAATAATTTATATTCACCAGAATTCTTTTAAGCATAAATTTGTTCTTGTTACTGTGTAACATTCTTCCAATAAATTTTTCTAAGAGTTCTGTTTTTGGAGGGGATGCTGCTTAACTTTAGTAGTCTTGAATTGCCTGTGCCTTTCTTTCAGATCTTGTAAGTTTGGACATATTCTCTCTTGTTCTGTCATAAGAATGCCACATTGAGTGTGGATACTGTGGACATTTCGACATTTATATGTTTGTTAAATAATTTATTTATTTAATGGCTGATTTGTGGGTGAATAGACTTCTTTTCTGAGGTCAAGGTTCCTTAGAATCTTTTTGCAGATTAAGTGTGCTCAGCCTCTACAACAAAGTATACCCCTTAAATTTTAGGAAAATTATCAGATAGCTAATAAATACATGTTGATTGGGGAATTTAATCCTTGTGATATAATATGCTCACGATCTATCCATTACTAAGATCCTTGAGGCCCAGAAAAAGGTTAACAAATCTGTTGACCAGGTGACCTGTCAACAAAGTTTTATCGAAGACCATTTGTTTAAAAAAAATGTGATGAACTAATGCATCAGAAACTTAACTCATGGGAAAGGGACTTTGTTCCTATTTCCTTGACATGATATACCCATGATGTGTTAAAAGTGCCATTTAAACCAACCCCACCACTCCCCACCCTTCCCCATTTAATTTCTAATGCATTGCTTAGGATGAAAAATGAACACATTAGTTTTCTTCTTTGGAAAAGCAAAACTCATGCATTGGAAGTCACTACAAGCCTTTTTGAGTGTATTAGACTGTTGAATTTGAAATAGTTGGGATGTCCAATTAGAATCATTCTCACATATTAAGTACAGTGGAAATGTGTGCCCTTGACTATCAAACTGGTGGCTGATTCAACTTTTTTTTGGTTGCATTATTCATATGTAAAACAATATCAGCATGATGCCAACTACTTTCTTAAAATAAAAAAAAAAGTGAGAAGAAAAAATGGAAAGAACATTTTTTACTTTTTCATTTAAAGGCAAACAAATTGTTCATGGCAATATTCAGAATTTGGAAATCAGTGCTTATTTAATTGAGTGATATTTACCACAAGTTTTCATTCTTTGATCATATTATACAGAATTGATAGATTTTACACCAATTACAGTACAGCTCACGTGATTTTTAGGAACTCCGCTCATCGCGGTGGGGTACTTAATCCCCTCCACTTTAGCTCCGCGATAGCACTCCGCGGTGGAGGCATAAATTGGCATAAATACCTACAAATCACCACCGCATTTCGGCAGGCATGCCGATGTAAACTCCACCGTGGAGGGGCTAGTCGACATTACTGATTGACATCTGAACAGCCAATGAATGAAGACCACCTATGGAAAGACTGAGACGTCAAGAGTGATTTACAACCGGATACCATCTGAAGAATCAGTCGTTTTTATTTCGATCATATATTTGGACAATAAAAAAAATAATTTCAAAAAGCTTGTATATTCAGTACACATTACTGTTGATAAAAGGTTGATCGACTTCTTTTGCAATAAGTTTATGATTTTAATTTATTTCAAAGAAATATGAACAAACTTATGCACTGACTTGATGAGAAGCACACATTGCTGAACCTCTCAAGCAGAATAAATTTATCATTTTGTTCCAAAGGAAAGTAATTCTCTGAGATATGGACAATTAAAATCCAAATTGACATCCGCTTCTGCTTACCCCCCCCCCCCCACACACACACAACAAACCTAAAACACTGAATTTACACTGAAATGCAAACCGCGTGCTTAGTCTTTAAGCAGTAATAGCAGAGTCACGAGGCTGAATATTATGACTGCATGTATACTGTAAGGGACTGACCATTTAATATACGGGGTTTATATGTTGGTTTTTTTTCGACCGGGATATTTTTTGTTCTTTCATCACAGTAATTATTTATTTTAAGTGAAATATGGAACGGATTAACGTCTGCTACAAAAATCAGAGAAAGACAATTGTTTTCATGAATTTACCCCGCCCCACGGTTGGAAAATTCAATTGTCTCTCCCTAATAAAGACTTGACTTCAGCGGATATTCTACAGAAATCAAGGCAGTGACCAATGTGAACACTGTTGTAAAATATTAACAAGGGTTTGCATCAAAGGATGATGTAAGTTTCAGCTTGGGAACAGTGTGTTTTTATCACACGAAGCCATCTGACTTGGTGCGTTGTACTTTACAGCCGCAATTATGGTCCCGCCATTAACAACGGAAGTTTGATAATTGTTAGTAATTAATCTGAACTCGGCTTATTACCAAAATGAAAAATAATATGGAAAATTCTAAAATCTGAGATGTTCAGAGATTTTAATTTCCAACAAGTTTAAAGCATTTTGCATGGATGTATTGTCTCCACGTGTATCCTATTATTTGCTCATTTTCCTACAGCAAAAATATAAAAAAAAAATATACTTTTTTAATTATTTTTATGCAGATATTAAAGAATGCAGTTTCCTGTTTGTGACTGTTAGAGCCTTTGGTTATTGAGCGTGTTTCTGTTTCTTACCACTTGCAAACTTTTCCAGATTTCAGTTTTATGATAACTTGTGCAATAGTGATTTGGATTCCATATTTTATGAGAGAGAGGGGGGGGGGGACTTTACTAAGAAGAGTTAATGATCTAAAATTATTCATCTTATTTTTCTGTATTATGCAATAGGAAAACGAACAGAAAAGAAAAAGTTAAACATTAATTTCATCTGATGCGCGAGTTTGTCAAATCAATGGCAAAGAAAACAAACCCACAGAAGCATTGCTGTTGTACTTGTAGGTTAACAGTTAGCACATGAAATTAACACATCAATATCAAAGAAAACACGCAGTGCTGATGGCTTCTATTGTGCTAGGTTACTTGCACGTGTCAACTACATGTATCTAGGATGACCTTTTGCGACCATTTGTGATTTTAAAAAAGCCCAGCTACTTTGGTAATGAATGCAAAATAGTACATTTTAAAATAAAATAACGATGTGAAATCTTAATAATGCTTTATTTAAGCGATTGGATGTCAGAAAAAAACGTACAATATGTGAATGAGTACTCATGCATGGAGTAACCATCGGAACTTGTGCGATTTTGTTTTAACTTCAGTCAGGTATGACTGCAGCTTTGTTATTAATTTGTTTGATGTTTATCGTTCTTTTCATTGCAGGTAGTACAATATCACTGACTTTCATATGATCATTACAATTTTGTATTGCGTTTACTGAAAAAGAAATAAGGAAATAAGGATATGAATACATGTTTAGATTCCGATAACATAGTATTGAAGAAAAAGAAATTAGATTCATTGCACAAAATGTAGTATCAATACAGTTTACGATGCATTGTCATTACGTTATCATCATCTTAAATATGATTTGGCACTATGTATCATACATTATCTTTGTTAGAACAGGGAAATATTTATAATTAACTGAATTACTACGTTTTTTTCAGTATCAAAAAGTTAGCAAATTGCTCCCCAGAGGGATAACGATGTAGATAAATCGGTCCCCCCCACCCCATCTCTCTCTCAACCTCTGCTTGCATGGGTGATAAACAGTAAACCATGCCCATATTATCGAGACCACGTCCACTCCGCGGTGGTGATCGGATGCGACTCCGCCAGAAAGCGTGGTGTGCAGGGCTATTCTCCGCGAGAACTCCGTCAAAACGTGTTGAGTAATGGTGGAGGGGTTTTTCTTAATCCTCTCCACTCACTCTCCACCCCCACCGCGATGCGCGGAGTTCCGAAAAATCACGTGAGCTGTACTGTAATACAAGGAATATTTGGTGCATAGAATTAAGCTCTATATGGTTATAACCAAAGTGTATCATCACATCATTTTTGTGTCATTAGCATCTGTTAGGCCTTTCATGGTCGGTCAGGATGACATCACAACACTAACTAAATGAATGGCAAAAGATATGAAAGATGTGAAGGGCAGTGCAAAATTAGTATCGTTATGTTAATTTAGAAACTTTAAGCATAATTTGCATCCATTAGAGAATTTATAAGCTTAGTTGATATAGATGAAAATAAGCAAATATACATATATGGAAAGCAAAATTTTAAAAAAATCAGGTAATATATGTATATAGTTATCTAAGATAAAACTAAGTTATCTGGCTACAGGGTCTGTTGTAGGACACATGATTGCAAGATTTATGCCAGTTTGTAAAAAATGAACTGAATGTGTGAATCATGCAACCTGTTTTCAACTCCTACCTTTATTTCTTCATTAAATCTCTTCTATCTTCAGAGTATTCCTCCCATTTTTTCAAATGGAGGTGGGGTCCCCATAATTTTCAGTTATAGAATGGACACTGTGGCAGGCATCCCCATATTACCTATACCTAATTAGCATTATCACCACTAATTAAAGTTGGCAGGTACTGCAAATTTATCTATCTTTTATGAGAATTTTCAATATCAGATGCAAATGCTAAATATGGTTTGAATTTGTATTTTAACTTCTTCTCTGGAATGGTTGACCAATTTTGATCAGACTAGGTAGGATTTTTTCTTACAACATGCATTATCAGAATTATGTCCTGGGTGACTCCCCAAGCAATGGTGTGGCTTTCATTGCAACTATTTGGAAAACCTTTTTTCAGCTTCTCTAGAATGGCTGAGCCAGTTTTGATCAGACTTCGTAGGAATGTTTCTCTCAAAACATGATTTATTAAAATTGGGGTGGAGGTGGCTCTCCTAACCATGTTGTGTGACTTCCTTAGCAACCAAGTGGTTAAGGCTGTAATGTTTACCAAAATTTATAAATGAGTACACAGTACAAAATAACTGAAATGATGCCGTTTAATTGAAATGATTCGAAATTCAACCTTTCACCGAGCTGCTGACAGCTAATTATATTTGTAAACCATTGACAATGTTCATGTCAGCTTATAGTTGTGTCACTGCTGTACATCATTTAGCTCTTATTACGATATGATTCAGTTTTTAAGATATATCTTTGTTGAATATATCTAATGTTATGACTATGGTTTAAGAAAAATATAACAGAAAGAAAGTGAAACCAACAAATCAAGTAAAAATCAACTAGTAATTTATTTCTAGATAATTAAAATGATAATCAAATAACACTTACCGTAATGGGAATTAACATCCAAATAATCCAATAATCCTAAGAGTCCTAATCACAAGTCCTAAATGTAGAAGTCCTAAATGTAGAATGTTCAGAATGAATTTCAGTATCCTTGAGTGTGCTGATGTGCCAATAGTCTTTAATGTCCTGATGTGCCAGTGGTCTTTAATGTGCTGACATGCCAAAATGAAGTAATCCTGAATATCTTTGAAAAAGTTCACATAAATTCCAAAATCATCAATTCAAAATCCAAAAGTCTATGAGCACCTTTATAATCCAATGAATATTTTAAAGAATTCTTCTCTCTGAATTTGGAATGATTTTTCACAACTGTTATGACTCTTTATAGACTGATGGTAAGGTCGAAACTAAAAACTGTCCACTAAACATGGTTTATATATAAAGATAGGTCACATGACAGAATGTTCTAGAAAAATATATGGTGTATGTGGCTTTTAACACACAACTCTAAAGGAAATTCTAGTTTTATCTGTAAACAAAATCAACCCTGACCTCAAATTAAATAAACAACTTGTTTACCAAAACCATCCTTAAACTCAAATACTAAGTAAACAACCTAATTCAAGGACAAAAGCTACTGTAAACATGTAAACCTTATACATAACATTAAGGTTTGAGCAAATATTAAAGTCAAGAAACATTTATAATTTCCTAAAATATTTATGATATTATATAAACATCATTCTTAACATGAACAATTTAGGTAAAACATCATAAGGATAGTCGTAATACTGTTTCATACTGCTACATAGGTCTACATCAGGTGTGACCAGCCCACAGGATGCATGCGGCCCAGTCCTTCACATTGTATGAAAACTAGCACGCCACAAAGTATAGTTAATATAGATATGAGAAAAACATGAGCATGAAAGCAGAAAAAGATTCAAAGAAAATGAGAATTAAATGCACCTAGTAGGCGCGCATATGTTGATAAAATTGTTGACTAAAAACAGTGAATAGAACTGTTCTTGCTCATGTGGCCCACGACCATAAGCATTTTATCTGTTTTGGCTCCCAGCCAGAAAAGGTTCGACACCCCAGATCTACATAATGACAAAATCAATAATGTAACACATGTACTGTATGGACATGTGCATATGCCATTTTCGTAGGATCTACAATGACTAAGAAACTGCAGTGGATTACAAACTTGAAAAGGTGTTTCTTTCAAATAAAACTTGACTCATCAAAGGCCCCGTTAATGAACATTTTGTTTAAAGGTAAATAATGTACTTTTAAATAATTTTTTGTCAGCACGATCAGTAAATCAACCTGATGTACAGTGTGGTGTAATGTGTGGCATAACCAATTTTCGTCAACTTCTGCTTTTTCCTGGTGATGCCGCATTTAAAGTGAAAATAATCCATTGTTTAAGAAAAGAATTAACAGACAAATCTTAATAAACAGTCGTCTAAGCAGAGATGTGGAAATACATCATTTAATCATCACTGACAACCAGGTGCATGTATGTTTAAACGTTTACTGATTTTGTAAACATTTATGAGTAGTAAATGAAACTAAGCCATTTACACATGTAAACGTTGCAGCCTTACAAGTGTTAAACCTAATTTTCAACTTTTCCAGAACTGAGTCGGTATTGATCAAATGTGGAAGTAATGTTTCTTAGGGCAGGCTCTAACAAATTGTGTCCATGGTGGCTATCATAGAAACAGTATGGCTTCCTGAGCAACCTGATAAAAACCTATTTTTGATTTCTTCTCTAAAACAGTTGAGCCATTTTGACCAAACTTGGTAGAAATGCATTTCTATGTATATCAAAGACTATCAAAAGTTTGTCTGGTGTCACCCCAAACAAGGGTGTGACTTGCGTAGCAACCAGGTGGAAAACCTGTTTTCAACTTGTCCCAAACAGATCTTTTATAATTAATTTTGTGGTTGCATTGCTGACTCTGGTGTGGCATCCTCAACAACCATGTCTAAAACTTATTTTTAACTTTTTCTCTAGAATAGCTGATCTAATTTTGAATCAGACTTGGTAGGAATGTTTCTTAGGTCAATTTTTATCAAGAATTTTTCCTAGGTCATGTTTTTTCAGATTTGTGTGTGAGGTGTCCTCCCACCCAAACAGTGGTGTGGTATCCATACCAACCATGTGGAAAACCTATTTTTGGCTTCTTCTTCAGAACAGCTGAGCCAATTTTAAATAAACTTATAAGGAGCAATTTGTATCACATGTTGAACCAGGTTGAAAACCTATTTTCAACTTCTTCTCCAAAATGGCTGAGCCAGTTTTGATCAAACTTTGTAGGATGTTTTCATAGGACATTTTCTGCCAAAATTATGTTCCCTAGCAACAATGTAGCTTCCATAGCAATCATGTGGGGAAAAAAACACTATTTTCAACTTCTTCTCCAGAATAGCAGAGCAAATTTTGATAAAACTTGGGAGGAATGATTCTTAGCACATGCTGTTAGCATTATTTCATCAGGGGTTGAACTTCCAGCAACAGTGGCGCTTATATAGCAGCCAGGTAGAAAACCTATTTTGATTTCTTCAGATTGGCTCAGCCAGTTTTGATCAAAGTCGTTAGGAATGTTCCTTACATTATGCTCTGCCAGAATTGTGTTCATGGTGGCTCAGTTAGCACTGGTGTGGCTTCCATAGCAACCAGGTAGGTAACATATAGATGATACTCATCTCCCATTTTGGGTTGTTACTATGCAACAGGCAGGATATAGCATGCAGTTCAACCATTCTCACAGCAGACATCTTTCAGAAATCATTTATGGGGTTTTAGAACAACAGACATTGAAAGAAACAACACGTTTAAATGAAACAAATGAAGGCTGAAGTAAAAATTTTGTTTGTATACTATTTATAGAAATACAGCAAAAACTGCTTTCATTGGCAATGTACTCCGGTACATGTCCTGGCAGGATCCATACCACAGTGTACTGATATACCAGCTGCACACCCTAGTAGTGGGGGAGTAGGGGGAACACAGAATATGCTATTTCTGTAGAGGGAAATGATTATTTGAATATTATTGATTATAAGCTTTGATAATTGATTCCTAGATTTTCATCCTGAGCTAACATGGCTCACAAGTTGGAGTTTCTCTGAACTTAACTGGTGCTTTGCAGGATCCAGGAAGCTTGAAGAAGAGTTTGATGAGCTTCTCCCTGAAGAAGCCAAGAGGAGATTGCGTGGCCTGGCACAAAAGATGGACAGAAATGGTGATCAGGACGTCACCATGGAAGAATTAACTGACTGGATTATTCATTCATATAGGTAAAAATAATATATGGTACATCACCTAGCTAGAATATAACTAATCTACCATCTTGCATGTCATGAAAGTTTACTTCCATGTTGTCTTGAATTTTTCTTATAGCTTAAATGTACTAGTTTCAGAAACAAACATTTAATAAGCAGACACTGCTAAGAAGTGAGGAAAAGAGGCTTTGAGAGACATGTGGTTGCTAAAAGAGGCCTTGAAAGACATGGTTGCTTAAAGCGGCCTCGAAACACATGGTTGATTAAAGAGGCCTTGAAACACATGGTTGCTTAAAGAGGCCTTGAAAGACATGTGGTTGCTTAAAGAGACCTTGAAAGACATGTGGTTGCTAAAAGAGGCCTTGAAAGACATGGTTGATTAAAGAGACCGTGAAAGACATGGTTGATTAAAGAGGCTTTGAAAGACATGTGGTTGCTTAAAGAGACCTTGAAAGACATACGGTTGCTAAAAGAGGCCTTGAAAGACATATGGTTGATTAAAGAGGCTTTGAAAGACATGGTTGCTTAAAGAGGTCTTGAAAGACACATGGTTGCTTAAAGAGGCCTTGAAATACATGGTTGCTTAAAGAGGCCTCAAAAGACATATGGTTGCTTAAAGAGGCCTTGAAAGACATGGTTGCTTAAAGAGGCTTTGAAAGACATGTGGTTGCTTAAAGAGACCTTGAAAGACATATGGTTGCTAAAAGAGGCATTGAAAGACATATGGTTGATTAAAGAGGCTTTGAAAAACATGGTAGCTTAAAAAAGACCTTGAAAGACATATGGTTGCTTCAAGAGGTCTTTAAAGACATGGTTGCTTAATATAGGTTGATTTCTTTGATATTCTGGTATACTGGTTTTTAGAAAATGTGGTTAAGACAGGTAATTCCATAATACAAGTGACCTTTGAAGGTTTGACTGAATATGAGCAAGTCCGAATATTCAGAAATTAATATTATTTGGTACAGTACTCTTGTATGGAAATATAGAGACCAGATATTTTCATCAATTGAAACTAAGAAAATTCTTACCCCATTTAAAGCCTTTTTTACTTCATCTGTCATCATTTTAAGTTTTCGATTTTTGTCGTAAGCCTTTTAGGATAACTTATGTACTGATAGATATATGTTCTAATGAATTCACATATCACATTCCAGAAGCTTTTTTTCATTAAAATTGCAATTGTCACTATTCAATAGGAAATATGTGAAGTCGAATCACATATGGTCAAGCCAGTTGATTTGTTACAACAGGTTATTTGTTTTTACCTGTACATACATGTACATTTTCCATCTCAACATCATCCTTTGTGTCTCTTCAACTATCTCTCTCTATGCAGGCTGCTAGATGAGGAGGAAGCCCTGGAGGAGATGGCAGAGAAGGACGAGGATAAAGATAGCCGTATCTCATGGAAGGAGTATCTGTACTCACAGTTTGGCTACAATGAGGCAGATATTAAAGACTTCAGGAAAAGTCCCCGGGAGGATATTCAACAATTTCTGGAAGTGAGTTTGAGTTGCAAAGTTGATTAACTCTTTCATATTCATTCATGGTATTTTAATACAGTCTTGTTAATTACATGCAAAACCATGCTCATCAAATACATTGGGTTAACCTAACTTTAGTAAAATTAAGAAAAAAAACATACCCAACAGGTGTCAATTGTTCCAGATAAACACCAGTTTTGTAAGATCACGGGGTATCTGAGCCTGAGAAGGACAAGCTCCTGAGGACTCAATAATTCCTTCATCTCACAAAACTGTTGCTTATCTGCATGATGGTGTGGGATATGATTTATTTATTTTACTACATACTTTGTAGCAATGTTGTTAAATAAAATTAAATGTTTTTTTTAGCTCACCAGTCCGTAAGACCAAGTGAGTTTATGGTAGGCCCTGCATCCGTTGTGCATTGTCCATCATGCATCTGTCAACATTTGCTATTTTAAACTTCCTTTTATAAACCACTGGACCAGTTTTAACTAATTTTGGCGGAGAACATTTTGGCATTAATGGCTTTAAAATTTTTACAAATGATGCAATCTGCCATCAAATATGGCTGCCATTACTAAAAATAGAAAAAATTGTAATAACTTTTTCTCAAGCACTGCTAAACAGAATTTAATCACATCTTACAGAAAGCATTCTGGCATGAAGACCTTTTAAATTTTTTGAAATGATGCTGATCCCCTTCGAATATGGCCACCATTACTAAAAGTAGAAAAATCTGTCCATTGTCTGTCAACAATGCAATTTTCAACTTCTTCTTGAAACTCACCAGACCAGTTTAAACCAAACTTGGTACAGAGTATCCTGGTATAAAGGCCTTTCAATTTTGTACAAATTATGCCAGTCCACCATCAGATATGGCCACCAATAGTTAAAGTAGAAAAACCTTGAACTACTTCTCCAAAATCACTGAATAGAATTTAACCAGACTTGACAAAAAGCATCCTATCATGAAGACCTGTCATTTTTGTACAAAATGATGTTGATCCTTCATCAAATATGGCCAGGCCATACTAAACCTAGAAAAATCTTTGAAACGACTTCATCTCTAAAACCATTTAACAGAATTTAATCATATTCAACAAAAGCAACCTGTCATAAAGACCTTTCAAATTTATACAAATTATGCTGATCCACCATCAAATATAGTCACCTTTACTATAAAATAGGGAAACCTTTAAATAACTTTTTCTCCAAAACCTTTGACAAACAGCATCAGGGCATGAAAACCTTTGAAGTTTGTAAAAAAAATATGCCGATCCACAATCAAATATGGATTCTGTTACTAAAAATAAAAAACTGTTAACAACTTCTTCAAAAACCACTCAACAGAATTTGATCAAATTTACAGAAAGCACTCTGGCAAGGGCTTTTCAGTTTGAACAAATAATGCCAATCTGACATCAAATATGGCTGCTGTTACTAAAATTTAAAAAAAACTTTAATAACTTCTTCTACAGCACACTTAACAGATTTTTATCAAATTTAACAGAAAGTGTTTAAACTTGAACATCTTTCAGATTTATACAAATGATGCTGTTGTCAAATATGGCTGCCATTACTGAAAGTAGAAAAACATTTACAGAACTTTATTTTTTTTTAAATTGCTGAACAGAATTGACCAACTTTGACACCTATCTCAAGTTGGGCATATTTTATTCTGGTGTCCATCCATTAACATTTGCTTCTGTGGCCCATAAATTTCTAACAGTTGGAGTAATTTTCATGAAACTTTGCCCAAGTATATGTCATAACTAGATGGTGTGTTGTCTACCAAGGTCAGGGTATAGAAATTAGAGTACTATGGACATCAGTTTTCAGTAATGTCTAATAAATCCCAAAATCCTTGGTCACCATGACCAAGCTTTGGCATGTAGCCCAAGTTCATCAGTCATATCATGTACCATTTCCAGTACTCTTGTTAAAAAATGCACCAAGTTTTTCTTGCATTGTCAATGACAACAGTGTAGACCACTGAAATAAAATTCACTGAGAGTATCAACATTTGCTATTTAATATTTTTGGAAGGTAAAGTATTTTGAAAATCAATATTTTCACAATCAAAACTACTGCCATGCCATCCGAGACCTGGATAACAGAGTAGTCAAGTCACTTGCTCTGCACTTCTGCAGTTTCAGGTTTGATTCTCAGATCAGCACTTGCCAGTATTAGTGGCATTAGGAAGGGGGCAGGGCCCTTATTTTCAGCAGTTAACAAGACCATACCATGCTACTATATGGATTGGCAAGAGTAACTAGAGTCAATTGTTGTACCATCATCATCAAGGCAGTAAAGTTTAGAAGTTTCTCACCTGCTTATCTGCATTATTAACCTTGCATGCACAAATGTGTACACATAAATGTGTAACCTTTGACCTCTACTATGAATTTATTTACATTTATGAATATCAAATTGTTGTGGTTTAGTGAAAAATGGTCCCCCATCCAAGCATACTTTAGATTGGAGTTAGCTGGAGACTAAGCATGTTTAAATTAGCAATTTCACTCTAATGCTTGCTAGAGAGGTGCTCTTTAAAGATCAATAAAACCACGTGACACCTGCAATATAAGAGCCATTGTGTTCAAACCGCATCATATTTTAAAACTCGTTTTTGTTGTTTTATAGGAAATAACAGTCAGGTGGGAAACATTGTCAGTGGGAGGGTTTATACATGCTCAGCCTCTGGCTTACTCCAATAATGGCCCCCATCCATCACATCTAAAGTATGCTTGGATGGGGGACCATTATTTTTTGTAAGCGTATAAATTAGCATGTTTAAAGGACAACAAAAAACCACTAAAAATCAACTACTGTCACTTCATATGTAAAACAAAATTTCTTATTTAATTTATATACAGTAAATAATTTATTTATTTATTTATTATTATTTTTTTTTTTTTATTATTAAAATAAAATTCTTGGATAATGTCCAATCTGCCATGTTAAGAATTCCCAAAAGGGAACATCATTTCCTATATATAGCAGATGTCAATGATGAATGATATGAATGGTTTTTAAATATTGGATATCAATTTCCAACATTCATAGCACCTCTTTCAACTACATATTAACATGGTACTTGTATCCACTTGAAAGTGCAGAAAGAAACAGTCAACTAATCACATTTTCTAAGACTGAGTTCTATTGAGATAATGTAAAAGTGTGTAAGACAAAGTCCTTCCTCTAAAAAATGAGGGATTTTTCAAACAATAGCTCTTCTGTTGCCTGCAACTTTTGAGTAAAGTTGGAAAATAAACTGAATACCAATGCTTGATACATGCATATTATGAATATTCATATAAATCAATGTGTGTGCCCTTGTTGTTGCAGAGAATACTAAAATAGCCACTGTTTTCAATTGCAGCATGTTAAACTCTACATTCTGTAGAAACAACAAATTAAAACTTAACCACATGTCCAACATCCCAAGTAAAAGCATATGTTGCTTGATGTAGATTCATAATAACAATACCTTTCATTAACCTTTAAATTAAGAGTAACTCTGAACACCAGTTCTGACCTAATTATTTTAAAGTTTGTATCCACATGGACTGTACAACACTGTATTATTTACCAAGTATTACAAGATAAGTAAGCATGTCATAACTGTTTTTTCAGACACATTATAAGAACTGCTCCACCCCCAAACAGAATACCAAAAAGATCCAATTACACTGTATTAATTGCATTTTTGTGCCTTTCCCTCTTGAGTTGCAGTCGAGATCAACAGTTTTTGCAGAAAGTCTTATACTTTGGAAGCTTGTCCCAATACAACCACCTATTAGCTGCATATTTTTCTTTAGAAGGCAAGTCTCTCAGAAATGTGGGAGTATAAGCAGGTTCTTATGTCATGGCAAGAATCAACACAACAAGCCACAATGAAAGGAGACCCAGATTGAACTGGCCAATATGGGATTATCATAAGAGTTTTCACAGCTTGGTCATTCATGACTTTATTCATAATTTTCCCTACTAAGTGGCAATGAGGAATTTGTATGACCCAAACTCATCCCAGTTTCAGGAAAAAGCATCCCAAAATAAATGCTCCAGGTTCTGGATTCTATAAAGCAAATTTATCAGTTTGAAAATTTTGAAGCAAAATTTCTCTTTTTAACATCCACTCTGTAGATTTTTAAAAATTTCCAGAGTAAAAATCAGTACAAGTATTATCTACTCATGGTAAACAGATGGCTGAAAAGTATACATCTCTTTCAAGGCAGTGACCACTACCAAGTAGATTTAGGAAGATCATTCATTTCCATGGACCAAGTGACATAATTAAATTAGGAGGATGCAAATGTATTGCCATGTTAGAGTACCAATATGTTTATTCTGAACCAGACAGCAGAGATGGCAAGTTATGAAATATGGCAAGAAATTCTATATAACTAATGTATGATAATTTGATTCTTCAACTGGCCAGTGGTCACAAACAGGTTGATTCAAATCTGGTGAAAGAACTCACCACTGATCTTTGGATGCATCTGTGTAAATATCAAAATCAGCTGTTACTGGTCGAAGCTTTTTATCATTGCATTTTTAATTTTCAGATCAACATTTTGGCTCTGCCTTATTGTATCAGACAGGTGTATATGTGCATCAAAATTCTGGTACTATTTAGGACCAAGAACTTTATCTCTTCCCTCTAAATCTTTTTCAAAGGTATTATCTAGTAAACCAACAAAAAATGCTCTCTGGTAGAAAGGAATGTCTTGATGGATGTCCGATTGGTAATGTATATACAGTATATATCCCTGTCTTTTTTCTTTTTTTTTCCTTCAAAAACTGTTTTATCCATAAGGACATGCTTTGAATTCAACTGAATAAGTAAGAAATCCACGGAGTTAATTCCCTGAGACAGAATAAAGTGCACCCTCTTGTACATAACCATAAAACCCAAATACAACTTTTTCCAGCATAAAATTTTCTTGGCACAAATTGGGGAATATATTGATGTTGATGTCATCAAGGTAACAGGAGCAACAAATACCCAGTTGTATGAACTATAAATACAGTGGCATACATGCCATAACATGACGTGTCACGCGAAAAACACGATTTTGGACTCCCAAACCCCCCAACACGGTCGTGTTTCGAAAAACACGATTTTCAGCAATCTTAGCGAAATAAAAATCCCCCCCCCCAAAATGTACATTTCTTGACTACAATGATATATGCCAATAATCTGTGGTATGTATAAACAGTAAACAGTCTTGCTCAGAGCTCATGTAAAACTATCCTCTGTGCAGTTCATACAGGTGTTTTAGAGACAGTTAAAAGGTAAGGCGGTCAGAGACAAACAGACACCTCTGAGATATTTACTGAATTGGCTCACAATAGCTACAAATCCTTTAAGCACTGCTGGGAGAGAGCCCATTAGACTAATTTGCATAGGTAAAGTACCCAAAGTGGAACAACCCAATTGGCTGAAGTTAAGTATATCAAACAGATGTGTGTTGAAAAACAAATGTTATTACACACCACTGACTGCATTGAATGAGAATGTTGAAGCCATCTGTATTAAAGTTTGTGATCAGCAGCAACGTTTCTTTGAAGTCGGATTTTTACTCCATATATAAAATTTGAAACATGATTATTTTGGCACCATTCAATCTCTAATGCAGTGTTGCACCTAGGATCCAAAGGTCAGGGGACACTGTGTCCCTCACCCTCCAGATTTGGGGGACACACAACATTTTAAAGCAACAAAGGAAAATTGTTGTACATAATGCACTAGAAGTGCTAAAAAAATGAGATAGTCTTATTTGCTTCAACAGTTTTGCCACCTTAACTTTTCCTTGGATATTTACATGATTGCAATAAACATTTTATCATGTGATCAAGTAACTCATGAAAACATTAACATGTTTGAATAACTGCACCATGGAATTTTAATAATTTAAAAGTATTAAATCATTGATCAAATGACAAATTGTGTATTTGCATAAATTAGTACCTTTTTTAAATTAATTCAGTCTGAGATTAAATTAAATCTTCACTGATGTAGGTGTGACTTTAACCTCGAAAATACATTACAATAGCAGCGGTCAAATAGTTTTGCAACTCGGCCGACTACTACAAACCTTGAATGTTTTCATTAGCAGATTCATTGTTTTGAAATGGATATTCATTGTCATCTTACAGGTTTTATCACTTTTAGCGACTTTGGCCATAGCTTGCGCCAACACAGACGTGGATGTACATTCGCGAAGGAAATGTGTAGGCATATTTGTGAACACAGATGACACTTGTATTACCGTCAAACCAACTACTGAACTATTGAAAGCAGCAAAGACTGCATGTAATTAAAACTACATTCCACTGTCCAATGAATTTTAAAGACAGTAACTTGGTGTATTTTTGTATTTAATGTCTGTGAGGTTGTGACCATTCTGTGGTGATGTTATTTGACAATGCTAAGTCTACCATTTTGTTTGTTTGTAAGTATATTAAATGCTTCAGAGAAAACAGATGGTATTTTCTTTTTTTCAGATTTGAATTTCCAATTATTTGCTATAGGCTGATTTGAAAAGATAGCATATTCTCATTTAGATGACATCTCTTTTGGGGGGTAACGTGCACAGACCCCCCATGGGTCCTCAAAACACACATTTTGAGTCTCAACCCCCCCCCCCAACACTGTCTGGAAATATGGCAAGTATGCAGTGGTTTCAAATTTTGGTAATGACCCTCTGTGCACTGGAAACCCCAAGGTTAAACAAGCAAATTTATAAAGTATTGTAGTATCACATTCCACTTAAACTTGTACATTTTTAAATACATTTTTGAAAATGTTAATATATTGAAACACTGAAATATGCATCTCTTAGATCAATGGATATGATAAAATCATTTTTGTGTAATTATTTCCAGACCAGTTGAAATAAGCATCTTGTTTAAAAATGTTCACGAGTCACAAAGTCATCCAAAGTCTTTTGATTTATGCCAATTCTGAATTTACCATTAGGTGTTGGTACTATGAACAGATTTGAAATAACCTCTTCCTTATTATGTTATGAAGGTAGTGTATTTCCTTTCCACAACATTTCATCTACTTTAATTTATACTGGAATCTTTTGTTCATCATAAATTGTGATGCATTTTGGTATTGTTTTGGTTTTAATTTTGTCAAATTCAGTCTTGTAAATCTTTGTAAAATCAAATTAGCTGATATTGGCCACTGCCACACCTCAAAGACATGTACATATTTAGCCATGCATGAACTTACCTGTCAATTTTTTTCTCTCTCTTTCTCTGGCAATGAGTTGCATTCACATGGCCATATTGTTTGGGATTATTACAAGTAAAATCTGTTGAACCCTCTGCACCTGTAGTGCCTGTTTGGGCCAATGCCAGTGAAATTATATGCATTATCATATCACCAGAAACGAAGTCCGGTACCACATTATTTATTTTTTATTTATTTATTTATGTTTTTTTTGTTTTTTTTTGTTTTTTTTCCGTGATGTTACAACCTTTGTGTTGTTATAAGATAATCAATTTTGACTATGAGCAAAATTACAGCTCTAACAAACTGTGTAATGTCACAAAGTTCTTGTCAGCAGCATATGATTTTTGTTTAATACCCCCAGACCTATGGGTTAATATTAGGGTTCCATTTCATTGCCACTTTGGCCATGTTATATTTGTCCCATTTTGTCTGTATATGCACTGTAAGGTGGCAGTGATGATCAGCTGAGTCAAAGACAATACATGTAATAAATTGGATTTTTTTAAATTTTATTTTTTTCATTTCCAGAACTTTTAACATGTTATATTGACTGTATCATACTCAGGAAAAGGGGAGTTAAGTGCTTGTAAAGCATAAACAAATCCATTGCATCAATTATGATCAATATCATGTGTAAAACAAATTTCCCAGTACAATTTTGTATCAAACAGGTTTCATTCAGAATTCAAGCCTGGCCTATATTTTATGCAACCCCTATGGAAGCACTAGATTTTAGAAAAAATTATTAGTCACAGCAGTTAACGTTTTTTTCTCAAAGGTCAAATCCCGACTGGGGGTCCCGTCATATAGTTTACATGTTACAAGTATTACCCACTACAACAGCGTGTGCTATCAATTTTTGAGGCAAATACCCAATAATGCATGCAAAGGTGCTATATATTTCGAGGGTTTAATTATTCAATTCAATAAAGTTCACTCATTCCAACATTTTTCCAGTTGCTAAGCTTAAGCCAACCTTACTATTGCCAGGCCATACACAACATTATACCTGGAAGAGTTATATGCCTTTACAAGTGCCTTTGTCGTTTGTCAACAACTGACGTGACTTTGGGTGCGTGCTTTGTTCTCTCTCATGGAGGATACATCCATGTTAGCAACAGTGCCAGAAATATTCAATATTGAATCCCACTAAGTCTGACATCTTGGAGTCAGATCGGTTAAGTGACATATGGCATCCTTGTCAGCAGCCATAACTTCACAAGTCTATAACTGCACAAAGGCATGGTATAAATTGACCTGAAGTGCATTCGAGGGTCGGCTGCTTTAGTAAAATTATCAACAATATAATAAACAGTATCAACAATATAATATGCAGCAAGTTTATCATATATTTATTTTGAAACAAAACTCGACAAAATACCAAGCACACGGTTGAAAATCTCAGTCTGTACTCCATATACTTGCCGCCTCTGGTTAACGCAAAGTGAAATATGACGTGGTTTGAACACAACGGCTCATATTGCAGGTGTCACGTTTTTTTATTGATCTTCAAAGAGCGCCTCTCAAGCAAGCATTAGGGTGAAAATGCTAATTTATACATGTGAGGCCAAAGGCTTATGAAAAATAATGACATTTTCATTAGTATTTAAATTCATGAATTTGGAAATTAATCCATTTGTTTCCATAAAAAGAGCATCGTTTGTTGGGTCTTTAAATTCATGGTTTGTAGCAACTATGAAATCCATAAAAATTGGTACCCCACAAAAATAAGTGAAATTCACAATATAAAGCCAATCTAATTGTAGATTTAACATTGTTTTCTTCAGATTGTAGATGAAGATGAGAAGAAATTCACTAAAGCAGATTTAGACAAGGATGGTTATCTGAACAAAGGAGAGTACATTGCTTTTTACCACCCATATGCATATGAACACATGCATGACATTGAGTTGTCTCGAACATTGCGTGATCATGATAAAGATGGTGATGGATTTATTTCGATGAAAGAATATCTTGGAGAAGGTTGGTATCAAGTACAATTTTTCTCTTGTGTGCAGAACATAAGAGAGATGCAGGTATCATTTTTCCACTGACATTATTGTTGTACCTATTTGATGGTTGGGTTCATCTTGAGAAGTACTACTCAACTAGCAAAAGAATTTAACAGTGACCCACTTTTCATGTCCTAGTCGTTAAAATTTTGCATTCAGTTCCATTTCTCTGACATGTTTCATGTACATTCATTTCAGTGTCTAAGGTTTGTACAATAAAAGTTGGTCAAATTGACCTACTTTTCTTGCTTATTTGATTTTTTAATAAGGCACGGGTTGATTTGATTAAAAGTAGCATGCTCTTAATTCTTGTAAAACTAACCATCAGTTTTTTACATGTACCCATTCCATTTCAGCTTGATATTACAAAAGCAGTACTGTTCATATGGGGTCTTTAGAGTAATTACATAGAACATCATGTATTTCATTTTTGTCTCACCTGGTCATGAAGTTCAGTGAGTTTATGGTATGACCCTGCATCCATCGAGCATCCATCAACAATTGCCATTTTAAATATATTTTTAAAAACCACTGGACCATTTTTGACCAAATTCAGTAGAAATTGTCCTGGCATGAAAGGCTTTCTTGTTGTACAAATGATGCCAATCTACCATCAAATTTGACTGTCATTGCTAAAAATAGAAAAACCTTTAAATGACCTCTTCTCAAAAACTGCTTCTCAGAACTTGACCACATTTGACAAAAAGCATCATGGCATAAAGGGCTGTCAGATAAATACAAATAATGCTGATATGCTATCAGATATGACCACTGTTACTAGAAACAGAAAACCTTTAATTAACTTCTCAAAAATCACACAACAGAATTTGACAGAAAATATCCAGTCTAAAATGGCTTTCAAGTTTGTACAAATGAAGCTGGAATGCATAGCCAGTTCAAGGTTTGTGTATTTTTAGTAACAGAGGCCATATTTTATGGCAGATCGGCTTCCATTTTCATTCAAGTCCGAACCACCCGTATTTGTTTTATATTTTTTGTTTGCTGTAAACACTGTGTTTAATGTATCAAAAGTTTTTATTTGATTTGTATTCCTCTATTGTAACCCAGATCTATTTCTTAAGTGACAGTTCCTGAGTGATGTGTCAATGCATGTTGGATGTAAAGCCCTACCTTTTAAGGCACATGCGTTGTTTTCACAGTTGACAACTCCTTTGATTGAGCAGCAGATGTGACACATATTCAGTGCCCCAGTAGAGTCCCATATTTAATTAACTGTTGGTGCTTGTTTTGCACAATTGACACCTCCCTGTGATCATGCTGAACACTTGACACCTGTTTAGTTGAGGCTGCCCTCTAATGAGATTACAAAAACAGTATGATCAAAGTGTCACTTACACAAACTAAAGCTATAAAGCTAACTCTCCACAAGTTTTTGAATTGTCAGTGTTCTGTCAGTTACCTTGTCACTTGGATATCATATTTTTGTGAATTGATAAACTTTGATTGTTTCACAAATATAGGGAAAAGGAAATGATGCTTACAATGAGGATGAATTCTTGGGCTTTGAACCAGATGACACTAGACAGGGGCATTTATAGGATACTGTGAATCACAGTAGTGTGGACTACACTTTTTTTTCATTTTTACACACTGATGACATTGGAGAGCATTTGTAGTATAGATTTTCAACATCACTAATTATATAGCAGAGGGTAGTGAGAGATCACTAACATGGCAGTTTTCTTGGAAAGCACTCCCAAGTCAGGGATTTGATTATATGTATGGCAGGATCGATATATATTAAATACAACAACTGGGGAAGTATTGTCTGTTTTGTATTCATTACTCTACATGTAAAGATAGAAACATTTGCCTTTTTTACGTATGGGTAGCAGATTATCATGGGTGTTAATTTAATTGCTGGGGAGATGGGGAGAGGGGGTTTTTCATTTGTTTTCAGAAGTAATTTAATGTTTTTGCACAGCAAAAAAAATATGGTAAGTTTCAAGTTTACATACTGGTTACCATGGAAATAGTATTTTTGGAAAGAAGTAAAACATGGCACAAACATTTTTCAACTATTCCACACACATAGCTCCAGACAAGCAATGTATTTGCATATTTTACACAAACAAACTGACTTAAAATGCATAAAGAAATTTTTTATTGTGTTTAAATGATTCAAAACAATTTTGTATTAAGCATTTAGTCCAAATTGGGAAAGGTTCTGGATGACAGTTCTTGAACATTCATTGAAATTGACCTGATTGATCTAACACCTCCTGAATTAGTTTTGGCCACGAAGTCATTTGACGCAGTCTATGCATTTGGCCAAAATAAGTGATGTACAATTGAGAATAAGTTATTTACTCATATAAATGTATAGAAATTGACTGGAAATTCAAATTTTAATAAAAGAAAACAAAGTAACTGTTTTCTTTGAAGCATTTAGTACAATTTAAAGCAAAAAATAGCTGGTAGACTTAGAATTGTCATATATCATCACCACACACACACACATAATCACAACCACACATACATGAAATAAAAAAATTAACAAAAGTTTATGTCTTTAAAATCTGTTGGACAGTGGAATACAGTATTAACCTGTAATTACTGAATTTGCTGCTCTCCATTGTTCATAGAAGTGTTTGAACATGATACAAATGTCATCAGTGCTCATCTTTGCACTCATTAGAAACTGGATGGTGCTATTGTTCAAACTTCCTCAAAGAACTTGTTGAATTCTTCTCAGCATTGAAAATGATCTTTCTGTATATGCCCTGATGCTGGGTGATGTTACTATGTCGACAGATGTCGTATGCTCCAGAATGACTAATGATATGGTGTTTGCAGTATGTGCAGAGTATAAAATGCTTCCCCTTGCTGCTGTGCTTCACAAAGTCAAACTCCATTAGCCAGGAGTTCTGAAATTAGTTTTGCTGGGCTTTGCTTGCTTCGCAGATGGTTTTTCCCTGCCTGAATCACAGCTGTGTTTTGACAATTTGCCTTCAAAAATGAACCACACTCCAGCAACGACATTGCTCATAACTTCATTCCAACTACCAAAATAATAATGTTTTGCATTTCACCTATTGAGTAACTTAAGTGAAACTTTACCACTGATCACAAACTAGGCAATAATCTTTAATAAAGAAGGCTTAAACATTCTCATTCAAGGCAACAAAGTGTTAATAACTTCTGTTTCTTTGAAACCCATCTCTGATATACCTGACTTCAAATGAATTGAGTTGTTCCACTTGTGAACCTTACCTATGCAGATTAGACTATGGGCTGTCCCACTGCAATGCTGAAAGGACTATGAAACATGCATTCACCTTGCTATTTGTTAATCAGTTAAGTAAAATCTGTGGAATGGTGGTTATCTCTGCCTTTATCTTTTAATTGACTCTGTGACAATTAACTGTATAAACTGCCCAGTGGTGATAGTTTTCCATCAGCATTAAGTGTGAAGCTATGGGAATCACAACTGTTTACACGTACTGTTTAACAGGCTACAGGTTACGGGCATATATTGTGGAGTCAGTGAAGGTCTCTTTTTCTGTCTCCTTTTTTTTATAGATTTATTGGAAATTTTGTTTTTATAAACATGACTGTGTCATGGGAGTTTGGGAGTGAAAAATCAGGTTTTTCTGCACAACACATTGTGATCTGGCAGATATGAGCATAAATTCTGCAATTTCTAATACTCTGACCCGTGTGCGACTGTAATTTTTGTTGTATAAAATAGAAATCTCTAAATGTATGAATCTAAAACCATTTGATTTGTGTAATGAATAACACATTACCACAAACAGTCATAAGATTGATTAGCTTTTATTTTTTCATAACGGGTGGGGGTACAGAAAAGGAACTTTATCACATGTGGTCCTTTGAGAGAAAACACCCAGGATTGAAGAGTTTTCAAGTTTGCACAAATGATGCTGATCCACCATCAATTTTGAGCACTGATACTAAAGATATGAACCAAATTAGAAAGCATCCTGGCATAAAGGGCTTTTAAGTTTTTACAGATGATGATGATCAGCCATTAAATAAGGCTGTGGTTACTTTAAAAAGAAAAACATTTAATTGAGTTCTTCTCAAAAACTGCTCAGCAAAATATGACCAAATTTGACAGAAAACATCCAGGCAAGAATTTTTTTTATTTTTTTATTTTTCTTATAAATGATGCCAATTTGCCCTCAAATATGGCCAATATCACTAAAATTAGAAAAACTTTTAAACAACTTTTCAAAAACCACTCAACAGATTTAACCAAAATTGACAGAAAGCATCCTTGCATTAAGGTCTATAAGTATTAGACAAATGATGCTGATGTGCCATTAAATATGGATGAAGATACAAAATATAGAGAAACCTTGAAGCAGTTGTTTTCGTAACATATGTAATCAGCAGCATAGGAAGATGTTTTTACAGAAAGCATCCTGCTGACCCAGAGTTCTTGGTCAACTTCTCTTGCATTTGGCTATTAGACAGATGTCAGTCAGGTGAGTGATATGAGGCTCATATGGGGCTCTTGTTATGTATAAACAAAACCAGACTCCATGATTTTCATGAGTCATAGCAGTGTTGTAATTATTATAGGGAACAAATTAAGAACAATAATACCTTTAATCTTGGACCCTAGAAATACACAAATTTGCCCTAGTTTAAATACAGTACAGTGAAACCCTCAAAACCAAAAACCTGTGGGACCAAATTTAATATTCGATTTTGAGAGGTTCTTGGTTTACTGAGGATTTTGCAGATGTGAAAAAATGTCTATTGATCAGTGCTTATGTGATGAGAGAGAGATAATGTAATTATAAGAGAACATCTGTGTACTATGTGTGTATAAGAGTTCACAAATTAAGAAAGCTGTTGTTTTTTTTAACATTTAGTGACAAATTTGTTGAACAATGTATATTCCTTGCAAAAATCACATCCGTTCACAGTAATAAATACAATTGTTCCACATAGAAATACAATCCTTGTCACAAAAAAAATTCAAGGGATGAGATGCTTTTATAACTTTACTGTAAGTTCGTTAGAATTAAGAATGATAATTCATAATGTTTAAATACTCTGTATAATTCATAATGTTCCTATGCCAGGTTATTCTCCTAGTTTCTTCAATGGCAGAGATTCATACTTTTTGATCAGACTAATTTTATCCTTTAAGGATAGTTCATACCTACAATGCTTAGCTGGTCATTCTGACATCTTGACATGCAAGTGAAGTCAAATGAGAGTCATGGCTACTTAAATACATGTACGTAATGATGTTTTTCGTTTGAAAATCAATTTAGTGAATCTGACTTTTAGAATACTGTTTAAATGGTCTCCATCAGCACAGCTTCAAAAGCAAGGCCACATGCCTGATTAATAAAGCCCGGGTATTTAATTTAAAAAAAACAAAAACATTCTGTGGATCATTTATACAAAGAAACAGATAAATCAATACTAGATAATAAGCAGATGAACAAGATGAACATAATCTTTCCTAAATGTCTTATCTATGATTGTTTAGTTATTAATTATTATCTTAAAAATGCAAAGACTTTAGATTAGCCTGTTGTTGGACCTTATCTGTGTCAGCATACATGTCATGTATTGTTTTAACCTTGATTGCCCTTGGGACATTTTTTTTTCTCACCAATAAGCCTACTACAGTATTTGCTAATAGTAAATACTCTGGTCCAGCATGTGTTAGGAATTTAGCAACTAAAATACAATTTCTAGTTTGAAGTGAGTTTCAGTTTTATGAGTTGTTTTTTTAAGTGTAAAATAGAAATTTGGGATCAAAATTTGTTTTAGTTTTTGGAGTGGATGGATTGTGGTTTACTGGGGAAACAATTATTATAAAGAAGGAAAAATTTGGGACTCCCCACAAATTTAGATCTTGAGGGGATTTTGATATACCAAGGGTTTGTATTTAGGGGTTTCACTCTAGTAACACTTGCAGGGCAGCATTAATAATGATGAATGTTAAACTTTATACAGTTATAGTGATAGACATGACCAATTTGTGTTAGATGGGGTAGGAGCACAAAAGACAGACAGATGACATTCAGTAGCTAGTAATGGTATGTATATATGTATGTATGTATGGGGTTTATTTTATCACATCAGCACAATCATGGCTATATAGTGCCAAGTAACTTTAGGTGTCCCAAAAAAGGCATACAAAATAAGATAAAGGCAAAAAAGGGTAAAATTATTTAAATACAGAATCAAATTTTCTATGTAAACTACACATTTAAAGAGGCCAAGTCCTTAGCTGGAACATCATGATGGGATGCATCCTAGGTCCAAAAGGTTGCCTCCATTAGTTGCTTCACAACCTTCAGGAAGGTGCTTTGGGTCCATTTTTCTACATCCTTGAGTCCACAGGGGCATAATGTTGGCTAAACATTTGGAAATTTTCAAACAATGAAGATGCACCAGCTAAGCACAAATATCCATTTTTGGCTTTTAGTCAAAGTCTAATGAAAATAAATTACCAACTGTCCACATATTGTATGTCTGAAAGGATTAATGATTAATTTTTGCTTCAATCACACATTTTCTACAGAGCACTCATAATTGACTTTCTTGATAAGTGATGTAGTGACAAGTGATGTAGTGATGTAGTATCTATGTAATGGCTTCAGAATTGATTTTTCACATACTGTATATCGTTGCTTCTCAACTAAATCTGCTTTACCATAGTATTTACAATGCATGAGAGATACCAAAATCTAAATCTTATTTACCAGTTACTATAATGAATTCTTGTCTTGTTATTCTGGAACAAACCATTTTCATTACAAATATTGGATAAAACTCCCAAATTAGTAAATTAAAATTTTGAATGACTTCCAAAAAATTGTTTCCATTTATGGTGTTGTTTTGGGGATAGTCATAAATTGGAAGAAAGACTATAACAAAATTAGTCAATTTAGTATTTTGTTTTAGACCTTTAGTTCATGGTCTGCACCTTATGATATTGTAACATTCACAAAAACAGGTTACATGTATTTACACTTTTTTTGTAGGACAGCACGATAGAGAATGGGAGATTATAGAAGAAGACAGATTTAAGGATTATGACAGAAATAAGGATAATTTGCTAAATTATGATGAAATCCGTCCATGGGTTCTACAAGACAATACAGAAGTGGCCAGTGATGAGGCAGAGCACCTTATGCAAATAGCCGACAGTAACAAAGACTCAAAACTCAGTATTAATGAGATTGTTGACCACCATGAAGAGTTTGTAGGTAGCCAAGCTACAGATTATGGAAGACATTTGCATATATTCAAAGATGAGCTTTAAATTTGCTTTTTAAAATGGGCTTTGATGGTGTTTTATTTCTATGTAAATACATACATTCACTCTGGAACAAGCGTCTCATAGATAATAAGATGAGAAACATAAACAGAATAGCAAACACATGATCAGAAATAAAGTTTTAGAACAAATCAATACTGAGCTTAAGAATAAGAAGTCTTTAAAATTGCATCCAGCTTCAGTTGATTTGTAGCACTTACTGTTTAATATCTCAAAATTGAGTACTAAATCTCACATGGCGTCACTTTGCTATTAATCATGATAATAAACAGTAAAATTTGTGTTCTGATATAAAATAATTACTGTTCTGTCTTTATGATGATAAGAAGCAAATTTTCATTGGAAATGTTTGGATGAATTATGACCTTACCACATGTATCATTGAAATGTTGAAAGGCGATTGAATTGACTTTTATATACAACTGTCAAATATTTAATGTTAATAATTACATTTGCTACACAGTGAATTAAGTCCAGTGGTACAAAGAGAAATTATTTGTTTGTGGGCCTTGTTTTTTAAGAGTAAACTTTATTTGTGGAAAATTATTGCACAATTTAGTATTGCAGATTTATGGGGTATATAAAGGAATTTGTTTTGTTTTCTTTTCTTTATTTTTTTTGCACAGTATTTTTATGTTCTTCCAGAGAATCAAGCAAACTTATAAATTGTGCTCACTGGTGAATTTTAAACTGCAGCTTTGATGTATGTTCTGGTACAACAGTCCTTGGATTCTGTATGCCTCTTTTTTGTGTTTCATGTTTTTTTATGTTTTATAAAATATTTAGGGTATCTGACAATCGTTCATCGTTCTACATTGAAATCCATCAGATTTTAAGAATCTGTGTCCAAACAGCTACAAGCAGAATGTATGATTCCACTCTGTCTGTCTTTGTCCATTTCAAAGTTTAAAACATTTTCTTGTATCAGAAATACATGTACAGAATTTAATGTCATAAAATTCATGTTACGTCTCAAAGTTTTCCAAATATTGTATAGCTATTGTAAGTTTTCCATATTACTTAATTTTGAAACACCAGATTAGGGGAAATTTATTTCCATGCAAATGGAGATTGTTCCTGATAGGTACTGTGTAAAAATGTTACTTTTGGAGTTCTGAAAAAGATGTATTCTAAGCCACTAATAGGATCTTTGTCCTACGATTTTTGCAAAATCATTGAAAATATCCAACTGATGTTGTGATTGTGTGATTATGAATACACCAAAGAACCAATCTTACTATTTTGAACATTAAGATCAGTATAGGAAAACTGTAATCATTAATTTGTTGGAGATGTAACAGGATGCCATTTTTACCTTTTCACTAAAGCTTATGAAATAAATTAGAGGATTCTCCAAACGAATAATCATCAACTTGAAAGATTTAAGTGATAGAATTCTTTTATATCCTTGTTTTGCAGTTTGATTGGGTTAATATTCTTAATTTGGGTAATTACAGTTTTCATGTCCTTGTTACATCCATTGCAAAACACTTTTTCCCACTTGACGATTGGAAGCATATGCTCTCTCAATATATAATCTAATACAATTAATATATGCTGTGTCATTTTTTTCCTGAAATAATTACTGTTATGAAATCATCCTCAATCCAGTATCAAAAAGTGTTATTTAAACTTGAAATCTAATGAGTACATAACAATGGACACGAATGGAAATTAATTATCCAGCATAAACAAAGGCTGGAAAATCTTGAGTTCTTGAAAATCATGTGCGACATTCAAATCGTTTCTGCATGAATTTAAAGCAAAATACAATCTAAATTGAAATTGTTCACCAAAATATAGTCCTTTACTGTTTTCCATCTTTACTGTCTGAGCAAAAATTCCATACGCAAATGGTTGTTTACACAGATGCATCTGTAGCAAGAAAGTGGGCATGCTTTCCTTTCATCTGCCAATCAACAAAGAAACATGCTTTGTATGACATCAGGCTATCATAAATGGGTAGTTTATAGATGTTGTAAAATAAAAACTGCTCGATAAGCAATGTCAGTTATTTTTCCAGTTGCTGCCAATATTTCATAAAAATTTGAGACCTAACATTCTGACACCAAATGGATTTACAGAATTTGGAAAACTGTGATGGAAATTCTGTTTGTGCTATCTTTCTGTGATCTGATTCATGAATTAGGTCATCAAATGTACTTTCTTACAAGGTCAAACACGATCGTGAACTTTTGAGATTGGCATAAAATTGATCTGATTTTGAGATGTAACAGTTATCACATGAATGGTACATCCAGACATGGTGAAAAATAATTGAAAATTATTTTGTTCTGAGAATCTGCATGATTTTGAATAATACAGTTATGCTTCTCAGTAATAAATAACTCCAATGACATCTATCTGAATGAACAACTGGACATTATGATGGCAGTTAATCATGACACCCTCATTGTGGACATGATAAAACTTGGGAATGTCCTCGACATTTTACTTGAAAATGTTAGTTTTTAAATTTATTTTACTTGTGATCAGTTAAATAGATATCAGTGTTATCTCAGTTGTTGATTGTAAATGACATAAACACCAACTTTAAGTTTTGTTGATTATTTCTGGAAATACTTACATTTTTCACAGATTTAACACGTATTTTATGACATAAAATTCTGTACTATATATATATGTGTGCATGTTTTGTTTATATCTTTTACAGTGTAAATATTGAGTGCTTGCTTAAAAACTGTTGCCAAAGTTCTTTTAAGATTGTGACTGTTCTTCATACTTAATTATAGCAGATTTTCTTAAAAAAAGAAAATGATCAAGCATCATAGTAACACAGGACAGTTTTGTTATTTTTTTTTTGCCTGAATTTTCATTGTCTTTATATCCATTTTTATGAGGTATAAGTTTATCTTCAATTCGCATGTTAGCTCACCTGGCCAGAAGGTCAAGTGTATCTCACCTGACCAGAAGGCCAAGTGTATCTCACCTGGCCAGAAGGCCAAGTGAGCTTATGGTATGGCCATATGTCCTTTGTGCATTGTCATCAATTGCTATTTTAACATCATCACAAAATGTATTAAACCAGTTTGAACCAAACTTGACAAACAGCATCATGGTGTGAAGACCTTTCAGGTTTGTAAAAATTATTCCAATCTGCCAACAAAAATGGTGGCCACCATTAATAATAAAATTAGCAAAAAACCTTGAACTGAAATTGCTGAACAGAATTTGACCAAATTTTTCAGAAAGCATTCTGGCATAGAGGCCTTTCAGTTTTGTACAGATAATGTTGATCTGTCATGAGATATGACCACCATTACTAAAAATAGCAAAACCTTTAAATAACTAATTTTCAAAGAGTTTACCAAACACTGACAGACAGAATCCCGAGTTATAAGGCTTTGAAGTTTCTAAAAATGATGCTGATCCACCATCAAATTTCGGCTGCCATTATTAAAAAAAGAAAAACCTTTAAATGACTTCGTCTCAAAAACAGCTGAACAGAATTTAACCAAATTTGATATAAGGCATCCTGGCAAATAGAACTTTAAAATTACACAAATGATGATGATCTGCCATCAAATATGGCCTCTGTTACTAAAAAAAGAAAATCTTTAAATGACTTCTTCCTAGAAACTGTTTTGCAGAGTTTGACCAAATTTGACCGAAGCATTCTTGCTGGTTTAAACAAATGATTCTGATTTGCTATCAGATATGGTCACTATTACTAAAAATAGAAAATCTTTTAAATGACTTCTACCTTAAAGCCACTAAATAGAATTTGACCACATTTGATATAAAATATCCTGGCATGAAGTGCTTTTTAAATTTGTACAAATGATGCCATCCACCAAAAGATATGGCTGCTGTTACTAAAAATGGGAAAACCTTAAATAACTTCTCAGAAACAGCTGAACTAACTAAATTTGACAGAAAGCATCCTTGTTTAAAGGCCTTTTAAATTTATACAGATGGTGCCAATCTGCCATCAAATATTGCTGCCATTACTAAAAACAGAAAAACAAATGATCAGCTTTAATCTAAAAATAAAATTACTTAACAAAATTTGACCAACTTGGACAGAAAACATCCTGCCAATAAGGCCTTTTGTTATTGGTCAGGTGATGGTAATGTGCCATAAATATGGATGAATATACAAAAATTAGAGAAACTTTTAAACAATTGTTTTAATAATATATGCAATCATCACATGGTTCGTACAACCTAGAAAAATCCTTGAACTTGAGAGATTGCCTTGAAAACTCCTTGAATTAAAAAAAAGTCTTTAAATTTTTCAAAAAAATCCTTGAATTTTGCCAAAAACTACTATAAATTGCCTAATGGAATACAGAATGTCAAAACTGAATAAAAAAATAACTTTTAAATTCAGACCTCGAGTTATTTACATATTTTCAAAAAATAATAAATAAAATGGAATAAAATTGGATGGATCAAATGATACGCAATATTGGTAGTTAACAAAATAATATATGGAGAAAAATTTCCATAAGATGAAGTACTCCTTGAAAACTTGTGGAATTCATTGGAATGACTTTGAAAAGAAACTCTCTAGGGCTTTATGAACCACTCAACAGCATTTGAGAAAATTTCAACAGAAGGCATCCTACTGACCCAGATTTCATCGCCAACTTCTTTTGCATTTGGCTGTTAGGCAGATGTGAGCCATGTCAGTGATTTCATGCCCACTTGGTCGTCTTGTGTATGCTATTTTGTTGTGGATATATTATCATAAGTTAAATTTCAGAGTTGTTGTGCATTAAAAAAAAAATGTCTATAACAAACCAGAAATGAACAATCTTTAGATGAGGTACAACATGTTTACAACAGTAACTTCTTGTTGCCAACTGTCAGGATTTTTGTTGATTAAATACTGATGAGTCATGTTATGTTATTAAATGAGAAATTGAAATGATTACATTCACATGTATGTCTCTTGCTTATTCAATTTCATATGCTTTCTGCTAAACCTTAAAGGTAAATGCTGATGCATTTTTGTCTGCATTTGATTGGTACAGATAACTGAAAAAGTAGTGTTTGTGCAATAGTAATACATTCCAGATGTTATGTATTGCCTTTTAAAAAAATTAGTTTCATCTAAAATGGCAGTTTTAAAATCACAAAGCCTCAAATAAAATGTTTAGCAGATTTTCTTGAATGTTTTCTTTTTTTTTTTTTTTTTTAAAAAGAGAAATAAAATATATTGAAATAGCCAACCAATTACAGTAAAATCTGTTGATAAATGAGACAGAGGACAATTTTATTACTGATAGACACTCATAATTTCATGAACCATTTCTAATTTTCTCCCTCAGGTTGATAGTTTTTCTTAATATCTCTTTTTGTCTGAGACGAGAAGCTTTTATGTAGATTAGACAATAGATATAAAATTTTTGTTTTCACACATACGTTATGTATATCAAGTCTACTGACATGTTTGACAGGATTGCTTTTTTATAGACTCTAATATGCCTAAATCAGATATTGGGAGTTTCTGAATATAAACGAATATTCAGACTTGATAGATAAATGTTTTAATTGAAACTAATACATGGGTATTGACATCATAATACATGTATGCTTAAGATGTAAAATGTAACAGGTGTGGAACTTCCTTTGGGTTTCTGCAAATGGTACAGTTTAACCTCTACAAACAAACTAGTTCTCTGCCTCAGCCAAGTTTGGGAGTTATCAATCGATTTCATAGGTAAAGAGAGATTACCAACAAACAGTAGATTCATTTTCTACAAGACAGGAAAGAATAAATGAAATAAGTCCTGTACACATTGAAAAGTATATTGATAACTACAGTTTTGTACTAAAAAAAGAACACAGTAAAAACAGGGAGTGGCAAGTTTAATTGTAACAGCAACCTACTCCACCCATACAGCTGCAATGGGCATGTTCCAAAGTCAGTGTCCCAATTCACAACATGTAGCCTAGCTTTGCATCACAATGATAACTGGCCCATGTACATCTGAGTAATATGTAGCTGATGTTTGCATATTTTGACTAAATTTTAAGAAAATAAAACAGGATTGTGTTGGATTTTAAACATATTTGTGATTTTATAGCTATGACTTCAAAACAAAACAAAATAAAATGTACAGGTATATTTGAGTTAACTTTCAGAGGAAACTGCCTGTGATGAATGTCTGACAAGTAAATATTGCAACTTTTTATTTTGCATCATCATAATTGTTGTATTACCTAGTTATTGCATAAAAGAGCAACCTTGACAGTAGGTTACAGTCAAAACTCAGCAACTGTTTCCATAGTAGAAGTCATCTTTTCATACATCTAAAGGATGAAATATTGGACAAAATGATAAATGTTTTTAGTAGTAAACCTGGATGCATCCAAGAAGTTATAATTTGCTTCAGATTGGGTTACAAAAAGGCAATATTTCACTTGTTTTTTTCAAGGGTCATGAATTTTCAGTGGAAATTCCATAGATAGCAATGTAATTTCAGGCAGTTATGATTATCAACTTAGCATCAAAGTCGACTTCATGGCATAAAACTTTTTTTCTCACTTTCCAACTTCCTCTTTAAAGGGAAAATTGACACAAAAGTTGGCGTTTTACCTTATAGTATTGTGAAAGCAAAAGGTGTGGGCTGAATGGCATGAAATCAAGGTGAAGCAAAGTTTGGGCCTGTTTAGGTGAAATGACTTGAAAAACTTCTTGAATGTATCCCAAAACTTGTTGAATTTATCTGAGAGAATACAAAACATTAAAATTGAATAAAATAAATCACTTTTTAAATTCAAAACTTTTTCTATTGTATTTTTTAAAAAAAATAAAAAAAATAAATCAAATGGGATAAAACTTTGTGGACCAAATGCAAATGACATGGGTAGTGGCATGCTAATTAGTTACGTGGTTTTTTTCTTCTTCTTTTATACTTATTTATGCAGTGGTAAGCAAAATAACATGGAGAAAGTTCAATTTCAGTACGAAAAAGTACTTCTAGTAGTTCCACACATAAAAAGAAGTCAAGATTTTGACTTTCCACTTGTTCAAGATTACACATTCTCCTACCCTTTTTAGGTCACCTGGCCATAAAGGCCAAGTGAGCTCGTGGTATGGCCCTGCATCCATCGTCATCCATTGCATATATGTCAACAATCGCCATTTTACACTTCTTCTCAAAGACCACTAGACTCATTTTTACCAAATTTGGCAGCGAGCACCCTGGTATAGGGATCTTTCAGATTAGTACAAATGATGCCAAAATGCAATAACATATGAACTTTAATATAAACAGAACAACCTTTAAATGACTTGTTCTCAAAAACTGCTCAACAGAATCTGAACAACTTTGACAGCATCTTGACATGAAGGGTTTTCAAGTTGTGTACAAATGATGCCAATCTACCCTCAAATATGGCCACTATTACTAAAAACAGAAAAACCTTTAAATGATTTCTCCAAAATTGCTTAGTAGAATTTGACCAGATTTGACAGCATCCTAGTATGAAGAGTTTTCAAAATTTTACAAAAGATTATGATCTGCCATCAACTATGGCCTTTATTACTAACAATGGAAAAACCTTTAAATTGCATTTTCTTCAAAATTGCTGAACAGATTTGAACCAAATTTGACAGCATTCTGGCATGAAGTATTTTCAAGTTTCTACAAATGATGCCAATCTGCCATTAAATATGGTCACCATTACTAAAAATAGCAAACCCTTTAAATGATTTCTCAAGAACTACTCAACATAATTTTATCAAATTTGGCAAAACACATCCTACCATAAAAGGGTTTCATATTTATCCAAATTATGTCAATCTGCCATCACATATGGCCACCATTACTAACAATCGAACAACTTTGTAAACAACTTCTCAAAAATCACAAGAATTTGACCAAATTTATCAGAGAGCATCTATGCAAAAAGGCTTTCAAATTTGTACAAATGATGTCAATCTGCCATCACATATGGCCACCATTACTAACAATCGAACAACTTTGTAAACAACTTCTCAAAAATCACAAGAATTTGACCAAATTTAACAGAGAGCATCTATGCAAAAAGGACTTTCAAATTTGTACAAATGATGCAGAGTTGCCATTAAATATGGTCTTCATTACTAAAAACAGAAAAACCTTAAATTACTTTGTCTTAAAAAATGCTGAACAGAATTTAACCAAATTTGACAAAAAGCATTCTGGCATAAAAAAAATTTCAAGTTCTACAAATGATGCTTGCCATCAAATATGGTTACCATTACTAAAAATAGAAAATCTTTCAATGATTTCTCAAAAAGTACTCAACAGAATTTTACCAAATTTGACAAAAAGCATCTGGTTATAAAGGAGTTTCAGATTTATGCAAATGATGCTAATCCACTATCAAATATGGCAACCATTACTAAAACTAAAAAAACCTTTTCAAAATTCATGTCAGAACTTGACCAAATTTGACAGAAAGCATTGATGCAAAAAGGGCTTTTCAATTTGTACAAGTGATTCAAGAGTTGCCATCAAATATGGCTGCCATTACTAATAAGAGAAAAACCTTTAAACGACTTCTAAAAAATCAATAAAAGAATTTGATGCCATCCTGGCATGAATGGTTTTAAGTCTGTACAAATGATGCCAATTCACCATCAGATATGGCCACCATTACTAAAAACAGAAAATCTTTAAATGACTTCAGCAACTCGGAACAATTTAACCAAATTTGACAGAAAGCATCTTGGTATAAAGGGGTTTCAATTTTGTTCAAATGGTGGTGATCTGCCATCAATTATGGCAGCCAAAACAAAGGAAAAACCTTTAGTCCACTTCTAAAAAACTGCCCAACAGAATTTGATCAAATCTGACAGAAAGCATTCAGGAAGAAAGGCTTTTATTTTATACAAATGATACCAGTCTTCCACCAAATATGGCCACCATTACTAAAAATAGAAAAACCTTTCAAAGACTACTTATCAAATCCCATTCAACAGAATATGACCAATTTTAACCAAAAGCATCCTGGCATAAAGCGTTTCAGTATTGGACAAATAATACTGATATACCATCAAATAAGGATTAAGCAACAAAATATATAGAAACCTTAAAAGAATGGTTTTCATGATGCAAGCAATCAACCATGTTGGAAGATATTTTTACAGAAATCATCCTACTGATGAAGATTTCTTGTCAGCCTGGTGAGCAATCTCAGGCCCACTTGGGCCTCTTGTGTCAAGTCAGAATCCAGTACAATAAAACTGAAACATTAAATGTCATCACAAGCAGCATAATATTACATGTATATTCAGATTTAAAATCATTCATAAAAGACTATATTCTCTGTATGAATTTTCCCCCTGGTTTAAAAACTTCAAATAATGTCTCCATTTACTGAAATTTTATCAGTTTTTAAAAAAATATCTGAGAGTAAGCAAAGTGTCAAAAAAAAGTTCATGTCAGACTATGGAAAATTTGCTATCCTGTTAATTCTTTTCTGGCACATTAGACATTGATGAAGTGCCATCAGCTTCTGCAGTCACACTGCTGGTGACAAGAGTCTTGGCAGGAACAACAATGCAGCTCCCAACGAAAACATTTGACCTTTTGGAGCCCTGGCAGAAATAATACTTTCTTTGGAGAATTTTGTATGTAAACTAGAGGAATGGTGGTCAATTTTCTCATGTAAATATACCCTGTCTGCCCTGTATACCCTGCTACACCATGATAGAGATGTATCTATAGTAAATCACATAACTCTTAGTAAGTACAATGATTTGTCAACATGCATATATTCTGATGATGACCATAATATGTACTAAGTTTCACAAGATTCCACTAAAAACTAAAAGAGTAGTTGCATTGATAAAATGTTCTCATACACTGCATCCAGAAGCATTTCAAAAAATTTTGCAAAAATGACAGGAGCATAAAGATTTGTGAATATGTGCATCTTTAAATGATGTCACAATGTGTACCAAGTTTCACAGCCATCCATAAAAAAAAAACTGGAAGACAAACTGTGGGACTCATGCTAATGAGATTGTGTCATACACTTCATTAAGATACAAGACAAAATATGAAGGAACAAAGTGATTTGTGGATATGAAGTCTTAGGGTGATGACTATAATATTTACTAAGTTTTCTGACAATCCATCAAAAACTGCAGGACTAGTTTCACTAATGGGATTGTGTCATACACAGCATTAAGCTGCATTACAAAAGGGACAATAACTCTAACAACAAGAGTCCACTTTAGGGGTTTGATGATCTACTGCCAACAAGAATTTACAGCAATCCAAGATAAAACTTTTCTTTTTAACTGTGGAGTATTGAAACCATCTCTGATATTCTTGAGAAACTCCAACATAACCAAATTTGGCAACAAAACTATTTTCTTATATGTCTGATGCAACATGTTTAGAAAATGCCTGTAAGTGCAGTACAAAATTTTTTGCCATGGCCATTGATCTTGAAGCTAATATCGTAGATACAAAATTATTCAACTTGTCTCAGTGTCAAGATATACCCATGTGTTAAGTTTGGTTAAATGAAACTATTATTTAAGAGTTATTTAAGTGGCAAATTCAAGGTATTCATCAGATATCCACAAACTGGATTTGATAAAATTGTGTCATCATGCTCATAAACCAGTACAACTAATAACTAGAGTCAAGACCTTTGACCTTAAAATCAATGTTTGAGTGCTGACTATCAAAACTTGTTCATTGGAATGCAACTAAACATAAAGTCTGGTCAAAATTCACTTTGACATGTACACATCACTCTGTTCATAAACTCAATGAAGTACAAAAATGCTAGCAATGACCTTCGACTTGACTCCAAGGTCAGTTAGGTCCAGTTTGCAAAACTCCTTCACAGAAGTGCAGATATGTTAGTGGTCAGATTTGTACCACTTTCATTCATAACCAATTAAATATTGCAAGCAGTGTTTTAGTGAAAATCCCATGTCAATGCCATCATTCATGCAAAAGGAGTAGTGATAACAAGATTTTCAAGATGGCCACTATGGTACCATATGGAGGTCAGATGAACATCATTTTTATTCAGAACCAGCAACATAATGTTATAATAGTGTTTTGGTGAAAAACCCCTGTCAATAAAACCATCAATTCAGGAGAAATAGCCATATAAAGATGTTCAGGATGGCCATCAAAGCAGTGATTTGGATGTTAGATCAGCATAATTTTAATATATAGTGTAGAAATAATTATATATTGCAAGAAAGACTTTTTGTTAAAAATTTTGATATGGCCATCCATTTAGGAGAAGTAGCTATTATGAGATTTTTCAAATTTTTGAAGGTCACATTCGTATCATTTTCATTTAGGACCAACTACATATAGTGAGATGTATTTTAGTGAAAACTCAATGTCTAAACAACCATCCCTTCAAGAGCAGTGATAACAAGATTGTCCAAATGGTCATCATTGATCAGCACCAATTTGTGTAGGACCACTAGACATCATAAGAAGTCTTTTAGTGAAAACCACATGTCAATATAACTATCCGCTCTGTAGGAGTAGTGATAAGATTTTCAATATGGCCACTATGGCACCCATATTGGATGTCTAAGGGGCACTAATTTCATTTAGGACCAACTAGATATCATAAATCTTTCAGAGAAACCCCTTGTCAGTAAAACCATCTATCCAGGAGGTCCTGGAGTAGTGATAACAAAATTTGTAAGATAGCCACCATGGGAGACATATCTTGGATGTCAGAGATGGCACAAAGAAGTGTCTTAGAAAAAAACCCTTGCTGATATGACCATCCATTAAGAAAAAGTATAGATAACAAGATTTTCAAGATGGCCACCATGCTGGATATATTAGATGTCAAACAGTACCATTTTTATTTAGGACCAACTAGACATTATAAGTCTTTTGGTGAAAATTTCATGTCCATATAACAATCCATTCAGGATGAGCAGCAATAAGAATTTCAAGATGACTGCCATGTGTGTGTGTATTAAATATTCTAAAGATGTTCAGCCTATTTGCTTTGTGTATCTCTATAAAAAATCACAGTATTGTAAAGGCTATGATATACATTAGAATTTCAAATCTCAAATTTAGGAGACCTTTAGAAAATTTTCGTGTCGCTGGACACTGGTATTTTTCATAGGAAGCCTCTTAGCAACTCTCCATACAAATACTGTTACAGTAAAATTTGATTATTATCTAGCCCCAGCAACAGTGAATTTCTCTTTACTTCTCCTTAAATTGAGATTTACATTATTCCAGACAATGTTAGGATTTTTGTCAGAGGGAGAGATAGCTGAAAGGATGACAAATATCTCCATATATGTAAAACATTATGCCTGGAAATCTTTTTATTCTTAAAACTGAGTTGATGAAATTCTTTTATTTGAGCAAAGGAAATTATTATCTTAAATTAAGTTTCTCTAAGAATATTTACCAGATCACATTAATGTTCAGAATTCACTTACACTACCTACCAAATCCAGTCCTCTCGGAAAGATGAAAAAATTTGTCTTTCCCATCTATATACAGTATGGACTCCGAAAATAGTAATTATGGAAAGTAACTAATCCAAGATATTATAATTACCTCCCCTTGTCACCACTAGGTGGCTACCTGTATAATGGATGTTCTTCAGTTTAAGCTTGAGTGATATATCAGCATCAGTGATGCTCACATTTGTGAGGTGGTGTGGGAGGACTTAATTGTAATGTGAGTGGGTAAATATTCTTAGAGATTTCCTTTTCCTGCATAAGCATCCAACTTCTACTTTGCTCACCCTTCAGAGGATATTATGGTACTGGTCTTCATCTGAAGGATTAACCCACTCTCCTAACAAGATGCAGCACAATCAAGGGATATAGGCTACAACAATTGATTACCATGAAGCCTTGGACAAAGAGTAAGCAGAATCATGACTAGAGCTGAAATGAGTAACAAATTTTCCTATTTGAATATTCATTGCATGTATCTGGATAGAATCTAAATACTAATTGATGCTAATAAAGCTTTCAAATCTATGCTTTTTTGTCAACTTTTGGTATTTATTGACATCCCACCCCCCACCCTGACAAAGATTCAGTGAGAACACGAATTCAGTCATCCAAATCTAGTCGAATGACATTTAACATTTCTAAAAAAATGAGACTGATCAAATGAATGTAGATGTTATTTCCCTGTTTATCTTCAAACTCGTCATTCCTTTAGTGTAGAAGACAGACTATAGATTAAGAGCAGTAACTCTCAACTGTTCAGTTAAATATGTGGACTATCTGAACAAATTCCATAGCCAGTGATCTATCCACAATGAAAATTGCACGAATCACTCTTTCTATCTAACTTGACCAGACTAATATGAAGACAATTCATGCACACAGTCAATGACTCAATTGGTTTTATAAGTTCAGTTTTTGAAATCCTGCCCTTTTATTTGCTTTATAGTACTTATGTGCAGTATATACCAGAACTCAATTGTGACATGTTGATTGATAAATAAAGGCTTTGGTGACTTTGATATAATCCCTGTTCTACACCATGTTCTTGATCAACTTGCCATACTAGACAATATCTTTTCAAAAGCACCTGGATGACAATGATGGAAATGGTGATGTTGTGCGCAATGTCACTATTCAGAATCGTTACATTATAATTACTTTGTGAGTGGATGTTTAGCACATTTAAAGCTGTTCCCTTGTAAACTTATTCAATGTTGCACAGTATACATTTTGCCTTTTTTGTTTCTGTTACAAAATGCTGACAAACAGCGCTGTGGAAGTCCATGGTCAACACAGTCAACTACTGAGTCTGGTTTTTGGTGCCGCTACTCACGAGATAAACAAATGAATATTCAAATATTGATTTTGTATTTGAACATTTGCAATAAAAGTATTGTCAAACCTGTCAATAGCGGCCACCCATGGGAAAAGGCAAAACTGACCTTTGTACACAGGTGACCTCTGTACACAGGTTCACCTTTCAAAATTGGTTTTGAACAAATACCATGCACTGAATATCATTATTATTATTATTTTATCACGATTGTTTTATGTGCACTATTCAATAAAATCATAAAATACACATATATGTTGTTCTCTCCCAAATTTATGTTCCACACAAGATTACTGTATCATGCTCCCTTTAATCCGTCCTATAAATTAAATCATCACCGACTCAAAATAATCACTGATCTTAGTTTGTTTTGTGCACCATGACAAAACAAATTTCACTACAGACTGACAGCTTACATATGACTGTAAAACAGGACCAACTCTTTGGTCAGCAAACTTCAATAAATTAGGCTTGGAAACAGCTGTTCACACTTCAAAAACAATATCTGGATTAGATAGTTGCTCAACTTGCCAAGATCAAAAGACGGTCGACTTATGTGATGAATAGAAAATCAAAAGAAGCTGTATATGGCTATTCTTTGTGACCCATGAACCAAAACTTCACCTGCCTTTACAGACAAGTTTTAAATATTGAATGACCCCTGACTCTTATGTAAAGGGATGTAATTTGAGTCTCTTCTCAAAGATGAACTTTATTCTCAAAATTGGCCATAATATCTCGTGTTTAATAATCCCTTAGACCTGAGTTTCCCCAGCTACTATTTCTGCTGCAACTACACGACCCCTCCTGTAAGGATAAAAACCGCCTTACATTTGAACCGAACGTATTGACACCTTTTAGTTAGTGTGACTGGAGTATGGTGAGTACAAGTGAGATATGAAATGTTTACATACCAATTCCCATGATATGCCTTTATCTAAACAGTGCCTAGCTCATCAAACAAAAATTTAATTCACATACTTAGTGCGGTCACTGTTTATACACTCCAGTAACTGCTTAAGGCAGGCAAAAACCACTGTTGGTTAGGACACACCTGGCTGCTAACCGCAGAAGGCAGGTGACAGTTACACACAGAACATTTATATAGGAAATTTGCTGGGAGGAAATGAGAATGGCCACTGTGACTATCTGACCGCTATGTTAGGACAGGTTTGACTGTATTCTGACTTTATTGTTCAGTTATTCGTTTCTGATCTACATATGATGTTTCCTAACCAAGGAAAAATTCCAGGTCAATCCAGTGAATGTTTTAAACCCATGCCCATGACAAGGTTCTGGTGGCCTTGACAGGGTCTGGTGTGTGCCTGAGTAGCAGCCA
Source organism: Margaritifera margaritifera (assembly GCA_029931535.1). Taxonomy (NCBI): domain Eukaryota; kingdom Metazoa; phylum Mollusca; class Bivalvia; order Unionida; family Margaritiferidae; genus Margaritifera; species Margaritifera margaritifera. The sequence continues at coordinate 1,553,562 of JAQPZY010001588.1, forward strand.
ACAGACCCATCAGAGTTTTTTGCAAAGATAAATCACAAAGACAAAAGCTAAAGGAAGTCGACTGTGCATGCCAGCTGACAGCCTTGACAATGCTTTGAATCTAATAGTTGTTGTGTGACGGCAGGGCTTGCAGAGATGGCTCTAATCTCATGAGCTGATGTTTTCATTATGTGCATCTGATCCTGTGAGATCTCAGAAAACATTGAGTGAATCACCCACTGTAGTCAAGAAGCCAAAACTTGGGGAGTGCTGTCTTGCTTTTTCTTGTCCACTGGGAGGAAAAGTCTCTGCTGACCATGACAAATGCTTTCAAAGTAGTTCTGGTAGCACATGAGAACACTAACTGAATCCTGGAGCTCAGCCTCTCTTGAAGAGTCTAGCAAGAAGAGATAGAGAATGAGAACTTTATAATTACCCATGGACAGCAACTGGTTCTTGACAACAAATCCTGGTTGTATCATTAGAACCACCGAATCATCCAGGTGCAAATGAAGATAATTTGGGTCCATCAAATGGGCATGCAATTCGCTTACCCTGCAAGCTGAAGCTCAGGCTTTTGGGAAGCATGTCTTGTATGATTGCAGCTTCAACAACATTATGGTAAAAGGCTCAAACTTGAAGGAATTGAGCCATGTGAGAACCCATTTCATTTGGGAAATAATATGAGTGACTGGGTCTGATTCAGTTCAAAGTTGGCCAACATGTCAGTGAGATCTTTGTCATGGCCTATATCTATTCTCTCATGATGCCTGAAGGTGTTTGAAATCATGGAGTTTTAGCCTTTAATTGAAATCAGTGCCAATTTTTTCTCCTCAAAAAGTCGGAAATTGGCCATTTGCAGAAACAAATCCCACAAGGGAATGATGTTGTCCCTGTATCTGCATGTAAGAACATGCCTGTTTCCTTCATATGCTTTCAAAGTGGAGGGCCTTATAGCCCATGTGATCCTCTGCAAAATTGAAGCACTGAACTCATTTCCATGCAAGGCATTTAGGATTAGACCATCCAGACAAGGACTGAAGGCCTGCAACCTTGGCTATTGGAGTGGGTTGGGAGCCATCTTATCTTCCTGGCAATGTCTACTGCTAGATCGAGTACATCACTGACCCAGGACCAGTCCCATCTGAAAGGGATGATCAGAATTACCTTCCAGGTCTGATTCCTCATTTTCTGAATCACTCTCAGAATCAGAACAGTCTGGGTGTAGATGTATAACCCATTTCCTGTACCAAGTGAATGACAGAGTGCCCACTGCATATGCTTCTGGGTCCATGAATAGTGACACAAAGGTGGGCAGCTTGTAGTTCCAATTGGTCATGACAAATTGACCATTGGACAACCCCAAAGAGTGCAAATGGAAGATGGAGAGACCACTTGGTTTGTAGAGTCTGACCTCTCCTTCCTTGATTAAGCCTCCATATGATATGCTTTATCTGTACAGTGATTTGATGCTGGGAACAACAACAAAGAAATTCCAAGACCAAGACACTGAGCTCTGGTGTTTTGGTGCACGCCTGTCTGCAACGGTGATTGACCACAACACAAAATGACATTATGTGGGAACCTTCCTGAATAAGAGGTTCTGCCAAGAATAAAAGGCATTGATTATGGCCTTCATTTCCAGGAGGGGAGCCACAGTAGCTCAGTTGATAGAGCATCTGACTTGTAATCTAAGTGTCATGGGTTTGATACCCAACCAGGTCAGCCCAGGTTGGCTGCCTCTGTGTGTCTTTGGGAAGGGCACTTAGCTCCCAATTTGTCAGCATGATATAGCCAATAATGTTAAAAGTGCTGTCAAAACCAACAAGAACAAAAAAATTCTAGAGGAGCTGTGTGAAGGACCCTCTCTTCTGGCCCCAAGGTGCTGTTGCCTGGAGTGAAGCAAGACAATGAGTGCATGTAGGCACCCCCAACTGTGCATTCTGGCATCTGTACAGATTGTACCTTCTGTTTGGGGGTTATCCAGGGGAATTCCTGCCAATAGCCATTGTCTTTCCTGCAACTGATGCTGAAAGTGCCTCACCTCGGTTAAGAGGTGATCTACTCAACTGGAAAAGGGGCACCACTGAGCAAATAAAGTCACTTGCATAGGGCGCATAAGGAGTTGGCTGAGATGAAGGTCTATGGCAATAATGAAGAGTCAAAGGAGTTGCAAAAACTCCCTCATGGAAATCCATGCCTTCTTGAAGATCGACTTGGTGTCTTTGACAATCCATGCAATGCATGTAGGAGATGTGTGACTTCAAAAAACCTAACACAACCACCTGTTGCCAATGGAAAAGTGATACCTTTGTCTTGCCTTCATAGGGGATACAAAAACGGGTAAAGTAGGCAACAAATAATTAAAAATATGAGTATTTCTGAACATCTTTTACTTTTTTCAATGCTTTTGTATAAAACAAACACAATGCTGCATCTATTCAGGGTTTATTCTGAATACAGGAGGGATTTTAATGAAAAAATAAAGGCTAGGCTTGAAAATATGATGCATGATTTTCATGCATTAAATACATTTTTGGGTGCAATTTAGTGTGAATACTACATTCGTGTGTCCTAGAATAGACAATGAGGATCACAGAAACATTTTATCCTTCTAAATTTATTTATAACTTCACGTTGAATAAAACATAAAAATCTCTTCTTATATATGCAATTTATATGCTTCACAGTCATTAAGAATATTTCCATACTTTAATAACTTTACATAAAACTTGCATTTTCAAGTTTTGCATACACATTACTGTCACTAATACATTCTTCTTATGTTCTGAATTTGTATGTTTTATACTGAAAACTACCTAGATACCTAAGCATGCTAACCTCAAGTCAGACAAACATGACTGTCCAGGTGTCACTACATGATGACTCACATATAATCTGTAATAAGACAGGTCAGCAGTCCAATGGAATTACAAATATGCAGCACAATTTACTTTCATCCAATGGCAGACAGGTAAAACCTGGCAAATCCTCTACTGATTCTTGTAGTTTACACATACTGCGAACTTGTTGAAAGCCTTGGACAAAATATGTCAGTGCCATCCAACAGGAATATAAGATGTTGCTTACATAAATATAATATCTGCAGGTATTTGTGAAGATGAGCTGTTGTAAGTTTTGGTTCACATACATTTACAATACATGCAGCCAGTTCTGTATCATACCAACTCGCCACAGTTTACAACTGTAATCTTTTGTGATATTTTTCCACTTGAAGACCCACATTTCTGAAAGAAAAGAAAAATCACTTTATCTGGGCTCAGTGTGTACAACAGCAATCATGACCATGGCAAGTTGCAACTCCCCTCCTTCTGGTGAGATTTTTTGTATCATGTATGCTGATTGATGGAAAAGTGAACAATAAAATTAATACTGAACCTAATTTCATTAAAATGATGACTTAAATTAAAAACATATCACCTTCTTGTTAATTGAGATCCATATGTGTGTAGTTCTCCAATTTAACTGAAGAGTGTAATGCTATTAATACAAGGAATGACCCAATACATGTAGCATGAAAATCTCTGAGCTAAACTCATCACCTCATCATCATCAGGCTTATAATGAAGTAAACCTCTAAACAGCCTGCTGGAGTTGTCAATGGATCATAAAAGATTAGGAAATAATGGGAAAAGTTAAAAAGATGGGCCTTTTGCATTTTGCTTTAACCAAATCAGGTGAAACTGTACATCTGATGCCAACAATCTGATGACCGGTGTAAAAGGAAATCCTTCTGTGAGAGGAAGCAGCATTAATTCAAATTATGAACAAGTTACCACTAACAATGGTAATATTCCTTGCTGCTAAAAGACCAACTGCCATTGGAAATCATTGAAATTCTTGATGTCCTTTTTTTGTGGACATGTCATTTCATTCATAAGAATATTCCTGTACAGCTTGAAATAATGTGCTTATCATCAAACTCATACTATTCCAATTGAGCATTCACAATGCCAATGCGAAGTCAATCATGGGCCATAATTCTTAAGAAACAATGTTTGCATTGAATGTGTCCAAGCCCCTGCTGATAAGAGGCTTCACAGTCAATTTGGTTCTAATGTAATGATAAGTTTGGAAGGTAGAGTGTTCACAAGGTTGTGAATTAGTAATGCCCATGCTAAGTTGTTCAAGGGCCATAATTCTACGAAATACATTCAGAACATGCTCGTCGTCAGACTCATCCTGAGCTATTGTTGAGATGAAGCTTCAAAGCAAAGTGGATTTTGCCAAAAATTAAAAAAAATGTGTACAAAATTTGTAACAAAATTGCTGTAATAGCCTGAAAATCTAATCAGGTCATTTACTTATGACCATAATAAACTCTGTAAATCTTCATGCCTCTAAGTTTAATAGTTTTTGTGCTATCATGCTAAAATGAATTTAGGACAAACATATGGGAATGCAGACATGTGGACAGAGTGCAGCAAAACAATATATCCCCTTTTGCTATTACACTGGGGGCATAATAAAACTTTTGCTGCTGTATTTTACTACCATTTTCCTACTACTCCCTAGAGCTTCCAAGTTCAAAATGGTCAGAATGAATCCATTTTCAGCTTAGGATTTACATAGATTGCAAGGGCCGCAATCGATAAATAACTCATGATAATCAAAATAAGGGCTGAAAACATAGGTTTCTGAACATTTTGCGCTTTAAATTGCTTGGAATTAGTTGGAAAATGGCATATTTTTATATGGTTAAGACCACTGTAAATATGCTATTAAGCCAGCCTCAACTGCCAAATCGCTGGGATCTAGTAACTCTGCTGAAAATATCTATGTACCTGACTTAAGCTCTAAAGGCCACACAAAACAAAACACAGCAAAGGACTTGTAGAGCTTAGGTAACTTCAACTAATTGAAAAAGCATTAGTTTATATTTAAAGCAAATATATCAGCCCATTCTGCAATCCATGATATTGAGTTATCTCTCATGAATCCTCACTAGATGGCACACTGATAGTCACTGAAGGGGTGTTTGGAAGCAAAAATATATTTTTCATTATTTTGACAGTCACTCTGTGTATACCTACCATATATACTCATGATCAGCCGGGTCCAAATGCAAACAACATATGCGCTGATCTGCTGTCATATAATGCACCGGCAGATCAATGTTGTTTATTCTACTGATTAGTCCTTACAAACTGCATAGACCCAGATCTGCCAGCACATTATGTGATGGCAAATCTGGGTCTATGCAGTTTGCAGTTGGTATCAGCTTTTATGCGAGTATATATGGTATGTAGATTCAGATGTATAAATGACAGACTAAATATAGAATGTCATTTTGTCAACACTAAGGGAATAAATTAAAAATGTTTCAAATGTAGCTTGTATGATTTACATGATGAATTCCATTATCTTTTTATATATCTTTTGCCATGCATTAGAAACATCTACATTCCCAATATGTTCATTGGAAATCCTGATGCTATAATATCTCGTGAACTATGAAGATTGCCATACACTTAACAAACTATCAATATTTTGCAAAACAATTATACCGCATTTCAACAAAACATGCTGATAGTTGTCTTAATATGTTCTCTTCTTTGATGTATATTCATACACGGAATTTGTAAGCTTACCAAACTATCCATGCTTTGTAAAATTACTTTCCATTTTGGACAATACAGGGAGATTGATAGCAAATATATATATATATATATATATATATATATATATATATATATATATATATATATATATATATATACATATTTTTTTTTGTTTCTGCACTATTTGGTGCGCATTAACTGCTGTTATGCTGATCACCATTGAACTTTAATTTTAACTGACTGTTAACTTGTTGTTCATGTTTTATTTCACATTCCCTTCCCTGGGACATGATTTATCAATAAATGTCCACATGTTCAAAGGTTAAAGACAGCTGGAATAGTGAACCATTTCAGTTGTTGTTACTCAAAAGTGAAATGATAAATTGCCCATTCTTCTCCCCTCCCCCTTTTTTCTTTCTAGTAAAATATTATGCAGTTAAATGTTTAGGGAAGAAATAAAATGGAAAATCCAATGGGCTTCTCAGCATGAAAAAAAAAAACAATACAATAATAAAGTCCACCACCTCCCCATTTATGGCCTGTAAAACTCTCTTATGAAACTGGCATGCATGTGCATGAGGATGGACTACACAAGACTAGTGCATTCTTTTACAGATATTTGTTACACATATTTTTCAAAAAAACAGTAAAACATGGCCTAAAGCTGCAAAATTTGGGGCAATGAACAAACATCACTGTTTTAAAAATCAGCAAATTAAAAATTGCCATTTTTTGCAGCTTTGTAAACTAGCAATAACTTTTGATTCTTGAATTTAGCTGAAAAACCATTGTGCATATTTAATAAATTGCTTTTTGTTGCTGACACCATTACTGTTATTATAATCCTATGATACAACCCCTCCTTCATGCTTAATTACTATTTGTAAAACATGATATCTTTGAACTTCCCATATAATCAGATACCTCATGCACATGACCTAATCTCCCTAGTATTGTAAAATAATCAAATTATTACTAATTGCAATATTTTGTTTGTGTTTATCATGATGTCACAAGAATCTATGTTGGTAAAATGATTAATTACTCTATGGTGAATGGATTAAAACTTCAGCAGGGTATGATTTTTTACAGTCATTGCATTCATTCATTGCCTCTATTTATTATATTGTACACTTGGTTTTTAATGCTTGTGTGTGTGTTTTGGTGACAAAACTTGAAAGTCATGTGCTTTTTCCTTGCTCACTGAACCATGCTGAACACCCTAGAAGTAGCGGATTATTGATTCACCTCCTATTATGTGGAAAGATAACTCTATTGTGGAATAGACCCATTATTCTGATTGAGGCATATAGCATTCTAGTCAGCTCCAGAAGTGAAGCAAATCAATCAATGTACATTTAAAGCTGTATTCCCTTAGAAAACAATGAAAATTGAGATGATGGTATGAGACATGATTCTGTGGGTCTCCCACTCGAGAATAATAAAAGAAATTTTGCAAAAATGTAAACCAAATTAACAAAGGAGCAATCTAAAAAGTGACCTGCGTGGCACACAAGGTAACAAACATGTAAATGAGATAAGGTGCTTTCTAGTATAATGCTCATCACAGATGCATAATCTAACTGACAAAAAGTCAGTGTGTCAGAGTGACACATGCAATTGGACAAAGCCCCCCCCCCCCATTTAACTTGAGTGTTGGTGAAACAAAAGTGTGAGGCATGCGTTCTTGTTGTCCCAGAGTGTCAACATCAAACGATCTGTGCCCAACCTAAAACCTGTTTTAATCGCAGAAAGTATAATAGACCCAATCAAATGCCAGAACAAGATCCAGAACAAAGTACATGTTAACAATCTGAGGAAAGCGAGTCTCATTTCTAAATCTCTACATCACTGAGTGTAATCAAAGCTATTTTTAGTCTGCAACACCACAGTTACAAAAAAAAAATAAAGAAATCTAAACTGGGCAATCTAGGTGGATTTTGGTGGTAAGATAATCACTGTAAATACAATGCTGTTACGAGATACAAAGAACACAATCATCATTATTAGTTTAAAACTGATTTTGGGATGGAATACAGCTTTAATAACTATTCTATTATAAACTGTTTTCAATAAATATGTTATAACTGGGGGAGGGGCGTAAATGGTATATCTTAAATGCTGTTTAAGAAAAAGTTCCGTCCAAGATTTTCAATATTATAAAGCATCTATATAAAAGTGATGTCACAAATAATTATCATGTTATGTTCATGCATATTCTTGGAAAGGTCAAATACTGTGGACAAAGTTTTGACATAAGAAACTTAGGAAAACATTAAAGAGCCTCAATATCACACAAGTCTTCCACAGAAAGTGGTGTTACCTTCCACAGAAAGTGTTGTCACCTTCCACAGAAAGTGGTGTTATCTTCCACAGAAAGTGGTGTTTCACCAGTGCACAGCATTATGATGATGAGCTTTCTGCTTTTAAAGGCAAAACAGGAAATCCTTGCATATCAAGTACTAACTTTAGGCATTTAGTAAAATTATACCAGACTTTCAGTTGAATATAGCAACTAATGTAGAAGATATATGACTTTCAAACCGTAACATTGTTGATGAAGATGTAGCCACTTCCACTGGAAATGTGATAATACCTACGTCTCGTTATTCTCAAGTGAGACAATAAGTAGAGACTGAATTTTTTATAACAAAATATTTATCTATTTACCTCCATTTTCCTGACCACATCCAAGCCATCTATCACCTTTCCAAAGACCACATGCTTCCCATCCAGCCTATAACATCCAAAATTATCATCTTATTTTAACCTTGTATAACATGCAACTACAAAGAGCATAGAGATCAGGATCTATATGATTGTTAATTCTACTCAAGATTTTAAACAAATAGTATAGACTTTGATGATGCACTGGCAGATCAGGGTCTATGCAGTTTTTATTCTAAAGATTTTAAGAAAACAATGACCCTAATCTGATGGCACATTATGCAATGGCAGATTGGAATCTAAGCAGTTTGTACTTGGATGCATGTTATGTACAGTTAAATGGGTACAAATTTAAAATTGAAAAGTCAACAAAATAAGCAAATTGTCTTTTGTTCATAAAGCAAGATGGGTTATTCAGAGAAATCAAAGATTGTATTTATACTTGGAGAAATTAAATGTAATTAAGTACAGTCCAATAACTGGTGAATGATATTCATTCCAAAATCTCCCAAAATAATGTCTTATAAAGCTGGTTACGGTTTATTTTAGGGTTTATTTCAATCCTTAAATTTAGAAGTACAACTTGATAGCAACCTTAGATAAATAAGAAGACAGAAGAATTTACTCAATCTGAAATAATGTACAAGCAAACAGACTAAAACAAGTGAAAACCTACTAACAAAGTCTTTCAGGTATGCAAAGATTAGAAAGGAACTAAAAGATATGGGAACTAATTATGTAGTTATTCATGCAATAAGGGGCCCAAGAGGGCCTGATATTGCTCACCTGGTTGACATCTGCTTAACAGCCAAAGGCAAGATCAGTTGTCCATGAAATTTGTGTCAAAAGGATGCTTTCTCTTTAAATTTCTTCATATGCTGTTCAATGTATATGTTATAAAAACAAATGTTTCAAGGTTTCTCTATATTTTAAATCTTCATCCATATTTGATGGCACATTGCATCATTTGTCCAATACTGAAATGCCTTTATGCAATGGTGCTTTCTATCAAAGCTGGTAAAATTCTGTTGAGCATTTATTTTACAAAAAGTTGTCGCAATATCTTTTTTATTTTTAGTAACATAGCCATATTTGATAAAAAAAATCATCATCATTTTTATAAATTTGGAATGACTTAAAGTAGGATGCTTACTATTAAATGGGTAAAATCCTGTTTAGTGACTCAAATAAATTAAAAGGTTTTCTATTTTTATTAATGGTGGCCATACTTGATGGTAAAGACACTTAACTTGTACAAATTTAAAAACCCTTCATGCTTGCGTGCTTTCCGTCAAATTTGGTCAAATTCTGTTGAGCAGATTTTAAGAAAAATTATTAAATGGTTTTCCTATTTTTAGTAACAGCTGCCATATTTGATGGCAGATCAGCATAATTTGTATACAGTTTAAAACCTTCTATGTAAGAATGCTTTCTTGTCAAATTTGGTCAAATTTTCTGTTCTGTGATTTTTGAAAAGAATCTGATTAAAGATTTTTATAGTTTTAGTCATAGTGGCCATATCTGAAGGTGTATAAATTTGAAAGCCCTTTATGCAAGGATGCTTTCTGTCAAATTTTATTTCATTCTGTTTAGCAGTTTATGAGTTGTTAAAAGGTTTCTCTATTTTAGTAAGAGTGGTCTAATTATGGTAAATCACTATCACTGGTATAAATTTGGGAGCCTTTCTTGTCTGAATGCTTTCTGTCAAATTTGCTCAAATTCTGTTGAGAGGTTTTTGAAAAGAAATCGATTAAAGGTTTTTCTATTTTTTGAAGCAGTGGCCACATCTGGTGTAAGATCAGCATCATTTATAGAAGAAGAAAAAAAATCCTGCATGCCCAGATGCTTTTTGTCCAATTTGGTCAAATTCTACTGGGTGCTTTTTTAGAAGCAGTTCAAAAGTTTTTCTGTTTTTAACAATGGTGGCCATGTTTGATGGCAGATTAGCTTACTTTGCACCAACTTGAAAGGTGTTCATTTTCGGATGCAGTCTGAAAACTTTGTTTGAAATTGGTTTAGATGTTTTTGAGAAGCTGACAATAGCAGTTGTTGACAGACACATGAATGATGATGCAACAAGGATCCAGAGCCATACCATAAGCTCAAATGGCCTTACAACCAGGTAACCTAAAAATTAAAGGAGACTTACATTTAAGTTGAGATATGATGAGAATTATGTTCCACTGTTGATAGTATGGAGGATATGACAGGAGATGAGTATGCAGCTCATAAAATATTCATACTTTTAAGTGTAGAAGTGGGCACTTCCAAGCTAATTATGTCCAGAAGTAAAATGGGAGGGAGAGAAAGCATGGAACTGTGACACCATCTGTACCATCAACAGTGGAATATAAGTCTCATCAAATTTTGACTTGCAGGTAAGACTCATTTGATATTTCCTGTATGTTCCACTGATTGACTGAGTACATCAGGTATTCCAGGTGTTCAAAGGTAGTACCCATGAGACAGAAGACAAAGAATAATAAGAATAGGATATACTGAACAAACAAAATGTTAAGCTCAACTGACTGAAGAACAATATACATGTAGATTCAAACAAGGAAATTTAAGGACTAGTCAAAAAATTATGTTACCATACCATCTGTATTATCACTATGTAGTTACTTGCATAAAGTTCAATATCAGTCCAAAATATGAAAATGAATGTATCTTAAGCACAAATTTGAGAGCACCTCAGAAAAAAGCAATGTAGAGAAACAGTCCTAAAAAAAAGTAAAAACCATTAGCATATATACAGTCTGTGCAGAGGCAAAAAACTGAAACATTGATAGCAGAATTGTCATCAATAAAAAATAGGCAGATTATCTCAAAATAACAGCATGGTCACTCGAGTGTATGGGGAGCATAACTGTACATACTGGACACTCAAATCAGGCTGAATGAGCTCATGCCTCTTTTTGCTTAACTTCAGACTGGACAAACTGAGTCAGGCAAACGTGTCAAACACACATCTATATCCTCATGGTTAAGGGAACTTTTGCTCTGCCGTGCATAAGTTATCATATTAATCAGTTTAGCCAATAAAATCATGACTTTCATGGTACAGCTCTGCTATTTCTGGAGAGGTATGTCATGGTTTCTTGTGTGCCCGCCAAGCTTGCTTGAAATTTCTGGGTTGACATTTGGCATGTGTAGCAACTCAACATTTACTGGTCTTGGATTCTGATCACATATTTCCTTAAGTTTCTACGGGGGTATGCACCATTTTAAAAGATTGTCAAAATTTCTCACCAAATTATTGTCGATGTCTGAGTCAACTGCATAACCTTACACAAATTGTAATGCATACTGTTATGACTCTAGGTTTTAAAATAAGGTAACAGATTGAAAGTGAAATTCAAAAGACACTTACACTAACATGAATTAAAGTCCAAATAATCCAATAATCACAAGTTTCCTAATCACAAGTCATAAATGTAGAATGTTCTGAATGAACTCCGGTAACCTTGAATGTCCTGATGTGTCAGTAGTCTGGAATGTCACGATATGCCATAATGATGTAATCAAGAATATCTTTGAGTGAATTCACTTAAATCCCAAAGTCAAGTATTTATCCAATATGAGAATGAGCACTTTTAGTAATTCCAATGAATATTTCAAATAAATAATTCCTCTCTCTGAATATGCTCTGATTTTCACAAATGTAACATCCGATTACTAAAATAAATTCTTTAATAGACTGATCTTTATGACATGAAGTTTAGCATAGGAATGAAATCTTGTTTACCAAACCTGTATAAATATAAGGATGTCACCTGACAGAATAAACTAGAATATGAGTAACTCTAATGGAAATTTCCTGTGCGTACCTGACTTTTCTGACACCAAGATAAGGAAAATTCCAATCTAATTGTTAAATGCTATGTAAACAAGACTGACCTTGAACTCAAATGCAGTAAATATGTTGTTTACAAAATGACCACTAAAGTACAACTTACTTCATGGACACATATTATAACTTCAATATACGTAACAATACTCATAGAGCAAATCAGGAGACTCACCAGTGGCATGTGGTTCCTTGCACTTGTGTCCACTAACAAATTGCCAATCAATTGTACAACATTATCTTCATCGCATTCATCATCTTCATAGTCTAATTCACACCCCAGATCATTGGGGATATACGTAACTCTACAGTGAATTTATGTCACTTATGGCCACCATTGTTATCATGATTGGAGCCCCACTCTATGTTTTCATTAGTTGCATCAGATGCTTGGACTGCAGAATTCCCCCAATAGGAGTCATTTCAACTGAATTTGATGGCAATGGTAATGATATTACCATAATGCTATTGCTTGCTACAATTACAGCAACCCTGATATCTTACTCTATTATCATGCTATCATGATCAAGGCTGACTTTGATCCATTTCATAATCCAGCTTGCATCTGGTGCTTGTGATTAAACAAAAGGGTGACAAAGTTATTTTAGACATTGTTGGTTATCATCTGATTTGCGTCTTTTTTCAACACATGACCATTTGCCTGCCACAGAAAGGCCTAGTCACATTCAACCAGATCTCTCACATGACTATGTGGGATCTCACAGAGTCATGCAAGATTCTGGCTGAACATGTCTAGAGGAATTCCTCACTCTGAGTGGCTGTTACTTTCAGTGCCATCAACTAAATTCATGGTGCTGTTCTTACTCACTCCCTTGGCAACCAGAGATTTAAAGAATTCCTGCATTTACTTCTGCTGAGCAACAGATGTGTTCATAGTTTGTGAAAACAGTTGCATCAGATGCCTGGACTGCAGAATTCCTCCTACAGAGTATCCCCCCCCCCATAGGTGTAATTTAAACCATGTTTGATAGTGATGGTAATGATGTCGCAGTAATACTTTTGCTTACTATAATTGCAGCAACACTCAATCTTCTCTTTTCCTTGACTTCGGAGCATTTTCCTTTGGGTTTATTTGCTTCCATATCTTTAAAAATCTGCCCCACCAAATCAAACTCACAACCTATCACAGATGTCGTCAGCAGAGTAAAGGTGACCAGAAATGGATCCTGTTGCCTTTAAGGGTCAAGTGACCGCACGCAATGTTCACCATTCATAAAACAGTGTTCCAATTAAAAAATACTGGAAAACAAGTGCATCAAAAGTATTTGGAAGTGAAACTAATTCTCGTGATAAATGTGACATTTAAACTCTGATGATCTTTGATAATTAAAAGAAAAAGTTAAGTTTACATTGATCCAAGAGCAGCATGGTAATTAATATGAGCTGTGTATGCATCTCCTGATGTATGCATCATGCTTAGTCAATCAGTGGAACATAATCTGGATGCAAGGACACCTTAGACAACTGCAAATTTTAACAAAATTGTAGGTCACACCATCACATAGGGTAACTGGTTATAGGAAAAGGTAAATGGTAAAAGGGTAACTGGTAAAAAAAAAGAACAGTTGACAGTGACAAATATGGGGCAGAATCATCGCATATCAAGATCAATATGATAGAAGACCGTAGAAAAAATATTACAAAATAATACGAAGGAAATCTCTTCATACTTACCAGTCTGTTTTTGCTGTGCATACGAAAAACTGTGAACCATTTGTATTTGGCCCAGAGTTTGCCATGGAAAGTATACCTGTTACAAGAAGACAGTCGGGTTCAAATGGGCACCAGCATACAATTTAAAAGCATGGAAAAAAAGCAATAAAACATGAATTATATTTTATTTAAAGACTCTACTGTTGAGATTTTTGTTGAGGATTATTCCATTCATCCAAATGTCACAGTTACAAAGTGGTAGACTATACCCTAATTTGTAGATGCCCACTCTGGCAATCATGAATAATGATAAAATGGCTTTTATTTATGATCAGATACATCTGTATTGATTAAACATTGCATGTTGTACATTTGGTCAAAGAACATGCATTCTGAAAAAAGTTGAGAGTAAGATGTTTTTCAAAATGGTCTCTTTGATAACCATTTTGAATGTCAATCATGGAGACCATTATGTCAAATTTCATTAACCTACCTCGATTTTATTCAGATATTTAGCAAAACTAATAAACCACTGTGTAGTGGACGGGCAATTAACAAACAGAAATGATGCTGATTATAGATAAGATGAGAATAAATATTGCACTTTTTATAGGGTTTTAAAAAACTTTGTTGTGAAAAGAATAAAAAATACTCCTCATGACTTTGTACTTGGGAGTAAAGGTTCTGAATCAACTGCCACTGTACTATAAATGAAGTGAAAGTATAAGTTTTCAAAAATTACTTGAGATATTTTTGGCCATATGAGCTTTGAGTGCTTAGCTTAATAGATTTCAAAATATCTAGCTTACAAGTGGGATAAACAGACAGACAGCTATAAACTAATGTCACCTTCCCCTGGGAAGGGGGAACATAACAATTAGGCTGAAGTAAAATACTACCAACATGTAATGTACAGTACTATGTCTTCCAAATATTATGTGCCAACAAATTACATGTAATGTACAGTACTATGTCTTCCAAATGTTGTGTGTCAACAAATTACATGTAGTATACAGTACCATGTCTTGCCAATGTTATGCGGCAACAAATTAGATGTAGCATACAGTACTATGGTATGTCTTCCCCATGGCATGTGCCAGCAAATTAGATGTAGCACATAGTACTGTTTTCCCAATGTTACATGCCAACAAATTACATGTAATGTACAATACTATGTTTTCCCAATGTTATGTGCCAACAAATTAGATGTAGTATACAGTACTATGTCTTCCCAATGTTATGCGCCAACAAATTAGATGTATCATACAGTACTATGTCTTCCCAATGTTACATGCCAACAAATTACATGAAATGTACAGTACTATGTACTCCCAATTTTACATGCCAACAAATTAGATGTAGCTTACAGTACTATGTTTTCCCAATGTTATGTGCCAACAAATAACATGTAGCATACAGTACTATGTTTTCCCAATGTTATGTGCCAACAAATCAGATGTAGCATACAGTACTATGTACTCCCAATGTCATGTGCCAGAAATTAGATGTAACATATAGTACTATGTCTTCCCAATGTTACATGCCAACAAATTAGATTTAATAGTACATTACTATGTCTTCCCAATGTTATGTGCCAACAAATTATAAGTAATGTACAGTACTATGTCTTCCCAATGTTATGTGCCAACAAATGTACAGTACTATGTCATTCCAATGTTATGTGCCAACAAATTACATGTAATGAAAATTACTATGTCTTTGTAATGTTATGTACTTTTAATTGCTATTGTGAATTTTCACATTCAAAATTTTGAATGACAGATAATTCTTCTTTTAATTTTTATGTTCTATTAATGATAAATGAATACCATACCTGGCTCTGTGTGCTTTAATACAAAATTCTCATCTTCAAACTTTCTTCCATATATGGACTTGCCACCTGTCCCATCATGATTGGTGAAATCACCACCCTGACACATCTGACAAGGTCAAGGATAATAAGACTCTAATGCACCATGAACCCAAAATACTTTTTAGAAATCTCAACTAGCATCATCCAAATGCATGCTGGGATACTGGATGAGTCCATCTTTGAGAAGGGGGAGAGGCAAAGACTATAGGAATGACCCATGTTACTAAACAGTCACTCAGGAAAGAACCTGAAAATGACCATACAAGATGAAACAGCTCACTCCTACAAAAAACAAACTGATTCATTTGCCTATAAATAGAAGCACAAGGGTTCACTGTAATCGACAAACATCCAAGTGACCTGGATTAAGATGTTGTGGGATTAACATTAGCCAAACCATTCACTTGGAATGGTAATGGATACAATAGTGTCTGCATGGACATGTGGAAAGGATGGTTTAAAAATTTAATATCTTTGAAAGAATTAATAGTTTTCATGCAAAATTTAGCAATATTCTATGTTTATTTAGTCAGGTGCAGACAGGGGTACAAGCTGCAGAGGGTCCCTGAGAAAACTATTGAAGTCTTATGCAAAGTAGCATTATCCTCAAGCTTTTCTCAGTAATCCCTACCTCTCTACATTATACATATATGTTAATACATCCACACCCACAAAGTTGCACTCCAGGGGATGGATTAAAATTATGAACTTGTCATCAAACATATACCTAACAGAAAATGCATTGGTTATTTGACGAATCTAAATCATACATCAGTATTTTTTCAAAACCATTTGAGATGTAAACTTCTCTTCTTGATTCAAATATAAAATATCTAAATATGTCAGTCTTCTCATTTGAACATTTCTGTAACAAAAATTCAAGGATTTTAATAAAAATATCAAGTTCTATATGCGAAAAAATGGTGGATGAAAAATTACTTGAATTACAGAAGCAAGTTCATGAGTTTTCCTGTTTGAACATGCTGATAAAAATAATGTTATAGAAAAACAGTTGATTAGCTTTTGCTATCTGAACATGTTGACAGATCTGATGTTAACACCTCCCCCCTGCTCTGTACCCTACACTGGCTACCCATTCAATCCAGAATCAAACACAAAATTTGTTCTCTATGCTACGTTTCATTGACTGGCTCCAGTCCAACATACCTATCTCACCTCACCCATGTGTACACACCAGCAAGATACTTACACTCCTCTTCTGACACTCGTATTCTCATTATTCCCACTATCAAAATGAAGTCATATGGACAACGTTCTTTTGCATACCAGCGCCCAGCAACGTGGAACGAATTGCCCACTGAACTTGGACACAAAGACACAGTGATCTCATTCAAGAGTGCTCTTAAAACTCACCTATTTCGACTGCAAGAATAGACCTATAGACTTAATAATGTTTCCTTACCTTAACTATTTTCAGCATGTTTTTGTTTTCTAATTTCATGGTGTTTGTTTTTCGTAATCATATCATTATATATGTTTTTTAGGTGTTATCTAATGTTGTAAAGCGCTTAGAGCTTCTAAAGATTAGGCGCTATACAAAGTCCTCATTATTATTATTATTATTAATACTGCAGGTCAGTTCATGCATTTTTCTGTTTCAACATGCTGATAGATATGTTATGGCAGGTTAGTTCCTGCATTTTTTGGGGGGTTGAATATGCTGATAGATATGATGTTATAGAAGGTTAGTTCATGAATTTTTCTGTTTGAACATGCTGACAGATATGATGTTATAGCAAGTTAGTTCATCCATTTTTCTGTTTGAACATGCTGATAGATTTGATGTTATAAAAGGTTAATTTAGAGTTTTTCTGTTCAAACATGCTGATAGATTATGATGTTGTTGATTTATTACATCTATAGGCAGCTAGGTCTTGTAGGACTGATGTGTTCTTCACAGTGCATGCAGCATGACTGATACTGCTAAAAAAATATTTCCCATTTTTCTGTTCTTATATAATTTGCACACCACCAAGAAATAAGCAATTATTAAGGGGGAAAAAGTGCATAAATTCCATAGGAGAATATAGTATCTTGTTTGTGATACTTCTGACTATGCTTGCAATTTTGTCAGAAGTAGAGATTATAGTAAAGATTAACAAGAGTCCCTAGAAGGGACTGATGCTCTAATGGGTGAAAAGAATTTCCAGGAATTCAAGATAAGACCACTTCCTTTCAAATGCCAAGTGTTTAAACCATCTCCGATATTCTTCAGTGATACCAAGATTTTCAAATTAGCTGCTGTGGTGGACATACTGGATGTCAGATTGGTACCATTTTCATTTAGGACCAAGCAGACATCATTAGAAGTCTTTTGGTGAAAACCCCATGTCAGTATGACCATCCATTCAGGGTGAATAGCAATAACAAGATTCTCAAGATGGGATCAGTGGCAGCCATACTGGATGTGCAAGTGGCACCATTTTAATTTAGGACCAACTAGACAGCATAAGAAGTCTTCTGGTGAAAACCCCATGTCAATATGACTTTTTGTTCAGGAAAAGTAGCTACAACATTTTCAAGATGGCCACCATGGTGGCCATATTGGACATCAGATCAGCACCATTTTCATTTACAACCAACTAGACATTATAAAAGAAGTCTTTCATTAAAAACCCAATGTCAATATGACCATCCATTCAGAAAGAGTAACGATAACATGATTTTCAAAATGGCTGCTGTGCCGGCTATATTAGACACCAGATTGGTACCATTTCATTTAGGACCAACTAAATATAATAAGAAGTCTTCTGGTGAAAACCCCATGTCAATATGACTTTCCATTCAGGAGGAGTAGCAATAACAAGATTTTCAAGCTAGCTGCAATGGCGACCATACTGAATGTTGGATCAGCACCATTTTCATTTGGGACCAACTAGACATCATAAGAAGTCTTCTGGTGAAAACCCCATGTCAATATGACTACCATTCAGGAGGACTAGCAATAAAAAAATTTCAGAATGGCTGCCATGGTGGCCATATTGGACATCAGATTGGCACCATTTTCATTTAGGACCAACTAGATGTCATAAGAAGTCTTTTAGTGAAAACCCATGTTGATATGACTATCCATTCAGGGGGAGTAGCAAGAACAAGATTTTCAAGATGGCTGCTGTGGCAGCCATATTGGATGACCTAGCAGCACCATTTTTATTTAGGACCACTTAGACCATGGGATAAATTTGTGTGTAAATTTTCATGGCAATCCTCTAAGTAGTTTAGGAGGAGTAGTGATAGCAAACTTTTGCTAATGGACAAATAAGCGATGGACGAAAAGAGATCTCATAAGCTCTTCTGGTCTATGACCAGTAGAGCTAAAAAAAACTCTTAAATTTTAAATTTCAAACCTGGTAATCTTATTCTTTAAACAGAGCCGAGGAAAAATCCTCAAATTTGAGAAAATCATAATTTCTCCTGAAGAAAAAGCTCTATTCAATATAATTCAAGAGATTATAATTTTATTATAATCTATGACGTCTGCCAAATGTTCAGTGAAAAACTCATTGTTGTGATAAGAAAGACATTTAAAAATCTCAATTTGAAATGGTTCATACAGCCATGGAATAATTTTGTTCACGGACTTTTCAAGGAGTTTTCATAAACTTCCAAAGGTTTTTAAGTAGTATATTTTATTACAAAAAGGGGTTCATGAATTCAACTTATAATTGTACACAAAGCTCATCCTTTGTCAGATCACATTTCTTACTAAATTAGTAATCAATCTGCAAATGTGGTTAAGGTGACCCTACAGTAAAGGGACACCACTCCACCTGGTAACAACATGTGTTGTGTCATTTGATCCAACCCAATTTTATCCCATTTTATTTATTTATTCATTACATTTGGAAAATATGTAAATAACAAAAACCTAGACTTTAAAAAGTGGTATATTTGATTCAATTTTAACAATTCATATTCCTCGAATAAATTCAAGTTTTTCAAAAAATCCAAGAACCTTTCAAGGATAAAACCAACTTTTGAGAAATTCAAAGAGCATCCAAGGTAACCCCTCAAATTCAATAATCTTTCAGGCTGTATGAACCATGTCTGAGATGTCCAGCAGTGTCATGTATGAGAATAACATCAATAGGTAAGGTAAAATCAAAAGGATACAAAGTCTGGAATGACCCTATGAAATGTACTTCCCTTGTACCCAAATCCCTTTTCATGAGTGCACAGACAACGGAAGTTTTCTGTCAAAGAAAATAAAATGAATACCTTTAGTTATGTTTAAGAGTTATGTGTGTATTGTATCTAAACAAACAAAAAAAACCCCATTTACATTATAATGTATGATTCAACCAGCCATTTTTCAACTATAAAGTACACATTGTACACTACTATAGTTCAACCAAGATAATATGATGTTTTGTAAACAGATAATTCTAGCACACTCATTTAGGGGCCATGGGTAGTTTATGAGATGAATGTGTCATTTCAGTAGTGATTGCTGTCTGAACAGGTCTGATGACACAGTGTACCTGCTTTCATTCCACTGGATTTGTCTATAGTGTTTAATGCATTTTGTGGAAACCTAAAAACATTACCAACCAACAGCAATATTAATTGAAGAAATAAACAACTAAAAACATAATATTTAAGTTTTGCAATGCATCTTCTATATAACAAAATATTACACAAAATATTGATATTTCTGTGACTGTATTATAAGCATAAAGAAGCTGGGAGATGTTTAACCAAGTTGATATAGGATTTGGTGAAGTTGAAATTAATGAACCTTCCTCTGCCATAAGTAATTATACACTTTGTCCAAATCCTGTAATAATATCATAGATGCATAGTATATACATTCACTGAGTGGAAACTGTGTAATCAAGCCATGAAGAGGACCAAAAGGTTTAGGCCATATCAGGCTGTGTGCAAATATTTTTATTTCAAATCCATATAAGGATTAAGAATATCTATCTTTTTAGCTGGGAAGCTGCAATATGCAGGGTCTGTACTACATTAGGTTTCACTCTATGTTGGCACTAGTATTCACCTAAACTGCCAAAGGTGATCAAAATTTTCAGATGGTGATTAATTTCAATTAAAACTACCAATCTGGCAGAGGCTCCGGGTTGCCAAGTGGTCTAAGGCACTCGCCTCTGCAGGTTACTCACATCTCACCTCTATTCATGTGGGTTCGAGTCTCGGCTCAACCAATGTGGGTATGTGGGAAAGCTTGCCAGTAGCTTCCCATGGGTCAGTGGTTTTTCCCGGAGTCTTCCCAGGTTCTTCCTCCACCAAATATACTGGCTGCCATGCACAGCCCATCATGTGCTGTAAAATTGTGTTTAACCCCACAAAACCAAAAAAAACAACTTGGCTATTGCCAATTTTAAAGTTTATCCTATTGTCTGCCAAGTTTTGCCATAAAAAGTCACCATCTGGCTGCTAATGTAATATACTGGGATGAGAACAATCCATTAAAAAAAATAAAAAAATAAAATAATGCTTGGGGTCAAGGAGGCCATCTATACACCCCTGCGGCTCAAAGGCAAATTAATATGGTATTGGATGCATCTCCTACACACTTTTTTACTTTTAATTTTGTGGATAATTATAAGCTAAATTTTGTGGATAATTATGTGCTAATTTAAAAAGAAAACCTGAGCTGAACTTACCTTTCATAATTAGATGAAAATCTGTTCACATATTAGGAGTATGGTCTATTCCTATGCCATGAAAATTAACACTACAGATGCAAATCCAAGTTAAGTCAAGAGAAGTCTGACTCACATTGTTTCCTTTCTTACTTTATTTTTCAACCAAGGAAATTATCAACTGTGTAATGGCACATAGATATTTATATATTTTTTCCTTGTAGTGGTCGTCATCTAGTCACTCAAATACAGCATCCTACATTGACTAGAATGTGAAAAGTAAATGAGTTGATATTTGTCACCATTTTTTTAGAATTTGTGTCTGATTCTTATATTTAATGTATCACACAGCACATCTCAAATGTAGGCAAGTAAAAAAAGGTAACTCTATGTTAGTCTCTGTTTTGTTTGCCTTTCAGATGAATTCCAACACAATTTAATCATATTATCTACTCTTCAGTCTAAAAACCTTTAACCAAAAACTTGACACAAATTTTCTCTGACTGTGACCTTGACTTCAAGGGATCACAGGGATGAGTGAGCCAGCGGGTGTGTTGTAGAATGAATTGTCTTAGCTTTATAATGATTCATGCCAAGTATGATGAGAATCTATGAAGGGGTTTAGGAAATATATGTAAAATGAAAAACTGTGCTCAAACCCATAAACTGCTGATGCCACCTCAGTGATGAAAAATGACTACCGTACTATGTCTCACTTCCCACTAATGTGGGCTCTACAAAATTATGTGTGGGTATCATTTTGAAGTCTGGCAAGTACAGTTGTCTTTTTCTCAGAGGCATGACAAAGTGACTTTTTAAAGACTGAAGTCTTTGAGGCGGAATTCTTCTAATTCAATTTCTCAGCTTGGTAACTTTGCACTTTTTTCTCGCCAAGAGATGGAGAATCTATTTTTACTACCAAAGTCAACATCTCTGTTGCTTTCCTTGACAAAAGTATATGACAATATGTGCAGTTATGGATACATTCTCCAAAGCCAGTTCCCACACAGATAAATGTCTGCTACCTTTTCAACCTACACATGTGAAATGGAAAAGGTTAATCAAGGATGATTGGTTCAAATAGTGAACTCCCTGGAAAATTCTTATTCTACATCCTATAATAATGATAGTTGAAACAAGTACAATACTTTAGTTGAGCCCAACATTGCCAGGTGTGCTCTGACTGCTTTTGATTGAGAAAACAATAATAATAATCAGAGTCAAAACAAGTGCCATGCTTCGGTGAGCCTGACAGGTGCTAGGTGTGCTCTGATTGGTCTTCATTGAGAAACAATTTAGACTGGTTTTGTGTTCTGCCAACTACATTCCAAACAAGCAGGGAAAAGAAATAGTAACTGATCAATCTGAAAGACTGATGTACTGGTGTTGCATAATCAAGGATGATTCATTAAAATAGTGAACTTTCTGGAAAATTTGCATCCTACATCAAATAAAAATAATGAGAGTCAAAATATGTACTGTGCTTCAGCAAGCCTGACATATGCTAAATGTGCTCTAATTGGTTTTCATTGAGAAAGCAATTTTGACAGGTTTTGTGTTTTGTCAACTATATCCCAAACATGCATGGCAAAAAAAAAGAGAAACTAAAGAAGCTGAAAGACCAGTGTACTGGTGCTACAGTGCCAACCTTACCCGCCACCCCAGCCAAAGAAACAACTCTCCTCATATTTACACTGAACTCAGATTGTTCCAATCTGTGGCAAATTATCATCCTGAATGTGTTTTTTTAGGCTGTATCAATAACCTATGGGTCCCAATTTCTTTAAAAAGCTGACAAAAATGCATGATTTAGCATTAACTCAAATATTTGAAGTATGAGGAGACAAATTTCAGAGAAAGAAAGGAATTATTAAAGAAAATGCTAGTAGATAATGGTAAAGACTCACAAGAATTCTGTAGAATGTTATGTCTCACCTGCTTCACCATGGCATAATCCCAAAACCTTGCAAAATTGCTAGAGCAAGAAAAGTAGTCACTGTGAGTAGTACCTTCAAAATCACTGTGACTTACTTTTGCCAGAGGTGTGAAGTACCCTCTAAGATGAATACACCCATGAAGTTTAATGACTGTACTTATATATGACAGTGTCAGAAAAACTGAGCCAATTTCAGAAACTTGATAAAATCACTGGAGTGTGAAAAATAAGTCAATGTGACCTACTTTACCCAGAGAGAGCAGTACCCCCCAAGATGAATACACCCATCAAATTTCATAACTGTACATACAACAGTGTTAAGAGAAACTGAGTTATTGAGACCAAATAATCAAAAATGTAACTATTTTTCTTGGACAAAATTTGGTGACTACTTGGGAAATTCTAGTGCCAACTTTGCCATTTTTTCATCCATATCAGCTAAAGGAATATACACTGACTGACACACATGTACACACAAACACACACACACACACACACACAATAAAACTCAAATATACACACACACATCAACAGTAGTACCTGCTGTTTTAGGGACAACATCAGCTTGAAGTTCGCATGTTATCCTACCCACATCCTTGCTTCCTATCCTGATGTCAAAATAAACTTGTGGATTTCCCCTCGCTTTCTTTGCCACTGGCTCACTGGCCTAGAGGGTTAAGATTTGCAATAATTAAACATCAGCTAAGAATAAAGTACCTGGATTACATGGAAAATATATCTTATCTACATTACGTTTTATTCAACACACAATTATTTTTCTAAAATGAACAAGAGTACGATGAACAGCACATTATATGCCTGCCCCAAGTTTATTAGTCTATGTAGATAACTTAAATTTTTGTGCAGAAACCACTTTCTTCTTTCAGTCACAGTGACCTTCACCTTTTACATTTTGACTCCAAAATCAATAGGTTTCTTTCTTACCCCAAGCGTAAGCTATCCGTAAAGTTTGGTCCAGGTCTGTGATGTTATTAAGTGGAAACCCTTTTTCTTTCAGTCACTGCAACTTTTGACCTTTTGACCCTGACAATGATTGGGTTCTTCCTTACCCCAAGTGCAATCCATCCAGAAAAGTCTGGTAATTGTAGATGGTTTGGTTTGGTCTGGTGCTGTACGGCACATAAACACATGTAGGTTATTCATTTCTGAGGCAATTGGAGTAAACTGCCTTGCCCAAGAACACAGCCATGGTAGCCGATCTGAGCTTATCCGATGGAATGATCTGAAATATCCAACCAATTTGGTCATGAGTCTGGCACACTAACCACTGCACCACTGGCTCCGGAAGTTATTGAGTGAAACCAGTTTTCTACTTTTAGTCAGTAACCTTGACCTTTGAGCCTGAAATCAAGTGTTATCCATTACCTTAAGTGCAAGCCATTAACAAAGTCTGGTAACTATAGATGGTGGGGAACTCAAGTTATTGTGTGTTATTATCAATTTGAGGTCAATATTCATTTTCATTATACACTATCTAGGTACATTCTCCCGAAACATATGCCTTTGAGGTTTATGCCACTTTTGGACCCTGTTTTCTTCTCGTTTTCTCATCCAGTCAACAGTTACACCATATACATAAACGAAAGTGCAACTAACCAATTAAAATCTGGATACTTCATGAATGGAGTGTCCTATGACAAGTTTTTAAAGGAAAAAGTCTGTGATAAAATGTGCATGGTGCAATATTGATCTCCTATAATTTGAAAGACAGGGATGGACCATAAAAGGAGGATTAAATGAGCTGTCTCATTGTCTCTTATACTACGAAGGTCAACAGCCCTCTGAATAGGAACCTGGACCTGCATTCAAGAAATTGTTCAACTTCAGTTCACACTCAAACTCATTTTTTTGCAAGCTTGCATTTTATTCAGCTAGAAAGTGCATACATAAAAAACTTGAACACTGATGATGTGGATGGATGACAGATGGATAGACGGACACACACACGGATGTGGATGGATGACAGATGGATAGACGGACACACACACGGATGTGGATGGATGACAGATGGATAGACGGACACATACACGGATGTGTAAGTGATTGTTATGTCAAGCTTCCATCAAGGTGGGCTCTACAAAAATCAATCTACATACAAGAGATTTTGAAGTTGTGATTTATTGAATTAAAGGATGTTATTAAATATACAGAATAATTTGTATAAAATTAACAAAATATTATGTTTTTGAAAGAAACAATATTTGAATTGGAGTGTGCACTTTATTTTAGTGAATACAAGGTCTGATTGGTCAGTTACATTCCTGATTTTTCTGAAAAAATGTCTAGTGTTACATCTGTACATGTCCAAGTGGAGGCTTGAAAACCATTTTTAAGATGCTGAAATCTGACTCTAAAAATACTCATATATCTAAAAAAATTCTAAATTGATATGATACACAGTTTTCTAATCATCTGATTCCCCAATACAATAATATTCTTGTGTCGATAAACTACTCACTGCATCTGTGTCCCCTGACCTCTTGGTTCCCCTTTCTGATTCCTGTATCTCTTCCTCCTCTTCCCCCTCATTCTTTACAGTCTCACCAGCATGTTCCTGTAACCAGCTGTCTTCATTCCATACTGAAATTAATCATAAGATGTCATCGATATGACATTTCATTAATTCATTTAATATTTACAACATTATTTATTTGTAAAATTATGTAATGTCACCAGACAATATACAGTAAAACTTTCTTATACAAGCCCCCAGTAACCTGACTTCCTCTGTAAGCTGGCTACATATTTATACAGGGCCTCAGTAACCCAACTTCCTCTGTAAATTGGCTACATACTTATACAGACTCCCAGTAACCTGACTTCCTCAGCAAGCTGGCTACATACTTATACAGGCTCCCAGTAACCTGACTTCCTCTGCAAGCTGGCTACATACTCATACAGGCTCCCAGTAACCCAACTTCCTCTGTAAGCTGGCTACATACTTATACAGGCTCCCAGTAACCCAACTTCCTCTGTAAGCTGGCTACATACTTATACAGGCTCCCAGTAACCTGACTTCCTCTGTAAGCTGGCTACATACTTATACAGGCTCCCAGTAACCCAACTTCCTCTGTAAGCTGGCTACATACTTATACATGCTCCCAGTAACCCAACTTCCTCTGTAAGCTGGCTACATACTTATACAGGCTCCCAGTAACCCAACTTCCTCTGCAAGCTGGCTACATACTTATACAGGCTAGCAGTAACCCAACTTCCTCTGCAAGCTGGCTACATACTTATACAGGCTCCATGTAACCCAACTTCCTCTGCAAGCTTGCTACATACTTATACAGGCTCCATGTAACCCAACTTCTTCTGCATGCTGGCTACATACTTATACAGGCTCCCAGTAACCCAACTTCCTCTGCATGCTGGCTACATATTGTGAAGGGTGGTTTAATACTAATTAAACCTCTTTATAGCAGTCAACTCTATCAAATGAACAATTAATGTATCCCAACAGTATCCACTTCAGAGATTTGTATTATCAAAATGCCCATAGCATCCATATGCATTCAAATCAAACTATAACACTCCTCAAATACTAGTGAGCAATGGGGTCCAAAAACATTGCAGCATAAGCGGGATATTCAACTGTCATTATGTATGATTGGATTTGTAATGTATATTTTTTCATACAGATATTATTCTAACATACTGTAACACTGTGGAATATGAAATACAGTGAAACTTGTTCAGACTGATACTTTAAAAAACATTACACTGTTTAAATTAGTTGATAATTTTGGTCCTGCATTTACATGTGTATTAAGCAATAGATCAGTTACATTAAAATACCAGTACATTGTCTACTGGTATCAATATCCAATCCCAATTAAGACATAAAAGTCTAACAAGCACTGTTCAAACCACTATGTCTTTCAGGATGAGACTGCAAGAGGATTATCCCCTCCATGCATTTGTTGCAACCATGTGTACAATAGAGTCATGCTTTAAAGTCAATCATGTCATGCACTGGTGATTCATTTAAACAATGTACAGTCTGTTGCCTACACCAAAAGTTAATTGATTACATGGTATGAAATAATTATCCAAGATTCTAACTGCTAATGCACACGTTTGAACAGTCTATTCTAATGCCCACACGAAAAGTCAATCGATTATATGGTAAGAAATAATTATCCAAGCTTCTAACTGTTAATGCACATGTCTAAACACTGTCTAGTCTAATACCCATACCAAAAGTTAATTAAACATATGGTAGGAAATAATTATGGCAGCATCTAACTGTTAATGCATATGTTTAAACACTGTCTAATGCACACACAAATAGTTAATTAAACATATGGTAGGAAATAATTATCAAAGCATCTAACTGTTAATGCATCTATTTAAACACTGTCTAGTCTAATGTCCATACCAATAGCTAATTAAATATGGTTGGAAATAATTATCCAAGCATCTAACTGTTAATGCACCTATTCAAACACTGTCTAGTCTAATGTCCACACCAATAGCTAATTAAATATATAGTTGGAAATAATTATCCACGCATCTAAATGTTAATGCACGCTGTCTAATTATTCCAAATTTTGATTGAATATGTAGGTTTGTTTTGTAAAACTAATTTTAGTTATGTAATACGGACATGTTATTATTACATTGCTTTCACTTATCCTGGTGCTAGTTCACAGTCAATTCCCTCCACAAATTAGTAACTGGAGGGCTGGCCTAGAACAAAATAAAAATAGTCCTAGTCTGATGACTTAGTCACTTCCATCATTTGGAATATCATCCTTCTTGGATTTGGACCAAGACTGAAAGGATATCAGAGCAGGGTGAGAGGAGGGAATTTGGTAATAATAACAAGTAAGTATTACACCCACCACTACCACCAAAACAAACAAAGAACTACATTTTAATACCAGTAATACATTTACCTGTTGTCATTACACTGTAGACTTTTCCAGCCCAGAGGGAGGCTGATAACCTCATGACTACCTGACTAGCTGTCAAGAGTGAACATACCATC
This sequence comes from Margaritifera margaritifera, assembly GCA_029931535.1. Lineage (NCBI taxonomy): Eukaryota > Metazoa > Mollusca > Bivalvia > Unionida > Margaritiferidae > Margaritifera > Margaritifera margaritifera. The sequence goes on from JAQPZY010001588.1 coordinate 1,581,764, forward strand.
TGTTGTCAGTGTGTTGCTCTACTACAGACTGGAGAATGGCTTGAAAATGCTCTACTGCAGACTGGAGAACGGCGTGAAAACTGGCTGGACTCACACAATTGAGCCTAATGTGTAGATGCCTTTGCTCTGGTGTGACATTGAACAAAGGTAGAATGAAGAGATGGTGGAGTGAGACTGCCAGAATGTGGCTTTCATGACATCATCCATTAAAGAATGATACAGAAAGGCATATGATGCAGCAATAACCCTAACCTCATTAGCTTTGATTCTCATAAAGGAAGGATCTATCTCAGTTTGAGACTAATAAGCTTTTTTGATATTCAGCATTATCCACCTTGAGATGGTGGCTGCTGAAATATCAGTGGTACTTTTGTGAGGAAAAAGATAAGTTTTCTACCAATTTCTTTCCCTTTTGATTCAGCCAAATAGAAACATAAGACTCTAACCAGGCAAATGAGTCTATCTTGATCATCCCTAGTACAGATGCAACTGAGACTAGGGATTTGAATTGGTTCAGAGGCTACCAAAGGTAGCTGATTCTTGGCCAGAAAGCTGGGCTATCAAAAAAGGGAGATGGAATCATAGTTGCCATTGAAGCATAGGCAACCCTTTTCCATAGATAAGGCATAAATTTGACTGTTTCTCCTTGTTGACAGTATAGATAGAAAGAAGACCATCTTTAATGTAGGGTTCTCGAAGTAGGCCTCACTCAAGGGTTCATAAGGTAGTTATAATAATGACCAAAGAACATCAAAGGTTCCACCAAGGCTTTAAAGTGCAAGAGACTGGTCCTTGAAGTTCAAAATACTTTATCAGTTCAGAAAGCTTAGTGTCTGACTATTTGGTGGAGCCCATAGAAACCTAAAGGGCATTGGAAAGGGCTGAAAAGAGAATATACTCTACAACATCAGTCAAAGAGGGGCAGATCAGATCAACATATTGCCTAATGCACCCGTTTCAGAATACTCTCCACCTGGCATTGTAAACCTTGGAGGTTGACTGCCTTCTAGCCTGGGCAATCCAGTCTGTAACCCTCCCTGCTTGAAAACTGATATTGGTAGACAGATCATTTTATATAAGCCAGGTGTGAAGGTGGAAAATCTAGGGACAAAAGATCCCTCCTCACCAGTAATTCAACGGGGGTGGCGGTGGGGGTGGTGGTGGGGTGGGTGGTGTATCTACAAATAGGTCAAGGAGATTATAAAACCATGACCATTGAGACCACTGGGGGGGGGGGCTATCAGGATGAGACGGGACGTAAAAGTCATAAATCTGTAAAGAATTTGAGGGATTATTCTGAAAAGAGGGAAGGTGTAGGCACACAGTTAATCCCAGTTCAGACTGAAGGCATCCACTGCCTATGCATTCTGGTCTGGAACTGGAGACATAAAGCGGTAGCTTGTTGTTCATTAAAAACAAGTCTACCATTGGCCTCACCCACAGCTGAAAAAGTCTCTCTTCTACCACTGATGCAGAGACCATTCTACGAAGACTGACCATCCCTGTCTGGGCAGGTTGTCTGCCAGGATTTTTCTCTTGCCGGGAATGTGGTGGACTTGTAGTACTAGAAAACGGCCAGCATTTCTAGATTGTTGATATGAAGGAGCAGATTCCTCCTGAGACCATAAGCCCTGAAGGACTAACCCTCAAGCTCACCTATTACCCCAGTCTGAATCTGAGGTGTTGGTATACGATATAAAGACTGAGGTTCTGGGGGCATGTATTGAAACTCTGGCCAGAAACCTGTCCTGATTGAGCCACCAACTCATGTGGTGATGAAATTTGGATCCCAAAGGAATCTGAGCTGAAAGGGGATCAATAGCAACAGCAACTGGAATGGCCTCATACTTCCTTTGTGAACTAGATCTGGTGCCACATCCACTGTCCCCAAGAGAGGGGTATAGAGGCAGCAAACAAAGAAGTCTTCTTGAACATTCTTGTTATAAGGGACAGTATATCTGTGATTCTGTCGAGGAACACAAACTGCACCTTGGTTTGTAAGGAAATTCATCCCCATGTAAGTGAAATTTTGAGGAGTCAGATCTGACTTTTCCTGGTTAGGAATTAACCCCTGATGAATCACTGTCTTGGCAGATCTCTTAGCAAGGTACATCTGAGAAGATTGTGTATCAACCGGTCATCAAAATAGTAGATGATGGGAGCCCCTAATGATCTTAAGTGAGCTGGTCAATACTCTGGGAGAGGAAGCTAGGCCAAAAGGGAAGAGCTCAAAATGAAAAGACGTCTTTGCCCAGACAAAATTGCAGACTTGAGGTCTATGGAGTCCTCCCAGTAATTCACCCTTATGGCATTCCTGAAGCACTCTTCCTGAATAAATTTTGTTTAATGGGGAAAGATCGATAACAAGGCAAGTTTTTCTCTCTTTTTTCAACACCTGGCCGATTCAGGAATAGAATCCTGGACTTTGAGTGTTTACTACCCTCTCTACTGCCCCATTCTTTAGAAGGGTGTATACCTCTTCCCTTATGGATTATGATTTGGTTTTGTGAAACAAAAATGGGGGTCCTTGATAGAGGTGGGGGATCCTGGAAGCAAAGCCAGTAACTCGCTCTTATTGTGGAAAGGACCCATGCATCATCCATTTGGTCGGCCCAGGCCGCTGAAAAAAGTTATATTCTGGCACCTACTGGGATGTCCAGAAAAGGGGGACTTGGCAGGAGAAGACGCAACTCTCAAGGGCTGACTGCATCCCTCCTTAAGGAATGGGGAAGAGTCTGTAGACATCCTGCCCTGGCCCTTCTGGCCACCTCAATTTACAAATAAAGGGTGTGGAGGAGTTTTAAAGGAGGTCTGGTGGTTTTGCTGGGACTCTGCTTTAAACATTTAGGCAGGGGACACTTCAAGCGAATTGACCGAGTCCAGGTCCCTGACGATATCCCCATGTGGGATGCTTCCAAATCCTGGGTGAGAGGCTTGAGTAGCCAAGCAAAATGGAATGCGTCTTGTAGCTAGATGCTAAAACAAGGGGCCACAGTGTAGAAGTGTGGATTGACGAACCCCTCTGCTGTCTGGTTGCCTTTTGTTTAAACTTCTGTGATATACCCTTCACCATAGCTGAGTAGGGAAGGAGCAAAAGATCAGATTTATTCTGGAGAGGATCCAGGTATCAGAAGACCCTTAAGTCTTTAGACACAGATCTGGGGCAAGAAATGAAGTTTACCGACTTATTAAACATCAATTCTTCATCTTCCTTTGCCTGACCAGTAGGATGGGAAGGAGATGGAGACACTGGATGAGAATGAACCAATGCAATCATGGCCTCCTCAAATTCCCTAGCGTCCACTAGTATGGAGAGTTCATCATCCTGCCTCCACAAACAGGGCAAGACTGCCCTATTCTTTTCTGTCTCTCCTTGAGAAAGGAGAATGGTAATTCCCTCTTGATTCAGGAGTAGAATAGTGGCAGCCCCACTCCTTTTCCTTTGATAATGAAGCCATAGATGGGGACAGGGAGAACTATGGCATGCCCAGCCTGCCAACCAGTGGATGCTATGGGAAAGTCATCCATGGTGCCTTTGGGGGAAAAATTACTCCAGACTCACCAGTGGGTGGTGGGAGTCCCAAAGTTCCATAGGGATTGAATGGGAACGTAGGGAAAAGGGGAATGTTGGAATGGCCCCTTTCCTTTCAGGGAGCAGGCTGCTCCCTTGTCCTGGTTCGGGAATGATGACGTTGCAAAAGATTTCATTCATGATATCTCGATTGGACTGGTGAACCATCTGATTCTGGGGCTGCAGCCTCCACCTATGCCCAGTGACTGGAGGATGCACAAACCCAGAAGGGAGGCATGTCCATCTGAGCTAGGACCAAAGTCTGATGCCCCAAAACCAGATGATTAAGCCCAGTGACCAATGACCAGTGATCTGCCCAGTGACCAGTGCTAGATGACTGGTGAATCAGAGCCTTGTGCCAGTCAGGTAAATGGTGACAGATGCCCTGTGACTGATTTTCATTGCCCTGCCTGGTGACTAGTGACCAGTGCCTAGACTGGGTTGCTGATGCCCATTCACCAGTCATTGATTGGTTAGCGATGAAGACCTCCTGGAGGAGTCCCTATCCAGGGAACTAAACTCATCTGATGACCTAGATCCCTCTGACTTAGGTGACTTAGGTGCAGATTTACCCAAGTGAGATGAAGATGACTGCTTTCCTTGCACATGAAAGGTGGACTCCCTCATGGGTGCCAGCAACTTCCATGAACCAGGAAGTGACACTGATTATCCTGGGAGAAAAGGGGGTCCACAGGAGAAGAAGCAGAGGTGGCTCACTTCTTCCTGATGTATACGAGCGGCAGATTTCTGTTGGATCCCACACACCATCTGTCCACAAGGCACAGAAAGGACATCTGTACATCTAAGTGCACTTAGCACACACCTTGCAGGTGGAGCGAGTGTCCCAAGAAATCTTATCACTACATTTGCCAACTTGGCTTGTTGAAAGAAAAATACAATAACATCTGAAACACTACTTAGCGAGTGGGTGCACAGAAACCTTCAAAATAAACAAAAGGGAACTCAGATAAATGTAAAAAGTACAAGAGCTGGGGAGAAATGGAAAAAATCCAACACAGAATTGGATACGATTGAAGGAAAATATGCCAAAAAACACTAGAAACAGTGAAAACCCTCGAGCACCAAGACATGTGTAAACCTCACAGAGTCCAGGGAAAAAAAGGACAATATACTGAATAATGGAAGTGACTGAGACATCAGACTGGGACTATGTTAATTTTGTTCTAGGCCTCCAATTACTGCTTAGAGGAAGTAATTCCCCTTGGACCGTGGACTAGTGCCAGGAAAAGTGAAAGCAACATAATAATAACAATTAAATGCATCACTCCTATTAAAACAGTAGTGAAGCAATTGCCTCCAATAAATTAATATGTGATGGCCATAAGTTCATCACTAATTCTGCAACAAATCCAAGACAAAGAATCTCTCTCTTTCTCAACCACACACATACACATATAAACAAAAATACAAGAAACAAAAAATTATTTGCAATAACAGTGTAACTATCATATTTTTTCAATAAAACTTTGAAAAGTGATCATTAAAACAAATGAAAATTAAAGATAAAGTCATTTTAGTATGACTTTTTTTTGTACAAATAATGTAAACACTTCTGCTTGTCAAGGGGAGATAAAATGGAACCTTGATAAAATAATAACCTATCTAAACGAGTATTTCACACCGGTCACAGAGTGACCTTTGGAACCTTGATAAAATAATAACCTATCTATATCAGTACTTTACACTAGTCCCAGAGTGATCAGTGGAACCTTGATAAAATGATAACCTATCTATATCAGTACTTTACACTAGTCCCAGACTGATCAGTGGAACCTTGATAAACTGAAAACCTATCTATATCAGTACTTTACACTAGTCCCAGACTGATCAGTGGAACCTTGATAAACTGAAAACCTATCTATATCAGTACTTTACACTAGTCCCAGACTGATCAGTGGAACCTTGATAAACTGAAAACCTATCTATATCAGTACTTTACACTAGTCCCAGACTGATCAGTGGAACCTTGATAAACTGAAAACCTATCTATATCAGTACTTTACACTAGTCCCAGAGTGATCAGTGGAACCTTGATAAACTGAAAACCTATCTATATCAGTACTTTACACTAGTCCCAGACTGATCAGTGGAACCTTGATAAAATGATAGGTTTGAAATGCCTGAGCTCCCGTTTAAACAGAGATGTTGATCCCTACCAGCTGTAGAGTATGTAATTGGTGTATCCAATAAAGTTCTCTATCTTTCTGATTAATGTTGCTACTAGAGAGCTCTGGATCAGATTGAATGATTTCTATTATCTGATACTGAATACAATAAATATTGTGGTCAGGTTGGTTAAAATGTTTAGACACTGGGGTCTCCTTCTTATTATGGATTAAGTGTTCTTTAATTCTCACTTTGAATTCCCTTTTTGGTCTCACCAGGCATTTCAAACTTAATTAATTTTAATTCCTCCCTTGCAAACTTAGATGTTCAGGTCCCAATGTCTTTTGCTGGAAGTAAATCAACTCTTTTGAGGAAACACTCTCCTCCAATTACCACCCTTGCATTAGGTTGATTAAGTCATAAATCGTGACATGATCAGCATGCATCACGACAGCGACACATTAAAAATGATTCATCAATCATTCATCGCCGATCTTTAGAGCGACACGTTAATATTACATACTTAGGTTTGAGAGTGACCTGCCAGAAATTAGATGTCATAAAACATGAGAAGAAGCATCACAGTTCAATGGACGTCTCTTCTACTGGACACCTAAATCAAACTGATAAGGTGATGGAAACAATCTGTGATCAACTCCTTTTACATCCTACTTTTAGTAATGTTTTAGAAGTCATGGAAATAGACTCAAATGAAGGATATTCTTTTGAGGACATAATTTGTCCTACATTTAATTAGAACATTCTGCCAGTCGAGACATTTGTACCCGATCTGGCCGTTTTCTCCTGGGAAAAGATTCAGGAAACGGATGCCTCATTCAAGGACCCATTGGACAATGCTACTGTTCGCCCTTTCATCAATCTTGTGGACAATTGATTCCTCCACGATCGGTATTACACAAACAATATGATACCCCGGCGAACACTAACACAACCACAAACCTATATAATACTACGCGGTTTTATGTTTTGCAATCCAAACATTAAATGTGTTCATTCACAATATGAAGAATAAAAAGTCCTTGTAATTACTAAATATATATTTCAAAAGAGTTTTCTAGCCACTTCATTATTGACCCCTGCTTTACATAGAAATTTATTTAAGTTTTATGTTTAAACGCCACTTAAGTCGACCCTGGCTGCACAAAACAAATATATCAGTCGAAACCCGGTTGCATCAAACATGAATGCAATCCGAGGTACAGTACACCGGCTGCAACAACAGGGTATGACAATACATCCTCCTAAAAAGGGAGATGACTATTGTCACACAACCCAATAAGCGGCTGCACCAGCGGCACCGGCGACAAGGGGTATATAAACTCCACACCGACAAGATACGGTGATCAGTTGAAAAAATGAATCAACAAGACCAATTCCCTCTGATGAGTTACAAAGATAACGAAACCGGTCAGGGGCCGGGGGTGACTAGATCACCCCAGCAGATGGGAGGGAATGCCTCCACATCCTTCAGGCAGTACCTTCCTTGATAAAATGATAACCTATCTATATTGGTACTTTACACTAGTCACAGAGTGATCAGTGGAACCCTGATAAAATGATAACCTATCTATACCGGTACTTTACACTAGTCCCAGAGTGATCATTAGAACCTTGATAAAATGATAACCTATCTATACCGGTACTTCACACTAGTCCCAGAGTGATCATTAGAACCTTGATAATATATCTATACCAGTACTTCACAAAATGGTCCCAGAGTGATCAATGGAACCTTGATAAAATTATAACCTATTTAAACCAGTACTTCACACTGGTCCAAGAGTGTAACAGTTTACACAAGTTGCACTGTATGAAAATTAAGTTCACTGAAGTCAATTAAAATTTGGTGATTTAATACAAATCAGGTTTATATGCACTACTCATTTGTGCAAAAGTCAAGAAAGAGTTGTTCCCTTGCAGAACATAACACATGCATCCATCCATCAAATGCAAATGCTACAACTAAAATATCAAACTCATCACTGAATTATTCCTCAAGTCAATGATTACACAGATCAGTATAAACCACATGGTCTGTGCCATATAGTAAGAAATGACTGAGTTCTGCTCCAATCGCACCATCCTGGGACATTGCACCAGGATCATAAAAAAGAAAGAAAGAAAGAAAAAACAATCAAAAACACTCTATATGAATTTACCACTCACTCACAGAATGTATCACCACAATCTATGAAAAACAAGTCACCAGATTTGCATACGGCAAAAATCATATGTGTTGTCTATTGGTGTGTGATTTTGACAAGCAATTAGACTGAGTCTCCAATTGGATTGAATTACAATGGCAGCAAGTCTCATGCATTTTAAACAGCTAGTAATTGTGCCCTAGGTCATACAGACAAACTATTCTTAAATTCTCAACAGTTGCCAAAATTATGCCAGGCTGAGCAGCTGAGTAGAGTTATTTCATGACTGCCTTTTGTTATCCTTTTGCCATTACAATGTATTCAATGCCATAGTAATTTAACATGAGACTAAGCACTCTTTTGCCAGTATGATCTCATTGTACGACATTTATTTATATTTTATTTCCCAGCAATATCTACAAATAATTTGAATAATTTTTTTGTACATTTCTTAAATGTTGTCCTAATGTTATAGAAATTTGCAAATGGAAGTCTAACTCGGTCACTGTTCAGTTCATGATTTTTGTCATCAAATTTTTTTTTTAAAATGGGAGCTGTGGATCTTATCGCATTGTAAGCAGGTTTTGGAGTTATCTTGGCACAAATAAATGAAGGAGTGGTGTAGTGAAACAATTTGATCAGGATCAAGATCTTATAATTAGTAAATCTGATGGGCACCAATATAAGGTCATATTCTGTTGAACTTGTGATTCACCAATCATATCACTGATTTCAAATTTCTTAAAGTGAAAAATGTCATTCAGAACATATCATTACAAATGATACATGTCCCTAACATGAAATGCAGTACTTTATCTGATAGGCTACTAAAAATAAATGGATGGGGAATTCCAGAGGTCACCAGAACATCAACTTTTATTAGTGTCTGTCAGATATTTGTTTTGTTGCCAGATCTCTTGATTTTAATCAGATTGTGTACTGAGCTTTCTTTGGCAGATTACTGAACAAACAAAATAAAACCCCGCACATTACCTCTGACATTAGATTAAAAGAAATTTATGAAATTAGCTTTCAATTTTAATATCCTGCTCACAATGGCTTTCACAAAATATAGATTACAGAACCCCATATACAAGAGACCCCCCCCCCCATTTTGTCCAGCTCAACGTTTATTTAGCTAAGTAACAACCTTTAACACTGAGGATAATCTAGGGTGTGGATGGACATATGGACACGTACAGGATGCCAATTTCAACAAGTCAGTTAGGCTTAAAGGTCAATTATGGAAAAAAATCTTCAAAATCTAAATGTTTAATTGGCTTTGAGGAACATTATGTGTAGACTAAAAATCTGTTTCTCCAGCAAAGTTTACTCCAAACAAATTCCTAAAATTTACAGTTAAAATTACTGGTAATCAAGAATGAGATTATCCAAAATTACAAACTGCATTACCTTCCTTGATCAAGGCTTGGTTTGCTGTTATGTGTGATGCCATTATTGAATGAGACAACCAGCCACTAATGTAGAAGTGTATTGACTGCACAGTCATATCAAGTAACATGAGTCCCTCAGGGGGACTGATGCTCTATTGGCCAAAAAGAATTTCCAGGAATCCAAGATAAGACCGTTCTTTTTCTTCTTTTAACTGCTGAGTGTTGAAACCATCTGGTGGTCAAACTGGATGTACAGTAAGATCAAAACCATTTTCATTTAGGACAAACTAGACATACAATATGACCATCCATTCAGGAGGAATAACAATAAGATTTTTGAGAGGGGCATCATGGTGACCATATTGGATGTAAGATCAGTACCATTTCCATTTGCAGCTGAGTAGATATCATAGGAAGTCTTTTGGTGAAAACCCGATGCTGATATGGCCATCCATTCAGGAGGTGTAGCAAAAACAAGATTTTCATGGCCACCATGTCAGATCAGCATCACTTTCATTTAGGAACAACAATACACCAAAAAAGGTATATTGGTGAAAACCCATGTCAATATGATTTTCTGTTTAGGAGGAGTAGCAGAAATGCTGCCAGGATTTTTATCTGAAGGAGGAATCTCCCCCTGTTGTCACCAAAATAAGGGGGAGGGGGGAGAAAAAGAGGAAATTGAAAGAGTTCATTATTTACCCAACACTTAAATATCTCTTTCTTTCTGCTCCATTCTGTTTGGTCTCGACTGAAATCAAAATCCTCATAAGATTCCCCCATTAGCTGCACAGTATAAGCATTAATCTGTTGACTGTTTCTGATCTTAATCTGTTCCTTATCTGTGCATGAATAGTGTTCTGTGCTGAAAACCTCCTTCTATAGTCTGCCATCTGAAGGGGCATATGTATACCTAGCTTAGCAAGCTTCAACAAGTTAGGAAACTGTTCTTCATGGTTGTTTTGTAGAATTTTCCACAGTTCACAGGTACTGTCTCATGGATATCTCTGCTCCAAAATGCATGTGATCCGGTGACTTGGCATGTCATGTAAGAGATGACTTTCTAAAATTCAAACACCGATTTCTGACATAAAAGGGTTATTTTTCCCACAAGTTTTGCAAACATTACACAACATACCTCCCATCTTGGTGTTGTGTTCTAACCATTTGTACTGTAACAGCCAAGATTTCTGAAACTTTGCATCAAAATGTTCGTTTCTTCTTTGGCGGTTCATCTAACCAGGCACCTGACATCATTTTAGAATAATTGTCCTCCATTTGGCAAGAACCTCCACTTCATCCTTCCCTTTCTTCATTCTGCCATTCACTTTGCACATTCGTGCCAGCACTGACTTGAAGTTGAAAAGAATGAGTAATTTTCCACCCAGCCATGTTCAACTCACCTTCCAGAAATGGACCAAAGTTCACACATATGCAAATGTGAGAAAAGGGCATAAATTGCAGAAACCCTTGAGTTCACACGTTTTTCTGTTATATATAATTAGCAGGATTTCCAAGTATCCTCTTGTATTAACCTAAATCTGCATACATTGAAATGGACAGAGGTATTTTGACCATGTAAGTATGCTTACTTTTTAATTTTGTTTAGGTTCTTATTTATTCAGTTTATCTTACCAGACAAATACAAATGTTATGCTGCACAGAGTGCATTTTTATATGCATGACTTTGAACTAATTTGCAGGAGTTCTCACACATCACTAATTTCCAGGTGCACACATTCATAAAAATTGTACGTGTTTTGCACACTCATGTATCCTGCCAGCATCTCTGCAGTAGCAACAACCAAATTTTAATGATGGCTGCAGTGGCAGCCAAAATTGGAGATCAGATTGATTCAATTTTCATTTATGACCAACTAGACATTGTAAGAAGTCTTTTTGCGAAAACATCATGTCTATACAACCATCTGTTTAGGAGCAGTAGTGATAGCAAGAGTTTCAAAATGGCTGCCATGGTGGCCATATTAGTTTTCTGCGGGGTACCATTTTTATTTACGACCAACTCGACCTGAGGATGAATTTGTCTATAAAGTCTCATAGCAATCCTTTCAGTAGTTTAGGAGAAGTAGCGATAACAAACTTGTTTGAACATATGCTGGACACCAGACACTGAATGAAAGGCCATCACTTATTGACCAGTAGAGCTAAAAATTAAAGGTTTTTTTACAGTATATGGTCACAGATTGTAATCATAAACAGAAAAAGGGTTACTGTTTTCCTTTCTTTTAACTTCTAAATGAAGAAAGATGCAGAAAATATGGATCTACTGATTGTACCATGTCAACGGTGTACCAGTATTATAAAGAGCTTTCTGATAAGGCCCTATTGCTCATTCTAATTTTTTTCTTCAAGCATATTTACAAGCAATCAAATCATTTCAAACTTTTCTAAATATTCAAATTGGATTTAGACATATCATTAATGCAATCATCTGGTAAAAATGAGAGAGAGCGAGATATAGTAAGAGAGAGAAGAAGAAGAATTCTGAGAAATAAGTCATCACCTTTTAAAGGGTACATAAATCTGAATTGCTAACACATATCTTCATTAAACCATTGCTTTATAGATTTATGATAGAGAAATAAGAGCAGGAAATATCAAGTGAAAGTGCTAGTTGATAAGGAGTAACCATTTTAAAGAACTGCAGTTTGTTTTCAAAGGCTTTTTCTCAATAACATAACTAAAAACAGAGATTCAATGTATTTATTTTTTTCAATGTGACATGTATAATATAAAAGCTAGAAAGTATGCCAAGATTGTGCTTCTACATTTGAATGCACATTATTTCGTAATTCTTGCCTATGTTAGCACGTTCTTTCTTTTAGTGATACATCACTTCCACATACATATCTGGAGTAGGTAATACCTGTACCAACTTTTATGACGGTCATACTTTTAAATGCAATTATTCATAAATGCTGCAATAGAAATTTATAATAACAACAAATATGAGGTTTTCAGGTATGGAAGATTAAAAAATAAGTTCAACAGAAACCTCCATATTTGACATTAAGATGATGGGCACAATAGATCCCATCTGAGTACTGACAAGTCTGGGCAGGTAAAGGTGCATAACATCAGATTTACTTGGCTGTGTAGTAAGTTATGAATCAGCCAATTAGAGTAACTCTGATCTGATCAATATATCATTCAATATACAAAATTGTATTTCATGCCTATTACTATTTTAATATCATAAACAAGCATGCTAATTTTTCTTTCTCTGATGGATATTTAATGATGAAAAGAAGTGTGAAGTAAAACTTACCTGCTCTTGAGGATCCTTCCTTCATCTTCATTGGTTTGGCCAAATTAACTCTGACTGTCCTACCAAACAACTCTGAATCATTCTGGAACAATTAATATTATTTATAGTCCAGTTGCTATCATTATACACAATTAATGGAGGCAGAAAATGAACTATAGCCAATATCATTACATAAGAATGTAAATATATCAGGTCACACACTCAAACCAACAGGTAAAAAATCAATTCCTAGGGATTATAATAAGTATCAATTATGTGTAGTGGCTCAGTGTTTAAGGCATTGGACTCATGACCAAAAGGGTATAGGTTTGATTTCCACACCCGATCAGCCCTGATTGGCAGCCAAATTTTTAAGGTTTCTTTTGTAAGACCACAGGCTTTCTAACTCTTAGTAATAGAATTTTGAAGTGTTTTGGGAGAAAAGCATATTTAGTTTTTTTTTTCTTTATTACAACTAAAAATAGAAAATAAAAATTTTAAGTAATTTGTGACCGAATATATGAAATGCCACAAGATAATGCATATACATGTAATAAGATAAAAACAGCAAATAATTCAGGCACTTTAATATGGCAATACCATTTTAAGGTGATGAGTTGCTTGTGGTTAGTTTTTGTTGGACAATGAGAGTCGAGCCAAAGGACACTATACAGCAAATTCATTCTAAAACCTGAACACACTACATTATTTTCCAAACTCATCTTATCCATAATTTATTTTTATCTACTTAGAGTGTTACTTGTTATATTTCTATTTAAATATCTTTGCTTCAGATTTTACTTAAAGGTTGATCAATTTATCACTTATTTTATAAAAATGTATGCATAATGTATTCTAAAATTAGTTTTTAATCTTTATTAAATTTTTTCTGCAAGGGATGGGGGTAGTATTCTGCATAACCGCAATCATGTGATTCTCAATATTCCTCATCATAGATTACTTCCCTTACTAAAAGCAAACTACCATGTACAGGATGCTTTCTATTAAGTTTGGTAAAATTCTAGTCAGTGGTTTTGGAGAAGAAGTCATTTAAAGGTTTTTCTATGTTTGGTAACAGTGGCCATATCTGATTGCAAATTGGCATTACTAAACTAAAGTATATATTTAAAAGGTCTTTATGAAAGGGTACTTTTATCTAATTTTGTTAAATTCTGTTGAGTAGTTTTTGACAAGAAGTTGTTTATAGATTTTTCTATTTTTAGTAACAACTGCCATATCTGATAGTGGATTGGCTTCATTTTAACAAATTTGAAAGACTTTCATGCCAGGATACTCTCTGTCAAATTTGGTCAAATTCTGTTCAGCAATTTCTTTTAAGAAGTCAATTAAAGATTTTTCTATTTTTAGTAAAGGCAGCCACATTTAATGGCAGATCAGTATCATCTGTACAAACTTGAAGGCCCTTTATGCCACGATGTTTTCTGTCAAATTTGGCCAATTCTTTTTAGCATTTTTTGACAAGAAGTCATTGAAAATAATTTCTATGTTTTGTCATGACAAACATAATGGATAGCAGATCATCATCATTTGTGCACAGTTGAGAGCCCTACATACCAGGATGCTTACTGTAAAATTTGGTTCAATTCTGTTAAGCATATTTTGAGAAGTCATTTTAAGGTTTGCTTTTCTATTTTTAGTAACAGAGGCTATATTTGATTGCACACAGGCTGAGAAGTCATTTTAACATTTTTCTATTTTTAGTAACAGTGGCCATATTTGATGGCGGACCAGCATCAGTTCCACAAAAACTTGAAAGACCTTCATGCCAGTATGCTTTCTGTCAGATTTAGTAAAATTCTGTTTACAGGCATTTTATGGCAGATAGGCATCATTTGTATGAATTTGAAATCACTTTTTGGCATGATGCTTTTTGTCAAATTTGGCAAAATTCTAGTTTTTGAGAAGAAATCATTTTTGAGGTTTTTCTATTTTTAGTAATGCTTGCCATGTTTGATGACAGAATGGCATTATTTGTAAAAACTTGAAATCCCTTCAAGGCAGGATGCTTCCTGTCAAATTCGGTCACATTCTCTTGAGTGGATTTTGAAAAATCTTTTAAAGGTATTTCTTTATTTAGAACTGGTGGCCATATTTGATGGCAGATCGTAATATTTGAATAAATTTAAAAGTCCTTTATGTTTTCTACCAAACTTGTCAAAAACTCATCTAGTGGTTTCTGAGAGGAAGTTTACATTAGCAATTATTGATTGAAGCAAGAAAGATGACAAATGACAGGTGCAGGAGTACACCATAAGCTCGCTTTACAACCTGGTAACCTAAAAATAGAATATTATGATTAAAACAGCCACCTTTCTTACCTTAAATAAATATATTCTGACCGTCTGGTCATTTTGCCCAACTAAAGCTATTAGTGATGGGTGCACTGCAAAGGGCCCAGCTGCTCACTACAATTTGCTTCTAGGGGCCTTAAACTGAGGAACTTGTGTTGGTAAACCAAACTTTGAAGATCGGCATTATATCGAAATGGAGTAGATATAACTAAACCCTTAAAGGGCAAATGTAAGACTATGAGATAATATACATACTAAATTGCATCAGGGTATGTTGGATGGTTCTTGAGCTGTGCCAGTGAAGATATGAAGTTAACTTCAAGGGCCAAAACTCTCTCTAATATAGAGATGACAAGACAAACCCCATAAGAGGTTGCATCAGAGCATGTTCAATGGTTCTTGAACTGTAGCAGCTACTAGCAACATCCCATGTGAAAATATAAAGTTAATTATCCTGGGCCATAACTCTTAATGGAGTTGACAAGACAAACCCCTAAAAAGCATGTCTAGGTCTATGACACAATGGTTTTATATGTAATTTTGATTGTAAAGATAAAAATAACTTAATTTGTGTGCTAATTTGACAAATGAAAACTGCTGTGTCATTACAAAGTAAATTTTTGAAATACTTTTAATAAGTCTTATCAGCACAAGATTGCACCAAAACATGGTGTCAAACAGTGCAAAGTAGAACCCCAGGATTCTTCTATGTCACCAATTTTGTACTGACTTAAGCCAAAACCATAACAACAGTTTTCTATGATTATCACCTTGACCCCAAGATTAAATGGATGAGAGTGCATGTCATAACATAAATTGTCTTAGCTTCATAATGATTCATTCCAAGTATGAAAAAAATATCCATCAAGGGGTTTAGGAAATATAGGCAAATAAAGAAACCGGAGCCAAAACCTTAATGCAAATAGTTATGATGACTGTAAGCTTGACTGCAAAATCAATGGGGCAAAGGCACGTTTTGGAGAATGAACTGTTTTAACTTCATAATGATTCATCCCAAGTATGAAGAAAAACAATCAAGGGGTTTAGGAAATATATGCAAATTTTAAAAAAGCCTTAACAAACTGCTGATGCCATCAATCTGCTGTGGTGGCAGAAAAATGACTGCTATGTCTTGCTTCCCACTAATGTTGGCTCAAAAAAAATAAACTACTTCCTAAAATATAAAGGTCACATTCTTTACATTTCTTAAATGACTCACAAACTTGCTCATGTAACAATGGTATGGACTTTAGGTTGGGATTCAACATCTTGGAAGCTTAGAGTCCTTGTCTCATGGTACCAAAACCTTAAGAGTCCTTGTCTCATGGTACCAAAACCCAAAGAGTCCTTGACTCATAGTAGCAAAACCCTAAGAGTCCTTGACTCATAGTAGCAAAACCCTAAGAGTCCTTGACTCATAGTACACAAGCCCAAAGAGTTCTTGAGTCATAGTACCAAAACCCTATGAGTTCTTGACTCATAGTACCAAAACCCTAAGAGTCCTTGACTCATAGTATCAAAACACTAAGAGTCTTTGACTCATAGTACCAAAACCCCAAGAGTCCTTGCCTCATAGTACCAAAGTCCTTAGAGTCCTTGACTCATAGTACCTAAACCCCAAGAGAAACCTTAGATCAAGCTGAATATATTCCTGGAAATGATAACCCAAAGAAAATGTATGACTCTCATCAATGACTACAGCATTAATAAGCTACACTGTGGCGGATCTAAAACACTTTCAAAAGACAAGAGGAGTGTTTATCCTGAGAAATAAATCATCATGATTCAATCTAATAAAAGTAAATGTGCATTGAAAATGTCTATGGTACATTACAGGTAGATACATGTATAAATCAAGCCTCCGGAAACCTTTGTATAAGCCAGACATGTTCGATGGTAATGATATTTTTTAACAGACTGCAAAATACTCCTGTTGAACATTTGTACTTAATGAACATAAACCTTATTCTTTTTCCAAGTGATCCCATCTATACTGCTATGCATACTGTCAAGCATCAAACAGAATCTCCAATTTAAATGGCTGGCATTGCTATAATAATAAATATTATTGCGGCTTTATTTCAAATAAAAGTAATGGTGCAGAGAACAATGGTGAAGCAAAGATCAAGCATGCAAACAAAGCCTCTATCTGAGTTTTGTTAATTGGTTGTTCACTAGTAAAAACAGCAAATCAAATTAGTTTGGTACCATATATCACCGCTGATTAAGTGTTTAACAATTAATAACATCATAAGAAAGACACAACACTATTAATTTTGCCAGAGCTATCACAGAATCACAGATAGCTTTAACAATCATAAATGAGAGAAAGAGGTGATTGGGATAAAAATTTTAATCTGAAGAAGTCAATTAGTTTAAACAGCAAATGGTTGAACCAGGTCTTATGGCTGAGATACAACAAAACATTGAATGCAGTGTTTTGCAAGTCATGTCAAAAGCACAAGCAGAAGAGCAATTTTGTCAGTCTACGTGTTTCAAATTTTAAAACTCACCCCTTGTTGACCATGTGGGATGTAATGAACGTGTAGATTCCAAAAATGCTGAAACTGCGGCAACAAGCAACAATTTTAGTACTATGTTCAACAAAGTGTCAGACAAGGCCAATGAAGCATTGACAACTATAGTTGGAAATGCCTATCAATAATGTACCTTTTCTACGTTGAGTGCTAGTTCTAATCCACTTGTGGTATTGGGTGCCAGAAGCTTAAAATTCTAGAAAAAAACTGAATGTCAAACTGATGCAGCACAGGAGTGTGATGTTTCATGCATAAAAAATTTAAAAGATATGAAAAAAACAGAATACCTGTATCTGTACTATAAATATATACAAATAACTATCTCTACAGGTAATTTGTCTATTTCTTAACTTTTTGTCATTTTTTATCTAAGAAATGTCAAACTCCTGTGGATGTAGTTATCTCAAATTCCAGCTTTTCCACTCAAAATATGATATTACATAATTGTTTACAGATTTATTTTAGTAATTTTTTTGTTTCATTATGTACTGAAATGATTGTAAGTATATATGACTGAACAGTTTCTGTAAACTTTAATATGGTCACGAAAGACCACCCATGCCCCTGCCACCAAAAATCAAATGTCTGACAGCACTTCAAAAATTTTCAGGACCTCATGCATACATGTATACTGTCATTATATGTGAAAAAAAAGCCTACAGTGTTATTAGGAAATCCTAACCGAAATGTTTAACAGTGCATTCTACTACGGTATTAGCATCATCAATAAAGTTACCAGTGAACATACCATGTTGTCAACTGCAGCAGCTGCATCCTGCAAGTGAAAAAAGAATAAGCATAAATTTCATTAGTTTAATAAAACAATGCTGCTAGAGTGGACCTGACTAATCATGCACTTTTGTTGCACAATGCAAAATTTTATTTGCTTAGAAGACTTGTTACAAACATGTGAAATTGACTGATTAATCTTTCATAATGTGCAGTGTTTCCAGAAACCCTGAAATGGGGGCAAAATTAGCCCTCAAATCAGATCTTGTACTCCCAGATCTGAGGATTCTTTCTTTTTTTCCACAATGCAGTGAGTACACAATTAGCTCATGTACCCTTTATTTGAAATGTATGTGGGAATACTGACATTGAAGCAATACTGATAGGGATACACTAGGCAAGGGAATAATGATGAGGATGCAATAGGCCAAGGAATATTGGAGTGGATGTAAGAGGCCAGGGAATACTGTCATGGATGCAATAGGCCAGGGAATATTGATGTGGATCCATTAAGCCAGGGAATATTGATGTGGATGCAATAGGTCAGGGAATACTTACATGGATGCAATAGGCCAGGGTATACTGATGTGGATGCAATAGGCCAGGGAATAATTACATGGATACAATAGGCCACGGAATACTAGCATGGATACAATAGGCAAGGGAATACTGATGTGGATAAAATAGGCTATGGGTTATTGACATGGATGCAATAGGCCAGGGAATATTTATGTGGATGTAATAGGCCAGGGAATACTGATGTAGATGCAACAGGCCATGGAATACTGATGTGGATCCAATAGGTCAGGGAGTACTGATGTTGATCCAATAGGCCAGAGAATACTGACATGGATGCAATAGGCCAGGGAATACTGATGTGGATCCAATAGGCCAGAGAATATTGACATGGATGAAATAGACCAGGGAATACGGACATGGATCCAATAGGCCTGGGAATACTGACATGAATGCAATAGAGCAAAATAATATTTTGCTGTTCTTTTAAACACATGGGCACTCTGTATTATTCAATGCATAACACTGCATCAAAAACTTTAAACAGCATCTCTGCCATCACATAATGTACCAGATCAGGGTTTGCCAGTACACTGATGTAAGGATGGGGTGGATCTGGGTCCATATTGTTCACAACTGAATCATTCACTAGCAAATATGGCATTTTATTCAACTATTTATAGGTTTACACAAATTTTGTCCTCAAGAAATCAATGTGTAAATACTATAAAATCTGATAATAAGCATATGCAAAATAGTTGCCCTTAAGTGTGTCATTTTGCCTAAGGGGCTGACCATTTAATGGGGGGGGGGGGTCAGGAACTTAGAAAAGAATTTCTGGCCCCCAAGTAGCTTGACAGAAATACTCTTGCTCTGATTTGTATTTTTTAAAAATCTTATTCTAATCCATCATATTACTTGAAAAAAAATATCTCTAAATAATAGAAAAAAAAATATCCTGGTTGGAAAGAAAATCCCAGCCACTCCAACCCCAGAAGAAATTAAATGGTCCATCCCTAACAAGCCTAAAAAACAGAAGTTCACATTGCCTTCCCATGATTTCACACTATTCACCCCATCAAATCAATCCAATAATAAACGTAGTAAAACATCGACTTTTGTGTCAATTTTCCCTTCAAAGAGGAAGGCATAAGTTAAACAAGAGTCATTTGCAGGGACTGATGATCTACTGTCTGAAAATAATTTCCAGGAATTCAGGATAAGTCCATTTCTACTTTTTAACTGCTGAGTGTTGAAACCATCTCTGATATTCTTGAGAAAAACGATTTTCAAATCAGCCATTGTGGCAGCCATATTGGATGTAAGATTGGCACCATTTCATTTAGAACTAAACAGAAATCATTAGAAAACTTTTGGTGAAAACCATAAGGTGATAAGACCATCAATTCAGGAGAATTACTGACAAGATTTTCAATATGTTCATTGTGACAGCCATATTTGAGGTCAGATCAGCACCATTTTCATTCAGGACTAACTAGATATCATAATTAGTCTTCTAGTGTAAGCCCATGTCAATATGACTTTCCATTTATTAGGAGTAGAAATAACAAGATTTTCAATATGGCTGCCATGGTGGCCATACTGGATGTCGGATTGGAACCATTTTCATTTAGTACCAACTAGACATCATAAGAAGTCTTCTGGTGAAAACCCAATGTTGATATAACTTTCCATCTAGGAGGAGTTGCTATAAGATTTTCAAGATGGCATCTGTGGCAACCATATTGGATACAAAATAAGCAACATTTTTATTTCAGACTAATTAGACACCGTAAGAAGTCTTCCAGTGAAAACTCCATTCTGAAATGACTTTCCATTCAGGATAAGTAGTAATAACAAGATTTTCAAGATGGCTGCTGTGGTGGTCATATTGAAGGCCACACTGGCACCATTTTCATTTAGGACTAACTAAGCATCATAAGAAGTCTTCTAGTGAAAACCCCATGTTGATATGACCATCCATTCAGGTGGAGTAGTGATAAGATTTTCAAGATGGTTGCTGTGGTGACCATATTAAATGTCCTGGTGGCACCATTTTCATTTAGGACCAACCAGACCTTGGGATGAATGTGTGTACAAAGTTTCATGGCAATCCACCACGTAGTCCAAACGATGGACGACGAAAAACAGGCCATCACATAAGCTCTTCTGGACAATGACCAGTAGAGCTAAAAAGAAGTTTTAAGCTCTGTGGTCAATTCTGGTACTAATTGGATGATCATAAATGCCAGAAATTACATTCCTATCGAAGGAATTCCCACTGAAAATTCACACATGATTCTTGAAAAAAACAAGTGAAATTGTTCATTTTTGTAACCCAATCGGAAGCAAATTATGACTCAGTGGACATATCCGGGTCCATTACTAATAAAATTAATAATTTTATTGAATATTTATTCCAATAAATGAATGAAGAGATGACATCAACTATGGAAACAGTTGCCAATTTTCAACCGTAACCTATTTTTGAGGCTACCATAACTATGTTATAAAACTGGTGAATCAAAACAAGTTTTAATATTTTTTGAAGATTTGATAGTACTTCAGCAGTATTTTAATGAACTGACATAAAAATATGCACAAACAGATGTTTAAAGTTACTATTTTGAACATTATAAATTCTGCAATCAAACCTCTTTTTGCTAACTTATCCCTATTCTGGCTAGAGAGAGAAGTAATTTTGCCCATATATTAGAGTCCAGCATGCACCCTGCAGTGAAGGTCATATGCATGTGTTTTTGTGCTTACTGGCTGTGAAATGTACCTTCCTGTTTTTTTTTTTATGCTGCCCAATACGATTCGACATTATTGGCGATACTCTAATTTATCAATTTATCACATCCTTTGTAATATTTTTTGTTCAAAATTGGCTTTATTTGCGAGTACTTTTGACAATAGATACAAATAACTGAATGTGCCTGCCATGTGAACAATTGTTTCCTGACATTTGTACCCGACATTGTGTCACGTCGATATTCACACTATCACCAAGGGTCATTATATCATTATAACGCTGAAATATATAAATAACCACAAACTGAAAGCTGAGAATCACCTGTTTTCAATTGTATTTTTTATTGGAGGATATCACAGAGACCAACGGTGCACTTGCATTTGACTTGGTGAGGTGACCAAAATTACCAGTGTTTACCCTACATAAACATGATAGATCAGAGAAATAAAAGAAGGGAGAAAGGAAAAGACAATATCAGAACAAGGTAATAAAAGAAGATAAACAGTCATACTACTGGTAATCACTAAATATGGATAGGATAAACATCGAAAGAGCCCAATTTACATCTTAGACTTACACCTGCTACAAAACTACAGGAAGGCCCTTGTGAGCTTTTTATCCAACTTGGATTATTTTCATGTATGCACATATTATCAAGATTTCACAGTATTTATGAATAAATCTAAAGGACGTTCCTGACAATTTACCCCAGTATTTACCCTTCTAATTACAAACTGCACAGACTCAGATCAGCTACTGTATTATCCACCAGCAGATCTGGTCTAGAGTGTTCACTTAAGGATATCCGCTATTGTACAATCAATGCTTAGTGCACATCTTCAAATGATGTGATGATGATGTAACTGATATGACATCACCTTTTACCTAAATGTAATGTAGTGCTGTGAACTCTGAACGAGACTGAATATAAAATCACACGGTTGCGATTTCTGTATCTTATTAAATAATGAAAAAGAAAAATGCTTTATTAGTTTTATTAATGGCAATAACAGTCCTGTGAAAAAACACAATAAAGTCAATGAAAAGTATGAGACCTTGAAATTTTTTAGCTATTTAACACCTACCATATATCGGCTGCTAAGGTTTTCTATTGTGTAAAACTTTTGTTATCTCAATAACTGTGTTCTACTGAAAGAATTCACGCAACATACCCTTTTGTGTATTTGACTAGAGAAGACAATGATCTTCAGCCTGTGCAAATTTGATGAAAATATTTCAATACTCATTGAGCCATTATTTTATGACAATTAGTAACAGGTACTTTTTCCCATACTCTTCTGTGTAATGACCCTTACTTGAGGATATCTATTCAACTTAGAGTAGCTTACTTGAGGATATCTATTCAACTTAGAGTAGTACATGCTTACTTGAGGATATCTATTCAACTTAGAGTAGTACATGCTTACTTGAGGATATCTATTCAACTTAGAGTAGTACATGCTAACTTGAGGATATCTATTCAACTTAAGAGTAGTACATGAAAATGCACACCAACCTATCATTTTTTTAAAGTAATTTTGAATTGCTTGGACTCTAAGCTATAAATACAGTCTTTCCAGAAACCCTTTATGAAAAAGTAGAGATAAAATATGGCTACTTTTTTTTATGAAGCAGGTAAAAATGATTGGAAAATAGGTATATTTATAAATAAAAACAGTATAAATTTATGTAACTTACTTAAAAAGAAAAAAAAAAATTGACTTCACTTGCCTTCATAAATTTGAACTAAAGCACTCTAACTCACATACTAGCTGTCTCTTTAGTCCAGGTTGCCTCCATCTTCTTAAACACCCAGCTCCACATCACAGAGTCCATATCTGAATTTGCTTCACCATGGCTATTCATGCAGTGTGTAATCGATTTTCAATATAAAATTGATAAAACATATGGATAGTAGAGCCATTTTAAAAGTAGGGAAAACTAGGGAGTCTGACAATAAAATAGGTAAAACTAGGGCCACAGGAAAGACTGTAAATACTCCTTTCACAAAATTTGCCCTAAAAAAGTCTCTCAGAGTCACAAGCAACTAATTATTTTATGAGCTATGGAACCAGCCTATGTATGGTGCTGGCATATTAAATACTGTATTTAAAAGAATGAAGCGCGATGAGCGGCTTAAAATAATTACCAGAAAAAATTAATGTAATTTTTCTGAAGAAGTCTGCATATGGGTAAACTGTATGCATTAGTAGGCTTGAACCTAAAACCATTTTTATTCTATCGCTGTCACTGCACAGGTACTGCTGGGTGTAAACAGGGAGATTTCACCAGATTGGATTTTTGTTGCTGACACCTACAAGGGAATTTTTGTCATTTTCATTGTTTTAAAAGTTTCCTCTTGGATAGGTCATTCATGTATTGCCAATCTTAACACAAAAGTATAGCAATTTGTCACAATATTTACATTACGGTATATGGCAATTGATTAAGTTATCTGTGCCCTATAGCAAAAAATACACCCAGTGGAAAAAGGACACGGATACAAATTGTACAAGCCCTTTCTCACCTGTTTTATCAGCCAGTTTGGCTGAATCTGTTTGTAATTTTAGGAACAAGTTATCTGTTGTGTAAGTTTTAAACATTTTTACTTACAGCACCAACTGTAAGTCAAACTGGATTTTAAAAACAGGTATTCCAAGGCTGCCTAATAAAACACTGTGTAATGCATTTTCTCAGTAGCGCTATTAATAATATGTGTCCCCAAAAACCTGTCTGTTGTAAATTCAAGCACATAAATATTTGATTACCAATTCTCGGATTTGAAAACTGGAACTACATAATTCCAATTATTAAAGTCTAGGGGAAAATGTAGTTTTTATAGTAAAGTCAGATTGAAAATATTGCATTTTTCTCTATTTTGTCAAACCAATTACATCTTTCCAGACAAAACCAGACCACTAAATGGGGTTGACTTATCAGTATATGCTAGGTATCGTATCTTGTTTCTGTAACTTGGCAATTTATTTATGATATTTTTTTTTCTTTTTTTCTATACTTTTCATCCATTTTCTAAAATATTTGACTGATTTTATTATGGGTGGATCTCTCTCTGCCTCTGGTATAATGATGGAAATGGTGGAGGAAACATTTTCCTTTGATAATCGATAAAATATTTAACTTGGGTGTTCATTAACACCAAAAGGGACCTCTTGATTTCTCAAACACGGTGAAAATTGAAGTCTGTGAAGAAGGAGGAGTTGATTCCAAGATTTACTTCCCTTTTCCATGACAATCACTGTACATGCATACATTTCATATAAACATTAAGTAATGTTTTGAGAAACGCAAAAAGTTTGAATATTTTATATCAACTTGGAGCCTATGGAAAATCCCGGATTACCTCACTTTGCCAGAGCTGTGTTGTAATATGTGTTGAATTTATTTTAGCTTGAGATACGCACTACATATCCACAATGGAACCAATATACTTCTTTTTGGATATATTAAGAAGTTTCAGAGAGAAACTTTGATTCTTTTATGGAAAATGTTATAAATTTATCATTTCAGCAGGCTCCCCAAATTTAAATAAATTCCTCAGTATCTTCAAAACAGTAATTCTGAGACAACTATGCTTTTGTTGGAGGTTTCAAGGAAAATTGTTGTTGACCATGAATAATTATTATCAAAGTAAAATTTGACTTTATGTCACAGGCAACTAATTATTTTATCAACTACAGCACCAGTATATGTGTTTGTATACTAAATACCATATATAAAAGAATGGAGGTCGCTCATTGGCTGAAAATAATTACCATACAAAAATGAATGTAATTTTTCAGAAGAGTATTGTATATAAGTAAATTGTACACACTAGCAGGCTTGAACCTAAAAGCATTTTTATTTTATCGCTGTTGCCATGCAGTGACCTTGACCTTGGAGCTACTGACACTAAAACTGACAAGGGTTCTTTCTTGGGTAAAGGAAAATATATGTACCAAGTTGCATTGAAATCTGTTGAGTAAAACTAAGATACCATCTGGAAACCAAAATAGATGCCCACCTGAACTCCCACCTGTCCAACAACTCAGACAGATTATGGTAAGCTATACTACCTCACAACTTTTGTTGTTCGGTTATACGAAGTTAAAGATTAGTTTCACTAGATGTGCATACAGGCTGGTATAAACTATGCAGTACATGCATACAGGCTGGTAGTAACTATCCAGTATGTGCATACAGGCTGGTATAAACCATGCAGTACATGCATACAGGCTTGTATAAACTATGCAGTACATGCATGCAGGCTGGTATGAACTATGCAGTGCATATCAAACAGACATACAATTTACAGTTGGGATAAAAAATAGTATGTGCATACAGGCTGGTATGAACTATGCAGTACATACAAAATGGACATACAATTTACAGTTGGGATGAAAAATATTATTGTCCTAGGAGAAAGAAAAAAAAGAAGACATTTACCAATATTCTTTTGTAAGCATTCAACATAATACTTGAAGGTAGCTGACTCTTGCAGTTTCCACCAAACATAGTCACAGGCTTGGCAAATAAAGTACTTTTGATTTCCTATCTCAAATTTTATATCAAATGTTAAAGTATTTGCCAGTCAGATTCAGTATAAGATTTATCATTTGTGGTCCCTTTCCCGGTTCAGTTCACAATGGCTGAGAAATAGTGCACAAAATAAAACAATTTGTCATTTACAAATTATAAATCATATCTTTCCAACAGATATAATAAAAACTGATACCTAGCTTTCATGCATCAATCCAATACCAGTCTAAAAGATGCATACACAAAAACAGAAGAAAAAGACAGAGAAACACAAAAAGATAGGGACCTGAAGGAGTGAGTGAGGAACAACAAGTAAATTGCCTATTTATACCTATCATATTAAACTAACTCTATTCCTATTTAGTGCAAGCTTACCTCTGCCAATTCAAACTCGATAAATGCAAAACCTCTGTGCTTTTCTGCAATTGAAAGAAGTAGAATTCTTAATGAAGCATGAAATTAGAAAATTAAAAAAGACATATGTATATAGTTTTGAATTAAATAATTACATGCATTTAATGTTCTATACAAAGCCAAATAAAAAGAACAAAATTTGCATTTCTAAAACATTTATGCCCCTACATCAAAGAAGTTAAAGTCCTGAACATTCAAAAAAGAAGAAAAAACTAAAAAATTACTATAATGGCATGGAATAAAATCAGTTTATCCACATATGCATACAAACCACGCAGTTTATCCACATATGCATACAAACCACGCAGTTTATCCACATATGCATACAAACCACGCAGTTTATCCACATATGCATACAAACCAAGCAGTTTATCCACATATGCATACAAACCACGCAGTTTATCCACATATGCATACAAACCATGCAGTTTATCCACATATGCATACAAACCATGCAGTTTATCCACATATGCATACAAACCATGCAGTTTATCCACATATGCATACAAACCATGCAGACCAAATTTCATGTCTTAATCATGTTAACAAGATTTTTGTGAAAAAAGTCTTTGAAAGTTTAAAAATTGATATAATGGTTTTAAAATCTAATCAGGTCATATACATATAAACACAAAAATGCCTATCAAATATGCCTGTCAAATTATTTTATCAACCTCAAGTGGTTTTTGTAAAGAAGAGTCATTTGGAATGACTGACGCTCTACTGGTCGAAAAGAATTTCCAGGATTCCAAGATAACTCCATTTCATCTTTTAAACATCTGAATATTAAAAGCATCTTTGATATTCTGAAACTTGGGTATTTTTGGCTTCCAATGGGATAGAAGGATGATCTGCAGCATTCTCATGAACTGGCAGCTGAGAGGATTCATGACCACATTGAGAAGCTCCAAGAGGCTTTGAGATTCCCAAGCTAAGATTCAACTTTCCAAGTGGTGGTGGTGGTGGTGGGGGGGGGGGGGGAACAATGCCAAGGTGATGCTCAAGGGACATTCTAGGGGTAGACAAACTCCAAACAAGGGGGTTTTGAACCCCAGACCCAGATGAATAAGGAGCTTTGTCCTTGTTGACATGGAATCCAAAACAAAGCAAGAGTGAAATAAAGTATTTCATGTCTAATGACAAAGACGATGGGTTTTCAATGAAAGAAGTCTAGACTATGTTCAGAATGACGAAGTAAGACCATCAATACCAAGTTGAGCATGGAGTCAAATACTATGACATTGTGAACCAGTTGCTGCATGTTGAAATGAGTTTTCTGTCCATGCACAAAGAGGAAGGTTTCAACATTCACCATGCCCAGTCCCGGTGGTAGATGGCTTAAGTTGAGGGAATGATAATGATAGTAAATACGGCAGTGTTGCACCTAGGATCCTAAGGGCAGGGGACACTCTGTCTCCCTGTCCTCCAAATTTGGGGGACACACACAATTAAATGGGGCAATGAAAAATACTAGATAATACTTAATGCGCAAGTGGTGTTAAAATTTTAAAAAATATGAGATAATTTTATATGCTTTGACAATTTTGCCACTTTAACATTGCCATCTACACTCACTATCATCGTTTCATTGGACATTTACATTATAGAAATAATTGTTTTATCAAGTGCTCATTTAATCCCTAAAACATTACATGTTTGAATACCTGGTTCACCTGAAAAGAGCTGCATTATGGAATTGTCCATTCCGGATCTTGCTCTCACTTAACTCTAGTGTATCTACCAGCATTTATTATAATAATTCCCATTTGTTCTTAATTATTTTTCTTTTCAGACTAATAATTCATTAATTAAATGACAAACTGTGCATTTCTTAAAGTCTTTACCCCAGACAATTAGTATCTTTTGTCATTAATTCAACCTTGAAAATACATTACACTAGCGAATGTCAGTGACTTTGCTCTGCAACTCGGCAGACTACTACAAACCTTGAATGTTTTGCTTGACAAATATGCTGTTTTACAATGTAAATTAATTGGCATTTGAAAGTTTTTATCACCTTTGGTGACTTTAGCTAGTACCAACAAAGACATGGGCATACATGCACCAAAGAAAAATGCCAGGCAGATTTTTTATTTTTCCCTGACAAAAATGTGTATTTAGGGGTGCAGTGAAGTTAAGATTTGGGGTACACAGGACAAAATATTGAGGGAAACCTGCAACCCCATGCTCATGGTGCAAATATTGATGAAGTGATGAAATGTCCAGGGTTGATACCATGTCAGTACTAGAATGGTGGTCATTATGTAAATGCTCTGGTTGTGGCACTCTGAACTGGGTATACTAGGAAAAAGATCACTATACCAGCCCTGGTAGTCGAAGGTATAGGTCAAGGCTGTGCTGGAGCTGGAGTAAATGTGGTTCATGGATGGCTGGCATCTGGTGCCAAAGTCTGATACTGATTATTCTGAGAATTATCACTGTAACCAATACCGTGGTCTGCCTGTCATTATGGCATGTCCATGACTGGTCTGGTTGGGCCACCATACTATGCTGGTATTGGCCCGATAGGATGTGCTGTGAAATGTTCTGGTTAATGCAGTGGGTGCAATGATGTGGAAATTATTCTAGTGCCAGTTATGCTGAGCGTCTGCACCAAAGCCAGGTCTGGAACTGGCCCAGCTGTGTGCTGGGTGCTATCTGTGTTTTGAAGACAGGACTGAGTATGTCAGGAAAAAAGATCCTGTGTAAGACCACCAAAGCCAGTACCATAGAAAGTCTGTGGTGATGGCATGTTCACAACTTATCCAGACTGGCTGCCATACCATCTTAGTACTGGCTTAATAGGTATTACAATCAAAATCTGTTCTGTCTGCAGTGGCAAGGGTGAGAAGTTCATGATGGTTGGGATTAACTAACTTTATTGTGAATGGTAGAGCTTTCTGACTAAAGGAATTCACTCTCAACAAAATTATTGATGGAGGCTGCATCTGCAGCAATACTGATGGTGTCTGCATTCACAGATATGCACTTCTTAGCTCTCTCATTTGCCCAAGTTAGCTGTACTGCTTGAATTGCACCCTATACATTTCATACAGGTAGAGTGGCAATCTACAGCAAGCTTGAAATGCTTGCACTCTACACACTTAATCCTGCCCATTGTTGTTGGCACCATTAAAAAGAGAGAGCAGAGCAATGGCATACACAAGGTAAATCAGTCAGGGGTTGTACTGAAATTACAATGGAAAAATGCCAGAGGAAATTACAGAAAAGATATTATTACAAGGAATAAATGATTTGATACAACATGCAAAAATGGGTAGAGTTCTGAGTTGAATTGTTAAGTACCACAGACCGCAGGAAAATTAAGATGGTACTGACAAGCCCACTGAACAATAAGCTAGACAAGTGAAGTGCTATCCAAGGGGAGACCACTCTCATCTGACTGCTGTCTTGGCAAGCAGACAACTCTTTAGCATGTTTGTTGCCAAAATAAGTTGAAAGACTTGGTGAGTATCTTTCTTAGTGACTGGATTTGCAAGGCAGTGGATATACTCTAAACGTGTTATGACTGGATAACATGTTTAAAGAAAAATTTTTAAAAACTGCACTACTTTTGATGTTTTTCATCTATGTATTGGTAGTATTGCCCTTGAGATTTGATTTTCTACTGGGAAGATGAAAAGTCCCATATTTTCTTTCAGGTAATATCAAAATTATTAGGATGCAAAATTTATATTTAACAGAAGATGAAACAAAATTATAAAAAAGTATGTTACACTTGCAACAAAATTCAATATAAAAATGAACGAAAAATTTACAAGAAAGAAGCAATTTTTGTCAAATCCTCATTCTTAAAAAGTTCAAAGTTTCTATTTTACTATGATCTATGAGAATTAGTCAACTATAACACTTTGCTGAACACTTTCTCAAATATTCAAAATTTTGCCAGTCTATAAGATATTTTTTTTAAAATTATAGAATAATTGATGAGAATCTCTACATTTTATAAGTTCTTCAAAAACTATATTATTGGTCTTTTACAAAAATATTTTGATGCATAGAATCAAAGATAGGTCATTTTTGATGTTTTGACAAAAATATTTTGATGAACAGAATCAGAGAACAGCCATTTTAAGCACATTCAACAAAATATCTACTTATGAAATGTCAAGCTTTTATTTTTTTCTAGTGCATAAAAAAGAATAGAGAGAATAATTTTTAAAGAATGATAAATACTAGTACATGTAGTAGGCTGACTCTACCTGTTTCATACTAGTACATGTAGTAGGTTGACTCTACCTGTTGTACACTAGTACATATAGTAGGCTGACTCTACCTGTTTCATACTAGTACATATAGTAGGTTGACTCTATATGCTTCATACTAGTACATGTAGTTGGTTGACTACCTGTTTCATACTAGTACATGTGGTAGGTTGACTCTACCTGTTTCACACTAGTACCATACTAGAACATGTAGTAGGTTGACTCTATCTTTTGCACATTAGTAGGTTGACTCTACCTGTTTCATACTAGTATATGTAGTAGATTGACTCTACCTGTTTCATACTAGTACATGTAGTAGGTTGATTATACCTGTTTCATACTAGTACATGTAGTAGGTTGACTCTACCTGTTTCATAATCTAATGGAATCTGAATGTCTGTTATGTCTCCAAAGGGAATAAATGCAGCATGGAGTGTCTTCTCATCTACCTCTTCTGACAAACCTCCTGGGGGAAAAAAAGAAAATATTGCAGCAGTTTCTTTTTCATGAAAGATAAAAAAAATGAAGAGTAATTTCAGAATTTAGGTTTTGATGATATTTTTATTTGTCTATGAGTAAGAAGTTGCTACTACCATGGTTACCATTTCCATTAAATGTGCCATGTTACTCAAGGGAAATAATTCTGTAAAATATGGTCTTTGCAAGGCAAGTGTGTGCTTCTTATGCCAATGACCCTAATTTTTCATCTCTGGCACACAAACGTTCCCTCTATGGTGCCCATAGGATGCATAAAAAAGACACAAGGATATAAAGATCATTACGATTGACTTTAGACTGAATCGAGCACATTCCAAGCTTACTGAACAGTGTACTCGCTGCCATAAAATCATAAGACCATCAATCTCCTTGGCTGACAGAAAGGTCTTACTGATTTTGATTAGCTTGGGCACCAACTGTTGGCACATGGAGGATCATTGATAGAAAATATAAAAGATGAAATCTTCAGCGAAAACAGTCCTGCACTTATTTCCAAAGCTGTGCACAGCGAAAACAGTCCTGCACTTATTTCCAAAGTTGTGCACAGCGAAAACAGTCATGCACTTATTTCCAAAGCTGTGCACAGGGAGGAAAAATTTAGGCTCAAATGGTCAAAATAAATTCTAGAGGGGAATGGTTA
This sequence comes from Margaritifera margaritifera, assembly GCA_029931535.1. Taxonomy (NCBI): domain Eukaryota; kingdom Metazoa; phylum Mollusca; class Bivalvia; order Unionida; family Margaritiferidae; genus Margaritifera; species Margaritifera margaritifera. The sequence goes on from JAQPZY010001588.1 coordinate 1,613,452, forward strand.
CTCTTGCATGAGTAATTCACATCACAGCATGGAAGGCTCATGACAGGGGAGTCCAAAAATGATCACAGACACTTGGGTCATGGATTTATTAATTTCAACAGTAAATATTCACTTTGACTCAGTCATTTTTTAGTCAGACAATAGTATGGTTTGCTACAGTTTTCTTGTCAACTATAATAACCATGTTATAAACAGTGGACATGGTTATTTTAATGGACAAGGAAATTACAGAAAACTGTGCTGTAGTCTGACTGCACAATTACTGATTCAAAGCAAATAATGCTGGAAAATTTTATATTTATTGCAGAATATGATAAATCCACAATGCCAGTGCATATCATAGTGATATGTGCTTGAATTTCTTCAATAAACAAGAAACAGGTAAGGGTATTTGTGACCCCTGTTGTTTTTCTAAATGACCCCACTTTTTGACCTGGTAGGAGCCATTGGACCCCACTGTTTCTATTTCTGGAATTAACATTTCTACACGCTATTATCACTGTTCACCCCTCTAGAAGCCAGATTTTACTGGCTGAAAGTCACAGGCTTTGAGTAACCCTAGAGTGACAACCACTGAGCCAGCAGTACATAGTTCGTGCATCAATAATTACCTTGATTAGCCACTACAGATGAGGCCACTCATATAATTAATATAGTTATTGACATGTACAATACATAATTAACCTGCTGAAGATAACATATCACAATAAACAATGTACAGTTATGGAAAGTTTACATCTGAATAAACATTTATTCCTACTTCCGAATGCATTGGTAAGAAAGGGCCTTCCAAGTAGGCTAGAATTTATATAGGTCTAGCATGAATAAATCTATGCGATCATCAGCTCAGATACTTAACCCATGCTAGTAAAGCATAAAATGTACATCACTGTGACCTTCTTTGGTTTTAAGGGTGTAGTAGCAACAGAGATGCATCCAATTATCAAGTGTCATGATTGGAACATAAACTGCACCCAATAAATGAACTTTTAACACAAATTTCAACAAAGTCACTGATGAATTAAATATAGGTCACAGAGGCCTCTTTTTGCAAAACAGATGTATAACTATCAAGATGCATCCACTCACCAAGTTAAATAATTCTGGGAAGAATAATATGCAATGATATATAACATGCCAAATACTCACGTGATCATGAGCTAAATGCAAAAAACTTAACCAAAGCTAGTAAAAGATGAAATATAGATCACAGTGAACCTCTTTTGTTGTAAAGGTGTGTTAGTAACAGAGATTCATAATTCTAGCATGCACAGTGCCTGAGAAGTGAACATCAAACTAAATATGACTATATGTTCATACAATTCATGAAATGTGGTGAGGGGATACATCTTGATGAGTGCTATTCCTTCAATGATTCTGGCATCAACAGTGCTTGAGACTGAACACAATTCAGTTAAGCAGGAAATATGGATCACAGTGACCTACTTCTGTGATGTGGGAATATCACTCATCAAGATGTATCCCCTCACCAAGCTTCAAGAATCTAGGTATACCAGTATATATACTGACTACATATGTTTTTGTAGTTCATGACTACATAGGTTTTTGACACTCATAAAAATGGTCGCTGTGACCTATATTTCACTGGCTTAGGTTACGTTTTTGCATTAAGCTCATGACTACGTAGGTTTTTGGCATGCTATCTGTCCTATCTAGAATCATGGAACTTGGAGATGCATCTTGATGAGAACTACACCTTTATTTCAGTAGTAGGTCATTATGGCTCATACTTTACACTTGACTGACTTGGGTTAAATATTTTATTTTGGCATGTTATATGGCATTACATGTTATTCTTCCCAGAATTATTAAACTTGGTGAGTGGATGCATCTTGATAAGTTATTCATCTGTTTTGCAAAAAAAATGTCAGTAAAATGCGAAATATGGGTCACAGTGACCTACTTTTAAGATGAGTAGTAATTATCATGATGCATAAGTCCATGATTCCTGATTTAATAGTATTATACAGTAGGTAGATAAAAAACCAAATGGAGCCATGAGCTAAATGAAAAAACTTAATATGAGCCAGGTGAATGTGAAAATTAGGCTACAATGATCTTTTGTTGTAAGGGTGTGGTACTTACTTAGATGCATACAATCATCTAGTTTGATGATTCTGGCATCAACAGTGCTTGATACTGAACCCAATTCAGTGAAGGAGAAATATGGATCACAGTGACCTACTTTTGTAATGAGGGAATAGCACTCATGAAGATGTATCCCCTTACCAAGTTTCATTAATCTAGGTATACCAGTATATATACTGGGTGCAAACACTATTTGGTCATGACCTAAATGCAAAATTTTAACCTAAACCAGTAAATGTGAGATGAAGATCACAGTGACCTTCTTTGTGGTAAGGTGTTGTACTAACTGAGATGTATAGAGTCATCAAGTTTGATGATTCTAGCTTCAGAAATAACTGTAAATCACAAAACTGAACCAAATCAGTGACATGTGAAATATAGGTCAGAGTGACCCATATTTGTGATGAGGGTGAACTAATCATTAAAATTAGCTTCCCCTCACCAAGTTTCATGATTCCAGATATAACAGTATTTATACTGTGTGCAAAATAACCCAGAGCTAAACACAGAAACTTTACCAAGAATGATGTACAATTAATGTACATGTATGTACAAAGTCAGCCCCCTCAACCCACTCTCCAGGGGGTAGGTGTTATAAAACCAACTCCAAACTGTTACCTAGGGAGAAAGAATGGTTGACATTCAATGAGGGAGTACATATGTATATGATTTTAACTGTGTCGATGCCAACACTGATGCCAATGGTATGTACAATTGCTTACGTCTACTTTGTAGTGATGACCTAAAAATGCCCCATTTTTCTACATTCATGTGTATTATTAAAAAGAAGCTCACAACTGTGACAAGCATATGCAGAGATCGCATTCAATGACAAAGACCTGGAATTGAGTGTGATGACACTTCTCTTTTTCAAAACAAAGCAAATAAGGAGACATGTGCAATTAAAGTGTGACTTGACTTGCCCTTCCAGAACATGGCTGACACATTGTTTTGTGTAAATCAGATAATAATAATGATGATAATAATAATAATAATAATAATAATAATAATAATAATAATATTTCATTCCTAAACAGTAAGAGATCATTGGAAATTTTCATTCTTTTATTCTTCTGATATACTTTTCTCCTTTACATTACAATTGATGGTTTTTGTGTTTTTAATTGAGTTCTAAAGAAATCACAACAATCAGAATGTGGTGTTTTAAAGTGATCTACCAATAGGTATCTTTCTAATTTTAATAAATACTTCAAAGTTATTTCTAATTTGGCTATCGGCATTACCATCAGCATAGTTGGAATATTCAGCCTATGAATAAATACTATTAAAGTATTGAGAATACAGATCGCTTGGAGGGTTCAGTTAGAACTACATTAAACAGGATCAATGGGATAAACATAACTTGAAAGATATTGATAATCATATTCCTTTTTTATGATCATAAGCACATACCATATCCCTCTAAATACATGTAATCTTAATTATAAATGTTTTATTTTGTCTTTTTTATCTCTTAATGGAGAATTGATTACAAAATTCATAGAATATTTAGAGAAAAATATTGAAGCAAATATCTTTGATCAGCATTCTCTACTGAAATGATTCTGTATTGATAAAGTACCTCACAGAAACTGTCAACCTATATCAAGGGAGGTAACCACTATGATAAATCAATTCCTCTCAGGATTATACTTTAAGTTATGTCCCTTTATATAACTTTAATATTCCTTTCAAGGTCAAAAGGCCAGAAGAGCTAAATATAGAAAGTGCTTTACTATTAGAAAAACAAACAATTCTAAGTAACAGAGGGTAGACAGTATGCCTTAGGCTTGTAGGGATAATATCCCTACAAACCAACAATAGGTGAATCTGAACTTGCCTGTCGAAAATTCTTTATGTAAGCAATATTTTGCAATGCTTGCAATATATAAACTTTATAAATATTATGCAATTATTTAGTTCAAAAGTCCCCCTAGGCATGGGCATATCTTTCTGTAAGTAATTAAATGGGAAATTATCACTATTCTTCAAGTACAAAAAAAGGCATCATCGCAAGTCATGGGTGACAATCTGCTAAGCTCATTTATCGCCCATGGCATCCGGTGTGGAGATTTCCTCGTTTTTCATTAGCATGCATAAAAAAAAATGTCATCAATGACACAATGTAACAGTTTTCTACACATCAGTGAAAGTGCCTGTTTTATTAATTGATAAGTGACTGTTTCGAAGAGAAACTTTGATTAGCTCATTCAAACAACATGAAAGGTCATGTTGGGTCACAATGGCAAGAACATTTTACTTGTGCTTGCAGTGATTGGTTAAGCAGGTCTATGCATATTCATGACAAATGAGGAAATCTCTGCACATGCAGCCATGGGTGTGTAGCGGATTGTACTCCATGGCTTGCAACAATGAAACAAGGTGACTCTGGATGAAAAATAGACAAGCTCTGTAATTAAAAAAAAATAATATGCATTCTCTGGACTCCCATTTTTCTGCATCCACACAGCAAAACATACATAATTTTATGCAAATTTTGTCATAAATGAGAACCTTGCAGTTCTATATATTTTTTTCCATCATGGTCAGTGATGTCATTAAATACCATCCAGATAGGCATTATAATACTGTGGCACATGTAATTTTTTGTGTCATCCTAAATCCCGTCTTCACTCACCGAATGAGATTCTGCTGATACCGTACTGCAGAAATAAAAGGGAACTTATTTAATTATCTAATATTTTAAATATCACGTAATTCCACGTAACGATTTTCACAAATTACTTGTATTTTATGCTATTGCTACAAAGGCCTCTTTTCACTAAAACCCACATTTACATGTATGTATGTATGTATGTATGTATGTATGTATGTATGTATGTATGTATGTATGTATGTATGTATGTATGTATGTATGTACATACGTACAGTGTAAGGTCAAATGTTAGTACTCACCCAAATAAGAAAAGTCAACATCATTTAGCAAAATGTGATTTCAAATGGTTACTGCATTGATACAAATTATTCTTTAAGCTTAATTGTATCTGTGTGCACTAATGAACATCTTGACTGTAAATTGTAAATTTGTTGCAAGTGCTACTGTTAGTCCGTCATGATGACGTAAACAAAACACGACACCTCACAGTAAGGAATTCACAGACAGTCAGAGCAGACGATAATTTGGTTAGCTGAAAAAGATTTTAATGATAGAAAAAATATCTGAAATAACTGCAATATCACATTCTACAATTCAGAAGCTTTTGGAAATGCTTACGAATGGGGGACCAAAGAAAATGAGAAATAAGCGGGGAGACCAAATATCACAAGCAAAAGTGGTAATCATGTACTTTCTCATCTCATTCATCACAATTTTTGGCAATCAAAGACATAGCTGTTAATGAGTCTGTTGGTGTTCATGTTTCTAACAATTCAGTCAACAGAAAATTAAAGAGTTTAAGATTCAGCACTCAAAGGAAGCAAACTACGATTTCTCTACAGAATCATGCATCATGCATTTCATGGTTTAAAGAGAGATATAAATGGACAGTTGAAAACCAGTTGTCAAGAGTAATTTATTAAAGTTATTTTGGCTCAAGATCAATGTTTATGCAGGGATGATTCTGCTATATTAATTAGGACCGCCTGGCAGCTCCAATTTCTGTTGGCAGCCCCATAATTTTTATTTTGAAATATCCCAATTCAAAGTTAGTATATCTTGCTTGCCAGAACTTTTCCCTCATTCCATTCATATCCATAACAATTGTTACTAGATCGGAATCATAACTTTACCTTTTTCCTTACCAGAAGTCATCTTAATTACGATATACATAAGCTTGGCATTGCTTTTAAGTGCATTTAATTATAACGAGTCAGGGTCCATGCTGGACCTTAATATTTTGATGAAATTACCTCCCTCCAGCCAGAATAGGGCGAGGTTGGCAAAAATAGGGAGAAGTGGGTGTAGAAAGTTCAAAAGAGTCGCTTTAACCTGATGATTTTGCATATTTTCATGCCAGGTTATCAAATGTTCATTAAATATTATTAACAGGTTATAAAAATATTCAAACTTTTCTTATTTTGCTTTACCACAGTTGTTATATAACATAAAATAGCAGCCTCTAAGGTGACTTGACAGACTCTGAGGTGAAATGACAGACTATAAGGTGAAATGACAGACTCTAAGGGGAAATGACAGACTAAGGTGAAATGACAGACCCTAAGGTGACTTGACAGACTCTAAGGTGAAATGACAGACTCTAAGGTGAAATGACAGACTATAAGGTGAAATGACAGACCCTAAGGTGACTTGACAGACTCTAAGGTGAAATGACAGACTATAAGGTGAAATGACAGACTCTAAGGTGAAATGACAGACTCTACTGTGACTTGACAGACTCTGAGGTGAAATGACAGACTCTAAGGTGAAATGACAGACTCTAAGGTGACTTGACAGACTCTGAGGTGACTATTTTGCCCAAATCACCCCCATAGCAAGGACCATGTAAGTATTCAGATTCTCCAACGTATGTGCATTGTCAAAAAACTGAAGAGTGAGCTGACAGCCCCCTGTTTTCATAGCAATGGATATGTATTCCTTCTTTTTTTTTAACTAGCCGTTTTGTTAGAATAAAACAGTACTTATTGGTAATGGTCAATACACACATTTTGTGCTTCTGAATTGCTTAATTTTAACACATGGCCTGAGTTTCATCTGATGAGGTATGCTTGGTCTAGCATGAAATGCTAAATGAATTGTTTACTACTTTACTTCTCATAAACTAAACCTTGTTTTTATGACATTCTATTTCATGCTTTTTTTAAAATTGAAAATGGAATATAGTTTTAAATTGTGTTCAGTATTCGTTGTGACTGACTGATTAGCATGCAAGATTCGTGACCAAAAGGGTGCGGGTTCGAATCCTAGCTTTGGATCAACTACTGGGTGTATCCCTGGGCAATGTACTTTATTCCAATTGCTTCAGCACTAAATAACCTAATTGTGTAGCTTTGCCATAAAACACCAAACCAAACCAATCTAGTTTGTTGATTTGTATCTGCTTGGTAAATATGCAGCAAAGATTCCTATCCTCTAAAACACAAAACTTTAATTTGATATGAAACTAATGGCGATCATAAGGCACCTTTATTGCAACAAGAGTCCCTTGAAGGGTCTGGGGGCAAAAAGAATTTCCAGGAATTGAACATAAGACCATTTCTTTCTTTTAACTGTCAAGTGTTGAAACTATCTCTGATATTCTTCAGCAATAACAAGAGTTTCAAATTAGCTGCTGTGGTACACATATTGGATGTCAGTTTGGCACCATTTTCATTTAGGACAAAGTTGACATCATTTGCATTCTTTTGGTGAAACCACATGTCATAATGATCATCCATTCTGGGGAGTAGTGACAACAAGATTTTTAAGACATTAAGACAGTCATCGTGGCAGCCATATTGGATGTATGACTGGCACCGTTTTCATTTAGGACTTGGTGAAAAACCCATCATAATGATCATCCATTCAGGGGGAGTAGTGACAATATTTTTAAGACAGTTGTCATGGCAGGTATATTGGATGTACAACTGGCACCATTTTCATTTAGGACCAACTAGGTATCATAAGAAGTCTATTTGTGAAAACCCCATGTTGATATAACCATCCATTTGGAGAGGAGTAGAGATAACAATATTTTCAAGATATGACTTTCCATTGAGGAGGCATAGTAATAACAAAGATTTTCAAGATGGCTGCTGTGGTGGACATACTGGATGTCAGATTGGTACCATTGTCATTTAAGACCAATTGTAAATAAATCATAAGAAGTCTTCTGCTGAAAACCCCACATCAATATGACTTTCTGTTCAAGTAGAGTTATGATAACAAGTTTTTTAAGATGGCTGCCATGGTGGCCATATTGGATGACAGATTGGCACCATTTTTATTTAGGACCTGCAGCTAGACATCATAAGAAGTCTTTTAGTGAAAACCCCATGTTGATATGACCATCCATTCAGGATGAGTAGCAACAAGATTTTCAAAATGGCTGCTGTTGCGGCCATATTCGATATCAGATTGGCACCATTTTTATTTAGGTCAAACTGTCTTTCTATCCTTACTAATTTCACAACATATCGATTTAATGCAGTGAGTGGAAATTATGGCTTCCAGATACTGTATAGATACGTTTGCATTTAAACAATATAAAATGCTTTACAATTCTTTTTTTGAAGGGTTAAAATAAAATGTGTAAAAGCGAACATTTTATTACCAGATAACAGAAATATCATTGATTTATCAAATAGCTTTGTTGATCTCTAGGAATGAAACACAGTAAGAAAATGTGGAGGGGGGAGGCTTCTTTATCATATGTGGCTAATTTTTCAGTGGGTCTTTAAATTCATAGTTCAGGACAACAACAAAATCCAGAAAAATTGGTCTCCACAAAAATTAGTGCTACTACAGTATCTAAAATAAAAGATAATGTTAAAAAATATAAAAAATTTCAAATATTGGGTCAAAATTTCTTATATAAACCACATTCTCTTCAGATTTTCTCTAGAGGTACATCATAAAGGGGGGAAATTGTCAGAAAATGGTGGAGAACTCAGTTACAGGCAAAACAGAACCATGCCAAAAACATTGATACCTTGATTGAATTATCTGCATAAGTTCAGTAAAAGAATGCTTGGAAAAAGAAACTTGTGAATGGTTTGGCCAACATGCCTTCCTCATAAATGAATATAATCGCTTTTAGCGTTTCCCACCTAGCCCCATTTGCTGGCAGCCCATAAAGTATTACTGTAGCCTCGCACCACTTAATGCTAGCCTTACTAAATGCAACCCTTATAATTTCCCTTTGCAAATGAAAATATGAATCACAGTCATCTTGCACCCTGCTATCTCGCACCTGCTAAGTCGCACCCAAATAAAGTTATGTCGCACCCAAATATAAAGTTATGTCACACCCAAATATATAGTCAAGTCGCACCCATATGTAATATATCATAAATTAAATTACTGTTACCATGTTATATGTTTTGCACTGCATTAGCCTTTATTAGTGTACTTTATTAATGGCCCTGGTCAATACCACTATAGTATGGGCCCGTTCCATTTCCATTCTGAATTGTACACCACCTTCGGTCTTCGAAAGCATTTACCTGGGTCAATTACTATCTAGCTGAGGATTATTAAATCCCTTTATATCTTTAAATATTTCAAATCAAGCCTTGTTCCATCTGCGCAAACTTTTTGAATTTGGAAAAATAAAGTTGTTAACGTTGAGTGCAATGTTAAAGAAATGCTATTTATAGCTCAAGCACAGCCTATTACACGTCGTAAGTTGCTTGGTTCCGACGCGGATCCTCGCGCAGGTAAAACTAAAGGTTGGTACATTTATACTATATAAAACATCCAGAACACCATCCACTATAATCAGTAACATAAAATAAAGACATGAATAACCATATTATTTTCAGCAAATTTCACACAAAAAAACCCTTTGCGATGTGGACTAAAAAGTGTAACCTGTACCCGTACCGGTACCAAAATCTCCATAGCAAAAACGTATTATCGTAGATAAATCTGGTAATTAATCATAAAACATAATATATTTGGCAGGAATACCGTTACATATGTAATGTTCAAGAAATATATATCTTTTTAATTTTGGTATCGTATTTTACCTGGAATAATGTGTATTCTGGGGACTAAAAAGTGTAACCCAAAACAAGACAAATTTATTACTGATGTCCCGGATCATGATATTATTTCAGTATACTTTATTTCTATAAACATATTAAAGCAGAAACAGTAATTAAACTATATGTATTTTTTATTGCAGAAGAATTTTTTAAAGTAAAAATTCAATTTTGAATAATTGTTTATATTTTCATAAAACAGGGTTAGAGGTTAGTTTCATTACCATTGCTTTTTTAATCATGGAACAGTCAGTGATGCCAGATGAATTTCTAGGTCTTGAAAACTTTGACAGAAACAAATTTAAGAGTTGATTGCACATGACATGACGACAGGAGACAGTAACTGTCTTCAACACTATACCATTGGCACTATGCGGAAATCAAGTCCTCAGTACGAGTACGGACGTGTATTGAGATGGTAACAACAAAAAATTTTAAAAAATAAAATAAAAAACTACCTTTCACACAATTACGCAAATGAATTTTTGCTTTGTTTACAGAAATATGATGAAGCAGTTACATGCACGAAATTAATTTTTAATTCAGAAGCTCGAGATGTAAGCTATGTGATCATTTCTTTTAATTGATTCTAGAATGTATATTTACCAGTGATAATTAACAATTTACACTTTTGTTTCCCTTATGTGATATACATTTCTGGATTACAAGAATGAGATATATCAAAGTACACATATGTTGAAATTGTGGTAACGTAGCTGACAAAACTGTTAACTCATTTTAGTCATCAAAAAATTGCCATACCATATACAACGAGCGGTAACGCAGCTTACAAAGAAGGTAACGTAAATTATATGTCACGAATTTACATTTTTCTTTCACCCCTCGTAGGCCACAGTGACCACTTTCTTCCTTGGTTTTTATTTTCGTAATTTTTCAAAATGGTTTAATCAGCAGATGTGTATATCTTGATGCTTGAATTAATAATGTCCCATAGCTTCTCATCCGGCATTGTGGCTTTGTCAATTTCATTCCAGTTTGATAAAGGGTATATGCATTATTGAAGTGTATTATCTTCCTGAAGCTCCGAGTAGATGAAAGAGCGCAAACCAAACTGAAGCTGTTTTTGATGTTGAACATGACCAACCAATGGAGTTAGAGGATGATGAAGCCTCATATTTAGATGCAAGACTGTCCATAGGAGCCTCCGATTTGGATGCTGTTGAAGATGATGTAGTAACATACGAAATTGTTGCTCAGTTATCAGAAAGAATGAAAGATAAGTTAGTCAACAGCAACGGCTTTTCATACAATGTTAAGCACAAAAATGCCTCTACTTCATACTGGCAATGTGTAGTAAGGAACAAGCACACCAAGTGTAAAGCTACAGTTTTAGAGAGAGGTGCTGGTACTTTTGAGCCAGGAACATACATTGTCATCCCATAAAACCTTTTTAGAAGACAGATCATAAAATAAATGCTGAAGTGTAAAAACGTGCTATTAATGAAGTCTACACGTCAGCTAAAACAATTGTAGATGAATGTGTTTTGGACCTACTACCTTTAAACATGCCCGTTCCAAAGGCGGATTATTTGGCGAGAGCAGCCAATAGATTGCGTCAAAAGAGCCGTCCTATTGATCCTACTGATCTAGAATTTGATCTAAATCTTGAGCACGTACCAGAGCTATTTCTCAAAAAAAGACAGTAAGTGCACAGATCAATGCCATTTGCTGTTTGCTACACACCAAATGCTGGAAATTTTACCAATGGCAAAAACATGGTATATAGATGCCACTTTCCATGTGGTTAAGCCATCATTTACCCAATTATTTAGTGTACATGCACTTGTAAAAAAAAGATAGAGAAATAAAACAAGTTCCCCTAGCTTTTGCGTTGATGTCGGTGAAAAGGAAGAAAAATTATAAAAAAGTACTAAAAGCTATTAAAAATATGATTCGTACTGAAGCAAAGATGAAAAAGGTGGTAGCCGACATTGAAGCTGCTATGTGGAAGGGAGTGTTGTCGGTTTTTCCAGAAGTTCAAATGCAAGGTTGTGTATTTCACTGGACCCAAGAGATTTGGAGGCAATGTGCGGAGATCGGCCTTCAGAAAGCTTATAAAGTAAACAATTCAATTTATGTTTTCATCAGGAAATTAAAGGCTCTACCATTTTTACCTCATGAATACATACAGCCAACCTTTGTTGCCCTGCAAGAAAAAATCATCCAAAACGGACCCTTAGCCGATCTATGTAGCTACATAGAAAGGCGATGGATAACAAAACCATTATTCACCCCTACTCGTTGGGCCATATATATGCAACCTGTTAGGACAAACAACGATGTTGAGGGGTGGCATCACAGGGTCAATTCAGCTGCAAGAATGGGGAAACTGCCACTCTACATGCTGATTAGCCTTTTATTTAAGAAGGCCCAATTTGTCAGCATTCAGCTGTGGCTCTTGTCTGAAGGGAAACTTAAGAGACAACAGAAATTTTTTTACAAAGAAATGCAAGCAAAATTGTTTCATTATTGGGACAAGTTTAACGACAGAAACATGACCATTTCGCAATTGTTGTCTGCTTGCAGCAATATAAATGGGCCTAATTTGCAGTAACTTTGAGAAAGATGGACTTATCAGTGATACAGTGAAGTGTGAGCTTTAATACTCTGCTGTTATCAGTGTTTCATTAATAACAGTGCTTCAAGCAACAGTTCTAATATTTTACAGGCTTGTTGTTCGGTTGGATTAAAAATGCGTGGATAAAATGAAATGTGCTTTCTGGAGGATTTACAATTTTCAATAATAGTTCTACTCGAATGAAGCATCGATTTGAATATGTATTATATTTAATTTTCATATACTACCTTTTTATTATTTTTTCTTTCATTTTAAGTATTACATTGTTTGAATGCCTTAAGTTTTTTTCCCATTTCTCTCTACCCTTACTTATTTGACATATCGATTTAAGGCAGTGAGTAAAAATTACAAACACGCATAAAAGCTGATATTTTATTACCAGATTACAATTGACGTTGATTTATGAAATACTACATTACGATATTCATTACAAAATACTTGTATCTACATTTGGAATGATTTGAAAATATTAAATTAAATATTACTCACTGCAAAGTGAAGTGTCCATCAATGTTGTTTACTATCGGGTGTTTACTAGTAAGCATATTGCTTTCATTTTCGTGCATATTTGCATTATATTTTGTGTTTTGTTTTATAAACACTGTTTTGTGTTTTCATGCAATATAAGTTTTGATTTGATTTATATTTCCCTTTTCATGTGTCAGATTTAATTCCCAAGTAATATTTCCTAAGTTTCAATTTATTTTCGAAATTCCTGTGAATATCGATAAAAAGAAACCAAAGTCGGTTTCCCTAGGTCAGCCTACTTTGAATATAAAAAATCTGCACACTTTAAAGGAATCCAAATTCGGCTTCCAGGGTCGGCTTGCTTTGAAATAAATTAATCTTTGTATATGTCGAAACAATGTGTTTATTACTCTCAACCAGGTGTGTTTATTCACCACCCAAGCTTCTATTTTTTGCCACCTATCATGATAATTGATGTATGCATGGTAAATAGCAGGATAGAATATCATACACAGCATTAATTGTCTTTAAGAATACTTTTTGTAACCAATGCTAGCGAAAGTATTGACATTTCCCTCACAGTGAATGTATTTCCTAATAATGATTTTTATTTACGAAATAGTGTTATATTGTTAACCTGGATATAATACACTCTTGGTTATTTTTCACCATACACCATGTGAATTGCTGGTGCCTTCAAGCAATCGGTTCTTTTAATTCTTTGTCGCTCTCTTTCAGTTGGATAACATATTCTAATAAAGTCAATAATATTTTAAATGAGTATCATTTTGGTATTGGTTTATACTGGGTGCGACATGACTTTAGCATTGGGTGCGACATGACTTTAGCATTGGGTGCGACACGACTTAAGCATTGGGTGCGACATAACTTTATTAGTGTGCGACTTGACCAGGGTGCATCTTGACCTGGGTGCGACATAACCAGGGTGCGACATGACCCGTTACCTGAAAATATTATACCTACGAAAATAGATAACTATTACATAGTAGGTCAAAAATTCTGCTGTACAAAAGAAATTCCGAGTCAGCGCTCAAATATTGTTACATATAGTCCTGCTTTACTAAATGAACTATATGTTCAATATCTTGCAGAAACAGTTGATACAAACCTACGTAAACGATACGCTTATTACTCGTTAACATATCTCTCTATCTATCTATCTCTCTGTATAGATCTCTGTATAGATCAGTGTTGTTTAGACGCACGGCGAAGGCAACACTAACTAAGCGTTCGACGCTCAGGCTACACACAGACTACGAACAAGCGCGCAAATTTCTGGATTCTCGCTGCTGTCGCTGCTGATCATTGCATTTGTTGTAGTCATCATCATCAGGCCCGAAATTTTATCAGCTGTTTTGGCTCCCCAACCGCCCCGTCCGCCCCCCCCCCCCTTCGCTAGTACGCAACAGGTTACAGCCAATCATTTTGAAATACAACCAAGTTTGAAATACAACCAATCAGTTAAAAGTTGATTTATAAGGAAATAAACAATCTCAATCCAAGTAAAAATGCATGATTAAATAATATACCTGTCACAGATGTAACGGATGCAGACTGTGTCTAGAAGACTCCTACTGCTCATATGGTCAATCTTTCTATTCTAAGTATTAATTTGCCTGATGAACTGAAGAAAGTAAGGGTAAATCGTTTCTATATAAAAAAAAAACAGAAAAAAAATCAGAAGTAGCAATTATAGGCCAGTAAACATTCTGAGCATCATATCTAAAATCCTTGAGAATGCAGACTGCATCCAATAGGAAGCATACTTAGTTCAAAACAATATTCTGCATGAATATCAGTCTGATTTTATGTATTCCTATTCTACAGATAGATGCACGCATAATTTATTTGACATACTACATCAAAATACAGACTTCTAAAGGTTTACACACTGGTACGATCGTGTTAGATTTATAACAGGCATTTGACACAGTGAATCATTGCATTGTCTGCAAGAAATTATCTGATACGGAGCAAATTATGTTGATTGGTTTAAATCATACTTATCGAACCGACTCCAAATTGTTGATAAACATGAAACAATGTCAGAAACCATGTATGTAACCAGTTGAGTACCTAGGGTGATATCCTGAGTACCCTTCTCTTCCTTTCTTACATAAATTACACGGTTATACTCATCAATTCTGACTGTAAATAACTTGTGTTGCTGATGACAGCACCAGTGACGGCGCGAAGATTCGAGGCGCCTGGGGACAATGTTTTTTTTTCTTTTTTTGGCGCGCCTTCTTTGCCTTCTTTGCAACAGAGAACAGTGTTTATGTCAGTTGCCAACCTCCCTCCTCCTCCTCCTCCCCCCCCCTCCACCAAATATAAGTTTTGTGAGGAATTGCCCCGGTTACACTAAGGTGAAATACTACAGAAATGTCAGCTGCCCCCCACCCCCAAAGCTCCTGACGGGGTCCCCTTCGCCTGGCTCCTGGGGGAAATTCTCCCCCCCCCAACCCCCTCGCGCCTCCACTGGACAGCACAATACTCTTTTCACACCAAAATACTAATTTCAAATCTCCGAAACTGGGACAAGAACGTGAATCCTGTAATCAGTGGTTAATCGAAAATAAACTATAATTTCATCTTGGTAAAAAAGAATGTTTTCTTTTTTCGGTTCAAGAAGCAAACTTAAAAATATAAAAGATTTTAGTGTTGAATGTAGTGGTCGTGACATCAAGTCACAAAAATCAGTCAAATATTTAGGACTTACTTTGGATCAATATTTAGCTGGAGAGACACTAGCAAATGGTATTGTGAAGAAAGTTAATTATAGGTTTAAGTCAAGGTAAGTTTTGGAATAAACACTTTAAAAAATCCATGTACTCTGTGTTGATTCAAAGCCAGTTAGATTAGCATTGTTCCTCGTGATTTTCTGGACTCGGTCAGTATTCGAAAAACAAACTTCAGACTGCTCAAAATAAAACAATTCGATTTATAACAAATATTTGAACCAAGAGTCACGATTCGTCAATCAATTCTTTCAAGTGTTGGAATGGTACCTGTGGAAAACAAAGATAACCAACTTTGGCGAAATCATGTATACAACACTGTAACAGTTGTCCAGCATAATTATCTCGTAATTTCCTTAAGGTGTCAGACCACCATAATTGTAATATCAGAAGCAATATTTATAACTTTGTTGTACCCAGTGTAAATAGCGTTCCTCTTCAATCTTTTTTTATAATGCAATTAAAGATTGGAATACCTCATTACAGAATAATAATAAAAGTATTACAAACAAAAACAGATTAAAAACTGCCGTAAAGTCTAACTTAACTGAACAAGCTGACATTACTGAAGAAAAGATTTCATCTGAAATCAATAATAGAGAAAATAACTTTTTTCAGTAATGTCAGCTTGTTCAGTTAAGTTAGAAAGGCATTTAATCTATTATTGATGTCAGATGATTGCCTTTTGTTTCAATAAATAATACCATTTTTCAACAAATAATACACTGAATTACACCTATTTTACCGTAGGAGGATTGGTCCATATTTCATCCCATTATCGTCCACCTTATACTTTTGTCATTTGGTTGACTTGTTTGTGTTGTTTTATTTTATTGTCATTGAATTATGTATATTGTTTTATATGGTTGTAATCATTTAAATATACCGTACTGCTTATTTTCTTATATGTCATTATTAAAGCTTTTGGCATCAAAATCTTGAACCACAGTTATTACCCCATCGGAAATAAGCCCAATAAAGGTTTAATAGGGAATTCTAGGTTCATGCCTTGTTTTTCTTGTGTAATGTGTACCTCGTTTGTATAATGTGTTTGCGTGTATTATTGTATATGTATTGTCCTAAATGTTATCTGTGCCTATTATACCGTTTTTATGTTACTTTACGTATTTTTATGTCGTGTATCGAAATTTGGATGTAGTACATGTTGATTTTACCAAATAAATACTTCTAATACTAAGCTGAAACTGTTAAGAATCCATATTCATAAACTCTCCTCGTGTATAGTCATGTACAGTCAGGTTTTGTCTGTTTCGTATAAATGTTTAAACCAGAGGACTATGTGGCACAGAGAAATAATGAACGTTTGGATTGAATATTAGTTTTGTCTTCTTTTTGTACCTTTTATTTGTGGACACCTCTCGGACGTCTAGCTATATAAGCTAAGAGGCCTTTAAGGTGACCCCCTTGGTTCCAAATATTGTAAAAAAAAAAATTTATATATCAGTTTGTGTCCCCCGAAGGTCTGTTGTTGTGGGTTATTTGAAAAAAATCAAATAGAATTTTGATAAAAATGTATTTAGATATATTTTTTATTATGGTTTCTTGACGTTATATTTTTTTATGAGGCGTACTTGTTTAGGTTCTCGTTTCCAGCTCCACATTCGTTCTACCTCTCGGTCTAAAGATATATTTAATTTATGACATGTACTCCCCTCCTCAGACATTACACCTTGTGGCTGGTTTTCATGCCATGTAACCCCAGACTTGTGATCCTTGCTAGGGATTCTTATTGTCCAATGTACGTTATATGTATTAGTGCTATATTGTGTCATGTTATGCTATAATCTAATGTTTTTGTTTGGACAGCATTAAAGGTCAAATCTTCTCTGAGTTGTTATTTATTTTATAAAAAGAAAAAATATTTTATTATATGGGTCTCGACAGGGTTGCTCTTCCGTCTCTCTGGATTGACTGTTATACGTCTCTTTAGACTGGCTGCTATACGTCCTTCTTGGTGGCTGTTCTTCTTCCAGTGATGTTTTTATTGGTTTTATTTTAGAAAAAAAGAATTATTTTATTAAGTTGACCTATGGAGAACATGCAAATTTATTATTCCGCTTATAAAAATAAAAAACAAGAAATTAGAAAAAGAACGATATTCTCTTGTTATATATGTCCATGTTCTGCGTTTCTGTACAGGTGTGACTCCTTCCTTCTTGTGGGAAGAGAAACAGCTTCCTGCCTCTCCCCCTCCGACAGTTTGAAGCGCTCCCTTTGTTTATTTTGTTTTTATTTCCTTATTTACTTGTCCTCCTTCTCTTGACTCGATAGGTTGAGTTTTTATGCTTTATGGCGCGGACTTCAAAGAGGACACCCACCTAGAGACTATATAAGAGCACCGTGTTTGTGACCTTTCTCGGAGATCCAGCAGCAATCAGCAGCCAGCCGTGGAGCAGAGCAGGTGGGACAGAGCAGAGCCTCTGTGGATGAGGAGGGGAGGAGATATTGTTGATCCGTGCAGCTATGAACACTCAACTACAAATACTGGAAGTCTTGGGCCAAGCTACTACATACGGACCAATGGATATTTACTGTCGACCTACTCCCCCGCCACACATGCCGACTAAGTGGAGCAGCATGCAACAGAGCAGAGCGAGCTACCATGAGGGCACGGTGGCAGAGCGAGAGAGTACAGCAGGCCTGGAACCTAACCTTATGTGGGGATACCATGCATCCCTGGATAGGATTAAAGAGTGACCATCAAAAACCAGCGCCAAGAATGAACCCACCACAGAGGGGAAACCAAGCAGCTGGAGAGCGGTACGTAAAGAACTTGCCATCCCTAGCTCCGAAATGAACCCCACCACTACAGGAAGAGAAAGGGACCCGAAATCAGAATGGCTGACACAGCAGCTCAAAACAGTTAAACCGGATACGAACCTGGAGGCCTGCATTGACGCAGTCAAGTTGCAGTACCACCAGGCAGACGTACCGGGGACCAGATGCTGATAATCAATTTGTTTGACTGTATGGGTTTTCCTTTTGAAATTTTGAAAAACCCCTTTCGATTATAGTCTTTTATAACACAAATTTTTATCCATTTTGAACCACCGTCTACAAATATCGCTATGAAATTAGAAATGTGTGCGATACTAAAATGATATGAGTAACTTTACTCAAAGATTAGTAATGTTTTGGAAAAAATATGTACACTATGTACGCAAAATTTACACCTGAATGAATCGCATTAAATAAAGAAATTTGAAACTTGAATATTGTCATAATCAAACATGTGGCTAAAACATAATTGGTTTTAGGGACAGCCCGATTTAGCTAACTGGACAGAATTTGACCATGTACGATCTTGGCATTTCAGTACTTTCGTTCCGCTTCGCGCCTCTCTTGCTGAGTCCGTGCAGCCCACCTCTTTCCAGACATGCAAATTAAGTAGCACGCTTGGCGTGCGATAATGTGTCGAATGTGCTTACAGCCGGTAGCCCACTCGACGAATAATTAAATAGTGTGCTGTACAAATACCTTAATCCCCTTGATGGGGTGTATACTCGTACAAGGCAAACTTGCCGCACACGAGTCTAATTCAAATAAATCAAATGCCATTTCTCACTCCCACGATGCTGCTCTATGTGTGTGGATATAGTATTATCTCCAGGTTTAGTAGGTTTATAGAAGTTTCCAGGAGGCATGGGCCTCCTAATTTGGAGGTGAATTTCCACGGGATACCGGGTGTCCGTGTCCATCATTTGTACTGCCTTTCTTCGTCCTGGGGCCGATCCCCGACCTCGTCTATCTCCAAATCGGAGCAAACGACATCGGTGTGATACATCCGGACAAGACATTGAACACCATTTTGCATTTGTGTAATTATTTTCTTCAGCTCGCGGTACGTAAAGTTTTCGTGGGTTCGTCCCTACCACGTTCAAATCCACGCTACGTATCCCGTCGCCATTATATGCGGCTCACTGCCCGCATCAATTTTTCTTTATTCTCTATTTTAAATTCTAATCCTAATATTTTATTTTGCCATCATGTTTGTTTCCGGTCGAATTTATTGTGTCATGATGGTGTTCATCTTCAGATAGAGGAAATTCGTGGCTTTTCCTCCATATCCTGTCACGCGTTCATCCTTTCCTCATTTAAAACTTCGATAGGCTTAAAATTTGAAGAAAAAAAATTGTCCAAAATACACACCGAAAGTATTCAAAAAAGGATTAAGTGTCCAATAGACCCATATGTTTGGGTCTTACAAGAAAAGAAGAAAATTATCTTTAACATCATTTTGGAGTTCGGCTTGCAAATTTCATCCGTGCGGACGTGATTGAAAACATGTATTCTTTTGTCTTTTGACAGATTTATTTTATATCTTTGGATTCGGATTGCAATTTACAATCACGTGGACGTGATTGAAAACTTCAGTTTATGTCTGTGGAGAAAGAAAAAGAAAAAGCAAGAGAAAAAGGTTGTGTTTTATGTTCAGGTTTGCGTGTTGATATCGGGAAAATATTTGATTAGTAAATGGTATGTTCCTACTTCTGTTTCTTGATCTAAGTCTATTTCTGTCCCTGCTTCTTGCAGCAGGTTCTCGCCAGTTATGGCGACCTTTTCTGCATAGGTTTGTGTAACTTTTTTTGATTGCGGATTAGGGCAGTCTCTGGGAATATGACCCGTTTGCTGGCACCGTGTACATTTACGATGCTTAAGGCATCACTTATACTAGGTGCGCAACAGAAAACCCAATACATAGATAAAGGTAGGGACATTTTCTGCCTTCTCCACTGGAACTGTCACTATTCTTACACCTGATTTGACGGACGGAAAACCCCAAATAGTTGCAATTCTTTGTTTTGTTACCTTTACTTGCAATTTTCTTTCCATTATTGGATTAATACTTCCTTCGCTACATCGATAGGCAGGCCCTACACATGAATTTCGATCGTTTTGGATTCTACGATCCTCTGAATCGGTGGCGCTGCCTTTATCCTTACCGGTACTTTTTTCCATTGATTTTTGGTTTGGTCTGGTGCTTTACGGCACAGCAACACAAGTAGGTTATGCAGTGCCGAGGCAATTGGAGTAAAGTGCCTTGCCCAAGGATACACCACGGTAGCTGACCCAGGCTGATCCGATGGTAGGATACGAACCCGCACTTTCATTACCGGCTGGATATCTTCATCAGGAAACTATTCACCTTTCAACTGCGACTAGTGGATACATCGCACGTTTAGAACTGGTAAGATTTGTACTAATTGTTACAAATTGTTCAGAAGTTAAAATATTGTGTTGATTATGGACTCATTAATGGCATGAGATAACAAAAGTATTTTTTAACTTATTACGAAAACACGTGCAAAATATCATATTAGTCATGACTTCAACTTTTGCATATTAAGTCAGTCAATTTAGCATATTGATCGAGTAATATGACAAGGAGAAAACACGGGTACTGTAAGATATGTCCTCACTTTGTGAGATATCACAAGGTATGCATCATTTTAGAGTTGTCCTCATTCTGTAAGATATCAAAAGGTATGCATCATTTTATATTTTGTCCTCACTCAGTGATATATCACAAGGCATGAATCATTTTAGAGTTTGTCTTCATTCTGTGAGATATCTAGAGATGCAAGTATATTTTAACTCTTACCGGTACGGTGCCAACCCCGTCTTTCCGGTATGACTGTACTGGCAATAAATATCTTAACGGTATGGGGTACCTACCGTACCGGCTTACTTGCACCACTGGAGATATCACAAAGTATGCATATTTCTAGACTTTGGCCTGACTCTGTGAGATATCACAAGGTATGCATCATTTATAGTAATTGTACGCTTGCCGGTACTTTGTGAGATATTACATGTATCCAACACTGAATATTACAAATTATTTTAGTAAATAATTATAATTACACTAAATTCATTTAGTGGATATTTGTAATTAAAGTAAATAATTAAAACATAAATATTCATGTCCTTATATGATTTCTTACATTAGAATATGTCACAGCGATGCAGAACGAGTTTTGAAACCTGTGTGACCGTGCATCACACAGTGAATAGAGCTCGAGAGATGACCGATGTCCGCCTTAGAATGAAACCTTAGTACTTTTTGTAAGCGTCCAAAAGACTTGATAGTACGGTGAAAATGTTCGTTCGCAAATATCTAGACGTCTTTGACACGCTCTTGCAAACTATAAACATGGGTGGATACAAAGATGTAAATTTATATTTAATATATGCCATAGAAATTGTTGGTTGTGTTACATCTCCTATCATATATAGTTTATGGGTTTTTACCATAAAATCTATCCTTACACCGATTCAGCATATTGTGGCGCCGTTTGCTAAATTCAAAAGTTTGATGTATACGTATTAATGACACGAAAGAAATAAGTTAAGTGTGTTTGAGGGTACTCGATATATCTCTCTAGTTCATCTTAGACTTTTTCAAAATGTAAACATCCGTAAGTTTCAATGATATACAGGCGAATCCCTAGATCAGTAGACATCAGGATTGGCTCTAGCACAGGGGTGTCAAACTCATTTGCTATGGCGGGCCAGATTTGATATAAATAATAATAATAAATAATGAGTCTGGCGCCCCTGCTCTAGCATCATTACACAAGCTAGTTTATATTATAATAACTAGCAAGTTTTGAACATGAATCCGATTATGATTGCTGTGTTACAATAATAATTAATTAATATGAGTCGGAGTATTGTCAATTAAATGAATATGGAAGAGTTGTATATTCACTGCAAAGATTTTTTATACAAAATACACAAGCATTTTTAGTTTCCTTCACAAGTTTACTGCCAGGTTTCCACTGATGGCATTCATTGTGATTTTTAAGTTTCGCACATAACAGGCTCTCAATAGTTTTCTAGTCCAGATTTCCCCTATGGGAAGGTGGTCTGCATGTATTGGGTGATATCATTTCTTCCCCTATATACTACATACTTGCCATATTCCCAGACAGTGTTGGGTTTTTTTTGAGACTCAAAAAGTGTATTTTGTGGTCCCAAGGGGGGTCAGTGCATGTGACCCCCCAAAAGCAACATCCAAATGAGAATTCTCTATCTTTTCAAATGAGTGTATAGTAAACGACTAGAAATTTAAATCTGAATAAAAGAAAATATCATCTGTTTTCTCAGAAGCATTTAATATACTTACAAACCCCAAAAATGGTATACTTAGCTTTGTCAAATAACATCACCATAAACATGGTCACAACCTCACAGACATTAAATACAAAACTACACCAATTTACTGTCTTTAAAATCCATTGGACAGTGGAATGTAGTTTAAATTATATGCAGTCTTTGCTGCTTTCAATAGTTCATTACTTGGTTTGACGGTAATGCAAGTGTCGTTTGTGTTCACAGATATGCCTTCACTTTTCCTTTGCAAATGTGTATCCATGTCTATGTTGGCGCAGGCAATGTCCAAAGTCACTAAAAGTGATAAAACCTGTAAGATGGTAATGAATATCCATTTCAAAACAATGAATATGGCAATGAAAACATTCAAGGCTTGTGGTAGTCGACCGAGTTGCTAAAGTCTTTGACCACCACTATTGTAATGTATATTTTCGAGGTTAAAGTCACACCTATGGCAGCGAAGATTTAATTTATTCTCAGGTTGAATTAATGAAAAAAGGTACTAATTTATGCAAATACACAATTTGTCATTTGATTAATGATTTAATACTTTTAAATTATTAAAATTCCATGGTGCAGTTCATTTTAGGTTAACCAGATATTCAAACATGTTAATGTTTACACGAGTTACTTGATCGCATGATAAAATGTTTATTGCAATCATGTAGATGTCCAAGGAAAATACCAGACAGTTAAGGTGGCAAAACTGTCGAAGCAAATAAGATTATCTAATTTTTTTAGCACTTTTATTGCATTATGTACTACAATTTTACTTTGTCCCTTTAAAATGTGTGTCCCCCAAATCTGGAGGGTGAATGACACAATGTCCCCTGACCTTTGGATCCTAGGTGCAACATGCATTAGAGATTGAATGGCGCTGTTGTTCAGCCTACCAAAATAATCATGTTTTGAATTTTATATATGGAGTAAAAATCAGACTTCAAGGAAACGTTGCCACTGATCACAAACTTTAATAAGATGGCTTCAACATTCTCATTCAATGCAGTCAGTGATGTGTAATAAAACATATGTTTTTCAACACCTATCTGTTTGATGTACATAACTTCAGACAAATTGGGTTGTTCCACTTAGTGTACTTTACCTATGCAAATTAGTCTAATGGGCTCTCCCTCTGCAGTGCACAAAGGAATTGACATGACACATCACCCAAGCTATTGTGAGCCAATTCAGTAAATCTCTGAAAGGTGTCTGTTTATCTTTGACCGCCTTACATTTTAATTGCCTCTAAACCAGCCATATAAACTGGCCCGATGATAGTTTTACATGAGCTCTGAGCAAGACTGTTTACTGTTTATACATACCACAGGCTACGGGCATATATCAATGTGGCCAAGAAATGTTCATTTTTTTTGTGTTTTTGTGTGGGAAATTTTTTTCTGCTAAGATTGCTGAAAATCTTGTTTTTCAAACACGACCATGTCGGGGGTTTGGGAGTCCAAAATCGTGTTTTTCGCATGACACATCATGCTATGGCATGTATGATACTATCTTAAAATCCACTTTGCAAGAAACACAAAATGCAAATTCTGGAACTTTGCTCCTCATCTACACTGACTTAAACTCTGATTTCCAAGCAATGTTGAACTTGTAATACTTTTCAGCTGATGATTTGTTAGCATTGAGAGAAAGCTCACATTTCATCATTTTGACATTAATTAACCCTTAAACTGTTTAGTATTCCTCTTAAAACATCTTGAGAAACACAGTAACAATTAAACAATACAACAAATCAAAATGCTTATGCAAATATTCAGTTGAAATAAGTTTTAATCAGGCTATCCTTTTTATCTCACCTCCACCAAAGGTCTGCTGATTTTTAATTAAGGACTCGCAATCAGTTATGGACCACCTTTGATCCCTTTATTACTTATAACACCGCAATAAATATCCTGCCATTGGCATTACATTTTAAAATTACAACAATAAGGTAATCAATTTACAACTTGTTGTGCACATGTCAACTGTTGTGTAACAATTTCTAATTGGATTACTTGGCACACCATTGCACTGGTTGTTGCTCTGGTAGAACAGTTCCAGTCGCAAGTAGATTGGTTCTGGCTGGGGTTTTTTATTGTGAAAAAAAATCTTGTAATTTTCGAAAGTAGTAGATTTCAACCATAAGGCAGTAGGTGTGGTAGATGCCCTTAAAAATGATATTTTTGTCCTACTGCCAGGAGACTCACATATATGGGTGTGAATAATTGTTGAAATAGGATGGGCTTTGAAGAAAGTAGGAGGGGAGAAATTTGGGAATTGTAAAAATCTATAGCTCACTCATGTTCGACCATCAAAGCGCTTCTCAGAGCCCAAATGAGATTGCATAATGGCTGATACTCAACTGGCAAATTGTCAGAGTTTTTTTGACTTTCTTTGCTTTCAGTCATGTGATAGCTGATTGACAGATGCTGCATGCAGCATGTGGCCTTGAGATCAGTTTCATATGGGTGCAATTGCAACTTGAGCATCTTCCCAAGTGTCTCAACAGTACTGACTTTTGACACATCTATGAGTGCCTAGAACTGATGTCAATTTCCTCCATCTATGGCCTGGTTTTAATGACATCAGGAGCTATTGTTGCCTCACTTATGGGGATGACATAATTTGATGCAGGAAATGACTCACAATGAATACACAGAAAAATTGTGGCGCAAAATACAAGTCTCAATCGATGATTAATTGCAATGAATGAGTTTAAAATATTTTATGAAAAGACCTTCAATAATACCTTTGCAACATTATTGAAGTATATAATATGATCAGTACTGGAAACTTAGGCCCTAATCTTGATGACAGCATGAAGGCAGAATGAGGCATCACTTCGAAGTATTGTGATATAGAACTCCCATATCATCAACACATCCTTCCAATTGTCACATTCTGTGATAGATATTTGAATAGTCAGTCTTTATTTGAGAAAATCTCTGCCATTGGCTGGGAAAGGCTTGGGGATTGTTGGGAAATGTGTATCCTTATCAATAATTGTAACATACCGATCTAGACATGTAGACTGGGCTCGATCTCCATTTCCAGCAGGTGAAAACATTTGGTTTACTTGGGTCTTATCCTTCACATTACCTTGAAATTCTCACATTCTGCTTTCATAAAATTTCTCCAAATTCATCCTGGAAAATCTTGATGATAAATGTCAAATTTTTTTTTTTCTTTCCACAAATATTTAGTTATAAATCATAATGGCAGTCTACAAGGATTTTTACTCATTATCAAAGTCAAAAGCTAAAGGGATAATAAGCAAGTCAGTCACCTCTTCGAATAAGCACCTTCTGGTTGGTTTAATTCCAGGAATGACATAATAGTAAACTTCTTACAGCTGAAACTAATACCAAATTTTTCTATTTGAATATTCATTTAATGTATTTAGATAGGATTCAGATATTTGTAGATGTTAATAAAGGTATCAAATCCATCCACATTTCTTTGGCTACTTTTGTATTTATTGACTGCATTCCCCGCCATTACCTGCCAGGCAGCATTGAATACATTGTGAACTAAATGTAATCAAATTAAATTTTTTGGATTGTGAGTAAATTTGTTGAGGATTAAGACAGCATTGAAAATACTGTGAACTCAGTCATCTAAATCTAGTTAAATGGCATTTTAGGGGACCTGATTAGGAGTCTTATTAAAAATTAACTGAATGTTGGAGTTATTTTCCCTATTTATCTTCAAACTCAGTATGACCATAAACATTCCTTAAGTGCTTCAGATGGACCATGAAAAAGTGTAGAAAAGAAACTTGATTACCAGTTCAGTTAAAATATGGAGACAATATCTCAAAAATGTCTCTGGGAAGTGATTTGTTACAATGAAAATCACATGGACATGTGGGCAATTTAATATAATTAAATATGTGTATGTTAGTTGCATGTCTCCAGAATTTGCCATATACATCAGACATATTGGATGGGACTGTCTTTTGTACCTGCAGACTATAAAATACCTAAATCAGACTTTTGGATTTTATGCAAAGCCATAAGAAACTCATATTCAATCTGGATAAATAATTGTTGTAACTGAAAACCATACATAGGTATTGACCTCATATTATATGTAAGATGTACTGTTTGGGAGTTGACCAATCAATTTCACGGGTAAAGTGGGATTCTCACAATAAGTTGAGCCATTTCAAAATGACATGGGCAAAAAAACTGAAATAATCCCTGCATGTCTTTGTACTAATGCACAGCAAAAACAGAGCAGCAAGCTTTATTGTAACAGCAAACTCCTCAACCCTCCAACTTAAATAGTTCTGTTCCAAAGTCATATCAACTGGCCAATGTACTTTTAATAAAATAAAGAAAAGGATAGTGTCAGATTTTAAGTGTATAGATAATTCCATAGGTGTGTAATGACTTCAGAACTTGAAAAAAAAAATGTGGAAATATATTGGAGTTAACTTTCAGAGGTAAGATGATTTGGGGCTGGGGGGTGGTAATGGTGAAGGTCCTGGAAGCAGGGACTGGCACTATCAATTTTTAATTACTTATATAACACTTGAGTAAATGTATTTTCTGTATTTTACCCACATCTATACTAGAGAAAGCAATGTAAGTTTTAAATTGCTAACATTCAGTTAAGAAATATATGTAATAGCAGTTGTGAATCAAACACCTAATTCATTTTCCTCAGGTTAAGATAGCATCTTGTAGTAAGCAGTCAGTTTGAGCTTTGTTGGATTAGTCACTCTGATATCTTGTGATTAGTATAGGGTATGCATCTTAAATGAATAATACCTCATGAAGGTTAAAACCCAGCATTTAGTGTCGATGTTTTCCTCAGGTGTGTGTTTTGAAGAAATAAGTGTTATGCAAAACTTCCCAGTTGTAGTGCACAGACTAGCAACTGAGTGAAGGAGACCCTCTGCTCTCATTTTCTAAGTAGTAAATATTGTCTGCATGAAAAGACCAGGAAACATGTTCCAGATTTTAAAGTAACTCGTATCCCACTGTTATATCTTTATTTTTATTGTTGTATTGTTACTTATAACTTTTGGCATCAATAATAGCAAGATTTGTTGTAGTGGGGAATTGCTGTATTAAACAAATTCTTAAATGTGCACTCAACGTCGGCTTCTGGGTACAGAATGAAATACTGCTTAATTATTTTAGGACTACAATGTTTTTCTTGTTTTTTTGTAGTTATAGACAAGAAACAATGTCAAAGAGAAAAGCCACTCTTGATACTGCCACTGCTGGACCTTCCTCAAAACGTCGACAAACGTCACATGAGTCGGAGGAAGAATCTGATAATGATAGCCGACTCAACTTGACTCAGAGGGCAGATTTCAAAACTCAGCCAGTAAGTAGAATAGTCATTTGCAAATTTTTGTATTGTCTCTTGATTCATAGTGGTTGAAATTGTATTAACAATACAGACACTAGTGTCTATTTTGGAACTGAAAATTGGGGCATTCATGCCTCCCCATTTGAAAAGAAAGATTTTCTACAGGGTGGGTGGGTGATTCATCGAAGTGAACAAAGTAGGGTTTGCAAATATTTTGCATGATTTTGAGACTTTGGTTGATCTTTTGGCAATTTGTGTAAAATTATCAAAATGGAATTGCCAATGTACCAAACATTTAGCATTTTGGTATGGCTTTTGACAGAGGAAAATGTAAGACAGGAATGCAAAGAAACACATTATTTATGGGCTGTATTTTCAAAAATGTTTTACAAGTGGTAATTAGAGGTGATAGTATGCATGCACATTTGGATACACATGGATTGTTTTAAAAAAAATGGTTACTGTGATCTATTTTCTATATTCTGATGTCACTGAAAGATTACATACAGTAGTTTCAATACTGTTTCACTTTAAGTCATTACACTTGCAGCGTGGTTGCATCTTGGAATGAACACGTGTCATGTCCCAGTATAAATTACCATTACCTACTCTGAACAGGTGGCCTATCTGCATAAGCATGGTGATGCCGGCAGCATCAGGGACATCAACAATGTTAAAGTTTTTTAAAGTAACATATCCTTCACATCAGTTGCTGCATTCAAGTGAAACTCTTGGATAATATCACTGATTTAAGTATTATTGTGAATAAGGCTAAAATTTATGCCAAGATATGCTTCCTGTCTCACCTGTTTAAGCATCATGGTGAATAAGGCAAAAGTTTATGTCAAGATATGCTTCCTGTCTCACCTGTTTAAGTATCATAGTGAATAAGGCAAAAGTTTATGCCAAGATATGCTTCCTGTCTCACCTGTTTAAGTATCATGGTGAATAAGGCTAAAGTTTATGCCAAAATATGCTTCCTGTCTCACCTGTTTAAGCATCATGGCAAATAAGGCAAAAGTTTATGCCAAGATATGCTTCCTGTCTCACCTGTTTAAGCATCATGGTGAATAAGGCTAAAGTTTATGCCAAAATATGCTTACTGTCTCACCTGTTTAAGTATCATAGTAAATAAGGCAAAAGTTTATGCCAAGATATGCTTCCTGTCTCACCTGTTTAAGCATCATGGTGAATAAGGCTAAAGTTTATGCCAAAATATGCTTCCTGTCTCACCTGTTTAAGCATCATGGTGAATAAGGCTAAAGTTTATGCCAAGATATGCTTCCTGTCTCACCTGTTTAAGCATCATGGTGAATAAGGCTAAAGTTTATGCCAAGATATGCTTGGAGTTTCTGTCTATTTAAGCATCATTGTGAATACAGCAAATGATGTAGAACGTGTGTGACTTTCAAACATTTAAACCTGTTTAAAACATTTAAAGTTTATGCCAAGATATGCTTGGAGTTCCTGTCTGTTTAAGCATCATGGTGAATGTAAAGTTTTGCATTAAAGGTTTTTCTACATCAACTGAAACTTTATGCTAAATCATTGTGTACAATGTTCAAGTTTTTTGTTTAAATGTTTGAAAGTTACATATCTTTTGCATTTGTTTCTGCATTCAACTGAAATTTTTTTTTAATATTACAGTAGGTCTAAAGTTTATACACTGATATGAAAAGAGTTCCTGTCTTGCCTGCAAAACCAGAAAGCATGTTTCATCATTGTAGACAGTGTTAAAGTTTTGTGTTAAAATGTTTGAAAGTCACACACGTTCGACATCATTTGCTGTATTCAACTCAAAATTCAGGATACCGTAATCACGGTAAGTCTTGGGACACGAAAAAATAATAATTTTTTTTTGTGTCCCAAGACTTATATGCCTTTAAAATATATAACATTTTCGGTGTCCCAAAACTTGTAGACACAAAAAAAAATGTAAAGACAAAATTGGGAAGATCGCCATACGTCACACAGCAGTGACCAGCTCGTTCAGTTACCACGTCTTTCGTCAATAAACTGCTATACACTACTATGATTGTTTATGTTATTATTTTGCATGTGCATATTTTCCGATTTCTCCAACATGATTTTAAAAAAAGGTAAATAAAGACTTCATAATTCACGGGCCGCTTACATTTACGGGAAAACCTGTACTATAGTGTACAGTACTTACACATGGCAAATCGTACTTGGCGTCACTTATATCCTTGTTTATTCCCAAAAATATTCGATGCAGATTTTGCTTTATTCATCATTTTTACCAAATCGCATTCTTCCAGATTACATTTCAGCTACACGTTCATTGCTGTTTCATTTATTTGTATTCACGCGCTCAACAGTTACTGTTTTTCAGTGGTATAAGCGATCCTACAAACTGATGTAATCTATATGAAAAGGCACGCGTGTTTAGGGGGTGCTCTACAGATAATACATGCTTCTGAGTGAGTGACAGGTGTAAGATGAAGTATTTTGCATTTGCAACATGCACAATGGAGAGAATGTTGGCATACCTCTATGTTACTTTCATGTACTGTGGCTGAAATTTCTTTACATATTGTACTTGTGGAAACTGGACATGATCTAAGCACACAGCGGACAAAATGGCCGCTCCAAAGTACTCGAAAAATCAGCCTGAATTAGTTAAAAGTGCACTATTTTCAGCAGTTATTAAAATAGGAAAACGAATTTTGCCAGAGCAGACAATACCAGCCTCTGAAAGTACTATGAATGAATTAAAAAATATCCAAAAAGTAAAAAAAGTTATCGGCTCTTTTTTTTTTTATTTACCTTTGAAGTCCAGGAAGTGAAAATGACCAAGCGGAGCTAGCAGTTTTTTGAGAGATGCACATCTTAAGTAAGACCAAGCTGTATACTCTATAACCCAAATTTCACCCATCAATCATACACCAAAATAAAGGGAATTCAAAGTTCTTTTAACAATACCTAAGATATACAAGGTCTTTTTTAAATAGCCAGGACAGCCAGTGAGGAAACCCTGGCTAATTCTTTTTCTTTAAATTTCTAACCCTATGCAAAGTACGAAACTGGAGAGCGCCACCTTAATTTTATAAAACACATAACCAGCATAAATTCAAATAACTTGTCATATATAATATATGTTAAAATTCTGAATATAGATCGATTAAGAGCATCATTGATCCATTTTAGTTTAGTGTTTCGGCTTCACAAAATGATAATTTTCCACGCATTATTCATTCAACTTTTGATTTTGGCAAGCTGGTTGTTTTGGCGTCTCCTTTGTTTATAATTGGCGGATTTGTCTTTTGTTTTCCGACAGCCATTCAGGCCAGCTAATTGTTAAAACCCTGAAATTGGCTTGGGTAAAGAGGAATTTTGTCCGGCGGCAATGCCGGTACTTTGATGTGTGATTGGCTTCTACTGCGTAATATTAGCACGATTACCGTAACTGAGTAAACATGGCTTATTTAAGGTCGCTTACATCAAAGCAAACTACCACGGATTAGTTCTTAAACTTCTTTATCGTATTTTAAAGATATTATTTAACTTTAGTGCAGTGGTGCCTATGATTCGAATCAAATATATGTACTTCATTCATCTCAAGTAAAATCTTCAATGTGCACGTGGTGACGCCATGATGTAAACATGTGTACAATAAATGCTAGAGTTGAAATAAACACCATTTTCATTGTTCTCATCCTGGTATCACATTGTAATGATTTAGGTATTTCCATTTTCAGGGAAAAAAAACTCCCCAATAATTACAGGTGTCTTTCGACAATTTTAATGCAATAATGCATAAACTGACAATAGTAAACTAGGGCACAATAGGGAGAAGTTATTGTTGAATGGGTGTAACATACCGCTAATGCTCAGTTCTTGTCATCGTCTGATTAAATTATACATATTTTAATTTATTAGAAATAATAAGAAAGCAGAGAAAATTCAATATATTTATTGACTCTTCAAACAAATTGTAATAATTTATAATATATCCATGTAATAATTCATAATGAGAGTCCCTGAACAACAACGAAGTCATGTTTATTTTACACGAGGTTACGATCGATAAAATACGCCGATCGATCAGTAGAAAAAAAAAATGTTTTAGGTGTCCCAAGACTTATAGTACATGAAAAAATTGCTTTAACTTCGTGTCCCAACTTTTATAGGTCATAAAAAAATTACTTTTGAAAATAATTAAGGGTGTCCCAAGACTTACCGTGATTACGGTAATATTACTGTAAGTCTAATATTTATATGCTGATATGTAAGGATAATATTATTGTAAGTCTAAAGTGTATATGCTGATATGCAAGGATAATATTATTGTAAGTATAAAGTTTATATGCTGATATGCAAGGATAATATTATTGTAAGTCTAAAGTTTATATGCTGATATGCAAGGATAATAGTATTGTAAGTCTAAAGTTTATATGCTGATATGCAAGGATAATATTATTGTAAGTCTAATGTTTATATGCTGATATGCAAGGATAATATTACTGTAAGTCTATACTGAAATGTGAAGAGTTCCTATCGTGCCTGCCTTGCCTACTTGAGCATTATGGTCAACAATGTTAAAGTTTTCTGTGTATGTTTATGAAAGTCAGATACAGAGGTTATATACTTATAGTATACGGATGCAGGTGAGACACCAGGTTATACTGACAAGCATATGGACACTTATTATGTGTTTCCCATGGACAAACAAGATTCCAGTTGCATGCATCTTTTTGAGTGTGTTGTGCACCAAAAGTGGGTAACTGTGCTCTGTTCATGCTGTTGGCCTAATGTGGTATCCAACATGTAATAATCTTATTGCAAAGTGTTTTGTATTTATGCCAAAAAAATGAAAATATGTTGTGATTGTGTTGTTATTAACAACTCTAGTTTATTTGTTTGTCTTTACCTTTTGATCCCCCTACCCCCCCACCTCCATACCCCACGTGCTTGGTGACCTGCATGTTGTAAGAGGTGACTAATGGAGGCAATGTTTTGTACTGGGATGCATTCTGCGATGATGTTCCATAATGGAGGCAATGTTTTGTACTGGGATGCATTCTGCGATGATGTTCCATAATGGAGGCAATGTTTGTACTGGAATGCATTCTGTGATGATGTTCCATAATGGAGGCAATGTTTTGTACTGTGATGCCTACTGCAATGATGTTCCATAATGGTGGCAATGTTTTGTACTGGGATGCACACTGTGATGATGTTCCATAATGGAGGCAATGTTTTGTACTGGGATGCATACTGCGATGATGTTCCATAATGGAGGCAACGTTTTGTACTGGAATGCATTCTGCGATGATGTTCCATAATGGAGGCAATGTTTTGTACTGTGATACATACTGTGATGATGTTCCATAATGGAGTCAATGTTTTGTACTGGGATGCATACTGTGATGATGTTCCATAATGGAGGCAATGTTTTGTACTGGGATACATACTGCGATGATGTCCCATAATGGAGGCAATGTTTTGTAATGGGATGCATACTGTGATGATGTTTCATAATGGAGGCAACATTTTGTACTGGGATGCATACTGTGATGATGTTCCATAATGGCGGCAATGTTTTGTACTGTGATACATACTGTGATGATGTTCCATAATGGAGGCAATGTTTTGATGTTTTGTACTGGAATGAATACTGTGATGATATTCCATAATGGAGGCAACGTTTTGTACTGGGATGCATACTGTGATGATGTTCCATAATGGAGGCAATGTTTTGTACTGTGATGCCTACTGTATTGATGTTCCATAATGGAGGCAACATTTTGTACTGGAATGCATACTGCGATGATGTTCCATAATGGAGGCAACGTTTTGTACTGGAATGCATAATGTTCCATAATGGAGGCAATATTTTGTACTGGGATGCATACTGTGATGATGTTCCATAATGGAAGCAATGTTTTGTACTGGGATGCACACTGTGATGATGTTCCATAATGGAGGCAATGTTTTGTACTGGGATGCACACTGTGATGATGTTCCATAATGGAGGCAATGTTTTGTACTGGAATGCATAATGTTCCATAATGGAGGCAATGTTTTGTACTGGGATGCACACTGTGATGATGTTCCATAATGGAGGCAACGTTTTGTACTGGAATGCATAATGTTCCATAATGGAGGCAATGTTTTGTACTGGGATGCATACTGTGATGATGTTCCATAATGGAGGCAATGTTTTGTACTGGGATGCACACTGTGATAATGTTCCATAATGGAGGCAATGTTTTGTACTGGAATGCACACTGTGATGATCTTCCATAATGGAGGCAACATTTTGTACTGGGATGCACACTGTGATGATCTTCCATAATGGAGGCAATGTTTTGTACTGGGATGCATAATGTTCCATAATGGAGGCAATGTTTTGTACTGGGATGCACACTGTGATGATGTTCCATAATGGAGGCAACGTTTTGTACTGGAATGCATAATGTTCCATAATGGAGGCAATGTTTTGTACTGGGATGCATACTGTGATAATGTTCCATAATGGAGGCAATGTTTTGTACTGGCTTGCGTACTGTGATGATGTTCCATAATGGAGTCAATATTTTGTACTGGGATGCATACTGTGATGATGTTCCATAATGGAGGCAACGTTTTGTACTGGGATGTATACTGTGATGATGTTCCATAATGGAGGCAATGTTTTGTACTGAGATGCATACTGTGATAATGTTCCATAATGGAGGCAATGTTTTGTAATGGGATGTATACTGTGATGATGTTCTATAATGGAGGCAACGTTTTGTACTGGGATGCATACTGTGATAATGTTCCATAATGGAGGCAATGTTTTGTACTGGGATGCATACTGTGATAATGTTTCATAATGGAGGCAATGTTTTATACTGGGATGCATACTGTGATGATGTTCCATAATGGAGGCAATGTTTTGTACTGGAATGAATACTGTGATGATATTCCATAATGGAGGCAACGTTTTGTACTGGGATGCATACTGTGATGATGTTCCATAATGGAGGCAATGTTTTGTACTGTGATGCCTACTGTATTGATGTTCCATAATGGAGGCAACATTTTGTACTGGAATGCAT
Organism: Margaritifera margaritifera; assembly: GCA_029931535.1. NCBI lineage: Eukaryota > Metazoa > Mollusca > Bivalvia > Unionida > Margaritiferidae > Margaritifera > Margaritifera margaritifera. The sequence continues at coordinate 1,648,575 of JAQPZY010001588.1, forward strand.
ACTGCGATGATGTTCCATAATGGAGGCAACGTTTTGTACTGGAATGCATAATGTTCCATAATGGAGGCAATATTTTGTACTGGGATGCATACTGTGATGATGTTCCATAACGGAGGCAATGTTTTGTACTGGGATGCACACTGTGATGAGTTTCCATAATGGAGGCAATGTTTTGTACTGGAATGCATAATGTTCCATAATGGAGGCAATGTTTTGTACTGGGATGCACACTGTGATGATGTTCCATAATGGAGGCAACGTTTTGTACTGGAATGCATAATGTTCCATAATGGAGGCAATGTTTTGTACTGGGATGCATACTGTGATGATGTTCCATAATGGAGGCAACGTTTTGTACTGGGATGCATAATGTTCCATAATGGAGGCAATGTTTTGTACTGGGATGCACACTGTGATGATGTTCCATAATGGAGGCAAAGTTTTGTACTGGGATGCACACTGTGATGATGTTCCATAATGGAGGCAACGTTTTGTACTGGAATGCATAATGTTCCATAATGGAGGCAATGTTTTGTACTGGGATGCATACTGTGATAATGTTCCATAATGGAGGCAATGTTTTGTACTGGCTTGCGTACTGTGATGATGTTCCATAATGGAGTCAATATTTTGTACTGGGATGCATACTGTGATGATGTTCCATAATGGAGGCAACGTTTTGTACTGGGATGTATACTGTGATGATGTTCCATAATGGAGGCAATGTTTTGTACTGAGATGCATACTGTGATAATGTTCCATAATGGAGGCAATGTTTTGTAATGGGATGTATACTGTGATGATGTTCCATAATGGAGGCAACGTTTTGTACTGGGATGCATACTGTGATAATGTTCCATAATGGAGGCAATGTTTTGTACTGGGATGCATACTGTGATGATGTTCCATAATGGAGGCAATGTTTTGTACTGGAATGAATACTGTGATGATATTCCATAATGGAGGCAACGTTTTGTACTGAAATGCATACTGTGATGATGTTCCATAATGGAGGCAATGTTTTGTACTGTGATGCCTACTGTATTGATGTTCCATAATGGAGGCAACATTTTGTACTGGAATGCATACTGCGATGATGTTCCATAATGGAGGCAACGTTTTGTACTGGAATGCATAATGTTCCATAATGGAGGCAATATTTTGTACTGGGATGCATACTGTGATGATGTTCCATAACGGAGGCAATGTTTTGTACTGGGATGCACACTGTGATGAGTTTCCATAATGGAGGCAATATTTTGTACTGGAATGCATAATGTTCCATAATGGAGGCAATGTTTTGTACTGGGATGCACACTGTGATGATGTTCCATAATGGAGGCAACGTTTTGTACTGGAATGCATAATGTTCCATAATGGAGGCAATGTTTTGTACTGGAATGCACACTGTGATGATGTTCCATAATGGAGGCAATGTTTTGTACTGGGATGCACACTGTGATAATGTTCCATAATGGAGGCAATGTTTTGTACTGGAATGCACACTGTGATGATCTTCCATAATGGAGGCAACATTTTGTACTGGGATGCACACTGTGTTGATGTTCCATAATGGAGGCAACGTTTTGTACTGGGATGCATAATGTTCCATAATGGAGGCAATGTTTTGTACTGGAATGCACACTGTGATAATGTTCCATAATGGAGGCAACGTTTTGTACTGGGATGCACACTGTGATGATGTTCCATAATGGAGGCAACGTTTTGTACTGGAATGCATAATGTTCCATAATGGAGGCAATGTTTTGTACTGGGATGCATACTGTGATAATGTTCCATAATGGAGGCAATGTTTTGTACTGGCTTGCGTACTGTGATGATGTTCCATAATGGAGTCAATATTTTGTACTGGGATGCATACTGTGATGATGTTCCATAATGGAGGCAACGTTTTGTACTGGGATGTATACTGTGATGATGTTCCATAATGGAGGCAATGTTTTGTACTGGGATGCATACTAAGATAATGTTCCATAATGGAGGCAATGTTTTGTACTGGGATGTATACTGTGATGATGTTCCATAATGGAGGCAACGTTTTGTACTGGGATGCATACTGTGATAATGTTCCATAATGGAGGCAATGTTTTGTACTGGGATGCATACTGTGATAATGTTTCATAATGGAGGCAATGTTTTATACTGGGATGCATACTGTGATGATGTTCCATAATGGAGGCAATGTTTTGTACTGGAATGAATACTGTGATGATATTTCATAATGGAATCAATGTTTTGTACTGGAATGCATATCGTGATGATGTTCCATAATGGAGGCAACGTTTTGTACTGGAATGCATACTGCGATGATGTTATATATATAATATATATCAATATACAGGGATGGTGCTGGCTTTAAAAAAGTTGTCACCAAAAAATCACAAATCTCAATATTTTGTCGCCAATTTTCAAAAAGTGTTGCCAAGCAAGAAGTAAGTATTTTTCCATGTCTATTAATGTAGTAGGCAATGAAAATTGAAAAAGATGGAGTATTTATTACTTTATTGACAGCAAACAATACAATACCACAATATTACAGAATAAATTATTGCATGACTGTTTTGTATGCTTATTTATAATGTTTTGCACTATTAAAATGTTGTTTCATAAAAGTAATAAAATCGAATGTCACATGAGTACCGGTATGCGTCGTGATTTTACGGCTGTCCACTTTCTGAATGCAGTTTCAAAGTCGAAGTCTCCTTCACATTCGTACGTGCCTATTCTCATTAGATTCTCTCTCTTTGATGTACTTAACTTCAGACAAATTGGGTTGTTCCACTTAGTGTACTTTACCTATGCAAATTAGCCTAATGGGCTCTCCCTCAGCAGTGCTCAAAGGATTTGACATGACACATCGACCTAGCTATTGTGAGCCAATTCAATAAATCTCTGAAAGGTGTCTGTTTATCTCTGACCGCCTTGCCTTTTAATTGTCTTTAAACAGTTGTATAAACTGACAGACTTTTTATCATATAAAATGATACACTGTATCCAGTTTATTACAGACTCAGTATTTATTTGTAAATTTCTTGTGTCGGCTGAACAGTAGAATGATAAGCTGCCTGTCTTAGCTAGACGAGAACTGTGTATATTTCTGTGTCATAGCGTAACAGGGGTGTGATTGATACATCCTGTTGTGTGCCTCAAAGCCTTATTATGTACATATTTCAATATAGTTTTCTAAAGTTTCTAAAGACTATCATTCAAGACTAGTTTTCTTTATAATATTTTCTTCTTTTTTTTGCCTACATTGACACACGGATAATCAGCACTCGGAAAATCGAGAGTATGCCTCTTATGTGTATAGGATTTATTGAAAATAGTTTACCTCTTATAGGGCAAGAAAGCCTTATACATTTGCGTAAAATCAATTTATGTATGAGAATAAACGGTAACCTTGGAAATATTCAAATGTAGCAAATGTTTCGACCACCTCTCCCTCAAAAACAGTACGTAATTGTAATTTAGGGAAAATCCCTAGACACTGTTGAGAAAACCTCGGAAATTTTAAGTCGGGATATCATAACATTCCTTGAAGGTAATTTATAATCTACATCTCGGTGAAATATTATGCACATAATTACGTGAAAACAAAATCAAGACATCTGAAGGTAAATTGTGTAAATATGCACGCACATTTTTTTTCAAAGAAACATCAGAATCGATGGCAAAAGTAAAATATAAATGAGCAAAATTAACAGATGTAACTCTATTGCTTACACCGTCTGAATTCATGTTTGGTGACACATTCCTTCTTCAAAATATCACAACCAGTTGTGAATGAATTGACGACTTGCGCCTTGATACATATATCACAGAACATCAGTTTTAATTTTCTATCATATCTAAGCCACGGACGCCCAAATTTCCAACTGTCAAGAAATGCACTAAATCCAAATGCTGTTCATTTTTTTAACTTAATCTTAGGATGAGATGATGAACACGAAAAGTCTAACTTACGTTTACCAATTACAGTATATAGTTCTGATTGAGACTGAATTTTATTTTTCATTTACAGTACTTCGTATTTATACAGACCGATTGGGGCTTCAAAGTTAATCAGTTTTCTTTGAAGTTTCAGCAAAACTTTTTTTTTTCTGGTACATTTTTCCAAACAAACAACAACAAAAAAAGGATTAGCGGTCGTTTGGTCGATTGTAGCTAGTCCAGTAGCATGACTATTGGAGTGTATCACTGCATACAGTACTCAGGCCAGATGTCAGCATAAGCAGTCAATATGAACAAAGGATTTGTTTATGTAACAATAGATAGATTCCAGTGCATTGTATACGCTATTTTGCGGCTTCCTTTCATGGTGCCTTTGAATTCCTCCACTCCAAACCCAAGATTGTATATACAAGTTTTAACAGCCAAAAACATTGTCGCCCAAAAAATCACCAGATGGTATATTTCGTCGCCAGTCAGGGAAAAAAAATCACAATTTGCGACATTGGCGATGCCCAGCGCAATCCCTGATATATATATATACATACACACATAAATTTGACTTTATATTTGAAGGATATTATCCTTTTGGCCTTTATTGTTGTTTTGTGTGCTTTTTTTGGATACCTAAACTTACACTGCACTATATAGCCAGGATTGTGCTGATGTGCCATTAGATCCAATGCATACATGTATACTTCATCTTTTGTAACGTTCCCTCTGCCAGCATCAACAACATCTTTAGGGGCAAAATTGTATGCAGCGGTAACTGGTTGCATGACCAAGGCCTGGTTTTTGCAGGGTTCCACAGTTTCTCCAACTTTTCTGAGCCATCATCAAAGCTGTCAGGACCACTTGATGTCAGTTTTATAACTTTATCTTGATCTTTGAATTTGATTGTTGATATTTTGAGATAAATGACCCTAAAGTAAAATTCCATCCTGATATTATAACTAATGGTCTGATCTTGAAGTATTAAGTACAGCACCCAATGTTTTGCCACTTTGAGACTGGTACCATGCCAATTAATAATTAGTGAGACTGGTACCCTGCTTAATTAATAATTAGCGGTTTGAGTTCTCTAACTTGAGCAAATACGATACAAGCAAGTTCATTATTTCTTTACTTTGTATTTTCTTTGCAGCAAGAAGCAGAGGTGGGAGTGGTTGAAAAGATATCCCTGAAAAACTTCATGTGTCATAACCGACTTGACATCACACTTGGGCCACATGTCAACTTTGTAATTGGCAGAAATGGGAGTATGTATACTAACAAGTATATTTCATATTGTGTTGAGAAAATAGTATACAGATATATTATAATTGTTTTGTTAACTGCTTAAGCATAATCATGGAATACACATGTATTATCGTTAATGGCATGTCAGCACAATAATTGCAATATGAATACATAAGCATTCATGTATAGGGATTTAACAGCAAGTCTGTACCACCTATGACTGGTTAAGATCAGTAATTGTTCAATTGCCCAGAGAAAATAATAACATCTGATTGGTTAATCTAACCACTTGCTTTGTTTTATGCTGAGTTTTGGAGGGATATTATTAATTTCCTCTGACAGCTTTTAGATGAGAGTTTTAACTCTGCCATTCAGAATCATGAATCATACTGTTACCTTGACTGTTTACTGACCATTGACACAACTTCAATGGTGAACGGTCCCATAGTGACCAACAAAATGCGAAACAGTGTGACAGGCATTAATTTGATAAATAAAATGTATATATGGATATGATGTTATATTGTTGTTTTTTCTATAGCTATTTTCATAATACACCATGGGGATTCCCTTTGTATCCCTCTAATTATACATACATTTCCTGGACTGTTGACACAACCTATGACTAGTCCAGGTCAGTAATTGTTCAACCACCTAGAAAAAACAACAACATCTGATTTCACTTTGTTTTATGCTGAGTGTTTTATGCTGAGTTTTGGAGGGAAATTATTCGTTTTCTCTGACAGCGTTTAGATGAGAGTTTTAACTCTGCCGTTCAAAATCATGAATCACATTTCAATGTATCGGAACTACCTTTGTAGCAAATTCATGTCATATCTGACAGCATTGTGCCAGTCAGCCCTGATTCAAAATATTGATAACTCAGATAGGATGGAAAATAAAGAAAACAACAAAACCTACTGCGCATTTGTGGTGCTTTAAACTCCAACTGCTACATGTTTATGATAGTAAAAAAGGACCATGAATGGCAGTATCTCCTGAGTTATGTTCTTTTATCTGATTTTATGCAAGTTAGTATCATTTTAACCCTCAAAATTATCAGTACTCTCCATTATCTGATTATGGGAATGATTTCAGTGAGAAATGACTGTATTCTTAAAATAAAAGTTTTAGCAGTTCCTCAGCATAAGTCTTGTTATTAAAAACATGCAGATAGAATAAACATCCACTTTGTCCCTCCCACCCCACCCCACCCTGAATTACATGGGGATTGAGCGTTCAGTCATATGATCCAACACCTTATTGTAACAAACACTGTAAAACCCTCTAGTAAAATTGACCAACATAGTAAAAAATGTAGTCCCCCTTTGATAAAAGCACTCCATCTACAGTAAAAAGATGGTCTCACAAAAGGGATGACTTTGGGAAGGGTGGGGAGGGGAGAAAGAGCGAGAGACATAATGGTAATAAACCCACAATTTTGGTGCAGGATAGGATCTTTTATTTTTTATAAGTGTTCCCTCCTTTAGAGAGGCCTCACGAAAGAATAACAAAGTTATATAGAAAAAAAAGAGTATTTTCTAGGGGGAGAAATGGCATGCATATGCTATGTCTCGATATGTATTGCAATACACAACCTCTGATATTGATACATTTATAGAATAAAGTGTCGAATGACTAATAATTATTCATGGTTGTTAAAGATTTAAAGTAACTTAAGGTAAATATCATTTTGAATAGATTCTTCACCATTAGTATCAACGTATGTATCGGAATGGCAAAATTGTTGATTCATCAATACATTAAATTAATTCACACCATGTATTTTAACTTTTTTATTGGTGTTCCCTCCATTAAAGGAGCCTTACAAGAGAATAATGAAGTTATATAGAAAAAAACTGTGATTTTCAATGGTTGAAAGTCTAAATACATGCCATGATACAAAGTAAAGCTACCGATTTTGACTTAAACAACTGCAATATCTGGCCATCACAAATTCTCATGTTTTTTATTGCATATTCCAAAACACCACCATGCCAACAGTGACCCAGGGGTCATAATGCAAAACCTGCCACATATGATGTGTCTTCCTGCTGTCACTGCACATATACAGTTTGATCAAAAAATATTTTGAAAATGCCGTTGTAATTGAAAGTTTTGTATATCTGACCTTTGACCTTAGGGGTGGGAGCCAAAGACGAATTCCCTTTTGCAAATCTATGGTTACCCCAAGGGCAACATAACTACAAAGTTTTGTGAATGTCCACACAGTGTTTTTAGACAACATGTGGTAACAGACAGAGAGACAGACAGATGGGGTATCACAGTATCCCTGTTAAAGTGAGTGGATAAAGATGGTTCTCATTTTTTTGTCCAATCATTACTTGGTTGATGTATCTACTACTCCCTTTGTCTTTCCAACTTTATGTCCATTAGTAATGATTACACCTTAGTGTGGTTTTGTATTTAGGTCAGTTTTCAGACACTGGTAGGGCATTATGTTCCAAGAACACATTTCCAGTTTACACTAGTCGCCAACACCTATTTGGAATAATTGAAGAATTTAAAGTCAGAATCCTGCGGTGATTTCACTTTGCCATTCATCAGCTATTGATGCTAACAGTACTTGTTATGTAGTTAATTGTTAACACAATACCCATTTGTTTGATTTTCAGGTGGGAAAAGTGCAGTTGTGACAGCCCTAGTTGTAGGTCTTGGTGGTAAAGCCTCAGTTACCAGCAGAGGAAACACTATAAAATCCTTCATTAAATATGGAAAACAGTAAGATTTATCTCATCTTGCTCCATGTTTTCCATGTGAATGCAACATAAGTTTTTTTGCTATAGTTAAAGTCTCTCATTGCTAAATACCTATGTTTTGGGTTTATTATTTTTTTGTTGTTGCACCCATTTTTTTGTAACAGACATCAATCTGTATATTAAAGAAATAAGTACATGTACTGATGTATTTTATTGAGTGATTTTCATTTTTTTTTCAAAATGTAAAAAATTTGAAGAAAATATGTTATAAATTACAGTTACATCTAACAGCAAGTAAATGCTGTTTTCTAGATGCAGTTTATATTTACAAATTGATTGAAAACCATACTGTTTATTTTGACAAAACTTAAGCAATAGAACAAATTACTTCAGTAAAAATATAAAATTTAAAGTTAATTTCAGTAAAAAGCCAGAGTTTAATTGTTATATCCTGCTTCACAGTATATAGTAATCTTCATGTCTGTCCATCTATGCATCTGCATTTTTTAGCGCAAATAGCCCTGCACTTTTTGATGGATTGCCATGAAACTTGGTACATATTATGGTCATCATTTGAAGATGCACTTATCAACAAATCACTTTGCTCCTGCAATTTTTAGAGTTATTGCCCTTTTTGTCTTGTAGCAGAGTAAGACATAATCCTGTTAGTGCAAATAGTTACACACCTTTTGATGGATTGCCATGAAACTTAGTAAATAATACAGTCATCACCTGAAAATGCACAGATTGACAAATCATTTTGCTTAAGCAATTTTTGTTATATTTATTGCCCTTTATTGCTTAATGCAGTGCATTTTTTGGTGGAATGCCATGAAATTTGGTAAATCTTATGGTCACCACCTAAAGATGTGTATATTGACAAATCACTTGGCTCCTGCTATTTTTGTTGGAGTTGTTGCCCTCTTTGTCTTGTAGCTTAATGGATTTGTATGACACAATCTTGTTAGCACAGCTTGTCCCACAGTTTGTGTTGCAGATTTTTATGGATTGCTGTGATACTTGCTACATATTATGATCATCATCTAAATATGCACATATTTGACAAATCTTTGTGTTTTCCAGGGATTTTTGTAAGAAAAATTATATGTTTTATTAAAATTTAGATTCATAGATTCATCTCCTGAGTTGGATAGGGGTAGGATATGGGAGAGGAAGGGGTATATTTATGTGAGTAAATTACTTACCATTCCTCTGGTTATCACAAGTAAAAAAAAAAAATGAAAAATTTCAGAAATATGTCAGAATGAAAATAAAAGGTTTATCCATGCATAGAGTGTATATGGTTAAGCAATCTACTCCTTCCTCACATGAACACCAGTAACTGCGGTAAAAACAGAGTTACATCCCCTTTTATGAAAAGTGCATTGCAAGACTGTCTGCCACTTTGCAGTAAAATGGACAAGGAAAACAACCAACACAGAAACAATCCACACACCTGTTCCTGTTTACCACTGAAAAAACTTAATAGAAGATTGACCTGACTGTCAGATTAAAAACGTTGATTTTTATTGACTTCTCTGCAATCTTTCCAGATCATTTCATTGTGTTAAAGTAACAGAATTTGACAGTGTATGATAGAAAGCATTCTGGCATAAATGGCTTTCAGTTTTGTCTTAATGATGCTGATATGCTGACAGATATGGGCACGTTAACTTAAAAAAGAAAAATCCTTAAATGACTTCTCAAAAACCATTAAAAAGAATTTGAATAATTTGGACAGAAAGCATCCTGGCTTGAAGGGTTTTCAGATTTTTACAAATGATGCCAATCCACATCAGATATAGCTGCCATTACTAACAATGGTAAAGCCTTTAAATGACTTTTTCTGAAGAACAACTTAATAGGATTTGATTAAATTTGATAGAAAAGCATTCGTGGACAAAGGGCTTTCAGGTTTATATAAATTATACTGATCTGCCATCAAGTATGGCTGCCATTACTAAAAATAGAAAAACCTTTAAATGACTTTAAAAAAAAACAACTGCTCAACCGAATTTGACAGAAAGCAGACTGGTATGAAGGGCATTCAGATTGATACAAATGCTGCTGATAAATCCCATCAAATATGGAGCTGTTACTAAAAATATAAATATTAAACAGCTCTCAAAAAAAAGCACAGAACTGAATTGGACAGAAAGCACTGTCCTAGAGGGCTGTAAAGTTCAAATACTGCCATTATTTGATCAAATATGGCTGTCATTGCTAGGAAAAGATAAACAATCTTTAAATTACTTCTTCTAAAAAAATGCTTAACAGAATTTGACCAAGTTTTACAGAAAGTATTTTGTCATGAAAATTTGTGCAAGTGATGCCAGTCTTCCATTAAATATGGCCACCACTACTAAAAAAAAAAAAAAATTTTAATAAACAACTTTTCCTCACGAACCTCTCAAAAGATCTTTACCAGATTTGACAGTAAGCATCTGACCTTTAAGGCATTTCAGATTTATACACACAATGCTGATCTGTCATCAAATAATGCTGCATTGTTAAAAATGAAAAACCATTTAAGCAAATATATTTTTTAAAAAAACGTTCAACAGAATTTGACTAACTTTGACAGAAGGATGCTTCTGAGCTAAAATGTTGCCAATGTTTGGACAATATGTGAAAAACTAGATCTCATTATAAAGTAGTACTGCATGTTTTATTTACTGTACTTGTGGGGAGATAATTTTTTGACTTAATAGGCTTAATTTCAGCTCTTTTTTATAGGTGGTGGTTGTGTTGCAGATGTGACATTGACAGAATTTAATTGCAATATAATTACAAAAATAATATAATTGAAATGTAAAAGAAACTTATGTTTATGTTGAGGATTGTGTTAAAGCTATTTGAACCAAAATAATCAATAATTCTTATCACAATTAAAAACTTAGGACAAACTTTTTCTGTTTCCAATTTTACTAAAACAGAAGACTTCACTTTTTATCTAAATAAATACATTTAAAGTTAAATACAATCTTAAGATTGTAGAATCTGCATTTTACAAAACGTATTTCAGGTATTATAGAATGCTAAAAAATCAATAAACCTTCAAAATAAAAAAAAATGATGTGGATGTTACACATTACAAAATGACATAAATATATGTTTATGCGGACATTATGTTTGATCTATGGACAAATTTCAATCATAAATATGAAAAATAAACATAAAATGATGATACAGTCAAACCTGTCTTAATGGTCATCTTTACTCAGCAGTCACCTTTTCACAATTGCCATTGTAATTTCCCCCTGGCAAATGTCCAGTATGTAACAGTCACCTGCCTTCTGTGGTCAGCAGCCAGGTGTTTCCTAATCAAACAATGGTTTATCCCTGCTTTAAGCAGTCACTGGCACATATCTACAGCAGTGACCGCTCGATCTTTTGCTTGATGAGGAGGGCATTGTTTAGATAAAGGAATATCGTGTGAGTTGATGTGCAAACATTTCTTATCCAACTTTGTACTCACCATACTCCAGTCATGTTGATAGTGTAACTCAAAGGTCACTACGTCAGAGTGGAAAGCAAGGCAGTTTTTATAATTAGGGTAGAGGGTCGAAGCAATTCGTTTGCTGGATGGTGGGAAATGTAGTTGTGTTTTTGCAGCAGAAATGGAAGTCACCTTTTGTGCCAGTGTGACATGTATAGTTAGATATCTTCATCCAGTTGCCTGTAGATTAAAGCTCTCTGAAGAAAAAAGTTTGTCTTTGAGAAGAGATACAAGTTACATCCCTTTTCATTAGGGTCAGGGGTCATTCAGTATTCAAAATGTATCTGTAAAGGCAGGTGAAGTTTCAGCTCATGGGTCACAAAGAATAGCCACATACGGCGTCTTTTGATTTTCTGTTCAACACAGGTCTCTCACATAAGCTGACTGTCTTTTGAGCTCTGCGAGTTGAGCAACTGAATAATCCAGATATAGTTTTTATAGTATGATCGGTGTATATTAAAGTCCTTAATGATTTTATTTATAGGATGGATTAAAGTGAGCAGGATACAATAATCTTATGTGGAACATAAATTTGGGAGAACAACAAATACCCATGATTATGATTTTGTTGTACAGTGCACATAAAACAATCTTGATGATGTCATAATAATAATAATAATAACGATATTCGGTACATGGTATTTGTTCAAAAACCCATTTTAAAAGGTCATCCTGTGTACAGCCGTCACCTGTGTGCAATGGCCAGTTTTGCCTTTTCCCATGAGTGGCCTCTAGTGACAGGTTTGACTGTATTTAAAGTGTGGTCCACTTACTTTAATTAAAATCTCAGTGAAAATGGGAAAAAGACATATATATATATAATTCTGGCACCAAGGAATATAACTATGTTGTATGTAACACTCAGATTCATTTTAAATTTGTTCATGTATTAACTTAAGAAAATCTTTTTTTGTATATGGTGGTCAAAGAAGAATGTGTAAATTTGGATGCAGGAAGTACATAATACACATTGATATAGAGATTTGGAAGTTACTGTTTGACAAATTTATATTTTGTGCATATTCCTGTATATTCTTTCTATCAGGGGAATATTCTCATCACCCACATGTATACTGGCTCAAAGGGAGCTGTGGTAGCTCAGTTGGTATTTGATTAGAGTAAATATTTCAGACCAATTTATATGTATCACTAACATTTATTGACAATCCTTCACATAGAATGAATGTTACAAGGAATTTTCTCTTGACTGACACAGTTACTCTTCTCCAGTTAAATACTTTTGCTGATATATTTTGTAGTGTATGATGTAGTACACATGGCATGAAAAAGTTTATTTAAAACTCTCATGTGTCAAGAAGGACTGAATTCTGGCCGTAAAGGGTTTGACAGCCATATTATTGATCCAGTAACATGCTGAACCCTTTAAACTACTGCATTTATTACACATTTTCAAGCCCAATATATCAAAGATAACCCAAATATAGAGTAGTCAAGGAAGTAGTTGTGGCAAAATGTGCAATAATTAAATGAATTCATGGCTTAAACAATAAGTTTCTTTTTGACCGACCCCATAATGTCCAAATGTCTTGTTTTGTAATGAAGTCAACAACACATAAATGTATTATGATTTTATGATCAACTTTTTTTGTGAATCAGCACATTTTGGGTATAATTTTTATATTTTGACTCTAACTATGCAAATTGTAGCGCTTTTATTATAAAACATCCCCAAATCGAGCAAGGGTACAAATGAAGCTTTAGTTCAGAAGGACCCAGAAAGCATCCTGGCGTAAAGACCCTTCAGTATTTGACAAATGAAGCTGATGTGCCATCAAGTCTGGATGATGATAATTTTTTTTTTTAGAGAAAATAATTGTTTTCATAACACATACAATCGGAAGAAATTTCTTCAGAAAGCATCCAACTGACCTAGATTTCATTGCCAACACCTCTTGCATTTGGATATTAGGCAGATGTCAGCCTTTTGTGTGCATTTTTGCAAAATGACAGTTAGCTGTCAAACAATGCCTGAAGATTGTGATTCAGAGGGGAAAACAATATCAGACTAAAATGCAAGATTCATCAGCATCAAATAGATAAGTGCCAATTTGCCTCATATATTTATTGCAGAACTGCTGATGTGGAGATCAAACTTAGAAACAGGGGGACTGATGCCTATAAGCCAGAGGAGTATGGAGACTGTATCATAATTCACAGGAAGTTTACAGCTGATGGAAATTCTCAGTACAGGCTGAAGTCCAGCACAGGTTGGTTATTACGGTGTAGAGAAATTGTATTTACCTTTTCTTCAGTTTGTGACTTTATTGTTGTCACTGATGAACACTCAGCAACACTGTATTATCCAGGTGTTGCAGATATATCTAAATCCAAGCTCCAGTGTGCTGTTGGGTTTTTGACTGTTATGTAGATAAGGTAGCTTGGTTTCCACAGCATAACAAATATCTTTATGCTAACTCAAGCCCATATCTGTCACAAGATATCAAACATGTTCATTAGGGGACTGGAGATTGGGCCTTCCCCAGGTAAGGGGATGTAACTCCCTCCACCTCTTACCTATTCTCCTAATGTATTATGATTGGGTAACATATTTGAAGCAAAAATATGTTTCTTTGATAATACTTACACAATCATAATACCTGTCAAGTCTCCTTGCAGTTACATTAAAACCTGGTAGAATGGTAGAACGTGTGAACATCCGCTCAAGTAGTAACTGATATATGGATGGGATTTAGCACCAATCCCTATACCCAAGGATTTTAGCACTTTTACTGCTAAAAACAAGGTTGGGAATGCTGGATTTTTGAGGTAGTCATTGTACTCCTAATGTATTACGATTGGGTAAGTATTTTAAAAAAAAACATTTTACTTCAAAAATTGGTTTCTAGTTAACAGCAAAATCACATACACAGTGACCTTTAGATATATAATACTGTAATTTGTAATAAAATATTAGCTTATACACGTGTTTTTTTTTTATTTTAACCCTTTGATAAAGAATTATAAAGCATTTTATATTGTTTCAATGCACATGTATCAATAAGGTATCCTATAGCTGTAATTTCCACTCAATGCCTTAAATCGATATGTGAAATAAGTAAGGATAGAGAGAAACGAGAAAAAGCATAAGGTATTCAAACACTAGTAATGCTGAAAATGAAAGAAAGAATAATAAAAAATACTAGTATATGAAAATTAAATTTAATACTTATTCAAATCGATCCTTCACTCGAGTACAACTGCTGTTGAAAAATTTAAATCCTCCTGAAACCACATTTCACTTTATCCGTGCATTTTTAATCCAAAAGAACAACAAGCCTATAAAATACTAGAACTATTGCTTGAAGCACCATTATTAATGAAACACTATGTATATACACTAATTACAGCAGTGTATTCAAGCTCACACTTCACTGATTTTCAGACAAAGCCACTGTATCAACATCATGTCAATCAAGTGTCAAGGTACACACAAATGTTTGTCACGTAAATAATCCCCAAATTGCAGAATTAAAGAAGTCCAGCTTTCTCAATACCACTGATAATTAGGTCCCATCTTTCACTCATTGTCACCTGAGCTGCAATTATCCATTCAGCCCGAATTGGCTTGATTAATGAGGTTGCAATCAGTGATCATCACCATCATCATCTTCCTTTTTTTCGTGATGGCATCCGTGACCTGTTTAGCATACCAATTGTGGAAGTGTGATTTTTTATTCTTCTTTGTACTCTTTATTTATTATCAAGTCTAGTGGTTGAAATTGGTCTGTACATGAGGCAGACACAAACAAACGCATGATTTCACTGTCTTTCAATTTAGTTAGCATCTTTTCACATTGATGGGCTCTAAACACATCAAATATTGCGACTGTCTGCTGATTGCATTGAGCAAGGGGCAGCCGGTCACGTGTTTTGTTCCCTTTATGGACAGTGGTTTAAGAGATCATATAGGTGTACTTTAATAACCGATTGACTTAATGTTGTTGGCTGCGTCTGCTTCCTTTGATGATGAGCACTCAGACGAAAATATGGTGTAAATGACTGATCTCGACATGTGTTTTATTTGTAATCATAGAGGCGATAGTATTGTTTTAGTGTTATTGGTTGCATCTGCTTCCATTGATGTTATTAACTTAGACAAAAACACGGTGTGAGTATTGAACTTGTCAGGTCTTTGATTTGTGCTCATACATGTGGTAGTATTGTTTCAACATTCAAGTGACCGCCATTTGCGTCGGCATATTTTTATTCTATTTTATTGTTTATTTTGGGTATTTGTAGAGGTTAAATCACGAAATTAAACACTTAGTAATATATAAACTTTGACAGGCAAAACCACGAATTTGAGTACCCATGAAAATGTCTTTTTTTTACAAAACTACGAAAATTGAGCACCATGAAAATAAATGTTACTACAGTAAAATGTTCATATGTTATTCATGACACAGTGTTGTCCATACACAGAAATGGTGTTGTCGATGGACTGTATATATAACTTGAAGTCAGTGTTGATTAGTTGCTTGCTTTTTAACAGCTCTTTCAACACATTATTACCTATATCATGCTGAAGAAAATTGAGCTAAGTATGTTTCTCAAGAACACACCTAGCAAGCTGAGCCAGGCTGGCCTGGGTGAGTATCAAATCCATGACCATTGAATAATGAGTTTAGCGCTTTACCAACTGAGCTACTATGGCAGTGGTTCCCAAACCCTGGGTCACAATCCAAATGAGGTACTGCATTTTGGGTCGTAAAAGATGGTATTTAGGGTCGCAATCAAAAAATTTTGGGAACCACAGTACTATGGCTTCCAAACTTGAAGTAAAAAGGTCTTAGAATATAAAGGTTAAGTTAATCACCTCTTCATATGAGCAAGTGATTTCCACCAGGGGCTTATAATTGATTGAATGCTAATAATGACAAAATTATGGATAGATATTTTATTGACATTTATCTCCCTATTTCCTGCCACTTTTTCCAGGGCGAGTAGTATCTCAGAGACGTGATGAATTGGCTCGAATATTGGACCAGTTTAACATCCAAGTGGACAACCCTGTTGCTATTTTGAATCAAGACACAAGCCGAAATTTCCTCAACTCCAAAAGTCCGAATGATAAATACAAGGTAGAGACTGATAGAATTCTGTGCACTTGTCAGTGTTCAGAATACATAGGTGTAGATATGCACGGTGCATCCAGTTTTGAATCAGTGCACCTTACATTTAAGCCATGGGTGCATGGTAAAACAATGGCTGTAAAAAAAAATTTAATTGGTACAAATGTGCATCTTGTCAAAAAAACAGAATTTCAGAGCTTTACTGATGTTGATTTTCTTATCCCATGTCATGGCATATGATTAATTAATTATAGCCATTATCAGGGTAGCTGCGTGGTCCTTCAGATTACCAATCCAGAAGCTACCCTCACTTCAGATTACCAATCCAGAAGCTACCCTCACTTAAAATTACCCTTCCAGAAGCTACCCTCACTTCAGAAGAAAGTTGCCTCTGAAGTGAACATTGTTACAGTTTAGCTTGCATGTTTCCCAGACAATTATTCCCAGCTTGTGTGATACTTACAGGTTGTCCCCAGCTAGTCTGACACTTCCAACAGCCAAAATCTATAGAACAGTATTTAGGTAAAAGTTAGATTGAGCAAATGCAATATTTAGTTCTGTCTTCTGCTTACTGCATCTTTAAACATAAATGTTATATTATGTACACATGAATGTTGCATTATGTATCACTAACATTTCATTTTGCAATATGATTATCACATTGTGTGATCTGTTCATATCCAGTATTTAGGTGGGTTTTTTTTGGCACACTGCATACTGCAATATGAATGTGGCATTATGTAACATTCACATTTCATTTTGCAATATGATTATCACATTGTGTGGTCTTTTGCATCTTACAATATGAATGTTGCATTTTGTACTTTTAAATTACTTTTTTTTTAGATGTACTTAATATATTGTGTGAACTGCTTATTTATTAATTTCAAATATCATTATCTCAACTATGCATTTTGCACATTGCATACAGTAATGCATAAACAAGTATCATCTAATATGCACTTCTGAAAAACTGGTAAACTTATGTAACATGTTCATTGTATTTAAGTTCATATTTTGCAAAATAAATGTCTGAATGTCAGATATAGTTACTATATTATGCACCAGATCAACACCACATTATGATGTATCTTATTATGAAGTTAGCTGTTAAAGCATTATATGCGGTCAAGGGAACCCCAATCATAAAGTTAGCTGTTAAAGCATTGTATGCAGCCAAGGGAATCCCAATCATAAAGTTAGATAATCCAAGAGGTGTTTCTCATGAAAGTGTCTCATTTAGTCACATTCAACCAGACTCACATGGCTCTTGGCGATCTCTGCTATCAGGTTTCTCACAGCTCATACTCTCTCACAATGTATTGTGGTATTTTCCTACCAAAAGGAAGGTAAATAGCTGTGAGGAGTATGCTCCACAATATGTTTGGAAAAGATCTAAAGGAGTCATACCAAAGGTCTGGTTGAACAAGATTTGCATCTTATTTGGAACTTTATTTCAATAAAAAGTTTACAATCTGGAGATGCAGCAAAAACTGAATTTTGTACACTTTGGCTGCCATGACACAAGTATAATACAATATCAATGACATGAATCTGCTACATCTTCACTAGCCAAGGTTCTGATATGTTAACCATGTGGATATGGTACCATATAGATATGGTTAACATATCGGAACCTTGGCTAGTGAAGATGTTTAAAAACAGGAGCAGGCCTTTCTGCAAGAAATCTGCAGAATTTAACTTGTAGTGAAGTGGCATTTCAAGAGTGCCACCTGGGGAGCAATAGTATTGGCTGGCATTATTTGTGCCTGGCATTTCAGTGGAAAAAAACTTCTCCCTTCCAAAGCTAACCTCCCACCAACCCCCACCCCCACCCTTCAAAGGGAATTCCAGCGTTCGCTAAAGTTCTGCCCCAAAGAATAGAAGCTTAGACTACTTTTCCCACTTTGAGCCCAGATTACTCCCTATTTGATTAAATAAATAAATCAATATGTTGATTTTAATAACTTGCCGAGATGATGTCCCCAGGTTACCACATCAGGTGGCATTCATGCATTTTTGTAAAATGGTCATGTAAACTGGTCATTCAGAACAAAGTCTTGGTGGCAGAAATACAGAGAGTTAGTGCAGACATGGGTGATATTTTCTCAAATTTAGCACAGCTAAGAATATTTTCAAACTCTCTGATGGCTTGAAATAAAGCTAAAACATCTTTTTTAGGCATTTTAATAAAAGATGTCTAACAATTTGCCCCATTTTTGAAATTTCGAGTTTTGTTTATCACTGCTTTTTACTACTCCTTTATCTTTTTCCACTTGGTGTGGTAACTCGGTGACGTATTCTAGGTCAGTCATGAAAGCCCTAATTTTTATTTATTTATTTATATACTAATAAGAATATAGGGGGTAATACTGACCATCTTCACTAACCAAGGTTTGTTAATGATATATATATGGTTATATGGTTATGGAAGCCAAGTGTATTGAGTAGAGCTTACTGCATTTCAAGATCACAAAATTTCAAATGAAACACTAATCTCATTCAACTAGTCCAAAATGTATCGCAAAGCATACTTCTAACAGTGTATTACCTTCCCTTTGGTAGAATAATACCACGATATATTCTGAAAGAGTATGTGCTGTGAGAAATATGACTGGAGATTTCATGGAGTCACATGCGAGTGTAGTTGAACAAGACTTAATAAGACACTTTCATCAGAACACCTCTTGGATTATCTAGATTAATTTTATTGATGATTGAGATTTGCTTGATTGCATACAGTGCTATAATAGCTAACTGGAGTGCCCTCTTACTTCATAATGTGGTGTTTATCTTGCTCAATGTGATAGTGCATAATATAGAGTAGCTATACTTGACAGTCGGACATTTATCTTGCAAAATATGATGAAGCTACGAGTTATATACATGCTGTATAATTAAAATTTATTAGTTTTTCAGAAGTGTATGCTAGATGATGAAATAAACATATTGATAAATTATGTGCATGTTACTTGTTTATACAGTTCTGTATTAATGAAAAATGCATAATGGAGATAACAGTATTTGAAAATAGCATTTAAGCAGTTCACAAATATAATAAGTACAACTAACAAAGAAATGCGAATGTATAAAATGCAGGGCTTGAAATTAGGATTATTTTTTACTAACTCACAGGATCACCATAATAAAATTTTTACTGATCCTGCCTAAATTTCACTGATCCTGCGAACATCAAATAGAAATCAGTTCAGTTTCTAATTCAACATTTATTATTCATTGACATCAACTTAAAATAATAACAACTGTATTTCACAAACAAGACTCATTGAAAGTTGAAAGTTTATGTTCAGTATCTGATTCATCATCAGATTTAGGTCCATAAGGCCTAGTCTCTGACCTTCTGTTTCTTGGTTCAGCAGCATGCCACAGCTTGATGTCATCTCTTGGGTTATAATTCTTGATGTCTGGCGAGTTAAAAAGCGCCATCATTAACATGATTTCAGGACAGTTTCTGAAACGTTTTTACACGTCAATGAATCATATAAAGTATCCCACACATTTCGTATTTCTTTGAATACTTAGTGCAGCAAGTGCACAAGATCAGATCCTTTGCTGGATCATACTTCAGCCATTCATATGCATTTTTCCCTATTTCTGATACTTTCTTACTTTCTTCTCTTGATCACATTTATGATCATGCTCTCTTGTGTCATCATCTAATTTCTGACCTTCGGTGGTGGCTGCACACCTTGCAAAAACGTCCAAATTGTTTTGGTAACTTTACCAATAGTAGGCACCTTATAGCCACTATTGTGCTGATGTGCCATAAAACACTACTACATACCTACATAATACTTTTCAATTGTCACTGCACAATGCATTGAATGTTTATCAACAACGATATAAATATTAAAACACGTTATTCAGCATAATTTTGGATTATTCATCGAGTCAGCCACGGTGACCATTTCCGATGGACCAATACTAGCCGTATACACTACATATTTTTGTCATCTGTATTGAAATCAGTGTTTCAGTCCAGTACACCGGGTTAGTTCCATGTCCACAAAGACTGTTTTAACAATAATTGCCCTAATTTACTTGATGTGTCGAATAACACCTGTCCATTTCTGCTGTGGGATTTATTGTACCTTGTCAAGTGCAGGATGTTGGTAGGTATTCAATTAACACAATAAACAGATCTATTAACCATGAAAGGGAATGGTGTCTCATGTTTTATTTGATACGTCCGACACAAGACCACTTGTTAACTGCTATAATAGCGACCAGCAGAAATTTTCACTGCTCCAACAGATTAGTGATGACTGGGGTTTTACTGATTTGTCGGCAAAATCACTGACCTCAGGTTAGTGGATTAGCTTTAATTTCGAACCCAGAGAATGCAATAATCATATTATAAGATGTAGTGTGCCAAATAAATATTGAAATATTCCATATGAACAGATCACACAAATTGAAATGTAAATGTTATAGAATGCTACATTCATACATACTTAATGCAACATTTATGTTTATAGATGAGGTATGCAGAAGACATATTGTATTTATGTTATCGCATATTTACCTAAATACTGTTCCATATAAATCAGTCAGTCAGTGCAGATTTGCATTTCACATTATATGTATATGAATAATACCGTATAACCCATAATTAGTGACATTCCAATTTTATAACTTCTACTTCTCAATGCAAAAAAGTTGAAATCAGGAATTTTAAAATGCAGCTTTTCATAAAAAAAGCACAGATTTAAAGCTGTAAATATGATTAGTGATGCAATACCTTTTTCTTCCAGTTCTTCCTGAAGGCTACACAGTTGGAGCAAATCCATCAGGATTATAGCCAGGCTAGCGAACAGAAGGAGATCACAAAAGAGATAATTGAACAGAAAACACAGGTTACCATATGTATGCAATACATTTGCAGGAAATTTTGCATCCTGATTTTGACTACCAACACAGAAAATTAAAAACTTTTTGAGTAAATGATAGTTAAAACATTTTAAGCTTGGGGTTGTTTTAAAAACATTCAAGATAACTAACAAATTATGAGACTAACATGTCTGAGAATTTGATTATTGACCTGAGTGTCAACACCTGTCAAATGAGGGAGTTGAATGGGACACATTAGTCATCCCCCAGGGGGATACAGTTGTAGCTCTATGGATGAATGATACCAGTTTAGTAACTTAGTTTTTTTCCCCAAAAATATTAATTATATATTTAACAAAACTTAATATGTGGGCATATCTTGACATAGTCTGAGACAAGTTAAGTGATCTTCTATCCATAATATAAGGTCCAAGGTCATGGCAAAGAATCTTGTACTGCACTTTTAGTATCTTATGAACATGTTAACTCCAACACGCAAGAAATATTTTTGTTACCAAGTTTGGTATGTTGGAGTATGCTGAGGTTACACTGTGATCCTCTTGCTAACCTTTAAAGACCTAGTGCCATTCATGCATGAAGTTGCACTGTTATCTTGTTAACCTTTAAAGATGTAGTGCCATTGATGCTGAAGACCTAGTGCCATTCATGCTGAGGTTACATTGTTATCCTCTTGTTCACCTTTAGAGACCTAGTGCCATTCGTGCTGAGGTGACAGTTATCCTCTTGTTTACCTTTAAAGACCTAGCGCTATTCATGCTGAGGTGACACTGTTATCCTCTTGTTAACCTTTAGAGACCTAGTGCCAATCGTGCTGAGGTGACACTGTTATCCTCTTGTTAACTTTTAAAGACCTAGTGCCATTCATGCTGAGGTTACATTGTTATCCTCTTGTTAACCTTTTGAGACCTAGTGCCATTCATACTGAAGACCTTGTGCCATTCTTCTTGAGGTTACACTGTTATCCTCTTGTTAACCTTTAAAGACCTAGTGCTATTCATGCTGAGGTGACACTGATCCTCTTGTTAACCTTTAAATACCTAGTGCTATTCATGCTGAGGTTTCACTGATTCTTGAAAATAATTATGATCACAGTTATCAAATGAAATAAGTTAATTGTGATACACATTTTACTTTTTATTTGTGTATGTTTGTTTGTTCATGTATTCAGTTTTGTATGATTTCCCTTTGGTAAGTTGAACCAGTTTTATCCATGTTTTTACTGACATCAACATTACTTGTAATTTCAGACCCTCCCTAAACTTGAGAAGGAGGTACTTCACTGGGAACAGAAATTCAAAGCTCTAAATGCAATAGACAATCTGAGGGAAAAGACTAAACGTCTAAAGGATGAAATGGCTTGGGCCTTTGTTATTGAAAAGGAAAAGGTAAAGTGGTTCAGATGGTGTTAAAGTTAATATAGTCAGAAATATCCTTTTATCAAAGGTTAGTAGACTTGAAGTTAGTTTAAACATTTTATTGCCAAGAAGATTACAAATTAGTATACACAGCTAAAGAATTGGAAACAAATTTTTCAACTTACAAGTACCTCTCCATTATAAATTTAATTAATGAACATGCAGGCAAGAGTTGTGGAAAAAGTCAAGATAGGGATGAAAGGAATAAAGAAGAGAAGGAAAGAGAAGAGCAGAGGGATAGTATTTGGTGTTGTCCAGTAGATAAAACTGTAACTATATACATAAGGGAACAAAAAGTAATCATATATTTGTGAATTTTTTTGTATTCATTACAAATGTCTGCATTTACTTTTGTAGCAAAATATTTTGTTCTCCTGCATAAAGTTCATTGCCAGATAAAAGTGTATCAGAATCAATATTATTATTCATTACAGATAGTCTAGGAAAAAACTAATTTCTTGTATTGTTAAACAATCGGTGTTCAAAATGAAACTGATGGTCGTTTTCTATTGGAACAGGAAGGATTGGTTATAAGATTACATCTAAATAAATCATAATTGAGTTAACTGCTTTTGTGTCTTACTCAACTTAATAGCACAGAAGCTTGCCTATTATCAAATGAAAAATAACTGAGAACAAAAAAATTTGGCACTTGGTAATTTCTTTTTTTGAAGGTTTGTATAGATAAACAGTTTCTTGTGGATTGTGGCAGATCGTTCTATGAGTCGTTAAGTGTTGGTATATATGATATTTTGAACAGAGAGGTTCAACATCGATATTGAATGATATTGTTCAAGTTACTCAGATTATAAGACACAGTGTCACATGAATAGGGTGGAAGTAAATCAGTTATGTAGTCTGGAGACTGATTGTTGATAATTTTATAAAAGCTACAGATTTTTTGTTTCTGCTTTCTGTGAGAGTGTGCTATCCAGTTTCATAATAAAGTGCTTCTCTGCTTGCAAGTTTTGGTAGTCAAGTAACTAATCTGGCTGCTTCAGGTTGTAACTTTCACATTTTTTGGAATCAGAGTTAGTACAGGACGACTAAATTTCAGATGCATTTTCCAGAATTGGGCGAATGCCGGTTAAATAAATCTTTTTCAGGTTATGTTTTGATAACATGTTTAAACTTTTTCAGTTGTCCAATACACATAGATGCAGAATGAAATATAGAATCAATATGGTTGCTCGTAGAATGATTGGATGATAAAGTAATTCTTAGATGTCGATGTGATGTAACAAAAGGAATCTTTTCACCTGAATATTCAAGGTCAGGTATGTGTTCAAGTTCCTTGTTGGTGAAAAGGACTCGCTCTGTTTTGGATGGATTAAAAATAACAAACCAGAGATTGACCCAATCTGATAATTTTCAAAGATCAACATTTCATAAGCTCTGAATGAAAAATGGATTCAGCAATCTGCATTGTAAAGAGGCATCATCTGCAAATAATCTAGTCTATTGATTTTAAAAGAGGCATCATCTGCAAATAATCTAGTCTATTGATTTTAAAAGAGGCATCATCTGCAAATAATCTAGTCTATTGATTTTAAAAGAGGCATCATCTGCAAATAATCTAGTCTATTGATTTTAAAAGAGGCATCATCTGCTAATAATCTAGTCTATTGATTTTAAAAGAGGCATCATCTGCAAATAATCTAATCTATTGATTTTAAAAGAGGCATCATCAGCAAATAATCTAGTCTTGATTTTAAAAGAGGCATCATCAGCAAATAATCTAGTCTAGTGATTTTATAAGAGTGGCACCATCTGCAAATAAATTTAGTCTATTGATTTTAAAAGAGGCATCATCTGCAAATAATCTAGTCTATTGATTTTAAACGAGGCATCGGATGCAAATAATCTAGTCTATTGATTTTAAAAGAGGCATCATCTGCAAATAATCTAGTCTATTGAATTTAAACGAGGCATCTGCAAATAATCTAGTCTATTGATTTTAAAAGAGGCATCATCTGCAAATAATCTAGTCTATTGATTTTAAAAGAGGCACCATCTGCAAATAATCTAGTCTATTGATTTTAAAAGAGGCATCATCTGCAAATAATCTAGTCTAGTGATTTTATAAGAGTGGCATCATCTGCAAATAATTTAGTCTATTGATTTTAAAAGAGGCATCATCTCCAAATAATCTAGTCTAGTGATTTTATAAGAGTGGCATCATCTGCAAATAATTTAGTCTATTGCTTTTAAGAGGCATCATCAGCAAATAATTTAGTCTATTGTTGCATCATCTGCAAATAATTTAGTCTTGAATTTAAATGAGGCATCATCTGCAAATAATCTAGTCTATTGATTTTAAAAGAGGCATCATCTGCAAATAATCTAGTCTAGTGATTTTAAAAGAGGCATCATCTGCAAATAATCTAGTCTATTGATTTTAAAAGAGGCATCATCTGCAAATAATCTAGTCTGTTGATTTTAAAAGAGGCATCATCTGCAAATAATCTAGTCTATTGATTTTAAAAGAGGCATCATCTGCAAATAATCGTCTATTGATTTTAAAAGAGGCATCTGCAAATCTAGTCTAGTGATTCTAAGAGGCATCATCTGCAAATAATCTAGTCTATTGATTTTAAAAGAGGCATCATCTGCAAATAATCTAGTCTATTGATTTTAAAAGAGGCATCATCTGCAAATAATCTAGTCTATTGATTTTAAAAGAGGCATCATCTGCAAATAATCTTTATTGCTTTTAAAAGAGGCATCATCTGCAAATAATCTTTATTGCTTTTAAAAGAGGCATCATCTGCAAATAATCTAGTCTATTGATTATAAAAGAGGCATCATCTGCAAATAATCTAGTCTATTGATTTTAAAAGAGGCATCTACAAATAATCTAGTCTATTGATTTTAAAAGAAGCATCATCTGCAAATAATCTAGTCTATTGATTTTAAGAGGCATCATCTGCAAATAATCTAGTCTATTGATTTTAAAAGAGGCATCATCTGCAAATAATCGTCTATTGATTTTAAAAGAGGCATCTGCAAATCTAGTCTAGTGATTCTAAGAGGCATCATCTGCAAATAATCTAGTCTATTGATTTTAAAAGAGGCATCATCTGCAAATAATCTAGTCTATTGATTTTAAAAGAGGCATCATCTGCAAATAATCTAGTCTATTGATTTTAAAAGAGGCATCATCTGCAAATAATCTTTATTGCTTTTAAAAGAGGCATCATCTGCAAATAATCTTTATTGCTTTTAAAAGAGGCATCATCTGCAAATAATCTAGTCTATTGATTATAAAAGAGGCATCATCTGCAAATAATCTAGTCTATTGATTTTAAAAGAGGCATCTACAAATAATCTAGTCTATTGATTTTAAAAGAAGCATCATCTGCAAATAATCTAGTCTATTGATTTTAAGAGGCATCATCTGCAAATAATCTAGTCTATTGATTTTAAAAGAGGCATCATCTGCAAATAATCTAATCTATTGATTTTAAAAGAGGCATCATCTGCAAATAATCTAGTCTATTTATTTTAAAAGAGGCATCATCTGCAAATAATCTTTATTGCTTTTAAAAGAGGCATCATCTGCAAATAATCTAGTCTTGATTTTAAAAGAGGCATCATCTGCAAATAATCTAGTCTATTGATTATAAAAGAGGCATCATCTGCAAATAATCTAGTCTATTGATTTTAAGAGGCATCTACAAATAATCTAGTCTATTGATTTTAAAAGAGGCATCATCTGCAAATAATCTAGTCTATTGATTTTAAGAGGCATCATCTGCAAATAATCTAGTCTATTGATTTTAAAAGAGGCATCATCTGCAAATAATCTAGTCTATTGATTTTAAACTTCTGGCTATATCATTAGTGTATAGAAGAAAAAGGAAAGGGCTTAATATTGATCCCTGAGATACACCTGCAGTGAGTCGTTCAAGGTTTGAAAATTTGTTTCCTACCATCATTCTTAGTTCTGTTAGCTAAGTAATCATCGATCTATGCCAATAGATTTCCATTTATTCCAAACTTTTCAGTTTTATGTATTAATCCCCTATGCCACACTCATCAAAGGCTTTGGATCTGTTACAGAATAGATTGCAAGAAATTTCACTCTGGTGAATTGCATTGCAGATGTTATGATAGATATCAATGAGCTGATATGAAAAAGTTGCCATCAGCCAATGAAAAAATAACATTCATAAATTTTACTCCCTCTTACAAAGTATCTCTTATAAATGTTTTTGTTGAAATCTTTGTTGCTGTTTCTTTTGCATCATTGATGGCATACACTTTCTTGGTTAGTTGTTGGAACAAATCTTTCTTGCCAAAAGGATTAGATTTGTTTTCTGTTAACAGTTACTTTCATC
Source organism: Margaritifera margaritifera (assembly GCA_029931535.1). Taxonomy (NCBI): domain Eukaryota; kingdom Metazoa; phylum Mollusca; class Bivalvia; order Unionida; family Margaritiferidae; genus Margaritifera; species Margaritifera margaritifera. Next base: position 1,675,722 of record JAQPZY010001588.1, read on the forward strand.
TAGACTTCAGACTTGGTTAGAGTACTGTTATTCATAATATTTTAGCATAATTACATTTTTGTGACTAAAATCAATTCAGCATGTAAGCAACATAAAATGTTCCTGATGCTTAATACTTTGTCACATCAATTTTGGTAAAAAAAAATATTTTCTTGAATGTATTTTCTTACCAAATTTGCTAAAAAAATGTACTTGCTAAGATTACATGATTTATAGTAAATTTATTAGTGGAAAGTAAATAAATGTTGCCAATTATTTTAAGGAAAAATACAGTAGTAGATGTGACACTAATGAGGAGTGGATAAACCACTTATTTTTCATCTCTGTATTCCCAGGTTCAGTTTCTTACAAGAAAATCAAATGCCATTCTGACATTGATGTGGCAGACAAAACAATCAAATGCCGCACTTATATTGATGTGGCAGAAAATGCAGTCAGATACCACACTGACATTGATGTGGCAGACGAGACAATCAAATGCCACACTGACATTAATGTAGCAGACAACACAATCAAATATTACACTGACATTGATGTAGCAGACAACACAGTCAAATGCCACACTGACATTGATGTGGCAGAGAAGACAAATGCCACATTGACATTGAAATGATGGATATATTGCTGAAATGATAGATATTCTGGCACATTTATACTGGGCAAATGGATTAAAAAAACATGTTAATTTATTTTCATTAAATTCAATACTTTCTGTTTCATTTCTTTTTCAGGGATTATCACCAATTCAGAAAGAATACAATCACGAACACTCAAGGTTACCCAGATTTGTTGCTAAAGTTGAGGAAACAAAGGTAAATAGCATAATGGGTGTTTGAGAATCTCCATATCTGTGTTGGTGTATTTGTTTTGTTCACTAGAACAGTATGGAGATTAAGAAGTCAAATGTTCAGTTTCTTTTTTATTTTAATTTCTGAATATTACAATTATGTTTGGAGACTTGTCACCCGTTATAATTTTTATACTGTTCACAAAAATGCACAAAAATGAAATTAAGCAGTTATTATAATAGCCACCTGTCATTTGTGTGTCTGGAAACTATCAGTTGACACATTGAAAGTATTCTGTGTTCACTGTTATTTGACTCCTCTTTAACCACATACAGGCTCTGAAAGGAGGAACCCTATCAATTTCAGGGTAACAAGCTCAAAAGTCAAGGTCACTGTGACTAAAAGAAGAAAAATGGTTTCTGCACAATAACTCTTAAGTTCTCTAACATCTTCGGTTACCAAACTTTTTGATAGCTTGCACTTGATGTTAGGAAGAACCCTATCAATTTCAGGTTCAAAAAGTCAAAGGTCTAAGTCACAGTGACTGAAAGAAGAAAAATGGTTTCTGCACAATAACTCGGGTTCTTCCACATCTACAGTTACCAAACTTTGTGGATTTCTTGCACTTGGGGTAAGGAAGAACCCTATCGATTTTGGACTCAAAAGGTCAAAGGTAAACTTCACTTTGACTGATTTAAAAATAATTTCCGCACAATCATCCGTCATTTACAGTTATCAAACTTTGTGGATGGCTTGCACTTGGTGTAAGGAAGAACCCTATTCATTTTCAAGTCAAAAGGTCAAAGGTCAAGGTGACTGCTACTGAAAGAAGAACAATGGTTTCCTCATAACATCATTGGTTCCTCATAACATACCTCAACCAAACCAGATGGCTTGCACATGCAATAATGAAGAAGGCTATTGATTTTGGGGTCAGAAGGTCAAAAATCAAGGTCACTGACTGAAACAAGAAAAAATGGTTTCTGCATAGTAACTTTAGTTTTACATCACAGGATGGCTTCCACTTCAGGTAAGGAAGAAGACTGTTGATTTTGTGGTCAGAAGGTGAGAGTTCAAGGTCACTCTCACTGAAAGAAGAAAAACTATTTTTGCACAAGAATTTCAGTTATCAAGACTATTAAACATGGGGTGGGCATATAATGTGCCATTCACTGTACTCTTGTTTACAAGCTGTAAAATTGTTCTGACAACTACCATTGATGTGATTACATCATCATAAGTAGTTGTATCTGTACAATTTTTATTTGAAAGAATAAAAAATAAAGAAATGAAATTTGCTGACAAATATTATACAACTACATTTTTACATTTATAGCAGTTGCAGTTATATATTTATTAATCATAAATTCTATGCATTTCTGAGTGCATAAACGAGAAATGATGAGATGACAGCTGATATGTAAACATGAATGGAATGCAAATGAAGCATTAATGAAATGCAGATTTGGTAAACTTACCCATTTTAAAGTCGGTAAGTTTTTCTGTTAACATGTGTAAATACAGAAGAGAATAATATCCACACACACACACACAACCAAGAACTACTCTCTTTACTACATTTTATCAATGTCACCTTTGTGTAAGCTTGACATAGCAAAAACTTTTGCATCATGTGCTTGCCCCTACATCTGTCCACATACTAGATTAACCTCAGTTATAAAATTTAGATTAACCTCAATGTTAAAGTGTTTTAATTACCATCATTGACATTAAAATATAATTACTGTTTTCTCTGTCTGGATAATTCATGTAGTAATGAAAATGATAAATTTTCCTGAATACTTTGTCTGGAAAAATAATATCTTTATTGTCAGGATTTGTGTATCAATGCGCATAACAAATTCAATCCTGTTTGAAAGTGGTCTAGGTAAACTAAGTTGCATTATATCCTTGCTTGCAAATAAAGAACACTTTCATGATAAGGTTTCAGTTTTTTCTTTAATAAATAACGAATTCTGGTTGCATTTCTGGTGTTTGTTTTTTGTTTGTAAAACTATGTCAGTCTGATAATCATGTACATGTACTGCCACTGATTAAAAGTGTCGGTATAATTACCATAATTCAATTTCTTTAAACTCTGGGCAAGCTCACAAACCTTGGAAGATATCATGTTGTTTAATCTGTTTTAGTAAAGTAATCTCGATCATCTCTAGAAATCTATGAATGTGACCCAGATTATAATGTATGTAAAATACTGATTTGAGCCAGTTCTAATATTGATATTGTTTCATAATGTAAATAGTGTCTTTGACAACAGAATGTGTTGCTGAAATGATATACATTTATTCATATTCTCTTACCTCTGAAAATCTAAAAGATTATCCATATTTTCCATAAAAAATGCTTGAAGTGAACTCGACATTACAACTCCAAATACGGTGATGATTGCCCCAAATATGTAAATGACCCAAGTCACTTAGACTGGTTCAGGAATTTTATTGCAGAACACCATTATTTGTAATGATTCTTTAGGTGGGTAGACCTAACCGACTGTGTCCAAAATGAGATTAACATGGGGAAATCTGCCATTGAAAAAAAATGAGACAAGAACTTGTGAAACATGCGTGTAGATTGTGACTGATTTATCACAAATAAATGTCAACCCAGTTTAGCTTACTGGAAAATTGAAAACAAAATAATAGCCTGCATACATGTTTAAAACTTGATATCATATAACATAATGCACTTTACTGTGAATGATAATTGTCTGCATCAAGTCGTCAGAGATATCACACTGAGTAATCACGAGTTGTGGAGTGCATCAGCTGTTTTTATTGCTGCCTATTGACAACACCTTCAGTTATTGCTGCCTGTTGACAACACCTTCAGTTATTGCTGCCTGTTGACAACACCTTCAGTTATTGCTGCCTGTTGACAACACCTTCATTTAGTCCATGCAGTAATATGGGTAATGAAATATTTTCACCGTCTGGTAGTTGTATATTCAAACACCTGCTTTTGAGTTAGGGTAAAGCATTCGTTATTTTAAGTTCCAGCTTGTATGCTTTATTAATTGTTGGCTTTTAATGTCTAAAAATTATTCATGTCATGGAAAATTCTTGCAAATTTTGAAAATATGGTGTCTGGAAAATTGGAGGGAGCAGATATCTAGGTTTAAATAGATAAATAAAAGGCAGGCCTGAGAAAAAGGGGGTCTCTTGTTTTTTGAACCAGCACATTCCTAATGTGTCTTATTTTTATAATTGATCAATAATATCCTGGAAAAGGCTTGACCTTTTGGAATTTCCTGAGCTAATAATAGCATTTTCCAGAAGTCAAAACTTACTGTACCTTGGTTTGATTGGTTGGTATCCTTTGGAATTCTCTTGTATTTGAAACACGATCTTAGCCACGTGCTGTGCCTAATGATAAAGCCATGATTATTTGATCAACTTCAGTGAAAAGTGTCAGCCTCATGGGTTCATGGAAGATTAACTTGCAGTGAGTAATAATTTGAAATTTATCAAATGCTACTTTGACCAGGTATTCAAAAAGATCTCAGATATAAAAAAAATTCTAAGGGATGTAATAATGAAAAGGATATTATTAACATTGTGATATTCCTTAGAGCTTGTCCAAAATATTGGATTTACTTTTCTCAGTAACTTCAATCTATCTTTATTTTTCAACATTTGCAGTTGAAGGACATGCAGTTTGTATTGCTTTGGCATGGCATTGACAAGAAAGTCTAGCTATATCACTGACTTTTTTCACAATGTTAGTGAAAGTGTTCAGTTACAAACATGTGAACACCCTCCTGTCTTTCAGAAAATATGACTGTTTTTGTTTTTGTTTTCTTTGTTTGACACAGGTACTTCTGTTCCATGTAGCTATTTGCACCTGTCTTTATTATGCTAACCAGTCAATAGCTCACTTTTTGCAAGATCATTTCCCACTAGACCTACTCAGAGGCTAACCTTGATGCAGCGCTGATTTTATCACTTGGGTCATGTGCTTCTCATTGATCAAGATTTTTATCTCACGCTTTCATATAGCTCTAATTGAACAAATTATGAAAAATCAATGAATATCTGATGTTTTCATGCAGACTGATTAAGTTAATTAAGGTGATGATGTTTTCATGCAGACTAATTAAGTTAATTAAGGTGATAATGATGGATGGTATGATACAAATATAAGTACTGTACATTTTGATGCTGTAGGTAATGACTGAATTGATATTATGATGACAATAAGGGCATTGCCTCAGCATCTGAAACTGGTAGGCTTGTCAAGTGTAAAGAAAGCACAAGAAAATGGAATAATCATGCTTTTCCTGGTCCTAAATAAAAATGAGCAAAAGAAAAAATAAGCTTTCATATTTTTGCATAGTTGAGGCAATGTACAGGAGAACACCCATGATGGAGTTACATTTAGGCACTGTTATTTATCTGTAGAAATTCTTACATTGAATAAGAACATGTGAAAATTTACTGTTGATGAGAAATACTAGTATGAAATTATTGCAGTAATTAAACGAATTCAGCGTAAATGTTCATAAGTGTGGTGATGTAATTAGAAGGTAATAAATTCATAGTAAATGATGAAATAATAGACAGTGTCCCTGGAAAGTGATTAGGGCCCTATGAAAATTCAATCATGGTGCCCAAAGTGATCCATTTCTTGGAAGGCTGGAGAAAACACTACAGGCAAAATGTTTACAATTAAACCTTGTTGACTCACACACTCATACAACCCTTTCGAACTAATTCACAATTCATTTCTGGGTATTGAGATTCTGCATATATAAGGCATATTATTTACAATGTCAGCTTATTGTTAGGATATTAATGAAACATATACCCCTTGTTTTTCTGTAGACCAAATCTGAGCAGTGTCAATACCACTATAATGAGCTTGCTGTCAAGTTGCGGGCTTCAGCAGATGAGGTCAAACAGCTTCAGCCACAACTAGTAGAGGCTAAAACTGCTTTACAGGAACAGAAAAAAGTCACCAGATCCGTTCAGGTATGTAGAAATCGACACTAAATTAAATGTTATTATTCCAATGCTTTTCAAAGAAAAGGTTTAGATTATGTGATACCTCCACTTCGAACAAACATGCATACATATATAATGCCACACAGTTTCTTCTTCACTGTTCAAGATACAGACTTTATATGTTGGGATATAATATAGATTTAAAGTGGTCTGTACATGTGCTCAACAGTTTTAGAATTTGGATATGACTTCTTGCCAGTGCTTAGGAGATGGTAAAACTTGTGCATGTGTGTATAACACTTGTGCATGTATGTATAACACTTGTGCATGTATGTATAACACTTGTGCATGTATGTATAACACTTGTGCATGTATGTATAACACTTGTGCATATATGTATAACAGAGGGATAACAGAAAAGCATAAGCATGGGGATAATGCTGTTTTGCTACAGACTTCTTGTTTATTTTGTGATGATTATGCAGCAACTTCTCACAATTTTAAATTATAAAAAGTACTTTGATAGCCCAATTTGCATGAGGTATCTTTCAGGTGAAAGGAGCCATTTATACCACAGAAAAGCACACATTTGATAAGCAATCATTAACCTATGTACATATACCCATGGTCAAGTTTAGAACCACAGGGCGAAAGAACAATCCAGATAGACAATTTAAACCATGTTCAGTTTGTCACTGAAGGTAGGTTACTTCTAAGTCATTAAATGGCAGTTACTCCTAGGTCATTGACATTGGTTCTTCAGACTCTAGGTCATTGACATTGGTTCTTCAGACTTTTTCATTTAAAACAAACAATAGATGCATAAATGCCAACCATTATGCTTTTGGCGTAATCATTAGGCCAGCAAAAAAAAATGTGTGTTTCCTATTGCACTGGTTTTAAAATTAGGGTAGGCAGGTTTTTTTTTTTTTTAGTTTTAAACATTATATATAAATCAAATAATATTTCAAGTGCTTCAGAGTACTGGGCAAAACCGGCTCAATTAGATGTACAAATCAATTTCGGATTTTTTTTTTTTTTTTTTTTAACCATGGGGGGAAAAAACTGATAGGGTCAGCAATGAGAAACAGGGACGGTCAGACGACCGGAAACACCTATTTTTTGTTGTTGGCCTTATGCCTTTTTCCACCTAATTATGTCTTATGCTTGCCTGCATATTGATTATGCCTTTTTGGTACATTAAAAAATATAAAAATAAAGCACTTATATTAGTAGTAATTACGCTTATACCTCGCTGAGGGTTGGCATGTATGCAGATGTATTGCCAAAATTCAAAATAAGTACCTCAAGCAGAAGTCCTGTTTCATCCTTGGAGAAAACTATTTCAAATCAACAACAAAAAAACTGGATCTTCACCCATTCAGATAGCTGCAAAATCTTCAGTTTATTTTCAATATTCTTTAAAGAAATGTTGAAAGAAATTTGGAGTCATAGATTATTAAGTTTATTTAACATAAGCATATTTGTTAAATACTACATTAAATTTTAAATATATTTTGCAATTATGAGATTAAAGTCATATGTGATGATGCACACAACTGGTAGTGAGGCGCAGTAGTTCAGTTGGACTCTCAGGTTTGCTACCCACCCAGGTCAGCCCAGGTTGACTGCCTTGGTGTGTCCTTGGGAAAGGCACTTAGCTCTCTTTTCATCAGCATGATATAGTCAAAAATATTGGAAGTGCTGTTAAAACCAACCAACCAACCAGGGAAAAATACTTTGAAACATTTTTGTTGAATTGTTGGAAACTTTTGAAGTTGCCATAAATTAATTTAAATATGTTTCAGTTGTTTACAAAACTATTGAAAGTAGGTTGCATTTTAATGTTTATATTATTACTCTACTCTAGCTGGAGTAAATTATAGACTAATACATTTTGATTCATTCTTAATTCTTGATGCATTTATACTTAAATATTTTGTTCATGCAGATGGAGGTTAGAAGGCTAGAGGGCTCCCTGAAAAACATGAAGAAAGAAAGAGGTCAGATTCTGCAGAGAATACAGGAGCTACAATCAAGGTACAATTACAGTAGTCTTGTACACAAAGCTACAATCAAGGTACAATTACAGTAGTCTTGTACACAAAGCTACAATCAAGGTACAATTACAGTATTGTACACAAAGCTAGAATCAAGGTACAGTTACAGTAGTCTTGTACACAAAGCTACAATCAAGGTACAATTACAGTAGTCTTGTACACAAAGCTACAATCAAGGTACAATTACAGTCTCTAATAGTATTGTACACAAAGCTGCAACCAAGGTATAATTACAGTCTCTAATACTATTGTACACAAAGCTACAATCAAGGTATAATTACAGTCTCTAATAGTATTGTACACAAAGCTACAATCAAGGTATAATTACAGTCTCTAATAGTATTGTACACAAAGCTACAATCAAGGTATAATTACAGCCTCTAATAGTATTGTACACAAAGCTACAATCAAGGTACAATTACAGTAGTCTTGTACACAAAGCTACAATCAAGGTACAATTACAGTGTTGTACACAAAGCTACAATCAAGGTACAATTACAGTAGTCTTGTACACAAAGCTACAATCAAGGTACAATTACAGTCTATAATAGTATTGTACACAAAGCTACAATCAAGGTATAATTACAGTAGTCTTGTACACAAAGCTACAATCAAGGTACAATTACAGTCTCTAATAGTATTGTACACAAAGCTACAATCAAGGTATAATTACAGTCTCTAATAGCATTGTACACAAAGCTACAATCAAGGTATAATTACAGTCTCTAATACTATTGTACACAAAGCTACAATCAAGGTATAATTACAGTCTCTAATAGTATTGTACACAAAGCTACAATCAAGGTATAATTACTGTCTATAATAGTAGTATTGTACACAAAGCTACAATCAAGGTATAATTACAGTCTCTAATAGTATTGTACACAAAGCTACAATCAAGGTATAATTACTGTCTATAATAGTAGTCTTGTACACAAAGCTACAATCAAGGTACAATTACAGTCTCTAATAGTATTGTACACAAAGCTACAATCAAGGTACAATTACTGTCTATAATAGTAGTATTGTACACAAAGCTACAATCAAGGTATAATTATAGTCTCTAATAGTATTGTACACAATCAAAGCTACAATCAAGGTATAATTACAGTAGTCTTGTACACAAAGCTACAATCAAGGTACAATACAGTATTGTACACAAAGCTACAATCAAGGTACAATTACAGTCTCTAATAGTATTGTACACAAAGCTACAATCAAGGTATAATTACAGTCTATACTAGTATTGTACACAAAGCTACAATCAAGGTACAATTACAGTCTGTAATAGTATTGTACACAAAGCTACAATCAAGGTACAATTACAGTCTGTAATAGTATTGTACACAAAGCTACAATCAAGGTATAATTACTGTCTATAATAGTATTGTACACAAAGCTACAATCAAGCTATAATTACAGTCTGTAATAGTATTGTACACAGAGCTACACTCAAGTTACAATTACAGTCTATACTACTAGTATTGTACACAAAGCTACAATCAAGGTATAAACAGTCTATAATAGTATTGTACACAGAGCTACACTCAAGGTATAATTACAGTCTATAATAGTAGTATTGTACACAAAGCTACACTCAAGATACAATTACAGTCTATAATAGTATTGTACACAAAGCTACAATCAAGGTACAATTACTGTCTATAATAATAGTCTTGTACACAAAGCTACAATCAAGGTATAATTATAATCTATAATAGTATTGTACACAGAGCTACACTCAAGGTATAATTACAGTCTATAATAGTATTGTACACAGAGCTACACTCAAGGTATAATTATAGTCTATAATAGTATTGTACACAAAGCTACAATCAAGGTATAATTACAGTCTATAATAGTATTGTACACAGAGCTACACTCAAGGTATAATTACAGTCTATAATAGTATTGTACACAGAGCTACACTCAAGGTATAATTACAGTCTGTAATAGTAATGTACACAGAGCTACACTCAAGGTACAATTACAGTCTATACTACTAGTATTGTACACAAAGCTACAATCAATGTATAATTACAGTCTATAATAGTATTGTACACAGAGCTACACTCAAGGTATAATTACAGTCTATAATAGTAGTATTGTACACAAAGCTACAATCATGGTACAATTACAGTCTATAATAGTATTGTACACAAAGCTACAATCAAGGTACAATTACTGTCTATAATAATAGTCTTGTACACAAAGCTACAATCAAGGTATAATTATAGTCTATAATAGTATTGTACACAGAGCTACACTCAAGGTATAATTACAGTCTATAATAGTATTGTACACAGAGCTACACTCAAGGTATAATTATAGTCTATAATAGTATTGTACACAGAGCTACACTCAAGGTATAATTACAGTCTATAATAGTATTGTACACAAAGCTACAATCAAGGTACAATTACAGTCTGTAATAGTATTGTACACAAAGCTACAACCAAGGTACAATTACAGTCTATAATAGTATTGTACACAAAGCTACAATCAAGGTACAATTACAGTCTGTAATAGTATTGTACACAAAGCTACAATTAAGGTATAATTACAGTCTATAATAGTAGTATTGTACACAGAGCTACAATCAAGATACATATACAGCCTGTAATAGTAGTCTTGTTCAAGAATACAGGAGCTACAGTCAAGGTACAATTACAGCCTACAACAGAAGTATTGTATACAGAGCTACTATCAAGGTACAAATACAGTCTATAATAGTAGTCTTTTAAACCTGACTTTAGTTTATCTGACTAAAGTGATCCCATATTATAACAAGGATTAGAGGAGTCACAGAGGTGTTGTACTGTGTGTTACTAGTAGAACCATCTTGCACAGAGGCATTTTAGACTCGAGGCTATGTAACAATAGAGGATGTTGTTCAGAAACAAAAACTTCGATATTTAATGATGCAAAATCAATGAACTAAAATCATTGAATAAATCTGGTGGCAGTGACAAAACTCAGTTTTTAAACACAAGCATATGTAACACAATTTCTGGTCTGTCAGATGTCAAACTTTGCAACAGTAAGATCTGCAATAAACTGTTTGAAATGTTTATGTCATTGTGACATCATAACTCTTGCTGTGACATGGTGCCACTGAGAATTACATAGTTTGATATATTTCAGCAGAATTTCCAAAGTATGCTAGAATGGGGATAACAGTCTTGTGTTTCAGGATTTGAGGATTTTAATCGCTGGAAAAACTACAACTATAAAACCATTAACCTCCTCAAATCTTCTAATACGAGGCTGTTATCTCCAAATTAATTCAATTGATCCAGTTAAATAGACGTGCTTTATATGAGAGGCCACTGTGTACTGTAGGGCTTCATAGTGAGGGTTTTTATCATGTTTACATGATACAGTGATGGGAACAGATCATTGCAGTTCATTCGCTCACTTTTCTTCATCATACAGTAAGATTAATTCTATGATTTTACTGGGAGATGTCTGTTATGGAATAATGAAGACTGTACATTGATTCATTTTAGACAAATTTTAAAATTAAGTCATACAGGGAAAATAGAAAGTAAATAGCAAGATTAATATACATAGAAACCTGACAATAAAGGACAGTCAAGGGACAGTACAAATTGTCCTTTATGTGGAGGAATTTACAGAATGTTCTATAAAGTTTTATGGGCACACAAATGTGTCTCTGTCAATATCTACTGGTCTTCCTAAGAAAATTCTGAAAGAATTTGGTATGTCTTTTAAGGCAGGTTTAAATAATAGCCTCATGACAAACCTTAAAACTGACCAATAATTTTGTAGCCATCTTGCATGCTAGCAGTTGCTTTGGTATTGAAACATTTCAATTAATTGACAAATCACTCTGAATGTACTTTGAAAACTCCACAAACAAACTTGAGAACATAAAACCCACTATTGAAGAGTGGCATCCCTCGTATAGAACAAATCGCAGAGATGAGGTGGTATTGTGCCAATCGTGTATCGGACACACATATCTGACTCATGCATACCTCCTGAAAGGTGAACCTCAACCAGAATGCATACCCTGCCAGTGTCCACTGATTTTGAAACACATTCTTGTCGAGTGTGTCGATTTCCACCGTGTAAGACAGAAGTATTTTGACATGAACTGCTTGAAGAAACTGTATGAGGACATACCACCCAAGAAAATCTTGGATTTTTTAGTAGAAGTTTGACAACACATGTTTTGTGGACTGTCGATGTTATAGTTTAGACAGGTGCCAAAAAAGTAATTATGGTCAGGACTTTTGTAATTAAGCCAATTTGAAAATGTTACATTATAATTATGACAGGCTTTTCATCTTCTGAAAATTTTTTGTTTATGTTTGCAGTGCCCAGCATGACTATGATGCTGAGAGACAAGCACGTGAGGGGAAAATTAAAGAGCTAGAAGAGACTTTGGCAGGACTTATAGCTCAGGAAAAAACCACGGAACATCAGACCAACCAGTTCAGGGAAGCCATCAACAAATACAAAACTGATGAATACAAACTGGGGTATGTCTAAAATAATTGAGTTTTAAACAGTAGTCCTTTGTTATAAATTCTTTTGTTAAGAGTGTTTGGTCATAATGAATGGAAGGATGTGGGGCATTTTTTTATGTTGCTTATATTCCTGAAATACTGCAGAGATAACAACCATTCAAGATTTTGCAGAATTAGTAAAAACTTTTAGTGAAAATTGTGCATGCTGAATGATGTTGACGAAATTCTGGGAGATACATTTTTGGGTGAATTAAATTTTTGAACAGTCATTTTCTATATAGACACAGGGAGAAAGTACTTAAGCACCAATCTGATAGACTGGTACATTGAATATAGTTTTTCTCAATGTAAAATACAGAATGTAGATACCAACAAACCTGTCGATCAGACTGTTAATAGGTATGAAATGGCATCAGAGATGAGGAGGAACGGAAGATGCAGGTAATTTGTGACAAAAACTAATGTTTATGGTTAGGGCTATTCCAGTAAAACATATATCCCCCGCGGGGACAGCACTTTAAAAAATCTTCTGTAGGTGGTTGTGTTTCAAACTATTTTGATTCTGACAGTGGAGGGTTGGTTAGGAAGATCACTTTCTGGTGTGGGTTGTGTCAACAAAATCAGAAATCAAATCTCACCTAACCCCCTCTTAGCGGTCTAACTTGAAGCGAATCAACATACTGAGATGCTGACAGGGTGCGCTAGTGCACTAATTCGCTCAAAATTTGTACGAATTCATGCAGTTGGAAAGCAGTGATGTGTGAGAACTCCCGCAAATTAGTTTAAAGTCATGCATATTATAAATGTACCCTGCACAGTATACAATTTTTATTTAACTGTTAACCCTAAAGTGCTTGTCGCGACATGTTATGCTGCCAGTATAAGTCTCGTAGTTCTTGTCGCGACATCATATTTCAGGTAGGCAAATGTTAACACAGCTGAATACTTCAGCTTGACATGAATGGTTGTTAAACTAAATTTGATTGGTACATTGTGCCCTGGAACATGCATTCTGTCGTGGTTTTAACCTTACATTCATCGACGAAGTTTTACAAATGCAGGTTTAAAATATGGGCCACCTAGAAAACCCAGAAGGGCCAACTACCAAAATGGTTCATTATCAGATGATGATTCCATTAGGCAAATACTGGCTGATTACAGCAATGATGACAATGATTATGAAGTTTTGATGTATATCAGTCTATTGGAGCTGCGAAAGTGTTACTGGAAACACCAGTGAGTGACTTTGAGCCCAAAATGAGGTTAAATACTCAATGGTCAAAGCAGACAGCATGCCGGTCTACCCCTATTCAATGGTATTTTTCAATTAAATGGACAATACAAGCCTAATTAAAATACAGGCAGTTTAAAATTAGAGTGCAATTTTCATTTGTTTTCTCAAACAATTCAGCACTGAGGGATCTTGTGCTACAAAACTATACAGAGTATAGAACTTAAAGGTTTAAGATAAATTGAAAAAAAATAGGAATCTAAACAGAAATTAAAAAGTCAGGATATTTTTTTTATCAAAATACCTCTCTTTGAACATGCAGACTATGGTTTTGATGGACTTGTAATCCTAATACAGCATTATGGAACATATTAGAAATCTGGCATAGTAGGCAGCAAAGCACTGATTCAAGAAAGTGAAACTTTGGCAGAGTTCATGTTAGTGAAAAATCTTATTTTGGAATAGAGATATCCAAGAGACAATACCTAAGAGATGTGGAAAATTGTTCATAACAACCATAAAGAAGAGTTTCCTAGCTTTGTTCAAGCTGGTTGAGCTAGCTATGGGTATGCCCCTTCATATAGCAGACTGTGAAAGGGGGTTCCCAGCACAGAAGAATATTCATACACAGATAATGAACAGATTAAGTTCAGAAACAATCAGCAGATTAATGCTTATACAACTAAAGGGGACATCTTTTGAGGATTTTGATTTCATAGAGCCCTAAAAGAGTGGAGCAGTAAGAAAGAGATATGGATATTTAAGTGTTAGGTGAATATTGAACTATGGACTTTTCCTCCCACTCCCTCCATTATTTTGTTCACCACCACCATCACCACCGCCCCCTTGTTTTGGTGACAAACAGGAAGACACCCTCCCTTTTAGATAAAATCCTGGCAGCATCTATGCAGGGAAGAGAACTAGACCGGGTTATATGATTTCATTGGTCTCATGGTATTCATGTTACTCGACATTATTGTACAGTGTGTTTGGTAAGCATTGGGAGTTGATGAACTCTTGTTTTCTATGGAAACATGAAATCCAATAGGAATACATCTAACATTGGGAGTTGATGAACTCTTGTTTTCTACGGAAACATGAAATCCAATAGGAATACATCTAAAAATGTAAAGGTTTGATCTCTTGGAATTCAGTCTCCCAGTTTCATTTCACATTGGTATACACATTCTCAGGTTGACAAACAGTTAGCATAACAATTGGATAAGCATGTGACAAATTCGGATACACATGTAAAACACGACAAACAGTATTGGTGGATAGAATCACAAGACAGACCAGAATGGAGATAATCACTGGAACGGGCTTGGAATTTTGCAAATGCCAGCACTTATTTACCATATAAGGAAGCAGTGAATATTTTTACTTAACTATGGTCAATACTGCTGGGTGTTGACATGTAGCAACAACAATAAGCTAATGTGACTCTGAAGTATATAATAATGACAAAGATGAGCATAAGTGTTCCTATTCTTTAATGTGCACTAAATTGTTTTCTCAGTTTGAATAAGAAATATCAATGGGAGGACAACAAAGGGTTTGCAGTTAACTAACAAAAAAAAAAGAATTAAGCTACTTAAAAGATGAATTCAATCGATTTTAACCATCCATTCCGGTGATTGCTTCTGTTCTAGTCTATTCTGTCTATTCCGGTGATTCTATCCACCAAATTTAGAGATCAGAAAATTTATTGGCAGATTATAGTTATGCTTCTGCCCAACAGACTTGAATAATTTGATTTCTTGGTTTATTGATTCTAGTAGTTACTCAGTCCAAATGCATCACTGAAAAACATTAATGCATTTTCAGATTTTGTTTGTTAAAAATATTTATCAGACTATGCACATCTTTAGATAGGGCTAAATATTGCTTGAATAAGCTATAATAAATAGGTCTAGTCAGAACAATAGACATTGCTAGAGAAAATTTAAATTTGTGTCAGCTAAAAATGTAAAATTTTCAGAGGTGTGAGATGCAAGTTTACTCAAGGCTTCTCCATCTCATGTGCTCACCCCTGAAATTGATACAAGCTACTAACATATAAATCTGTTTGCAGTCTGATGATGTCTGTTCATTAGACAAATGTCAGTCTGATGATGACTGTTCATTAGACAAATGTCAAAAAAACATAATTGATGATATTCATAAGTTTAAAGACAATTACTACGGTAAAAGTTGATACACTCATACAGCTGTCGCAAAAATGATGAACCAGTACTTCTGCTGCTGGTGTTACTATTGATTAGTTGGTTGATATGGTGTTTTAGGTCTCTTCAACACCTGAAGCCATTTAGAGATGAGACCTCAGGTTGTTGGT
Organism: Margaritifera margaritifera; assembly: GCA_029931535.1. Lineage (NCBI taxonomy): Eukaryota > Metazoa > Mollusca > Bivalvia > Unionida > Margaritiferidae > Margaritifera > Margaritifera margaritifera. The sequence goes on from JAQPZY010001588.1 coordinate 1,691,593, forward strand.
AGATCATTATGGGTTTTACACCATTTTCAACACAAGAGAATCTATATATGGCAGCCAGTTTTACCGTTGAAGAAGAAGACCGCAAGTGCTTTTCAGGTACCAAAGACCACCTGGATAGAACCACTGACCTTCTGCAAGTAATTGGCAACATTCTCACCTACAAGGCTCGAGTGGGATTTGAACCAACATCATGAGTAGGTAGTGATCATAAGACAAGCATCTGCCATGGAGGTCCCTCAGACCTTGGGTAGAAGTCTCATACAAAAGACAAGAAGCAGGAGATGGAACCCACGACTCCTGGATTCAAAGTCCAGAATGTTACTGTTAGGCCATCAGTGATGATGATGTTTAGTGTTGCTTCTAGGATGCGGGAATACTGCAGTTTATGACAAGCTGGCCCAAATTGAACGAACCTATGCGCCAAAAACCCCACAGTTTGATTTATGCTGGTGCAAATTGTGTGATTGGATGCAGGATTTTTTTTTAAATGAAAAGAGAACTAATTTGGACAAAATGACCTAGAAAAGCAGATATATTTTTGTTCTCATATCATGATGTAAGTCTTTCAACAAGAAGATCCAGCTCTTTCCGGTAATAATTATTACCAAAATATCGGCTAATTGGGGCCTTTCAGACATAAATTTTACTATCAATTCAAACTTTAAACTATTTATACCTTTCCCCAAACAAATTTATGCCCATATTACTCTCATATAGGCTGAAAAATGTACTGAGTGCAGACATATTTCTTGCAGTCACATGCATGGTATGATTGGAACAGTGTAAAAGATATATAATTCTTGCATGTTTTTTGTCCATGACAAGCTTGACCTTTAGAGACTATGGCAGAATTCTGTTCTCACGTTCTCCACTTTATTTTCAAGCCTAACATTAAAAGATACATTTCCTGTTGTTATGTATTTTTTGCTTAGAAGCTCATTACCTTGGTGGAAATGAAATAGGGAAATATTTTACAGTTACACTGTATCGTAAATGGTAGCTGGCTGCTTTGACATGTGCTAAGTCAAGGAGAAGATGCAAGTTCGCACAGAATATTGAAAAGAATTTTGCAGGATTATTTTAAATGAAGAGACAGTGAAAGAGAATCTATTGTTGAAACAAAATCAAATGATTTGAATATAGGAGTGCAGCAAGTGCAAGCAACAGAGCAAAATGTCATGCACAACTTCCAGTTGAACTTGCACGGGGAATGGTTGTGGTTAGAAAATTCAGAGATGTCAATGCTGGGTAAACTGTGTGAAACACAGAAAAACAATCACTTTTATTGTAGGATGCACAAATTATAGGACCAGTACAATAGACAGGCACATAAATTCAGTTGATCATGTGGCAGCTGTATGGGCCGAAGACGTGAAAAAGAATTTCAAGCAGGTAATTACTGGCCCGAATAAATTGTGCTTCTTTTGCGCTTTCGTTCTGTAATGGTATTGTTGAAGTCCACACCACTCTAAATCATTTGTAAAGTTCTTTCAAAAAGTTTATATTCTTGTTTTTCTTGTTTTCTCATGTTTCTTGTTTTAATTTTTTTTTAAATTCAATCATTTTTCCTTTATAACTCTTTTCTACCTGCCATTCTTACCTGTACACTTTATTACATCCATGCTTGACATACATGAACACCATCTAAAGGAACACATATACAATTGGTAAATATTTTGTAAATCGTAGATCAGGTATACAAGCTAAAAAATATTGCTTAGGTACAATAAATCACACAATAACCTTTTGCTTGCCTTTTTTGAAGATGCTACAATCACTTTAAATATTTTCTTCTGTGTGACACATATTTGTCAAGGAAGAGGGTCAAATTTGCCCAATTGAATTTAGAATTTGCCAACTTTTGGAAAAGAGATCGGGGAGTTGGCCCTCTTTTGAAAAATCCTAGAAGCAACACTGATGCTGCTAGTGACAAGAGACATTTAATTGCAATTATGTTGATTCTAAGAGTACACTGGGGTAAGAAAAATGATTCCTAGATTTTCATCCCTTTTTTTTATCTAATTAGGGGCGGGTTGTAAAGTTTTTTTTTTTTAAACAATTTGTATTACTTTGTCATGACAGGGACAGCCATTGTATCAAATATTTTAACTACATTCTGTGAGGAGCAGTTGGGATGAAAATCTAGGAACCAATTTATTGTGGCCTGATGAAAGTAGAAAACTGATTGGCAATGATGATGATAATCTGACTGATCAGTAGGGATGATGATGTAACAATGTTTGACATGCTATATTTATTTTTTTTAAATTTTATATTAGTCATGCAACAAGGCATAAAAATAAGACATATCAGTCACAAAAAATATTTTTCTTGCAAGAAATTATGTAGTGTAAAACCTGAAAAAATAATGTGACATCACTTACACTGGCATTAATCTTTGTTTTTTTCTGACAATTCAAGTAATATCTATTTACAAATAAATTTATTGCGAAAGCATACATGGAAATCACAGCATCTGACAGTACATTTAAAGCAATACAAGATTTAACTAACATGCAAATCAAAAGCAGCATGCCTGAGAACAAAGAAATTTAAGCAAAATGTAGTGATCACTGAAATAAGCGCACATATGTTTTGACTATGTAAATGACAGTTTAGTAAAGATACAATTCATGATTTCTGTATTATAAGAGAAATCCCTATTGTAAAATCTATATTCATGGACATTAAATTACTAGGTATTAAGTGACTGAACTATGACATCTACGAATAATAGGACACTAAGAAAATTTGTGATTTTACAGTATGAGAAACATACATGCCCAACAGACAAACAAACAAAAGAACAAACGATGATTGATTATAAAGTATGAATACAAGGCAGTGGATTATATGATATATAAGAATTCAGTATAGGTTATCTCCAGTCAGCTGTAATTTAAATCGCTTCTGTCCCCAACCCAAAATTAAAATCTCTTCTACCGCCCACTAACCTAGCCTAGCCAGAAATTATGTAAAATAATAGCCAGAAATTATGTAAAATAATATGCTTCTGAAATTATATAAAATAATACACTACTGTAGGGGGCAAAGTTTTTTTTATTAAAACACATCAGACGGCAGATCATAATTTTTTAAAATTGCGTCTGTGGTGGGTTGGTTGAATTTGAAACGGCCTTCCCCCCGGGGGTAGGCCTTCCCCCCGGGGGTATATGTTTTCCTGGAACAGCCCTTATTATATTGGTAAAAAATGTTGAAGGAATTCAGGGTTCTGGAATTTGAAGGGATGTATAAATCTTTTATTCTCATTTGGCCATAATTGTTACTGACTACTTACTGGTATGTATGTGCTCATAAGAAGATGCAATATGATCGTATAGAAGTTTGTTACTTTTCATGTACGTGCTATCCATTATGGAATGGCTGCCTAGATTCCCAAAATGTGACACTAGGATTCCTGATAATTATGTTTATAAGCCCTGCCTTATAGTTCTGTGTTACCTGTCTCAACCAGGTTTGGGAGTAGACCATTTTATTTCATATTTAAAGAGGGATTCCTGACAAATAGTTGAGTCATTTGAGAAAAGGCAGTCAAAAGAAAACATGAAATAATCCCTATGCAAATTAAGATGTCTGCTGATAACTGTTGCTTTGCACTTATGCACAGCAAAAACAGATTAGCAAGGTTTATAAACAGCAGCTTAGATGGTTCTGTTCCAAAGTCAAGTGTCCAAGTGTCGCTTTGCACTAATGCACAGCAAAAACAGTAGCAAGTTTTATTGTAACAGCAGCTTAAATGGTTCTGTTCCAAAGTTAAGTGTCCCAGTAATAATAATGTAGTCTACTTTAAAATACAATGTCAACTGGCTCATGTACATCTAAATTATATAAAGCTGACATCTGCATTACTAACTACATTTTAAGAAAATAAAGAAAAGATGGATTGTGTCAAATTTGAAGCATGTTCATAATTCCATTGCTATATGATGATTTCAGAAATTGAATAAAGACCAAATGTGGAAATTAATGGACTTTCCTTTCCAAAGTAAGATGACTGGGGGTTGGGGGATTGGGTTTGGTGGTTTTGTGGAATTGACTACAATTATGGAATGAATGATGAATATCCAACAACAGTTGACCAATTTTTCAGAGCTCTGGTATGAACACATATTTAATTCCTTGATTATTGAGATGCTGTGGCATGACTATGATGTATTGGGAAGTTATCAGTTTAGTCATAATCTATACACTCGTACTCGCTCTCGGTCATACATACATTGACTATACAATATTTGCCAGAGAAATATTCTTAAAATTGGAATTGCAACTGATTCTTTGGGCATACATGTAAACAAAAGTTGTAGCATGTATATTTATGGTTCACTTCATCATTCAAATACAATGCACAATTTGATAGTAAAATGAAATATGACATGTACAGGCTTACAAAATAGGCAGAGAATATGCATTCATTGACTGTTTCACCACCCAAGCTAGCTGGGGGACTAATTGTCTTGGAAATATGGAGGGAAAATATGGTAGTTTTTTTTTTTATCAAACAAGTGGTTTGGTAAGCTGTGTTCTACTGTAGCCATTAGAAGGCACTGTTCTAAATAGGTGATATCTGGATTTCCATATTAGGCGATCTTACTCAATCTGCAGTAGGCATGTCATTGTCTGTGAACATGTAATCAATTTAATCTGATTCGACATAACTTGATGTACAGCCAGTGTTGTTCTCATACAGTGCATGTCCTAAGCGAAGTGAAGGTCCAAATGCAATAGAAATTTGACATGTAATCAGTGATTACATTAGGTTTATGAATCTTCTATTTACTTGAAGATCAATTAAGTACAGTCATATACACATACACTGATAATCATAAACACAATTACTACTTTTATTTGGGGTATAGATATCTACCATTCTGGTTGTGCTAATCCAAGCGAAACAGTAACTGATAAAAATATGAATGAAACCGATGAAACAAGTATATTGGATAAATCAGGTTAAGTTTGATTGACTTTCAATAAATTATTGGATACAGAAAATCAAGGAGACTAGACAACAATTAAATCTGCAAGACAGCCATCTTAGGACTTGATAAAAGTGGCTGTTATATACAGGTGGCTGCCTGAAAGAGGTTTGGTCAGGTGCTAAGAACTGTACATTCTTTTTTAAGACCTTCAACTTTTGAGAGAGAGAGATTTATTATCCAGGGTGTATAGAATATTTTCTGGAATTTGTTTTATGGCAAAACTTTGAAGGTTATATTATGCCGTGGCAGGTAGTGTAAAAGGCTTAGCCCAAAGACACACAGCTGTAGCTGAACCAGGCTGATCTGATGATGGAATTGAACCCACACCCTCTTGGTCACAAGTCCCAATGTCTTAATCACTGAGCCACCATGGCTTGTTGTGTATATGAAAAGGAGTGTTATTGTAGATATTTTTCTTATTTTATTGAACAGACTATACACAGATGTTGAAATAGATGAAAATGAAATCATGGTATTGACCTGCAGATGCTAACAATGGTAAACTTTCTCAAGGGACATGGTAGAGATTCGTGTATAAATGCAATTTTACAGGTACTGTTATGACTCAAGGTCTTAAAATAATGTAACAGAATGAAAGTGAAACCAGCAATATAAGTAAAATTATCAAGCAATTTATTTATAGACAATTAAAGTGAAAATTCAAAAAACACTTACAATATTGTGAATTAAAGTCCAAATAATCCAATAATCCTAAGTGCCCTAATCACAATTCCAGTAGTCTTGAATGTCCTGATATGCCTGAGTGATGTAATCCAGAATATCTTTGAATAAATTCACATAAATCCCAAAGTCAAGTATTAATCTAAAATGAGAATGAGCACTTTAGTAATCCAATAAATATTTTAAATAAATAATTCCTTTCTCTGTATTTGCTCTGATTTTCACAACGCAACTATAAACATCTGATTATTAAGATGATTCTTCGTAGACAGACCATTTGAACAAGAATGAATTATTGTCCAACAAAATCCCAATATATAAACACAAGTCACCTGACAAAACATTCCAGAAAACAAATGTCACATCACAATATGAATAGTTTGAATGGAAAATTACTTTGTGTACCTAACTTTTGTCACAGGAAGACATGGAAATAACAGTCCAGCTGCTAACAAACCGGCCCTAAACTCAAATACTATGTAAACATGCTGTTTACCATAATCTAACTAAATTACAACTTACAATCATGGACATATATTATAAATTCAATATACATAACAGTGCTAAATATTCATTTAAAGGACAAGAGTGTTGTTGTAAATATTTTTTAATATATTGAAAAGACTACGTGCCAATGTTTATATAAATGAGAATCAAAACACAATATAGATCTGCAAATGCTAAAGATGGTAAGCTGGTGATTGACAGTGAAATACATTTAGGTCAAATATAAACTTTTCCACCCTTAGTTTATCATCGATTGTATAACTGTTCATGTATTTTAACATAATTGGTTCTGCAAGTTGTGCTTATTTAAATGAAGGAAAACCTCCTGTACAATATTAAATAATGTATATGTATGTCACCAGCTGATCATCAAACAGATCCACCTATCAGGGATTTTCAGGGGAATTTCCCTTTCAACAGTAAAGCTTTTAAAAAAAAAAAAAAAAGTTCCCGTTTTTGGCGAGCGTGTCTTGGCAGAAGCTCGACATGGTGATCACTTTGGTGTCCATTTGCATGTCTGTATATATGTCTGCACCATATATTAGCTGCATTGTTAAAGTTGTTACTTTCTTTCTGTTTCAGTACCATTTATTGCTTTGGATTTGGAATATAGCTTCAATATGTACTTATCTTCAGCAAAATAAATGCCCTTGTTATTGAAGATGGGGGGGGGGGTTGCGGGTTCGACATGTATTCCAGGGCGAGTTTCTTGCCATGGCAAATTTCAAAATGTGTTTTAGCTTGAAAATTATCATATTCTTTCAGAACAATCTCAATTGAAGATCACCTTTGTTGTTATAGTCCTGACACAAACTGTTATAAAAATGTTAAAATAGCTGGGTGGCTGGCTAACACACATGAAGTCATGTAAAGTTATTAGAGGTTACAAGATGTTGAATCTCTGCATTTCGTTTTCATTTCTCCTCATGTCTTTGCTTTCCATGCCTGACTGACACAGTCCATTTTAATTTGTACTCATCAGAGCTGGGGAAATATTGTGCTCGCCACTTGGTCCCTTTTATACAGGCAAAAGTTGTCCATATGGCCAAATAGGGATAATCGCTGGTTATGGAGTTTAGCAGATGATTATCTTATACATTCATTTTATACAGCAGTTTGTTTTGGAACTGTTTTAAACTGGCCATCTTGAGCAGGTGGCCTTCTTATAGAAGTGGCTAATTGAGGAAGTTTGAATGTGTATTTTATCTGATATAGGGTAAGCTTTGAAAGAAAAATGTTAAAGGGAAGTAACTGCTTCAATAATTTATCACTAGAATTCACACCGTTGACCAAAATTTCATCTTCAGTCCTGCCTGAATGCCCTTGTGACCATCAAACGAAAATATCCTCTTCTTCATACCTAAGCTTTCCACTTCTTATACATGTTGGGGCCCCGGGTGGCCGAGTGGTTTAAGGCGCTCGCCTTTACAGATCACTGACATCTCACCTCTGTCCGCGTAGGTTCGAGTCTTGGGCTCGGCCAACGTGGGTATGTGAGAAAGCTTGCCAGTAGTTTGCCGTAGGTCGGTGGTTCTTCCCGGGGTTTTCTCGGATTCTTCCTCCACCAAATATACTGGCCGCCATGTATAGCCTATCATGTGCTGAAAAATGGTATTAAACCCCTAACAACCAACCAACCAACATCTTGTACATGTCTAATATCTAAAACTTGCATTTTGTACCAAAATTTCTCTCAAATCCACCTTAAATGCCCAGTCCTACTGAACATGACAAGAAAGCTCCCCTTTTGCCCAAGCTCCCTTTTTGCCCAAAGTCCTAGGCTATATTGTTTTGACCAAAATTTGTTCTCAATTCCAGCCAGAATGGCCAAAATTTGCGAACAAGACAGGACAAGCTCCAGAAGAACCTTCACAATCTGAAGAATTCTCGTGGAGACCGGTTGAAAAGGTTTGGATCCTTCATGCCACAGCTTATACAACACATACAGGAGTACCACCGCCTGGGAAAGTTCCACAAGAAACCTATTGGACCGTTAGGTAAGGAATAAAAGTGTTGGTTGATATTAGATAAAGAATAAAAGTGTAATAAGTTGCTGAAATATAATAACGTCTGATTGTCAGACCTTATGTGTTCTCTTTAACATCTGGCAGCTGGCTTATAAACTTGATACTTTAACAAATTGTAACATTGTAGCCAACTACTTTTACAAACTGTAACATGTTTGGTTACATTATTGCATTGACCCACCCTTGAAGTTTTTAATTTGAGCCACTAACTTCAAATGACAGTGAGAATGCTGCCTTGTAATTCAGATGAAACTTGAATTCTTACAGAATTTGGCTGGTTCTACCTGATTTTAGACTTATAATTTTGTGTCAGAGCTATTGTCAAATATTTAAATCTCATATGATGCATGAAAACAGTTGTGTTCTGCTTCGGAGCAAACAGTATTGTATTTGAGTATTTAAGGTTGGTAATGGTGGATTTACTGTTACAATATTGAGTCACATTTTGACAGTAAAAAAGATATTTGTGAAAATCACCAAATTCTTAAACACAAGACGTATCCCCGTTCTAAAACAATTTGGAAATTTTTCTTAACATAAGTAGGAGAAAATTCTCTTTGTCACTGTGTCACAGGGAGAATCTTAACATCACAGTCTCTTTGTCACTACATCACAGGAAGAGTGTTGTATATTCGAACTGACCAGTATCTGTAGGGTCCACATAACAATCATTTTGTAATTGCACCTGTAGCTAGGTTCATCTAACCTTGGGGCAGTATGGTTCGACACATAAGCCGTTTTACTTGAGAACAAATAAATCTTTCAGTTTCTTATTCAAATACATTACCTGATCATAATACATTCCCAAGCTCGTTTTTTGCAACAAAAAAAGTGCTGGTCATCTGTCTGCCTAGGTGGAAGTCAGACCAGAGTGATCTCCCCTTGTGTAGAGGGAGTAGTTCCAAATCCAGTCCATACATCAGTTACTATTTCTGCTCGTGCTAGGAAGCATGCTTTTATTTGAGACCTCACAAAAACGAATCTACTTGTGTCTTTACATCATTTGAGCAATTCTATGGAGTTTTCTCACAATAGGGAAGTATACTCCAGCCATATTTCTGTCTATTTCTTGCTCTGCTTCTGTCTTAAACAAAGAACTCACACTACATCTCATGATAGTCATGTCAGTACCATATTAATTACCTACCCTAAGGTCTATAGTACTTAAGTTCATCTCAGTACTCTACCTGGTATATGAATTCTGTTAAGTAATTGTCTATTTTTATCTGCCATAAGATCATTCATGTAATTATTTTTGGCAGTTGTGTTTTTCATAGGGTCCTATTGACATGAAGATCATGTGATGCTTGACTGATTTCACTTGTATCTGCCTTTGTTTTGCTTTCTCTAATTACAGTTCAACACGGTGGGCAGGACTATGTGCATGGAGTGCAGGCATTTTAAGCTGGCAGAAGATAACCATGATACCTGTCTTAATTGTATGGGGTGTAATTCGGGACATACTTGCGACATATGCACATGATGATCAAAGAATGTATGGGCAACTGTCTTGGCCAAACAAATTAATCAGGGCCCAGTTTTACTAAACATCTCAAATTGAGATTTTTAAATATCTTTCTTATTGCTTGCTTTGAATTTGTGAGTTTTTCCCTGAACATTAAGCAGGCATTAAGGATTAAAATACTGGCATAGTATCCTGTATTTTCCTGAAATTAGTTATGTTTTATCTCTAATGAAAAATGGAGGATTTTCAATTTTGAGGAATATCTCAACTCATTTTTTCAAGAATCAATGGACTCCCAGATGTACAATTTTAAAACTAAAGAGTAATTTTTCATCCTTTGTATTGTGTCTACCTCTTACAATATTGCCAGAAATATCAAAAGAAAAATAATGCAAAATCCCAGTTTGGGGAAATTTTTTGAGAATTTTAGTGAAACTTGGGCCAAGCAATCAAGATAATGAGGAAACACACCAGGAAAGATGCAGACTCCATCAGAAACCCTGCCATTACTGCCACAGTTGACAGCTTCCTATTAGCAGCGATGCTAAGGGCAGAAAGCTCACCGGTCTAGAAGAAAATGAAGCAGGCCAGATTAATGGCTTTACATACAGCACCAGCTCTGCCCTCGCTTATATGACCAGAACAGGTCTTCTTGGCAGTATCTCTAGGGCCAGTACTGCATATCCTGGTACTGGTTAGAGTGACCTTTCCAGTGATAACCAGTACTGAACTTGACGTCACACAGCCTTGACATATCTCTGCAGCTCCAAGGACTGGGTACAGTGATCTGTTTTTCTGGTATACCTAGTCCCAGCTTCATGACACTAGTTCCTGAAAACCAAAATTGTTTGTCTCAACACTGACTCTGACTTGGACTTATTGTATTCCTGGCACTGGCATTGAAGAACTTCTTCTATCCCAGACTCCTAGAAATATTGTGGACTGACACCAGACAGCTCTGGCATAGGTTAAGGTTCCATCACAACCTGGCACCATCTATGGTGACACTCCAGTCCCAGTTGCTTGGTGCCACTAACGAACCATTGACAATTTGCCCAGTGAATGTCTGGAGATAACAGTGTCACAACTTGGCCAAATCCCCAGTCATGTTCACAGTCCATCTCAGCTGGCTTTGCCTGCTTCGTCAAATGCATTGCAGGAGGCATCTGTATCACTCCATTCTTCTATATTTGAGGACTCATGCTCATCTTCTGTGCTTGATCAATTGATGTCCAGAGAAGACTCAGCCTTCTGCACATTGATTGAAGAAGTTTTCTAGCTTCAGCCACATGAGTCTAGTCTGGCTCCTAACAACTACTCCATAATTGGTAACAAAGTTCCTGCATCTGTCAGTCTATTAACCAAGAAAGACTAGCCGACATTCAAACAGCTACCACAATCTGGTCAAGTCATTGATTTATTATATTGTTTAGAGGCAGCTTCAAGACCCAAGTGTCAACAGACCTTTCTTTTTGCAGCGACAACTTTCAAATTTTAACAAGGCTTTTTACAAGACTCGTATGCCTGGTTTTCACACTGAAGTCCCAGCCATCAAAAGAAACATTGTGGACCTGAGAAAGTCAAAACCCTCATATGTTCGTATGGACCTGAAGTCTTTCCTCGACACAACAACAACCGGTTAAAAATGTCATTGTGATAGGATCCTTGCTCAATCTGGTATCCATGACTATATTCAGCAATCTGAACAGTCTTGACTCTTTCATCGATAATTCCATTAGTCATGCCTGGGAGTCAGTCTCAGTTTCTCATCGATAATTCCATTAGTCATGCCTGGGAGTCAGTCTCAGTTTCTCATCGATAATTCCATTAGTCATGCCTGGGAGTCAGTCTCAGTTTCTGAACATGCTTGCCAATTCCATCACAGCTTCAATGAATTTACAGCCTGCAGAAAGAGATGCCTTTCTCTCCGTTTCCACCTTCCTTAAGGAACACCATAAGGCCACACTTAGATTACAGCCTACGTCATCGAACTTGCTCTTCCATTGTCATGTAGTGGAAGTCCAAAAACAGGCAGCAAAAGGGGCAAACATTGTACAGAGTGGAGACCAGAGAAAGATGAAGGATTTCCTTAGGCATGCTAAATGGGGAAACAGTCCTACAAGCCCTTTCCTCATATAAGAACACAGTTTCCGAGGGTCACTGACAACAAAACAATTAGAAGTTAAGGATTGCTTCTATATGATGGCTTATCTGCTCTGTGTATAGAGAATTATCCCAAGACCAAATGAGCTTCTGAGGTTAGGGCAGTAGCCACTAGCATAGCATGAGAGTGTAACTGTTCCCTAACTGACATTCAAGCTATGGGATGGAAGGCAGAGATGACTTTCTCTTACTTTTACTTCAGAGACCTTTCAGGGGGCCCCAGGTGGCTGAGTGGTCTAAAGCACTCGCCTTTACCGATCACTGCCATCTCACCTCTGTCCGCGTGGGTTCGAGTCTTGGGCTCAACCAATGTGGTTATGTGAGAAAGCTTGCCAGTAGCTTCCTGCGGGTCAGTGGTTCTTCCTGGGATTTTCCCAGGTTCTTCCTCCACCAGATATACTGGCCACCATGTATAGCCTATCATGTGCTGAAAAATGGTGTTAAGCCCATAAAACCAAACCAAACCATCAGAGACCTTTCATCTCATAGGGCTTAGTTTGACCTAGTGGGACCTATAGCAGCAGCACAACAGGCTATCTTACCAGGCCATTCAGCAGCTTCTCAATGACATGATCACTCTACTTCAACTGAATTTGCGGGAGGAAAATTTCTCCACAAACTGCAGCCAGGCAAATTTATATACTAGCCCTAGCCAATATCCCTTATCTAGCCCATATCCCCTAGCCAATATCCCTTATGTAGCCCATATCCCCTAGCCAATATCCCTTATCTAGCCCATATCCCATATCCCATATCTCATATCTCATATCTCTCATGAGATTTGAAGCTGCTTCACCATCATTAGGGGACTGGAGATTAGGCCTTTCACTGAGGTAAGGGGATGTAACTCCCTTCACAGAGATGCTGCCAGGGTGCGCAAGTGCACAAATCGTACAAAATTTGTACGAGTTGGTGCACTTGGAAATTAGTGATGTGAGAGAACTCCCACAAATTAGTTCATAGTCACACATATAAAAATGTACTTAGCGCAGTATAAAATTTTGATTTAGCTGGTAACCCATAAGTGCTTGTCGCAACATAAGTTGTGCCTCTGTTAGAGGTCTTGTAGCGCTTGTTGTGACATATATTGTTTTTCAGGTAGGCAACTGCTCACACATCTGTGTACTTTAGCTAGATATGAATGGTTGTTAAACTAATTTGATTGGTACAATTGGGCCCTGGAACAAGCCTTCTGTCATAGTTTTAACCTTGCATTCATCAAAGAAGTTTTACAAATGCTTCTTTAAAATATGGGCTATCTACAAAACCCCAAATGGCTGACTCCCGACATGGTTCATCTTCAGATGTCAACTTCATTAAGCAAATACTGGCTGATAATGGTGATGACAATGATTTTGAAAGTTTTGAAGTATATCAGATTATTGGAGCTGTGAAAGTGTTATTGGAAATATCGGTGAGTGATTTTGAGCCAGAAAATGATGTTGAATACGAGTCTGATGTACATGTTGGATGGACAATAACAGATGGCATGCCAGTCAACCCCCTATTCAGCAGTATTTCGAGATTAAATGTAGAAAGGAAGAAAACCAAGCCTAACTAAAATACAGGCAATTTAAAAGTAGAGTGCAATTTTTATTTCTTTTCTCAAACAATTCAGCACTGAAGGATCTCATGCTACAAAACGATATAGCACTTTAAGCTGGCTAAGCTAGCTATGCATATGCCCCTTCAGACAGCAGTCAGTGAAAAGGGGTTTTCAGCACATAACAATATTCATACACAGATAAAGAACAGATTAAGCTCAGAAACAATCAACAGATTATTGTTTATAGAAGGGTCATCTTTTGAGAATTTTGATTTCAATAGAGCCCTGAACAAGTGTTGCAGGAAGAAAGAGAGATGGATATTTAAGCGTTAGGTAAATATTGAACTATGGCCATTTCCTCACCCCCTTTTTTTGTCTGCTCTCCCCTTATTTTGGTGACAAGGTGGGAGATCCTCCCTTTAGATAAAATCCTGGCAGCATCTCTGCCTTCATCTCCTACCTTTTATCCTAATGTATTATGATTGGATACAATATTTGAAGAGGAAATACATTTTCTGAGTAAAATAGTTTTCTTCAGTAGTACTTTCCCAATCATAATATGGGCTCAACCTCCCAGCCTTCCCACAGCTTGATTAAAATGTGATAGATCATGCACATCCACTCGAGTAGTAACTGATATGAATGGGATTTGGCACCAATCCCTCTACCTAAGGAGAGATCACTCGTCTGACTTCCACCTAAGTGTGTAGACGACTTTTAGCACTTTTGTTGCTAAAATCAAGCTTCGGCAGCTGGATTTGCAAGGTAGTGGTTGTATTCCTAATGTATTATGACTGATTTTTATTAATTTTTCGATATAGACCTTAACTTTTGTTTATTTACATGGTAATATTCTGAAAACTCTTATATGAAAAACAGTGCTACAGCCATCATCAGTTATGCTGATCTTCATTATTGGATAAGACTTCTCAACAATTGATTTAGCCTTAATTCTTGCAGGTGCTTGTTTCAAGCTTGTTGACCAGAGATGGGCCCTGGCGATTGAATGTTGCTTGAAAGGACTGCTAAATGCTTTTGTGTGTAATAACCATGAAGATGAAAAGATGTTGGAGCAGATCATGTCAACTCTGTGTCCTCCACAGTACAAACCTGTCATTATTGTAACCAAGTTTAAGGTAAAATGATCATTGTCATCTTTTTTATATTAATTTTTTTCAACTTTATTAGTTATGCAAGTTAATAACACATCAGCTTGTAAATCCATTATTTAATGTCATGTTTTCATATCCTCTTCATATTGTACTGTTACCTGGAAATTCCACTCATAAAATTCATTATGTCCATGATTTTCCTGTATATTCCACTCATAAAAGTCAATATGTCCATGATTTTCCTGTATATTCCACTCATAAAAGTCAATATGTCCATGATTTTCCTGTATATTCCACTCATAAAATTCATTATGTCCATGATTTTCCTGTATATTCCACTCATAAAATTCATTATGTCCATGATTTTCCTGTATATTCCACTCATAAAAGTCAATATGTCCATGATTTTCCTGTATATTCCACTCATAAAAGTCAATATGTCCATGATTTTCCTGTATCAGCTCTGTGCATACCAGGCAACTGGGGTGTGTGTGTGTGTGAGTCTCACTTAGGGGGTTGGTTTGTGGTCAAAACTGTGCATGGTCCACGTCAATGACAATTTACAATGAATAAAAAGTGTGAGTTAGTATTGTTAATTATATCGAATACCCTATTTATTTTCCAGGACATTAAAATTTAAGAGAAATACAGTAATATATAATATTTATTGATTAAAATAAAACTGTTCTTACCTTTATGCTATTAAAAATGTTTATAGCTATTATAGCAAGTTCATATTTTTAGCTCTTCTGGTCATAGAGCAGAAGAGCTTATGGTATGGTCTGTTGTCTGTTGTTCATTGTTTATTCGTTCATCTGTTAGCACGGATTTGTTATCACTACTCCTCCTAAACTACTTGGAGGATTGTCATGAAACTTTACACACATGTTTATCCCATGGTCTAGTTGGTAATGAATATGGTTCTGCTCGTACATCCAACATGGACACTACTGTGGCCAGCCTGAAAATCTTGTTATTGCTACTCCTCCTGAATGGATGGTCATATCAACATAGGGTTTTCACTGAAAGACTTCTTATGGTGTCTAGTTGGTCCTAAATGAAAATGGTGCCAATCAAACCTCTAATATGGCCACCACTTTGGCTATATTGAAAATCTTGTTATTGTCACTTCTCCTAGATGACTGGTCATATTGGCATTGTGATTTCACCACAAGACTTAATTATTATGTCTAGTTGATCCTAAATGGAAATGGTGCCAATCTAATATCCAATATGGCCACCATGGCAGCCATCTTGAAAATGTTATTATTGTTACTCCTCCAAAACAGAATGTCATATCAGCATAATGTTTTTAAGATGTCTTGTTGGTCCTAAATTAAAAAGGCCTTCTTGAAAATCTTGTTATCGCTACTCATTATAAATGGAATGTCATTTTGATATGGGGTTTTCATCAGAAGAGTTCTTTTGGTGTCTAGTTGGTGCTCAATGAAAATGATGCAAACTGACCCTCTGTATGGCCACAATGGTGATCATCTTGAAAATATTGTTATCTCTACTCATCCCAAATGGATGGCAATATCAACATGGGGTTTTCATCCCTATTATTACAATGTACTTTGCTTTTCTGCTATATATGCAGTTCCTTCAGCACATGACACATCCCTACAAATTTTACTAACAAGTTATTCTTGTTATTGGCTGAGCTTGTTACCACTCTGAAGACCAAATTTCTATCAGTGTTGTTCAGACTTGATAAATAAGCTGATTTTAGTCAGGTTCTATAATAAGTGAGATCTGTGCATATAAATTTAATGAGGTGATTTTGGATCATATTGTCTGATCTTGTTACATCTTTAGAGGATATATTTCTCATCTGATTTCAATAAAAGATAGTAAGTAGGCTTATATTAGGATCTTGAATAAGTTCCATTATGAACAAGATCTTTGCATATTTATTATGCCTTTTTTCTTTGGATAGCATTTTTCATCAGACTGTAGCAAAATAGGTAAAACCAGCATGGTATAAAGGTTGGGAGGTAGTTTACATAGGGTTATGTCCCTACAATTCTACATATTAGCCTGGGTCCCTGAGTGGCCAAGTGGTCTAATGCACTTGCCTTTACTGATCACTCACATCTCACCTCTATCCTCGTGGGTTTGAGTCTCAGCTTGGCCTACATGGGTTTGTGAGAAAGCTTGCCAATAGCTTCATGTGGGTCGGTGGTTCTTCCAGGCGGTTTTCTTGGGTTCTTCCTCCACCAAATATACTGGCCACAATGTATAGCCTATCATGTGCTGAAAAATGGCGTTAAACCCACAAACCAACCAATCTAGATATTAGCCTGCTTAGTGAAATGGTCAGCTGTTAAATTATGTAAGCCAGGTGAGTGATATCAGGCCAGCCTGGGCCTCTTGTTAAAGGGCAGTATCATATGTTTTGATCAGGGGATCATCATCAGACTTTCAAACCTTGTTCACCTCTAATCTTGATAGCAGGAAACAGTCTAATTATTAAGTTGTTTTGTGTTGGGTTTTTTTCTTCAATTAAGACCGCCAATAGGCTTCAATAACATCAGGTAAGCCAATAGGCTTCAATAACATCAGGTAAGTTCATTCCCATTGAGAAGTCTATAAATGCCAGAATGTCAGCAATATAAAATACAGCAGTATTTCAATGCAGATGATACCAATTAATGTGCATGATTTTTATGTATAATTATTGATATAAAAATGTAAATGTGAATTCAGTTTATATTTAACATTATATTCTTTTCTCATTCTAGGACCAAGTGTATGATTTTTCACGAAATGTAAGTTATTTTTTATTCATACTTGTCCTTGTTGTAATCTACGACAGGTTGTACATATAGAAATGTGTAGGGATACCATATATACTAGTATATAGGATAGGTCCAACTGCAAACAACATAGACCCTGAATTTCCGGTGCATAATGTGCCAGCAGATTAGGGTCTGTGTTCTTTGTTCTACTGATTACTTCTAACAAACTACATAGACCCAGATCTGCTGGTACATTATGTGGCAGTTTGCAGTTCAATCTGACTTATACGTGAGCATATACGGTAAAGATGCGGTTTAATAATGTGCCTGGTAAATTTTACATATCGGATACTAAAAAAAATTCTAGCTTGACATACCATGCCATGGTCCATCTTACAAGTGTTAACAAAGATGTCAGTCAAAAACTAATCATTTCATGCAGGTGAGGTTATTTGAAATTTAGCAGTTGTGAAGAGTATTTGTGAAGTACACATTGTCTGTATCAATGTATAGTAACATTAGTTTTTCCAAATGATAACTATATGCATCAATGACCAAAATGATCAAATTTCTCAGTTTTAACACTGAAAGTGTACTATTTTTAAGTACCTGCCATAAGGCAGAGTATATCATGTTATGATGGTATAAATCTGTTTGTCCATTCATCTCCCTATTATATTTCCACACAATAAGTATCTGTCCACCATCTGTCTTTACCAAACTTTGTAAGTAGGTTACATTTGGGGCTAGGAAGAAACATATCAGTGTGGGTCACAGGGACTGAAAGAAGGAAGACTTGGCTTTTATACCAGATATCTTGGCAAGCTTTATAAATGGCCTACAGTTTAGAAAAGAAAGACAGTCAAACCTGTCAATAATAGCCACCCATGGGAAAAGGCCACACTGACCTTTGTAGTCATGTGACCTCTGAATGCAGGTTCATCTTTCAAACGTGGTTCTTGAACAAATGCCATGCATCGAATACCATTATTATTATTATTATTATTATTATTATTATTATTATTATTATTATAGGCAATTGGCATAATTTCCTATTCCAACAATTCACCATATAAGTTTATCATTCATAAATTCTGTTGTAAAAGGGTTTCTTTCCTAAATTTCTTCAAGCTTACCCTCTTTCTAATTTTGATGTATGTGTTTGCTTATGTATATGGTATGGAACTAGCTAGCTCAGCTGCTTGTATATTGCAGCTAGAGTCATCTGTCTCAGAAGTAACAGACGTAGGCCAAATATAGAAAGTGTCAACCCAATGATTGACAGGTCACCTTTGTTCAAAGACTTGTGATGCCTTTTAAGTTGAAACACTGTTCTCATCATGTGTTTATTATCAAATGTACATGAGTTTTCATCCTCAGTTCAGTTCTCTTGCAGAATTTGGATTAGCATTCCTTTAAAATTTTGAACCAAGAGAATATCTTATATGAAATATAAACTGCACTGTTGGTCCATTATCTATTCTTGGATTAAATGGAGTAAACTAACGATTAAATGCCTGTCAACATTTTCATCTCAAACTTCCATGGATATTTAATGAAGATCTGGTATGTACATTGTGACTATATGTTTTCTCGAACCACAATGCATTTGGTACATATGGATGTCTGCAGACTTTTCAAGTACAATTATAGTACTTGCTGTTTTCTCGTTTTTTTTTACTTACAATAATTACAATCCACAATTTCTGTTTTTTTTTAACTTACAATAATTACAGTCCACTTATCCAACGGAAATGAGCAGTGTTTGAAAACTGAACTTCATTTTTTGCATTATAAACAATCAGTAGGAAGAACTTGCCACAATCTTGATCCCCAAACTATTATTATACAGTAAACACTGGTATAAAGTTTTGAATTGGTGAAATTTGATAAACTTAGGCAAATTTGGGGTAAAATGAGTTCTGAATTAATCTTTTCTTATGAATACATATAGATAGTACTGTAATTAGCACATCCCCCCTCCCACGCTCTCACAAAAATTGCAAGCTGTAATAATGATGATTTGCCTCGAGTATTTACCCCAACAAAAAATTTCTGATTAATAATATGTTTTTATTAAAATTCTTAAAATAACAGTGCAATGGAGAGATTAGCGAGTTTAAAGTTACATTGACAGATTGACTTGAGTACAGAGAATATGAGGAAGATAAGCAATATGTTTACTCATCAGTTCACATGACATATCTTTACCTAAACAGTGCTTTTCTTGGGAAGACAGATGTTTCATTTGCATGATTCATATGCATGAGTGACCACTTTAAGCAGTAAGAATTAATGTTTGGGTAGGAAACACCATGCCGTTAACATCAGAATGCAGTTGGCCATTTAATACATGACTGTTATAAAGGAAATGTCACTGGTGGAATTGGAATGGCCGTTGAAACCAGGTGACTGCTATATAAAGGTGAGCAGTTGGGCAGTCTTAACTATATTAATTTTGGGGTATAAGGTCAAAGTCACAGTAACTCTAAGAAGAAAAATGGTGTCCACATGATATCTTGAGTTCTTTATCACCTTCTTTAACCAGACTTTGTAGATGGCTTGCATTGGAAACAATTAACACACCTATTCATTATGAAGTCAAAAGGTCAATGTTACAAAATAACTTGAGTTTTCTGTGTCTTATACAATTAGCAAATTTTGAAGATGGTTTGCATGTAAAACATGGAAGACTCCTATTGATTTCAGATTCAAAAGGTCAAGTATCTGGCCATTGAATCGGCGTTTTACATGAAAGAAGTATACAAGAAATATTTACCACATGGCAGGTGTATAATTTACTATTTATTGTACTCTTGCTAGCAGTAGTTTGCCAGCCCATCCCCCAAGAAATGCTCTAAATCTGTCCCTGATGAGAGAGATGCATCAGCACTGTGTAGGAATTTATTGTACATTGGGAATCATGATTTTTCAAGTTTATGTTTAGTATGCATGATATATTTTTATCAAAAATTCATTGACGTATTTTGAGCCTCAAATTGCGCAAAGATTTTTGATATTACAGACAAAACACCAGCCTGTCACACATTAAAGCCAAGTGAGCTCATTGTATGACCTTGTGTCATTCATGTATTGCCCATCAGCCATCAGGTGTCCATCAACAACCACTATTTTTAACTATTCAAGAACCACTGCACCAATTTTGACTAAATTTGGCAGAGAGCATCCCTGCATGAAGGGCTTTCAAATGTAAACAAATGATGCCAATCTGCTATCAAATATTTCCCAATTACTACAAATGGAAAAACCTTTAAATAACTTCCTCTCAAAAACTGCTTGGCAGAATTTGAAAAAATTTGTCAAAAAACATTCTGGCTTAAAGGGCATTCAAATTTATTTTACAAATGATGTTGATCTGCCATCAGATATGGCCGCCATTACTAAAAATAGAAAAACCTTTAAAGAACTTATTCTCCAAATCTGCTCAACAGAATTTGACCAAATTTGAAAAAAAAGCATCATGGCATAAAGGCTTTGAAATTTTTGTAAATGATGCAGTTCTGCAATCAAATATGGCCACCATTACTAAAAATATAAAAGCCTTTAAATGACCTATGCTCAAAGAATTCTCAAAAGAATTTGACCAAATTTAACAAGGCATTCTGGCAAAAGGGAGTATCTGCTGTGTACAAATGATGCTGATCTGCCATCAGATATGGCCATTGTTACTAAATATAGATAAACCTTTTAGACATATGTTTCTCCAAAACTGCTAGAAGAAAATGTTATCAACTTTGACAGAAAGCATTCTGGCATAAAGGTCTTGCAGTATTCAGTATTCTCATTCAAATACAAAAACTGTTGTGCATGTACATTTCTAAAGATGACTAATCATATGTATAGATATCAAGTAAGCTATGTATGCATCATTTCGGAGTAAACATGAGACTTTTTTATGCACATGTTTACAAAGTTCACTCCATATGTGTATGCAAATTTATGATCATGGTCAACCAAATACTTGTCTCTAGTTTCTAGACAACCCCTCAAGCATCGTCAAAATTCGGGAAAATGATGAGATGATAATATTTGACATTGTAGCTAACACACAATATGCTAAAACATGAACAGAAAACAATGAGATAATTGTTGTGAATGTAATATCAGTGCCCATTGGTTGTTGAGTACATCGTTATCCAGTCATATTTTTGTTTGTCAGCATTTTACCTCGGTTGGCATGTTATGCAGATGAGTGTGGTGGCTTGTTATTTTATGTATGCAGATTGCACAATACAGAAATATTTTTTAAAAACATTGTCAGCTAGTAAAAAGCAGGAATATACATATGATGGGTCTGTCTTATTGAGGCCATGACCAAAATAAACTTGGAACTACTGTCCAAAATAAACTTGGAACTACTGTCCAAAATAAATTTGGGAACTACTGCCTAAAACAACTGAAGGTAAGTAGGACATGTACATTATTCTGGTCATATTTTAAAATGGGAATGTTTCAATGTATCTGATCAGTTGTTAAATTGTGCATATTATCAAGATTATGGTCATGGTTAGGAATTGACAATTAAAGCAAAAACATCCAACCTTAAGTTGCTGTTGATGAGCAGATTCAGCATTCCAAATTATACATGTTACATGACAATTGACACATTACACTGCTGTTTACTACAGAGTTGATTTTCAAAACACTGTTCCTCCTAATGTATCCATGTACCTTCAATTTTTGCATGTAATGCCAACTACAAAAGTAAGTGGAAAAGCTGGTATTGTGTCATCAAATATGGATGTAGATATAAAATATTGAAAAACTTTGAAACAATTGTTTTCATAACATATGTAAATAACAGCATAGGAAGAAATATCTTCAGAATGCATCTTATTGACCCAGATTTATTAGCTAACTGCTTTTGCATTTGGATACTAGGCAGATGTCAGCCAGGTGAGCAATCTCAGGCCCTTTTGATGGTTGTATATCACTTACATTTAACTGCATTTTTCTTATGTTTCCTAAGGTGACTTCAGTTGAAAGAATTAAATGACAGATTCTCATCACAGTTTTGGATATTTCCAAGTAAAGGTGTTGAATCGATCCGAAGCATTTCTGAGCATGTTGTTCGATAGATAGTTGTTCTATAGATAGCCAGATATTCTCACATACGGTAGATTTTTCCATTTATCTGTCAGTCCATTCATCTATCCTACACACTTCATGTTTGAAGCAAATATCCCAAACTGTTCAAGATATCCCTATGATATACATATCACATTCATAATCAAGATTTCCCACTAATCCATATGAAAGAGATTGTAACATAACTAAAATTATGCTTCACTGTCATAACTGTATGACTGTAACATATACATTCTGTTATTGTGTTGTCTAATTCATGCTTAAACTGATAACATAGAAATACAATGTGATTTGTACTTTTGTTGTTACCCATTCACGTGTCATCAGAAGCAAATATACCAATAATACATTAACCAAAATTAAATAAGCAGACACACATGATTCCTGTCACTTTGGTGTATACTTTCTAAATATGACCTTCCTATACATAAAATTGGCGACAAATTCTTCTCTCTCCTAATAGTCGTATTAGCTGGGTGGAGGATATAGATAACTGTCTTTTTTTCTATTATTAAAAAAAAATTTGCTCAATTAATTTAATAGTTGGAATATTATATGATCCTATAACTGCACTTCTTCCAATAACACTGTTGGTCCTTAGTCCTATAACTGCACTTCTTCCAATAACACTGTTGGCCCTTAGTCCTATAACTGCACTTCTTCCAATAACACTGTTGGCCCTTAGTCCTATAACTGCACTTCTTCCAATAACACTGTTGGCCCTTAGTCCTATAACTGCACTTCTTCCAATAACACTATTGGCCCTTAATCCTATAACTGCACTTCTTCCAATAACACTGTTGGCCCTTAGTCCTATAACTGCACTTCTTCCAATAACACTGTTGGCCCTTAGTCCTATAACTGCACTTCTTCCAATAACACTATTGGCCCTTAATCCTATAACTGCACTTCTTCCAATAACACTGTTGGCCCTTAGTCCTATAACTGCACTTCTTCCAATAACACTGTTGGCCCTTAGTCCTATAACTGCACTTCTTCCAATAACACTGTTGGCACTTTGTTATGGGGTTAAAAAGTAGACCACTTTTAGTAAAGCGTTACCTAATTCAATCCACTTTTGGAATAAAACATCATCACATACCTATCACCTTGTACCACTCCTGCTATTGGGTAATGTCCTTTGAAGGGGCTATTGAGTAATGTCCTTTGAAGGGGCTATTGGGTCAAAAAGTATGACACACTTTTGGCTATAATTTTTTGACATCTAATTTATACCTTATTTGGAATAAATAAGAATACCATATACTTCAATTACTTCCTGTAGCATTCCTGCCCTTTGGTAAAGCCACTGGTTGAGGTCATGGGGTCAAGGGGTTATGCCCTTTGATAATATCAGTAGTTCATCTCTATAGGCATATAAAATGTTTCTTAAAACAGTTCTTGTTTCTTCCAGTGTGTGCAAAGTGGCAAGTATCAGTCTATTCTTGATGTAATAGAACCAGAGAACCCCATGGTGGCCAATGTACTAATTGACCAGGTAACTGTCATGTTACATTTACTGTATAATTAAGTAAGTTGTTATATATCATATTATGATATTATTTATTTTATTATTTAAAAGTGTTAACTGTTTCCATACATCCAAAAAGTTTTGCATGCATGTCAGTTTTCAGGTACTTGGATGGGGCATGTCATGTTCCAGGAATGCATTTTTTATATTTCAGTTATTAATGAATGAATAGTAGGGTAACTTGTTCTGTCCCCATCATGAAGAAACTGTCTGAGCACAGCAATTTAATTCAAAGTTATGACTCAAAAATTAGAATTTATGGCAGTAGGTACTTTACATCATTAAAATTGCATATAAAAAATAGAGCAAACAAGATTGAGGTAATTCTGAAATTTTGGTTTTTGCACCAGTATTTTTTAAAAGTTTCTGGCAATCAAAATTTCTAAATTTTAGTCTGAGTCAAATTTTGTGCTTAAGATTTACTGTGGTTATGAACCCTGGTTATTGGCATAGTGTGAGAGCTGGGTCAGATTTTGCAAACCCACTCATTAGTTTGTTCAAACAGAACAAATATCTTGCATAAGACATATATCACACAGGACATAGGTGCATCACATATGTATTACTAAAACTCCAGAGTCGGTTTTTCATACTGCACTCCATCTAACACAAACTTGCTTTGTCAGTAGCTTCTGTGCTAAATGTACAAAGATCCTGAAACATTTGTGTACCCCCAAAATTGGATTTTTACATGCTTTCTGGTGCGCATTTTAAATGTATTTGTCATTTGCAATTTAGCTAAAATCTTATCGTTTATCATTTATCATCTCAGCAGTTACTATTCATGCATTTCTTTAGTATTTGCATTTAAGCTGGAATCTCATCATTTATTATCTCATTGTTTTCTGTTCATGTTTTAGCATATTGTGTTTTAGCTACAATGTCATATATTATCATCTCATCATTTTCCACACATAATTTTAATAGTCCTGTGTGTTATCAACAATCATTTCTGAATGCATTTCTAATGTGTTTACAAACTTTTCTAATAGAATACAGAGGAGATCACTTGAGGGATTTCAAATTTTTTCATTGTTTCCATCAGAAGTGAAATATTACATGTACAGAATATTCAAACTATCTAACTCTTACCATTTCATGCAGGCAATTTTTTTCATTTACAATTTTGTAGAATTTTTCACGTTCTTTTCAAATACTGTGGTTACAAGAGAATGTGACAGGTATGGCTAGCCATCATGGCCATAATGTGGAAACGCTTCATTATCTCAGGGCTTAATTATACAAACTTGAGAGAACCAATCGAAAGATACTTTTCAGTCACATAATCTCTGTAATGTGCGAAATCTTCATTACATAAAATCAAAACTTCTTCTTCATGTAATCAACTATCTGGCAAGCCAGTAGGGTCATAACATGAATACATTTCTTGGAATTCAAATGTTTGTACTCTAAGCTTGAATATGCACTCTCAAGAAAACCATTTGGAAAAGTTATTTAACTCACATAATCATGTATTCGAGAAAACACAAATGCACATCATCGAAGCGTGAATATGCAGTCTCGAAAGAAAGCAAATCTGAGAAGTATTTTATATTACATGATTTCTCTCCTAATCACATTTTCAAAGATTCACATTTTCAAGTATCGCAAGCCATCAGTTGGTTGACCTCTGACCAAATTATGACCGTTCATGGACAAGATCCAAGGTGGCATCCACCTGTATCATAATTAGGTTACTGTCAACAACAAAATGAGGGGATGCATGCTTCTCCTCCAGCCTATGGCTGGCTTACTATTACTGTAATTAATGTAAATTATTTATTTTGAAATGTGTTGTCAACTGTTTAAAACAGATGTTTGTACTGTATGATATTGCCTGTCTGCATGCATGTGCATATGTGTGATGCTGCACTCCCCCAATAACAGATGAGATAGAGACTTAAAACTGCATGATATGGTATATAGACGTGCAAAATTGTTTTAGAATTTGGATCTGCTTGAGAGAGGAAGGGTAACAGAACATTGGAGAATATGTAAGATGGCTTCCATTAAAAATTATAGCTTTGATTGTCATGTTACATAGCAATTTATTATTTTTAATTTTATTTGATACTTGAATTTATTGATCTAATCTAAAACATATTCACTTTTGTTAATGGCTTGTATTACAATCACCAGACCTTAATTAGGTTCATAATATAGGATGTTAACCTCATCAGAAGTCAATAAAAATGATTATGCCTGCTCTTGTTATCCCCAGAGAACAGTAGAAAACATCCTGTTAATTCCTGAAGGCAGAGAGGCTCGACATGTGATGGATCCAAGCACATCACCTGGTCCACCAATTAATTGTCGAGAGGTAGGACTGACTAAGATTTATTTATTTACAGTGAAACCTGCCCTAATGGACACAATATAAAGAACACCTGCTCAATAAGGACAGTTTTTTTCATATATTTAAGATCATTTTTCACCACTGTGTTCCCTTTAGTTTCCATTTTTATATAGACAGGTTTCATTGTATTAAATTAGCTATCTGTTGTATGTTTATTTGCACCTTAAGTCTGTGTAGAAATTGGTAGTATTGCTTTCCATTAGTTCTGTCTATATTTTATTTCGGGATAAATTTGCTAGGCTTCTTCATTTTTTGTATGCCCTCTCTGCAAGTACAACAGGAATGTCTTAATTCGGTCCGGTCTGTATGTTCATTTCAGCTAGCTCATTAGTACAATCACACAACAACCAATTTATATAGGCAAATTAAATTTGGTAGGCACGTTTCTATTTATATATAGATGACTTGGTTTAATTTTCATATCATGATTTGAGTGACTTTTGCATTTTTAGCTCACCTGGCCCTAAGGCCAAGTGAGCTTATGGTATGGCCCTGCATCTGTTGTCCATCTGTCAACATTTGCTTGTTACCACTCTGAAAGCCATATTTCTGATCTGATTTTGATCAAACTTGGAATATGGGGTTATATCAGCAAGATCTTGAATGATTTTGACAATGAGCGAGATTCATGCGTATTAATGAGGTGATCTTGCATCTGATTGGGTGGGCTTGTAACCACTCTCGAGACCAAATTTCTGATTTGATTTTGATCATATTTTGAATATAGGCTGATATCATCAGGATCTCAGATGAGTTTGACAATGAGGAAGATACTCGTGTATTAATGATGTGATCTTGAATCTGATTGGCTGAACTTGTTACCACTCTTGAGGACATATTTCTGATCTGATTTTGATAAAACTTGGAATATAAGCTTTTATCATCAATAAAACTCTTGGACAGATTTGATAATGAGTGAGATCCACGCATATTAATGTGGTATTGTAACTGATTTGCTGAGCTTGCTACCACTCTTGAGGTCATATTTCTGATCTGATTTTGATCAAACTTGGAATGTAGGCTGATATCATCAATATCTTAGATTAGTTTGATAATGAGTGAGATCCAAACATTACTGAGGTGACCTTGCTTCTAACTGGCTGAACTTGTTACTTCTCTGGAGTTCATATTTCAAGTTTGATTTGTAATAAAGATGGTGAGTGAGATTCATGAATATTAATGTGGTTATCCTGTGTTGTCTCAAGAACATGCAATTGTGCGACCCCACTCCCATATTTAGTGAATCGTCCTTAATAATGAGCATGCAAAAATAGGGCAGTCAATTTCCCTTGAGTGTAATGAAACCTGTAACATTCATTAATATTAACCATGCTCAGTCAGATCATGTAAGCACTTGACTTCCAGATTAACCACAATAATGAAACACTTACTTCATGACCTTTTGTAATTGAGCAATGATAAGCTTTCATTGTCTATCTAGTTATTAAAAGCATTTTACCAACTACACTTGGTGACATTGTACAATGGTGGACATGCAGTTTTTGGTGTTTGGTGGTAATTTCTCTGCAGTTACATGCAGTTGTAATGCATATGACATAGTGCCATTGTCGTAACACACAATCACTGTGACTGTGCTGATAATGAAGATAAACAACTGTAAGTTTTGTCTTAATTCATTCAAAGTTATTTATCACATGTTGAAACATACTATAACGGATCCGTTCATAGATACTGATCCCATATCAAAAGTGCACCCCTCCCCTCCAACTCACTATTAAATATCACACCCTCCTTATGAAAATGTCAGATGTGGAATTTCCCCACTGAGTGAAAATCCTGGAGAAATCACTGGTTATCATGCATCTGATTAGCTGAGCTTCATACCACTCTATAGACTTCTATCATCAAGATGTCCCATAAGTTTTATTTATAGTGAGATCTATTAATGAGGTGATCTTAGATCTGATTGGCTGAGCTTCTTACTACTCAAGAGACTGTATTTATGACCTGATTTTGATCAGACTTGGTAAATAGGCTGATATTGATCAGACTTGGTAAATAGGCTGGTATTGATCAGACTTGGCTGATATTATCAAGATGTTTGATGAGTTTTATTATAAGAGACCTATGGATATTAATGAGGTGATCTTGCATCCGATCACTCAGAAGATATTTTAATGAAACTCAAGCCAATTATATATCGTGTGTAGACAGTGTGTCTCATGCCATTGCCATGCTGCCTGTCCCAAGGTGAAGGTCACAGCAAGGGAAAATGTAACTCTGATTTTTATCCTTGTCTGGAGTAAAACTATTAAACCACTGTGGAAGATCATTTAATGAAATTTTAACCCTTTACTGCACAGTTATGCCTGATGCCTTTCACAAGAAACCCAATCAAGATTGTCAGTACTACCAAAATAAAGTTTGTACATATTGAACTATCACTTACATTACTGACAAAATGAAAAAGTAAATATAAAGTATAAATATAAAGTAAACCTCTAGTTTGATCACATGATTATAACAACTGTACAGGTCAATGAACAGTCATCCATTCAATGTAACATCATGTCTGCCATTTATAAATATGTGTTCAGCATACACGAAGTGATGTAAAGTTGGAATGAGGCTGTGGGCTAAAAATACTGTACTGACATGCATTCAGTGCTTAAGGTTATTTCCATTATTTCAAAATGCAGATATGACCAAGAACCACCATTCTCTCAGAAATATGGATTTTATTTTGTCCAAAACATTTAGTTGCTAATTTTATGATACAGCAGTACAAAAAATATACAGATGAAGTCACTTGAATATTTGTCTATTTTTAGAAACAAGGAAAAATACTTAGTCACATGGCATGGTGAATTCTATTCAAATTCCATAAGTAATTTTTTGGTAGTTAAGAGTGCATTTGTCTTTTGAAAAATGTGTTTCCATACTTTTAAATCTTTTTTTAAGGTCACCTTTCATCATTGAATCATTAATCATTTATAATTTGTTGAATTTCACAAGACATTTGATGCAGTGAGTGAATCAAGCATTGCACAGTGCAAAAACCATTATTATATTTACATGTACTTGACAAATCAACACTGCTTTCATGCTTTTGGGTTTCTTTTAACTAAGCTTTTCAGAGATCTGTTAAAATTTATTTCCTAATGAGTAACACTTTTAGTTCTACTGGTCATAGACCAGAAGAACTTATGGGATGGCCAGTTGTCTGTTGCATGTCCATCAGTTAGTGCCAGTTTGTTATTGCAACTCCTAAACTACTGGGAAATTGCCATGAAACTTTACACACACATTTATCCCAAAGAACAGTTGCTCCTAAAGAATATGGTGCCACTTGAACATCCAATATGGCCACAAACAGTGGCCATCTTGAAAACATTGCTACTTTTCCTGAACAGATGGTCACATCTAGATGGGGTTTTCAATACAATACTTTTTATGAGATTTAGTTGGTCCAAAATGAAAAGCGTACCATTGTGACATCAAATATGGCTGTCATGGCAGCCATCTTCAAAATCTTGTTATCACTAACTCTTTCGGAAACAAAAAGTCATATCGACATGTGGTTTTCACCTGAAGATTTCTTATGATGTCTAGTTGGTCCTGAATGAAAATGGTGCTGATCTGACATCCAATATATCTGCCATGGTGGCCATCATCATAAATTTTTTATTGCTACTCGTCATGAATCCAAAAGATTGATTTTGATGCCTTGTTGGTCCTAAAGTTTTGCTTCAGAGTTTCACATTTTTGCACAGGGTTAAAAATTAAAGAGGTATCCCAGTGATTTTCCCTACTTGTAATCCTTGTTATGTAAAGTGAAATTTGTATATCCTAAGGTAGGTTCAAAGAACCTGCAGTTTCTCTATTTTGATATTTGAATGATGGGCTTGTTTTGGGTTGAGAGTACATAGCTAGTTCTTACTTCTGATGTGCATCTCATAGAAGATTACTAGCTCTGTGTGGCTGTTTATTTAAAACAAGAGCTGAAAACTTTTTTTTTTTTGTTTTTTAATATTTTTAAATTTCATAAGTGCACTCTCAGAAAATAGTAATGCCTACACTTTGAAAATTAATTTCCATATTTCAAGGACAGGCAGAGTTAGTGTACTCTGTGCTATTTCACATAACGTGATTCTGCCAGTGGTAGGACAAAAATACTGTTTTAAAGGCCGTCTACCACACATACTGTTTTATAGTTGAAATCTACCACTTTTGAAAAATAGAAGAAATATTTTTTGGTCAAAAAAACTATTTTTACACATTCTATTCACACATTACATAAACCAGTGATAACCAGTCTACTGGGACTGGAACTGTTCCACCAGTTCAGTGACCAGTGATATGATGTGTGCTGAGTGATTACTAACCCCATTAAGAAATGTTACACATTGGCTGACATGTGTACACAACAAGCTGTAAATTGATTATCTTATTGTTGTAATTTAGAGAGTTTAAGGCCAAACACAGAATATTTATTAAAGTGTAATAAGTAATAAAGGAATCAAAGGTGGTCTATCATGGCTTGTGAGTCTTTGATTAAAACTTGGCCGCCCTTTGGTGGAGGTGAGATAAAAAGGAGAGACCAACCAAAAAGTGATTTTGGCAGAAACACTTGTGTAAGCATTTGTTTGTTTTTTTCTTGTTTAATTGTTATTGTGTTTTTCAAGATTTTTTAAGAGGAATATTAAAGGGAAGCTCTCATCTTTTTTTGGTCAATTCATGTCAAAATGCCAAAATGTGCACTTTCTCCCAATGCTAAAAAAACATCAGCTAAAGAAATATTACAACAAGTCAAGCATTGCTTGGAAATCAGAGTTTAAGTCATTGCAGGCAAGTAGCAAAGGTCCTGAGTTTGTATTTGCGTTTCATGCAAAGTGGATTTTAAGATAGAAAGAGAGAAATGATATCACCAGACATATGTAGACACCATCACATAGGCGTAATCTGCACCAGAAAACTACTTAGAGCCTGTTAAGTGTGAAACTTTATAATCACAATGAATGTCATCAGTGGACACCAGGCAGTAAACTTGTAAAGGTAACTAAAAATGCATGTGGATTTGAAAATAAAATAACTTCCTTTTTCATTTAATTAACAATACCCTGACTCATATTAATTAATTTTTATTGTAACAAAGCCATTACACTCTGATTTATGTTCCAAACTTGCTGGTTTCTTCTTCAAACATGTTAACCAATCATAATACCTTACGAGAACTACTACTACCTCGCAAATCAAGCCTTCAGGGATAAAACTATTTAGCTAAGAAGCTAAAATTTGTCTACCCACATATGTGACAGTTAGATAGAGTGATCTGCCCTTGATACAGCAATTGGCACCAAATTCAATGAATACTTCAGTTACTACTTCCGCTAGCACACTCTCTACATACAGAGAGGCCTCGCAATCCATACAAGTATTCTGGAAGTTAATCTACCTTAAAGCAAGTTGGAATAGTTTTCTCTTCGAATTGAAGTATACTCCATCTATAATTTTCCAATGTTTCTTTTTTAAACAACAAAGTTTTCTGTCTTTTTAGAGTTAATAACGTTGCCATCCGCACACATTTAGGCGCCCTTGCACATACCTGCACAGGTCACTATTGCACTCTCTCGCAGCATTGTAGCTGTATTTTATGTGCAGGTATTGTGTGTACTATAGAAAACTTGAATAGAATTGCTGTATAATTTCCGCTGTGGTCGGATACATACAGGTAAGTATTCTATAAATAAGGTAAATTGTCACAATGTATGTAGCTCTGTATGTTCACCTGAGTTCATAAAGCAAGACATGTGCTGGGCTACACCAGTATATATTGTCTGCTCTATTTTTGTCTTGCAGATTTAGACCCTGGGCAAGACCAAATGTAAGCTTGTACACATTGGAAACATGAGAATGACAACCATCCTACATGTGTAGCTTGCTCAAGTTGTCAATCTATGAATACATGTCAGATATGTACCTCATGGACAGAAAGTAAATGGGCTGCAGTACTGGGGGCAAAAAAAGGGAAGATGCTGAAGCGACCTTTGACGGACAAAGATGCAATCAGTATACATGCTGATGTCACTTCGGTGAATGATTTACTTTCAGACGGGTATCACAATCCACAAGGTTCATCAACCACGAAGCGATTCAAGCAATCACGGTCAGCGACAGCTACAGTTTCTCCCTCATAGCCTCATCATGATAAACCTTTCTTGGCAGATCCAGAAGGCTAATTACCACAAGAGTTTGATGACCAATCGCCTTTATCACCTGCAATCGAGCAAGATCAAGATCAAAGCAAACCACTTCAGTTATCGTCTCATTCTTTAGAATTATGGACTAGTTATGTAGATCAAATATCCTGTACTCTGTCCCAGCTTAACGAACTTTGACAACGTCATGCCAACTATGATGGCCCTCTTCCATCATGACCAGACTCTGCCATATGGCTCAGATTGCAGCTGGTCACCACCACAGTTGATCGTACATTGTAAGCCAAAAGACAAATGGTCTTTGTCCAGTTTGCCAAACCCACATCATACAGGCACTCTTATGGATCAGCATAACCTGCATAGTGCCACAAGTCACTCAATACACCCGATGCCCAGCTTAGTGCCTCAGTACATGAGATGTTGATTCTCTTCATTCTCGAGCATTTGACACTCAAAGGGAGCATTTACTTAGTGCTTATTTGGAAGTAACTGTATCCCAATGAAGACATTCTGTGAGCATGGTGAGCCGCCACCTTCGACATTCTTCTCCAGAAGTTTTTCAGTGACACACAGCAGTTGTCGTGACAGTTGGTTCTGTGTTGGATTTGGTATCAATGACTATCTTCCAACAAGCTGAAGACAGCTTATCATCTCCCACCCCTAATCCCACAGGACATGTCTGGGAGCTGCCCAGCACACCCTGGCCAATGCCATAACAGCAGCTACTAACTTACAACTGGCAGAAAGAGATGCAATGATTTCCACCTCCACCTTTCTTAAAGATCACCATAAAACCAAGTTACGATCGCAGCCATTATCGTCTAATCTCCTTTTCAATGGCCAGATTAAGGAAATCTGAAAACAAGCCACCAAAGAGACCAATTTCCATCAAACACAGCCTCAGCCACAGAGGAGGGACTTTCAGGGAAATCAACAAAAGGATTGAAAGGACTATCCTAAAACACAGCATATTGGGAAGCAGTCCTTCTGACCCTACAACTGGAAAGGACCACAGTTCTCAAGAATGAAAGTGGACAAGAGGCAGAGAAGTGACATTTCTCTCCAAGCCAGCCTCCCTATAAAAAAAACCCCCACATCATTTTCATGCTGCCCTTGTCAGCTATCCTGGTGGGGACAAGACCCCTATTCTTCAAAGCAACCACTCAGCAGCAAGAAATCAATGACCCTTTCCAGACAAGGGCGGTTCAAATCACTCGCAATGTAAATTCACTGGGTGTTTATTCAAGAAAAATCGGAACAGCAAGAAGGGTTTTGAATGCTGATCAGGAGGGAGACTGCTCAATCATTGTGGACTTACAAGATACGTATCTAAATGTCCCCATTCACATAGCTTCAAGATAGTTCCTGTGGTTTGCTTACATAAACACCGTTCACTAGTTCAGGGCACTCCCATTCAGACCCAACATCAGTCTCTGGGTATTAATGTGTCTGATGGACAGAATCATGGTCCATGTCAGGACAACCTACAGGTCATTTATTTTTTGGAGCAAATAATGATATCCCTTCTTAGTCTCCTTTTCAACCTTGAATTTCTTGTCAACAAAGAAAAAGCTGACCTCATACCAACTCAACATTTTGTTCATCTTGGTTCAAAACACAGGTAAACAGAGTATGTCTCCCCTTAAGAATGAGAATTGAAAATCAATACAATGGTGGCTTCATTGCTTGCACAATACAGTCCCTCAGCCCAAGAATTCCTTCGCCTACTAGGTTTGCTGAATGCAGCAGCAGACCTCATTGTCCAGGCTCACCTTTTTATGAGACTATTACACATGATTCTGTTGTCCCAATGGAGGCCAAGACTTTGCCCCTTGGACCAGCCTATAACAATCTCAATCACAGTCTGTACGAATGTGAACACAGTGGGCTGGGGTGCACACCTCCTTCCACCATTCCAGGAAGGCCCTCCACTTTGAAAGTGTACCAAGGAAAATAGAGAATTTTCATACAGTCGTGTGAGCAAGAACATTGCGCCGCTGAGTGCATCAATACCCCAAATAGCTTACTTCGTACTGTGGCTCTTTGACAAGAAACAGTTAACACCAATCATGATAAAAGGCTACCCTTCCACGATCATCATGGAAGAGAGGATATCGTACAAATCAAAGACTTATCCAATCTTCTGGCAAATTTCAATTTCACACGTCCAAAGGCATTGGCTTTCTGTCCAAAGTGGAATCTATCATGGGTACTAACCTGGCTGAATAAGACACTGTTTGAACTGCTCTTGAGGGCTTCATTGGTTCACCTCTCATAAAAGACCTGCTTCCTACTCGCACTAGCGACGGCAGGCAGAATCAGTGAAATACATGCTTTATCAGTTGATCCCAAACTTATTGCAGTTCTGACAAGATGGGTCAGTGTCACTCATGACAACCCCTGCTTTCATTGCCAAGAACAGGCTCCTTCTCTTGGGAAATCAGACTTTTGTGGGAAAACCTGTCCACTCTGGACACTTCATCTCGAGGTCATCTACAGGACCCAGAGAGAGCTCTGAAGTAGCACCTGAAAAGGACCAAGCCATTGCATTGAGGGAGATCCTGCCTCTTCTTACTTCTCAAAGAGGAAAAGGACAGCATATTAGCACAGGCACTTTCTTCCTGGATAAAATGGGCTATCTGCTTCGCATATTGGGAATTAACCCAAGATCAAATGAAATTGCCATGCGTCTCAGCTCATGAAGTTAGGGCAGTCACAACAAGCATTGCATTTCAAGTGAAACTGTTCCCTAGCTGACATTATACAAGCCGTGGGATTGAGGTCAGAGTCCACTTTCTCTAACTTTTATCTTGAAGATCTTTCATCCCAAAAGGTTCAGCTAGACCTGATGGGGCCTATTGCTGTGGCACAACACGTTACCTCCCCAGGTCGTTTGGCAGCTTTCTAAGGACACACATGTACAATTTCAGGTACATTTCCCAAGCACACAGAAGCAGTCGTTTTCATCAGCTGTGTGCTTTAGGCAGCACATTGTTTTCTTCGCAATGATCAAATCTAACTGTCAGTCCAAGTAGGTGAAAGATATGTAAATGAATGTTAACTTTCTTTACATTGTTAGAGTTGTAGAGCAAACAACTTTGCCTTGTGGCTTGCCCACTTTCAGCTGTGCTTAAAAACCATGGAGCAGAACCTAAATGAAAATGGTGCCTATCTGACATTTAATATGGCACCATCTTGAAAATCTTGTTATTGCTACTACAGAATGGAAGGTTATATTGACATGGGGTTTTCACCAGAAGACTTATGGTGTCTGCTTGGTCCTAAATGAAAATAATGCCAATCTGAAACTACTCCTAAGTGGATGGTCATGTAGACATGGGATTTTCACCACAAAAAAAGACTATTTTACAATATCCAGTTGGTCCTCAATGAAAAGGGTGCCAATCTTACACCATGATGGCCATCTTGAAAATCATGTTATAGCTACTCCTCCTGAATGGATGGATATATAGACATGGGGTTTTCAGCAAAAGACTTCTTATGATGTCTAGTTGGTCCTAATTGAAAACTGTGCTGATTTTACATCTAATATAGCCACCATGGTGAACATCCTGAAAATCTTGTTATCGCTTAAGAATATCGAAGATGATTTCTGCACTCTGCTGTTAAAAAGAAGAAACAGTCTTATCTTGTATTTGAGGGATTCTTGTTCTATTACTGCTGCCAAGAACACATTTCATGTTGGTGTCTGATATAATAAGGAGCTGGTTAGGAGGGTTGACAAATTATCAGACTTTGAAAATATGACGTCTTTTGGTATAGAAAATTCAGAAAAGGATAAAAACAAAGCTAAAACTGTCATTTTTCATTGATAAGGGATATAGAGAAAAGATAAACTAATTTGATATTTGACTTTTAATAACTAATTCAGAAGAAAACCATTATCATATGACATGAAGATAAAAAAAAATGAGTAACTTTATCATTTAAGTTTCTGTTTCATGATTTTGCTTCATCGAAAATGTGTGGGTTTCTGAATTAACAGAATATAGTACATAAAAATAACTTCAAACAATCCAGTTTGGAAAGCTTAAAAAAAAAAATTAAGTTTTATATGTAAAATCAAGAGATATTATTTCTGCAGTGGGCATTAAATAATTTGGTCAGTGAATCAAAATTATTTGGAAGGGAAAAAATAAAGTGATTTTTGTCTCTTTGTCACAGATGCTAAAGTGCCCATGATAACAAGGTAACCATTAAATAGTTTGAAATAAAATATTATTTTCCACTCATGATTTGGCTTCATTTTTATAAAGTTATTGTTGGTGATTATTTCATGGTATCATTATTACACGCTATTTATCCAAGCTTTACTTCATAGATTTTCCAAGAATTTTTACTTATGTTAGTTTGTTGAGTTTGAAATGTCATTTTTTTTATTTTTAATTTTTTAAAACATTAATGCTATTTTAGAAGACATGACTAGTTATGTATGTGCTTTTGTCATTCTTGCCAATGATGGAATAAGTTAACAAAAATGATAATACAGTTTCAAATTAAATGCATTTCATATGGCTGTTGTACGAGTCAGTTATATTCCACAAATCTTTAGGCTGTCATAATTTCAAAGACTATACATTCCCTGTGTAATTGACAGTTTTCAATTAAAATATTCTTCCTCTTCATGTTCGTCTTGATTGAAAATTGTTCAGTGATATTTATTTCAAGTATCAGTAATGATGATGTTCTTCGTCTTTAATATTTTGTCATATTATAATGATGTTGAATGGCTTCCAATACACAACAAATCTAATACTAGTATATCGCATGTAAGTTGAGTCCAACTGCAAACAACATAGACCTGATATGCCATCACATAATGTGCCAGCATATCAGGTTCTGTGTTGTTTTTTCTACTGATTACTCTTTACAAACTGCATAGACCCAGAACTGCCAGTGCATTATGCAATGGCAGATCTGGGTCTGTGCAGTTTGCAGTTGGATCCAACTTGTAAGTGAGTATATATAGTACCAGAGTAATCCTATGATACCTGCATGTCTTTATTTTCTACTTAGTCTACAAAATGATTTTGGTAAATTAAAGATAAATATACCTTCTTAGTTCATTTCAATACTTTTGAATAGTGGGCTTCAGAGATTGACCTCTGTGACTATTTCATTATTTATGAAGACATTGACCTCTGTGACTATTTCATGATTTATGAAGACATTTTCTAAAATTAAATTTATATGCAGCAGTTCATCATATTTTGGAATACATCCTACAAGCATTGTCATGTTTGTTACTCAGTACTCCAGATAATAATAAAGGGGTGCTCCCACCACCTTTGCCCTTAATGCTTTTCCCTCTGCCCTCTTTAGGGGCTCTCCCCTCTGCCATTGCCAAGATGACTAAATTTGCATATTATGTTCTATTAATTCCATCAATGCATCCATCTGTCTATTACCAATTTTGTTTCAGCACAATAACTTCAGTTGTCCACTATCTAAAGTTACCAAACTTTGTGGTTTTCTTGTACTTTGAGTAAGGAAGAATCCTATTCAATTCCGGGTGAAAAGCTCAAAAGGTCAAAGTCACTGTGACTGAAAGAAGCAAAATGGTTGGAGTAAGGAAGAACCATGTT
This sequence comes from Margaritifera margaritifera, assembly GCA_029931535.1. NCBI lineage: Eukaryota > Metazoa > Mollusca > Bivalvia > Unionida > Margaritiferidae > Margaritifera > Margaritifera margaritifera. Next base: position 1,729,616 of record JAQPZY010001588.1, read on the forward strand.
GATTTTTAGGTCAAATTTCAAGCTTACTGTGACTGAAAGAAGAAAAATGGTTTCTATACAATAACTCATTTCTCCACCATCTACAGTTACCAAACTTGCACTTGTGGTAATGAAGAATCCTATTGATTTTGGAGTCAAAAGCTCCAAGGACGAGTTATCTGACTGCATGAAAAAAATGGTTTCCACACCATAACTTAAGTTCTCTATCATCTACAGTTACCAAACCTTGTGAACGGCTTGAACTTGGGTTAAGGAGGAAGTCTATCAAATTCAGGGTTAAAAGGTTAGTGGTGAAGTTCACTGTGATTGAAAGAAGAATCATTGTTTCTGCACAATAATTTGAGTTCACCATCATCTACGGTTACCAAACTTTGTGGATAGCTTGCACTTGGGGTCAGGTAGAAGCCTATCGATTTTGGGGTCAAAAGGTTGAAGGCCTGTGACTGAAAGAAGAAAAATTGTTTCCATACAATAACATTAGTTCTACATCACAGACCTGGACCAAACTTTGTTGATGGCTTACACTTGGGATAAGGAAGAAGCCTATCAGTTTTGGGATCAAAAGGTCAAAGGTCAAAGTCACTGTGACTAAAAAGAAGAAAAGTGGTTTCTGCACAGAAACACAGTTATCTCCATAGAGTACTTTTAAACATGGAGTGGACATTATAATGTGCTGTTCTCGGTACTGTTGTTACTTTTAAAAAAGTGCTTTTTGCACAAAAATGTGCCCCTATCATAAAAGTTGCCTATCTTGCATACCTATCTTTAAAGTAAACATAGCTGGAGCTCTTGCACTTCATGATTTTTAAGATTTATCCGTAAAATTGTGTTTCCATATTACTTGAGAGTTCAGTTTTAAATAAGACAACTTGAAAGGAAATGTTTTCATTGTCCATGTTATGATATTTGCATAAATGCATGCATATATTTAAACTAATGGTAAATCTTGAAATGCGTAGATTTATTTCATCAACTAATGCCAGTCAAGTTCATTCAGTTTATTGACAATTGATTTTTGTTAAATCCAGAATTAGAAAGAGTAAATGGATAGCTATTTAGTGATTATGTTCCCTGGCAGATAATATTAATATCATGTGCTATTTAATAAACTACAGTACTAATCATTTGTTCAAACTTGTAGCCTGTTCTCCCCCAAGTTCATGTAAAATATTTTTGTTTATTTCAAACTTTTTATTCACATGACTTGAAATTTATAAATGTTAACAGTTAAATGCTGTTAATTACTATACAGCTCTCCCTCATTATAACACCCTTCATTATAATATGGTTCTGGATATAACAGTTCCGCTATGGACCTGTGACAAAACTTAAAACATCATACATGAAGTGGTCTATCAAATGTATGACAATATGGGTTGAATTGGTCTATAAAATGTATGACAATATGGGTTGAGTTGATTTATCAAATGTATGACAATATGGGTTGAATTGATTTATCAAATGTATGACAATATGGGTTGAATTGATCTATCAAATATATGACAATATGGGTTGAAAGAAAACAACATGAAGCTTTATATTATTTCTTTATTTCCTTTTTAAAACATTATTTTTGACAAAATTAAATGCAAAAAATACCATGAAGTGAAAAAAATATATTAAATTTACATAAACTAACATTATTACTATAAGTTTCACTTGCATTTAGTTTATTCCTCCTTCCCACCCCCCACCCACCCCCACCCCTGCCTCCAAAACACACATTCATGAAATTTGTGATCATTCTTGCTATACCTTCTTGGTTTGGTACAGTTATGGACCCCAACTACCACATTAAGAAGGACAGCTGTATTAATGATTGAATTTTAGAACTTGTGTTTTGTACTGTTTTCTGAAAACTTATCTACATATTATGCATTTACATGGTTTATGCATAACATTAATAGTTGTACAAGAAAGCAACCTTGTCTAAAACTGCATCCAGTGGAATGGCATACTTTAAGTGTGTTAAATTCAGTAATCACATTTCTTTTTTAATTTGAGGTAAATCATGTAGTCATAATTTTGTAAGAATGAACAACAGATTTGAAAGAGGAGCTCACTTGGAATTTGCTGATTGTTGAATGAATTTAAATTTGTTTTTGTTGGTAAACTTCTGGCATCCACCATAAAATATGTTTGCATCCAGATAATAAATCTGTGATTACTTGCATCAAAACAGAACAAACATGTAACATAGTTTAAAGCTGATCTTCTCAGTTTCTGTACATAGAATTCTGATCTTAAGGTATAAGAGTTTGGTTCATCAGCAATAGGTCATCTTATTATATTCCACTTGTCTGGATCATAACACAGTACCTAAGTACATGTATTTGATTGATTATAATTCTTTTCTCTTTCTTCATACTTTTAAGAAATATTTTTGATCATTCTTTATCTAATTTTAAACTTCTTTTCAGCTTGAATATAGGCATATATATAAACACAACAGAAAGTATTGTATTTTATCTGTTATAAAATCAGCTTCAGTAGCATAATATTATTCTGCATTTTTAAACTGTTACCATAGTAACCAAACTTGTGTGACAAATGTTAATTAATTTAACGTTCAGTCAAAAAAACTATTTCTGTTGTAATATTTAAGATCATTTTGAGTACCGGTATATTAAAACAAGTACAAAGGATATACAGCAAAAAATGTATTGACTTTAAGTATTCAATCTTGTCACTTTACTGAAAACACCTGTTATGCCTGTGTTAGGTGGAATTTGGATAATCTGTGCCAAAAAATTTGACAATCTACGTTTTCTCAATCATAGATAATCTATACTGGAAAATGAGAAAATCTTGGTTTTATCAATCATAAGTTGAGAAAATTCAAACCATGACTGATTTGGCAAGAAAGAAGAAAGCTGATTATAAAAGAATATTTAAAAACATTTAATTTTTTCATAAATTATACAAATTCTAGGTAGGATCTTCTTGCATTTGCAACTGACTACATCATTCCATGCTTGCTGAAATAAACCATACCTGAAGTAAACAATTAATGTCAGATGACTGATTTTATGCACAAATTCTGTGCAAATGAGGCAGTTTAGTCTCCAAACTGATGTGCAGTAAAGGGTTAACCAGTTACATACATTATAACTAGACTGTGTGTCACCTACTTTAAGGTCAAAGTTATGGCAAGGGAAATATAAATCAGTGACCTCTCTCCAATTACAGGTATAATTTGTAAACCAATGAATATATTTTAATAAAACTTTATCCATTTATACATCTTGACTTGACAGTGTCTTGCATATTCTAGTCATACCCTCTACCTCAAGGTTAAGGTTGCCACAAGGGATAATGCTAGTCAGTAGCTTGTTTCCTTATTCAGGCTGTCACTTTTTAACTCCTACAGATATTTTGATGAAACTTTACAAATCATGTAGCAAACTAATGGAAATGTATGATAGTATGTGTTTTGTCTTGAATATAGACACAACATGTGATTGATAAATTATAGCTATTTGTTCTCGATGGAGGCTTTTTATTGGTACAAAAAAAATTATAGCAGACAAGAATCACACAGCAAAACTACAGAACTGTAACAATAATGTGCTTATTCACGGACTTAGACAATGGTAACAAATGCTATGTGATAATTCTGTACTATGTTAATATTTGAGTATAAATTGGACAAATTGATCAGCTAGTTATCAGACTTCATTCTCTATCCAGGCTTTCACACATCGAGGGGATCAGGTGTTCTGCCACCCAACCTTACGGTATTACTCCAACATGATGGACAAGCCAAAGTTTTTGACGTCCAATGTGGAGGAAGACATTAGGACACTGGAGGCAGAGCTTCGTGAAGTTCAGACGGATCTGCAGGCAGTCCATCAGCAAAAGGCAGAGCTTGGGGCAGATATCCGTCGAAACCAGCTTGAGGAACGCAAAGCTGAGACACAGCTGATGAGAATCAGAGAGAAAGCCAGGAAAATTAAGCTGGTATGTAGCTTATACTGTGAGTTTATTTTCATGGGTATCAATTTTCAAGGTTTTGAAGAGGAAAAAACTTGTAGCTCAGCTACCCCTTTGCTGATTCACTTTATATTTGGAATATAATATCATTGCATACTCCTTCTGTTTGTACCACTCTTGCTCCGAGGTTCTGCCCTGGATTGGGCCCTGGGGTAAAGAATTATAATGATGACACATTTTGGTTAAAGTTCATGGTAAAAAAAAAATTTCATCACTTGTATTTTCATGACCCCTTAACCCATTCACTTCATGTTTGGAATACAAGATGATCACATTCACCCCTTCTCTCAATACCACTCCTGCCCCTTTGGGTGATGTCATGGGGTCAAGAATTATAATGGGGACCCATTTTGGGTAAAGTGTTTTTCATCAATTTTTTTTCCTTAACCCTTTAATCAATTTACTTCACATTTGGAATACAACATTGTCACATACTCCCCTTCTCACAGTGCCACTTCTGTCACTGGGTTTTGACCATCTGGTGATAATGGGAGCAAAATGTACACAGGGGACACATTTTGGTGAGTTTTTTCATCGCATATTATTCTCTGACTTGTTACCCCCTATTCACTTCATGTTTGGAATATATCATCACATGCTTCCCCTCTCCCTGCCTCTGCCCTGTACCACTCCTGCCCAAGGGTTCTACCTTGGGTGGGTCAATGGCCACCCTGTACCACTCCTGCCCAAGGGTTCTGCCTTGGGTGGTCAATGGGGTCAAGAATTATATTGGGACACAATTTACTTCAGTTTTTTTTTCTTCACTTACATTTCCATTTCATGTTTGGAATATAACATTAGTACATATGGACCTCATGGGTTTTACTATCCCTGTCCCTTCCCTGGGTTCTGTTCCTAAGTGGTGCCATAGGATCAAGAAGTACACATAGAACACTATTTGGTTAACGTTTTTTTTTATCACTTATATTTTAAGAACTCCTTTACCCAATTCATTCATATTGAAAATGTAATACCACACATGTATCCTCCTCCCCTTCCCACTCATACCCTTGGGTCATGTCACTGGGTTGGGCCATGGGGTCATTATGTAGGACATATTAAAGTTATTCATGATTGATTTAATCTCATGTTTTAATAAACATTTACCCAGTTCATTTCGAATTTGGAATATTATATGATCCCAGACTTACTTTTCTCCATATGCTACTGTTTTCCCCTGGGTTATGTCCCTGGATGGGGCCATGGGGTCAAGAAGTAATATACTTTTTATTGATTTTTTAGCTCTACTGTGCATAGATCAGAAGTGCTTATGGGATGGTCTGTTGTCCTTCGTCCATCGTCATTCTGTCATCCGTCAATCCATTAGCACAAGTTTGTTATCGCTCCTGCTCCTAAACTACTTGGAGGATTGCCATGAAATGTTACACACACATTCTTCCCATGGTCTAGTTGGTCCTAGATGAAAATGGTGCTGCTTGCACATCCAATATGGCCACCACAGCAGCCATCTTGAAAATCTTGTTATCGCTACTCTTCCTGAATGGATGGACATATCAACATGGGGTTTTCACTGAAAGACTTCTTATGATGTCTAGTTGGTCCAAAATGAAAATGGTGCCAATCTGATATCCAATATGGCCACCATGGCAGCCATCTTGAAAATCTTCTTATTGCTACTCCTCCTGAATGGATGGTCACATCAACATAGGGTTTTCACTAAAAGATTTCTTATGATGTCTGCTTGGACCTAAATGAAAATGGTGCCAATCTGGCATTCAATATGGCCGCCATCTTGAAAATCCTGTTATCGCTACTAATCCTGAATTTATGGTCATATCATCATGGATTTTCACTAAAAGACTTCTTATAATGTTTTGTTGATCTTAAATTAAAATGGTGCTGATCTAATGTCCAATATGTTGCCATCTTGAAAATCTTGTTTTAGCTACTCCTCTTAAAGGGAAAGTCATTTTGACATAGTGTTTTCATCAGAAGAGTTCTTATGGTGTCTACTTAGTCCTAAATGAAAATGACTAACCCGCAATATGGCCACCACGGTCGCTATCTTCAACATATTGTTATCTCTACTCCCAAATGGATGGCTATATCAACATGGGGTTTTCTCCAATAGACTTATTATGCCTAGTTGGTCCTAAATGAAAATGGTGCCAGTTTTTCATCCAATATGGCTGCCATGATGGCTGTTGTGAAAATCTTGTTGTCACTTCTCTACCTGAATGGATGATCATTATGACAATAGGTATTGACCAAAAGACTTCTAATGATGTCTACTTTGTCCTAAGTGAAACTGGTGCCAATCTGACATCCAATATTTCCAGCACAGCAGCTAATTTGAAAATCTTATTATTGCTGAAGAATATCAGAGATGGTTTCAACACTCATCAGTTAAAAGGAAGAAATGGTCTTATCTTGAATTCCTGGAAATTCTTTTAGCACAGCAGAGCATCAGTCCCTTCAAGGGACTCTTGTTTTCAAATATTTTCTTAACTGCTCAACTAATTTACTTCATATTTGGGACTTTATATAATGCAGTGTTTCCTTTCTCAATAAACCAATATTGCTCTCTAGGTTATGTTCTTGGGTGGGAACCATGGGCTCAAGAATTAAGACACTTTTTGCAAAAAATTGTCATCAGTTTATTTCAGTAAAGTCAAACTCAGTTCAATGCATATTTAGAATATAACATCATCACATATTGCTTGTCACATTGTACCACTCCTTCTTATGGGCTATGTTCTTTGATGGATCTGCTGCGTCCATAATTTATATTTCAATAGTTCTTTATCAATTTAAACTATGTTTGGAATATAAAAATGTCTTATATTCCCTTGCTAGAAGTAGCATTCTTGCCTTGGGTAAAGACCCATGAGGTTGTGTCCTTTCATATATCGACAGCTTATCTTGGGGGCATGCCACATGTTTCTTAAAACACATTTCATGTTCAGTACTTTTTAGATACATACAGATGTATACTTTCTTTATATATGTAAGCAAATATATGTGTGTGTATGATTATATTAAGTTTTTTTTTCTTTGTCGACAAGGTCTTCCACTTTTGCATCAAGCAGAGTAAAACATATTCCTTGTATAATTATCCTTGGTCACGTGCTATGCTTAGACTTTCTTTGCTGTGCATTTGAAACCCGAATTAATACTGAAAGTTAAAGGAAATGCAGCAAAACCAAGGTACCCAGTAATCTGGGGATATTAGAAAGCACTGTTGGCATTGGGAAACAAAAATGAAATCATTACTGAGAACACAAAGATTATTCCCCCTTTTTCCAGAGGGATAATATCAAAACATATCCACTTGATGTAAACAATACACAAGTAGAGTGCATATGCCATTTCACCCCTAATTGATATCAGTAAGTGTTTTTTTGCATATACAGCCTTCACAGGCTAAAGATTCAGATTGAAAGTTTTTTGTTTTTTTTTAAGTTAAGATCCTTGTGTTTAATGGTACATAATGTGAGCAGGTGATATTGAATATGGAGGTAAATGTGCTGAAATAGTTTTCATTGTAAATGACCTTTATAAACAGGGTACTGCTATGCTTAGTTGATTGCTATAGCAGGTTGGACTATATATATTAAAAGATGTCAGCTACCTTTCTAATTGAACTTGTCATATTTACTGCTTGTTGTATTTGTAGGAGCTTTCAGAACTTAAGAGTATAGAAGATCCAGCACCAGTAGATGTGACTACCTTGGTAAGTAAACTAGTTGATGTTTTTGCTTTCATTTTGTTAAATTGTATTTCTTTGAAACACTGTTCTCTTCTTGAAGGAAAGGCAAAAATATTATTGTTTTTACATTAATTTTTTTTCATCTGATATAAAAATGTTAAATACTTTTACAGAAAATAATTTACCACATGAGTTTTAAATACAATTTCAGGGGATTTTTTTTTAAATATTAAAATTTATTGTACAGGAAACCTTGATAACTCCAACAATAATCATTCAAATGATTTGTTGAGTTCCAACATAAAACCTTTTGCCTGTGACTTTGAATATAAAAAAACCTGAAATTCCAACACTTTGGGACTGTAGCAAAATTAAAGTACTACTGTACTAAAATACACATAGAGGTAAATTATATCAGAATTACTACCAGGTCAACATCAGTCCTGTTTCTCAATGAGTAATCAGTGAGAAGTACTAATACAATTTTATTTTACTCACCTTTGAAGCAATACATTGGTATAAGATAGATTTGAACTATTTTGACAGCAACCACTATCCTGTAAGAGTGTAATGTCATTGAATCCTTTTTAGTCTCACTATCCTGTAAGAGTGTAATTGCAGTGAATCCCTTTTTCTCACTGTCCTGTAAGAGTGTAATTGCAATGAATCCCTTTTAGTCTCACTGTCCTATAAGAGTGTAATTGCAATGAATCCCTTTAAGTCTCACTATCCTGTAAGAGTGTAATTGCACTGCCATGAGTTTCATTAAATCATAAACATTTGCTGTTACATCATATTATACCTGTCATTTAAATCTGGCAATCATACATAATAATTGTTAAGTTCAGACTTTTGCTACAATATAAGGGAGATTTTGACCCTGAAGGTGAAACCTAAGTCAATAATGAATTACTTTGAAGTTCCCTCTGCCAGGATTTCTGACTTGGATAAGAATAATGAATGTGTCATTGATAACTTAGAGACTGTTAATACTTCGGATGCATCTCCGGAGACCTTTGATCAAACAGAAACAATTGAAGTTTCTCAGGAATTTGGTGATTTCAGTTTGGAGTTGGCTAGGACTCCGGTTTCACATTCATGTTATGAACCCCAAAGAAGAGGTTGTGGTGCCAGCAATACAAATGGTTTCTCTGTACAGACAAACATTCACACTGCAATCAGAAACAGATTAACTTCAGAAAATGTCAACAGAATAATGCTAGTACAGCTACAGGGTGATTCATATAAAGATTTCAATTTCAACAGAGCACTGGATAGATGCAAGAAAAAAAAGGAATGGTGCATATTAATATGTTTAGGGTAAGATTTATACCACCCAGTCACTTCCTCACTTCAGTTCTTTTTAGATACCAAGACAGAAGTTCCCCCTTTCCAGCTTATTCCTGGCAAGATCATTGAACATTTTCAAACCATTGTGCACATCTAAAGACTATTTCCAATAATATCCCAAAGTTTCAAGTCTGTATCTTCATCGGTGTGGGAGGAGGTAGACTACATAACTAATGGTTGTACAGACAGATGGGATAATAATGATTTTGCATGGAAACTTTTTTTCCCACTACAATGACTGTAGTTTTTTTAAATTTTGTTGTCTATGGATATGACATCATTGTAGGTTGGTTGGTTGGTTGGTTTTGGTGTTTTAATGCACTGTAACACAGGTAGTTTATTAATTGCTGAGGCAAATGGAGTAAAGTGCTATGCCAAAGGACACACCATGGTAGCTGATCCAGGCTGCACCCTTTCACTCCCAAGCCCAGCATGCTAACCACTGAGCCACCACATCTCCTGTCTCCATTAGTCACATTTTCTGACATGCAGGAGGGCACATCAGGCCTATTTTACATCCATGAGCCCACAGGAAGACATTGTATATGAATACAACTGGAGTAGCAAACCACCACATGAGCTGACACACTCAAACAGGCTGATTGGTTAACCACTTGTTTTGCACAAATATAGAAAGCAGGTTCATCATCCGAATAGAAATGTTTTAAATTATTACATGATGTATTTATACTCGGGAGTTACCATATTACTTGCTTATAAGTCAGATCCAGCTGCAAACTGCATAAACCTGGAACTGCCATAGCACCAGCAGATCTGGGTCTGTGCAGTTTGTTAGGAGTAATCAGTCGAACAAACAACATAGACCCTGATCTGCCAGTACATAATGCGACGGCAGATCAAAGTGGCTATATTGTTTGTTAGACCAGTCTTATAAGCAAGTATATATGGTACTGTTAGTGACAACTCCACATGAGAGTTAGGTCACACTTGTTTTTCAATCATTTTACAGGAGGAGGAGGTTACAACCCTGGATGAGCAGATTCATGCCCAGGAAGAACAGATGGCAGCTAAATCAGACCATTATAAGGAGGTTGAAAAGCTGCAGGCAGAGAGTGAGGCCAAATACAGAGACATTGAACAGCAAGTCAGGGCAAAGGTGGAGGCAGGCGAGACCCTCAAGGTAACTCTAACATGGATGAACTTTATGATTACCATATTTATCCATGAATAACATACACCAGTTTACAAGTATCACAGACCCAGATCTGTCAGAAGTATCACAGACCAAGATCTGCCACACAACATAATCTGCTAACAGACCAGGACCTGTGTTGTTTGTTTGAGTTACATTGTCAAACAAGCAGCATAGACTCTGATCTGATGATGCATTTTGTGACTGCAGATCTAGTGCTGAAACAAAGACCTGACTTTACCATTCAAATATTTGTAGCCTGTATTCAATTCATATTTGAATATCTGTTGTGATGTCATTAAATATTTACCAGTCATTGCCAACTTGTATTGAATCAGAAGGCACGAAGGCAGAATTTCAAATAAATTCTGTAAACAGTTGTGACCCATTTGACTTGTATATAGCCTTGTCTTGTCTTCCATGTTGCTGAATTGCTAAGCCACACGATTCTTCTACAATAAAAACAAAGTGTATGACATTTTAGAAAGCACTGTGAAGATATTTCTTTTGCTGAAATACAGACCCATTCATTCCAGTGGAAGCCATCATTGTTGTATCTGCATGATTAGTGACAGCCAATGAAAAGTACTGTTTTCCTACATCAGTAAAACATACATAGTTTGTCTAAGCCTTGCCTCGCTTTCACAAAACATCTCAGTTTCAGTACGTACTCATTTACTTGACTCAGATTTTGTCATCTCTGTAAAATGTGATAACCAGCTAATTCATGGACAATTGTTTTGAAACTTGGCTTTTCATAGCTTACCAACTTGACAATATAGCAGGGTGTTTGTTCTTTGGGTGATTTATCAGATTAGATGTCATACCACTGTACGACAATTAGTGTTCAGTCCTGCAGCTGCACATGTAATAGCAGCCACACATTTCAGGAGTTTTCAGGTTTCCTGTATCATCCAGGCCACCTAATTCCCATTTAAAACTTGAGACATTATTTATTTTGCTTTGATTGGACAACAAAGTTCTTCCATCTTGTACAGACACATTCTCGACAGTGCAGATGTTGGTATGCTATGGTCTTTTATGGTGGAGGAAACCAGAAAATGAGGTGGAAACCACTGAAGGTCATCCACCTAGCTATGCATATGCTGGAACCTAGTATTGAACTTGGGACCACAGAAGTGTAAAGCAAGTGTTTTACTGCTGCACTATCCAAGCCCCAAAAAACTTACACCAGGCCATCAGGAGTTCTTGATATAGGTCTGATATAAGTTGTTAGGACTTTCTGTATAATTGATGTGAAATAAATAAATAAAACTTGATTTAAAATTAACCTTTACCCAATAACAAAGTCAGAAGTAAGAGTGGAGCTCACCTTTAGGTGATGATACATGTAACACTAAGTCAGGATGAAGTGGGAAGTTGATGGAACCTTTGGTTTTCTGTTTGGTATTCAAGAAATTATGTGTACAAGGCCAATTTGGGGACCTTATCAGGTTTCTATTTTATGAGAATTTGCATTGCAATATACGGTATTATTGCCACTGTGTCACAATCCACAATTACACTGATAAAGTGATCCTTTTTCTAAATGTTGTTTACAGGAGCCATCAGAGTTTATTAGGTTATAGGTGAGGCTGGCCTATAGTGGGTACATTAATAAATTGGGCTATTTTATAGGTGATTCTGCCTTATAGTGGGTACATTAATAAACAGGGCTATTTTATAGGTGAGGCTGCCTTATAGTGGGAACAATAATAAACTGGGCTAATTTATAGGTGAGGCTGCCTTATAGTGGGTACAATAATAAACAGGGCTAATTTATAGGTGAGGCTGCCTTATAGTGGGTACATTAATAAACAGGGCTAATTTATCGGTGAGGCTGCCTTATGGTGGGTACATTAATAAACAGGGCTAATTTATAGGTGACATTGCCTTATAGTGGATATAAACAGGGCTATTTTTTAGGTGATTCTGACTTGTGGTGGGTACATTAATAAACAGGGATATTTTACTAGTGCGGCTGCCTTTATAGTGGGTACATTAATAAACAGGGTTATTTTATGCAAAATCACATTATGATAAGCTATGTTCCCACTGAAAAATTTCCAGTATTAGCCAAAATTACATCAGTAATATAAATTGTAATATCAACAATATGTAACCTGTTGCTGTTGCATAGTTAACCTTTCTGGGATGGAAATTACCCTTGTCCGTATAATCCGGATGCTCCATCTTACTTTTGGAAAATTTATGCTCTATGAAAAATTGCTTTCACTTTGCATATATTAGCACAAATTGATCATTTTTATTACATGTAACATAATTATTAAGTGTATTTACCCTCAGTCCAAGTGTTTTCATAGTTGGAATTAAGCTCTCTTGAGAGTTCTTGATATTTTTGGTTATGGTTTTTCTTAACCTTGCCGTTAGATTACCCCACATATATACACACACAGGGCATTTTGGTAACTTTTTGTTGTGTCTTATTCCAATTAAGTTCATTTTGTTTTCCAGTCTTCAGGTAGGTATCAGTCCTCCTATCCCTACTGATCTAGTTTGTGGCCTCCCTTGCCCTAATTTTGTTGAGATATGAAACTACAAAATTTACATTATATTCTATTCATTTTTGCAGAGTTCTACTTGCAGAAGGAGGTCTCACATCCAGCTTGCATATTCTATTGTGTGTTCAGTCGTTCACACCTTTTTTTTCATATTGTCTTTAAAAGATAGTATTTCTTTTTAAGTCCAATCATTTTACCTTGCTGGTAATTTACTTTCTTCATCTCCAATAATACTCTGATAATAAAGTATTGCTGACATATTTTGGAGTAAAATTTCAGTTGTTGTTGTTTTGACTTATATTAAATAGAGATTCACTGGGCAGGTGAAGTATTGCTGTTTTAATTTACATTCAGTCTAGATTCCATATACATTATTTTCATTATACAAGATTTGTGCTTGTGTTCAGAGTTTTTTTCTTTACAGTATTGTCTAAGAGACAAAGTGTTCATAAATGTGGGCAAAAGAAAGCCCCCTCTGATTCACACCCCACCTGCCTGGCATATACCAGTTGTTTAAGGACAGATGGCTGTCCTTTATGTTGTCTCTGGTTGGACAAGGTCCGGGACCTTGCCAAACACAGACAAATGTGCAAAGGGAGAAAAAAGGGACCTTCCTCTTCTTCTTCTTCATAATTTTCAGGTTTTTGTATTGCTGAGACCCTCAGGTCTCAGCAATGGATTGGTTCAGTCTCTTCAGAGACACTTAAGACCCATAAAGCCCCTCCCAAGGGAGTTGGTAAAGTATTCATCGCTTAGTTCTTCAGGGCTCAGAGCAGGACTGGATTAGTCTTTTCTGAGATGTTTAAGGCCCATGGGAACCCTCCTTTGGGAGGGAACAAGGTAATCCATCGCTGAGACCATTGGGTCTCAGAGTAGGATTGGATCGATCTCTTTGGAGATGCATAAAGCCCATGGTGACCCTCCCAAGGGAGGAAATAACAGTCAGAGAGTGAGTCGCATCCCCCCAATTGGGACAGGATCAAGCCACCCAGTAAGGTGCCGGTCACCAGTCAACATCCACCGGGCACCAGTCTTTTGGTACCAGTCACTGTTCATGAGAGCCCCTCGGTGTGAGGATAGGGATCAGGTTGAGACCCCCCTCTCACCACACTACCGGTGAATCCTACAAGAGACTGGGAGTTGGTGACTGGGCACCAGACTAGTGAAGGGGATCCGATTAACATCCCCCTTTCATACTAACTGACTCAATCCCTATGGGATATGGGGTCATCCAATGCAGGGAAGTGATTGGTCTTTCCCTTTTATGCATCCATGGACTTCAGGCCCTTGGCCTCATACTAGAGAGGTTGATACTCCGGCGCACAGACTGATTTTGTTCTCTCACATAGTGGAGATTGAACAGAGAAGAGGGGCAAGGCCTCTTCTTCCAAATCACCCAGGAGGATTGAGAGGCGCTCTCACCCTCCTGCGGAATCGGGCTCTGCATAAGGAGTTACAGGATGAGGTTTCCCTTACTGCCAGATCTTCTACCAAACAGAGTGACATGAGACCCAAGAGTCTTGCCACACAGGAGTGAAAGCAGGATGGTCTCTGCTTCTAGCTGTAGGGTTCACACTCTTGCCTGGCCCCTTAAACCCCCCACTCTGGATGCTGGATCATCACAAGTGGATATTTTCTCGGGGACCTGTGCCCACCTCCCAATCAAGACACTAGAGGTCTTAGAGTTAAAAGCTAGGGCACTGGTGACCATAGCCTCACATGCTGTTCTATTTTTGGCCACCTCCTAAGGAAGACACTCTGTCACCAGTTGCCCTTCAGCTCCTACTGAAGGCAGTGGCCAAGACATCTCGACATGCCTTGTCCCAGTCCATGGCTTTATTAGCAAAGTTTCTCCACCTCTGCACTGATGTTGCTTTGGGCACTTCCAAGGTCTTACTGGAGCACAGTAAGAACCTTCTGAGAGCTGCTCCCCTAGAGGCAGAGACCCTCTTCAGAGGTCTCATTTCCTTTGTGGCTTCTCAGGACCTCAGTAAACAGCAACACCGGTCCCTCGCATATGCTCCTGACCCATCGAGACTGGCCAGGAAGCAGGGTCACCAAGGGACTGTCAGCTAAGTTCTTCAAAGCCATACAGTCCCAGTCCAAAAAGCAATCCCAATTCAGACCTCCTTCTCTGCAATCATGCTCTAACAGAGGTTGCTGAAGAGGCCACAGGAGGAAGTTTGCGCGCCCTTAACCCTTTTCTAAGGAGGGTGAGCCCTAGGGACTTGCTCTGTCTCCTGTTGTGTGTCCCTCTTCCATTAACTCCCATAGGTGCCTGACTATCCCTCTTTTCAGAGGCTTGGTCAAGCATAACGGGCGATGGTTGGGTCTTCTTAATCATAAACAGAGGATACCGACTTAAGTTCTGTAAACTTCCTCCTCAGGTAAGGACCCCAATGTGGTTTCACCAGTTGAATCTGGTGCAATTAAAGGAAGAGGTGCACTCTCTTCTGCAGAAGGGTGCAGTAGAGAGGGTGTTCAAAAGAACAGTCTCTGGCTTTCTACTCCCGGATTTTCTTTGTTCACAAAAAGGATGGGAAGTTCCGTCTAATTATCGACCTTTCCACTCTAAACAAATTTTTGCAGGAGAAACTTTTCAAGATGGAACCACAGTTGCAGTCAGTATTGCCAGAAGGCCCAGCGACTGGGCGGTTTCCATCAACCTTCACATCCCAATATTTGTTCCTCGCAGGAAGTACCTCTGCTTTTGCTTGGACAGGGAAAATCTTTGAATTTCGCACTCTGCTATTTGGCATAGCTTTTGCACCCATAGCATTTACCAGAGTCATGGGATTAGTTGCCGTCTACCTAAGATCACTGGGGATCCCTATCCTCCAGTATTTTGTTGACTGGTTGATCCACAATGGCCAATTAGAGTCCCTCAGACAAGATCTGGCTCTCAGTTGGTCTTTGGTGACCAGACTGGACCTTTTACGCGAGAAATCGGAACTGGTTCCATCGCAAGATTATTGATTTCATGAACAGGGGATTAGTCCGTGTCCTGCAGGACAGAGTAGACAAGATCCTGACCCTGTTGAAGGCACTGAGAGCCAAGACCATGCTGTTGGCTTTCTCTTCTGGGAACCTTAAACTCCGTAGCAAACCTGATTCCCCTTGGCAGACTGCATTTGCACCCTCTCCAGTTTTTCTTTCTGGCAAACTGCACACTGATCCTCTGAATGCTCAGATTTATCTAGATTTGGATTTCCACCATCATCTGATTTGATGAACAAATCGGGACCAGTTTCTGGCTGGAGTCCCCATGTATGCCCCCAAACTCCACTCCTATCTGTTTGCAGATGTGTCAGATTCCAATGGGGTGCTCATCTGGAGCCGGAAGCTCTAATTCTTCAAGCTTTGTGGTCGCGGGATGAATCTATCCTCCACATTAACAATTTGGAGATGAGGGCAGTATTCTTAGCCCTTCAGGGGTGCGTCAGTACTATAAGTCGCTGCATATTGGTGACCTCCAACAACATGTCGGTGGTAGCGTACATCAGGAGACAAGCCCCTTCTCTCTGCATGGGGGTTTGGAACCCCCTTCATTGGGCAACCTCGGAAGGGATTATCCTCTGTGTTCACCACATTCCTTGCAAAAAGAATATTTTGGCAGACAGTCTGTCCAGGAGGGGCAAGATAGTCCTCACAGAATGGTCTCTGCACCAATTCATAGCAGATTTCCTGTTCAGGCTGTGTTGGAGACCATTGGTGGACTTGTTTATGACAAGGCTAAACAACAAGCTCCCATTTTACGTTTTCCTAGTCCCCAACCAGAGAGCCTGGGCAGTGGATGCTTTCATCCTGCAGTGGGATCGTCACTTATGCCGTCCCACTCTTCAGGATGATCCCACAAGTACTTCAGAAAGTAAGGACCTCCACTGCTCAGCTCATTTTGATAGCCCTTCTGTGGCTCCATCAATCGTGGTTCAACAGTCTTCTCGACCTGCCGGTAGACCAGCCCAGGACATTACCCCAGAGGAGAGACTTCCTGTCACAGCACACAGATTCTCCACCTTCATGCTTGGCACATCTCAAATGATTTCTCCGCCAGAACAAGTTTTTGAGCAAAGTTGCAAAGTGCATCATTCAAGCCAGGAGACACTCTACATCCAAGGTCTATGATGCCAAGTGCAGAATCTTTTGCAATTGGTGCAGTAGAAAACTTGTTAATCCTAGCTGTCCCTCTATGAGTGCAGTGGCTGATTTTCTTCTCTTTCTTTTTGAAGATAGACAGTGCTCATTTCTACCATCAAGGGTTATAGGGCAGCCCTATCCAACACACTCAAATTTTGTAAAGGTCTGACCATCACTTTTTATTTTAATATTTGTTGGACCTGATCAGGTATTTCGAGCTGCAAAGACCAGTGTCTCGCTTTCTAATGCCTAGATGGAATCTCGTGTCTTGTGGTTTTTAACAACAACCCACCCACCCTTTGAACCATTGGGTGAAGCTTCTTTCAAGAACCTTACCCTCAAGATGGTTTTCCTGCGCTCCTTGGCGTCCATGAGAGAAAGGAGCGAGCTTCATGCCCTATCCATAGAACCAAGCTGTCTGCAATTCACTGGCAGCTATGAGTCAATTTCTCTTCTTTGCCAACCAGGTTTATTAGCAAAAAACCCAGCTTCCGTTAGTAACTCCGCTCCCTATACAAATCCCCAGTCTCAGCCATATATGTGCTGGAGATGATCAAAGTCAATATTTATGCCTAGTTAGGGCTTTATGTTTCTATTTGGCAGTCTCTAAAGGGAGAAGAAATGGTAGGAAGCATCTTTTCCTCCCTCTTAAGGGTTTGACTGATATTTCAGCTTCCACTATTTCATGACAATCAAGAGAGCCTATCAGTCCCTTACTGAGAGGGACCTTTCATTCATGAAGATTAAAGTCCATGAGGTTTGTGCCATTACCACCTCATGGGCCTATCTAACTCATTCGTCTTTGGAGGATGTGATGAAAGCCTCATTTTCACAATCTCACACTACCTTCTCCTCCTTCAACCTACGTCACTTGGTGCATGAAAAAGAAGGCATTTTTCTCTAGGGCCCATAGTCGTGGCCCAAAAGTGGATACCATCTTACAGTAGCTGACACTTCTACCGTATGGGCGAGTATTTCCTTGTTTTTCTTTTCCACAATAGCAACAGTTTACATATTGCTGATATTAAAATGTAGTTGGGGTTTTTTTGGGGGGGGGGGGGGACTAATTTTAATGATGCAATACTTACCTGTTGATATTGCCAGATCCCCTCCTTCCACCCTTCACTGACTCACTAATGGTCTTCCTAAAAAAAACATGAGGACTGCTGGGCATATGGTAGGCTTCTGGAATCTTCCAGAAAGTCACCCAATGGGAGGATGAATTCTCATCATAATATGGACAAGGGTAATTTCCATCCTGGAAAGGTTATCTACGCAATAGCAACAGGTAATGCATCATTAAATTTAGTTGTATCCCCCCCCCCCAAAACTACATTTTGTAAGTAGTCATAATACACGTTTCATTTTTACAATGAAAAAGAATGAAAAGAAGTAGCCAAAACAGATTATTTTGTAATATTTAGTAGCTATCTGAATAATTCACTAGCCAATTATGATTTTGGCTACAACTAATGGGAACACAGTGATAAGGCATGTTGTATTTAAAACTACATTAAAATTCGTTATTATAAACCAAAAACTAAAGTGGAAGTCAAGCGGCAATTTCAAGAGTAAAATTCAACTAGTGTAATGTGATCAATGGCCTTGCCAATATAATTGACTGCATTGTATTGATGTACTTGTAAAAGTGAAGTGCCATGATACATATTTACATCATTGTCTCACCTGTAAATATCAAGATGTAGGTATATCATTTTTCCAGCAGTGGCAGTGCCAGCATTGGCATTGGCATCAACAGTGTTAAGGTCTGATGTGAAAGTTTTTTAAAATTGGCTTCATCAATATTAAAGTCTGATGTTTTTGAAAGTCATTTCTTCCACATCATTTTCTGTATTCAGCTGAAACTTTGGTATAGTATTACTATATGGCCAAAGTTGGTACCCTGATTTGTCAGGATTTGAGGTGTCTTGCCTGCATCATTGTAATGCCATTCACAAGCTAGACACCACTCTCCACAGAACACTTGTTAGCCATTCATAAGCTTGACACCACTTTTCATGGAACATTTGTTAGCTATTCACAAGCTAGACACCACTCTTAATGGAATATTTGTTAGCCATTCACAAGCTAGACACCACTTTTCATGGAACATTTGTTAGCTATTCACAAGCTAGACACCACTTTTCATGGAACATTTGTTAGCTATTCACAAGCTAGACACCACTTTTCATGGAACATTTGTTAGCCATTCACAAGCTAGACACCACTTTGCAGAACACTTGTTAGCCATTCACAAGCTAGATGTTGTGTCTAGCTTATAAATGGCTAACAAGTGTTCTGTGGTGTCTAGCAACACTTGTTAACTATTCACAAGCTACACACCACTTTCCATTGGCCAGTTGTTATCCATACACAAGCTAGACACCACTCTCAACAAAGTACTTGTTAGTCATTCACAAGATACACACTCTCCATGGAGTATTTGTTAGCTATTCACAAGCTTGAAACCTCTCTCCACAAAACACTTTGTTAGTCATTCACAAGCTGGACACCACTCTCCATGAAACATGTGTTAGCCATTCACAAGCTAGACACCACTCTACATGGAACACTTGTTAGCCATTCCAACATGTCATTTCAGGATGATTTCGGTAATGCCCTGAATGAGATGGAGAAGGCCAAGGATGCCAAGAGACACTATGAGCAGAAACTGAAGGAGCAAGAAAAAAGAGTCTCGGAACTCAAGACACGTCTTGAAAAATATCAAGAAGAAATCAAGGTATGATATCTACTCGTGCATTACACTAACATGTCATTCAGATGCTATTCCATTTGGAAAAATAAGTTTTAATGTTGAAGGCATTTACTTTGCTTTTCATCTCCCAAAGACCTTAAGCATCAAACTTAAAAATTATATACAAAGTTAAAGACCAAATAAATACTGTCAGTAATTTAATTTATTCCAGCTTTGATTGCTAATTAATCAAGGATTTAACATTGCGACTTCAGGCAGACTATTGACAGGTCGACCCCCACACATACCTTTTATAACTTGATGCCACTAGTAAAATACAACTGTTGATGAATTGTAAAGATTGAAATCACCTTCCTCAGAAACAGATTTATTGATTGTTTGATCAATGTATTGATTAGATGATTGATTTATCACAGAGTGATGTAGAGAAGGCCACTAAGATCTGTCCAGAGAGGATCAATACAAGGCGAACACCAACCAACCTAGAAAGTGAGATCAATCAAATTCAGAGACAGATTAAGAATGAGGAGAAGAGGTTAGAACATTAATGACACTAAGTGTTCTAGAATCATAAAGAACCTGTTGAAAAAATCAGCCTGTCCATAAAGAGTGGTAAAGGAATAGGACATATTTTATTGACACTAAGTGTTCTAGAATCACAAGGCACCTATTGGAAATCCATACACTGTACAGTCTGTCCATAAAGAATGGTAAAAAGATAGGACATATTTTAATGACACTAAGTGTTCTAGAAATCACAAGGCACCTATTGGTAATCCATATACTGTACAGTCTGACCATAGCGGATGTTCAAGGGTCAGGACATATAAATCTCACCCATGTGACAGAGAAATCTTGCAGATTTGCCATCCTTACTTTTCTAGTCTCAGTGTCTTGGGTCAGTTTTCTCAAGTCATTTGTCATGTGATGGTTTGATCATGCCATAAAATAGTACAATACACTTATCCTATCGACATGAAACTTTAAATTTAGGTGCATCTTGGGATGAGTGTGTGTCATGCATCAGAAGTGAGTCACTGTGACCTCATTCCTAGGACTCATTAAAAACTTTTGAAAATGTGTCTGAACTATAATTCCAATATTTTTCCATCTATAGCCACCAAACTTAACAATGTAACTATGAAACTGCTTCACATATTGACAGAAAAATTAGACTTTGATGTATTCTGAGATATATGTGTTGTCCACCAAAAACTCGGTATCTATGATCTACTCCATAATTTATTAAAAATTGGATAAAAATGTCTGGGTCTAAATTTCAATACCGTGAGCTCAGTTGCCACCAAACATGCTCTGATGGTGCATCTTGGGATGGATATGTGTTGCATATCAGAACTGGGTCACTGTAACCAGCTTTCTAAGATTTAACATTGATTTTAAATTTTCTCCATGTTCATACTCCAATACCTATTACCATAATTGACACCAGACCTATATGGAGGTTGCTTGTTTTAGATGAGATTGGGCAACATACCAAATCTTGGTTACTGAAACCAAGGATATCAGGATTTATTGAACATTAGTTAATACTGATGTCACTGCTCAAATGTCTACACCTTTTCGGACTATTTTCACCAAGGTGCATTGTAGATTTATCATGGGATTAAGCTGTTACACATAAAGACTGGGTTGCTATGACCTTTCTTCAGTTCATTAAACACTTGGTTAAAGATTCATGTCACAGAAGTAGGGGTATCTTGTGAGCTTCTGCTCACAAACAACTTTAATTTGTCCTGCCCCACCTAGAATATGGAAGGGCATATAGTGTTGTCCATCCAGTTTTAACTTAAGGTCAATTCCTCAGGTACTTTGATGGGGCTTTCATGTTAAGGTCAATTCCTTAGGCACTTTGATGGGGCATTCATGTTAAGGTCAATTCCTCAGGCACTTTGATGGGGCATTCATGTTAAGGTCAATTCCTCAGGCACTTTGATGGGGCATTCATGTTAAGGTCAATTCCTTAGGCACTTTGATGGGGCATTCATGTTAAGGTCAATTCCTCAGGCACTTTGATGGGGCATTCATGTTAAGGTCAATTCCTTAGGCACTTTGATGGGGCATTCATGTTAAGGTCAATTCCTTAGGCACTTTGATGGGGCATTCATGTTAAGGTCAATTCCTTAGGCACTTTGATGGGGCATTCATGTTAAGGTCAATTCCTTAGGCACTTTGATGGGGCATTCATGTTAAGGTCAATTCCTTAGGCACTTTGATGGGGCATTCATGTTAAGGTCAATTCCTCAGGCACTTTGATGGGGCATTCATGTTAAGGTCAATTCCTCAGGCACTTTGATGGGGCTTTCATGTTAAGATCAATTCCTCAGGTACTTTGATGGGGCATTCATGTTAAGGTCAATTCCTCAGGTACTTTGATGGGGCTTTCATGTTAAGGTCAATTCCTTAGGCACTTTGAAGGGGCATTCATGTTAAGATCAATTCCTCAGGCACTTTGAAGGGGCATTCATGTTAAGATCAATTCCTCAGGCACTTTGATGGGGCATTCATGTTAAGGTCAATTCCTCAGGCACTTTGATGAGGCATTCATGTTAAGATCAATTCCTCAGGTACTTTGATGGGGCTTTCATGTTAAGGTCAATTCCTTAGGCACTTTGATGGGGCATTCATGTTAAGGTCAATTCCTCAGGCACTTTGATGAGGCATTCATGTTAAGGTCAATTCCTTAGGCACTTTGATGGGGCATTCATGTTAAGGTCAATTCCTCAGGCACTTTGATGAGGCATTCATGTTAAGATCAATTCCTCAGGCACTTTGAAGGGGCATTCATGTTAAGGTCAATTCCTCAGGCACTTTGAAGGGGCATTCATGTTAAGATCAATTCCTCAGGCACTTTGAAGGGGCATTCATGTTAAGGTCAATTCCTCAGGCACTTTGATGGGGCATTCATGTTAAGGTCAATTCCTTAGGCACTTTGATGGGGCATTCATGTTCCATGAATACATTTCTAGTTCTTTGAAGAACATACGAGTGAGAAAAATAATGAAGGTGGTTGGCACGAAGACAAGGAAACCCTAGTCAGAGCCTCACAGAAGACTAATAAAGTAACCCCCCAACTGCAATTTTCTTGTCTCTGTGCAAACCCCAACATAGATTTTGTTATTCCCATATAGGCAGATAGCCTCTATATGAAGGGTTTCCTAAAAGAAGTTGTATTATTTAAGTACATGCATGCACTTAGCATGTTATCTAATAGATTTTTGTCAAGAATTACTGGTACTGAAACATCCTTAATGGATTCCTGTTTTCAGTTTAATTCAAATTCCAAGTTTTAAAAAATCTCTCTCGAAAACAGTGCTAAATTTCACATTATATTTCAAACACGGTGAAAGTGGATATTGGAGAATAGAGAAAAGTGTCATCACTCAGTGCCAGACAAGTACCTGATGGGAATCATTGGAAATTCCCTCGTTTCTCTATTATTGACAGGTGTCCTGCACATTTTCTACTTTATTTGGATTCAGTAAATGCTTGGAATCCACAAATTCAAAACCTACATGCAATTCAGTCATGGGTATTGTTATGAGATGTCAGTTATAACATATAATCCTGAAAATAATTTTGTCACTACTCCTTGATTTTTACTACTAAACACAAATGCCAAAATTTAATACTTTGAGTATAAAATCTGATTATACAGTAATAATATGATACACAAAATGTATACCATGTACAGTGCACAATCCGTAACATTACTATTACACCATCACTGTCATTCAACCAATCAGACTATAACAACATCACTGTCATTCAGCCAATCAGACTATGACATCATCACTGTCATTCAGCCAATCAGACACTACTATTTGGATTTGTTGTCCTTAGATTTTGGTGATCTATAAAATCTTTCTACACTGCCATCTTCATTGCATGACTTAAGATATATTGCAAATATCGTGTTAGCAGTCACTTTAAAGATTTTCAGTGAGTCATGTTGAAACAAAAGATAACTGATTTCTTTAGGAGAGTCAGGGAGACAGAAAGATCATCTGCTAAGGATGAAACCAGGAAAGGTTTGATGGTTTGATGCTAATTGAACATAGTGCAGAAAGCGGTGATACAGAAATAGCCGGCACCTTGTCATTTAGGCCTTGCAAAAAAAAAAATGTGATACATGGACAGAAATATCTTAGGAACAACTTGCATGAATTTTGGGAAATTATGTTTGGATATCCTGAAACCAGTTCCTGAATTAATTCAGAGTGGCCAAAAATGGCAGCGGTTATGCCTTTATAAAAAGCTGATTGTAAGAGGAGATTCAGTTCTCAAAGTAGAATTCACACTGTGGAATAGGTTAATATCTGAAACAGCATGTAAACTGATGACTGTACAGATATAAGGGGTCCAATAAATGATTTTCAATTTGCAAAGGCTTTTTGAAGTGGAGTGATAAGAAACAGAAGAATATTTACCAGCTGAGCAAATTGAATTAGGTATGCAGATAACTTATAAATTTATTGTCAAAGAAGTGATACACAGTCATTGTTTTAAATTAGGTATTTATCTAACTTATAATAATGTTGTCACCCATCAGCTGTCATTCAGCATTGTTTCCCACCCCCCCTCCTCCCCTGCCTATAATTCTTCCCCTCTGGGGGTGGGGGTGAGAAAATTAATGGCAGTATCTCTGGATTTGTTGAACTGCAACAAATTACATGTTCTTAGCATGTGCAAAGAAAATAATACTGTTTTGCAAGGAAAATCTTTTTTCCCAATAATACATTATTAACAACACATTCTCCAAGGTGACATAAGAAGTCAGTGGGGAAAACAATGCATTTCTTTCAGTTATACATTTTTTAGGGCATTAGAAATATTTGTAAAACACAAAGTATGCAGAATTTGGTCACATTTTACAGTAAACAGAAACTTTTACAAAACATATGTAAAATTCTGTTTATTTAGCATGTGTTTACTGAAATCACTTCTAAATGAAGATTGTTTTTCCTTGGTGACCTGTGACTTATTTTTATATCCCCTCCCCCCAACAATTATTTGTTGATTCCAAGCAAGTTAGGTAGTTTTCACTATTGCATAATTGAAGGTTAAAGATCAGGATCGATCTAATTGATTTATTCAGGATCTTCTGCTTTTATCCAACATTCAACTCTGTTCATATTTATCCATCGTGCAAACTTCCAGTTGACAAAAATGTTGCAATATTGCTTTCAAAACAGATTTATTGAATTCTTCATCAGTATGTAAAAAGTATAAATCTCGTCTGGGATTCTAAGGAATAAGAGATATTACCATATTACCAATTTATGTAGATATATTTTCTGATCTATCCTTTTATTTTTCATTCAATAAATCTGTCATCCATATATGCATCAGACCATCTTGTACAAGTGCTGTTTACTTGACAGGTTTATGACATTGTGTATTTATAGTTTCTTTTTTATGGAAAATTATTAAGCTACTTCAGTCTGTAAATGACATTTTTCTTCTTTTCTCTCATCAGTCGAGGGGACCCTGAAGAAATCACCCGCAAGTACAAAGAAAAGAAAGAAGCTTACATGAAAATCAAAAAAGAAGTGTCTCAATTGAAGAAATTTTGTGTGGTGAGTTTACTGTGTTTGCTAACTTTGCATGGGTTTAACGACTAGTTCAGTCAGTAAATTCCAGTATCAGATACAGTTTTTATGCCACATGTATTTGGTAGCCATTTTTAAGGGTTTTTTTGTTTTTGTTTTTGTTGGTTTTACTGGCACTTTTAACACTATATTGGCTTTCTCGTACCAAGGAAATGTGAGCTAAGTTCCTTTCCCAAGAACACACTGAGGCAGCTGACCCAGGCTGGCATGGGAGGGTACCAAACCTGTGACCCTTGGATTATGAGTCCAATACTCTACCGACTGAGCTGCCACGGTGCCCTACATTTTTAAGATTATACATATGTGTAATGCTTCTATAGGTTGAGGGTTAATAATAGCATCAGCATGAAAGATGATACAATTTCTATATATAGAAAAGTACCAACATCACTTTAATAGTTTACATGTGCAAAGTAGTGCAAATGTGCATCTAAAATCAGACAGAAAAATTTCAAGATAGTAGCATTAGTTGGTGATACAGTAAGAAGTACATACATGCTATATGTTAGGGACGGGGGTGGGGGGTGGAATTTCTATACATCAAATTTGTATCCATCTAATAATCTTTAATGTTTTTCTTGTATTCATTTAAATATCGGAATTAGTATCATATGGCAACTGTACCATCTTGAAGGTTTCATTTTGATGGATGCCATCATATTTAAACACAGTCAAAAGTATTCCTATCAGGGGTGAAGTTTTGTGCTTAAAAAAGTACTCCCTCCTCTTCCCATTTCTCCTTGTTAAATGCTTACTTCTAGTAGTAGTAGTGCATATTCAAGCAAACTGCAATATTTAGGCACATCTGGGAACTCAAATTTGGTAGTCCACTTGAAATGTGTGGTTCATGTTTTCACACTACACGCCTGGCAATAGCTATTTTTGTGTAGTATAGTAAAATAATATACTGAACAAACTACAAAACTGGTACAAGCCATTTGGTATAACTTGTATGTTTTAATTGATTGAATCATTAGATACTCATGTGAACCAACCCACATCTCATGTCCTTGCTTACATGAAGTGGTCTGTGGTTATAAATGTGGTTGATAATATTGTTGTCAATATGTGGTAGTAATTTGAATACTGTAGTTATTGTTACATCATCATTACCATCATTATCATCACCATCATCATCATCATTATATTTTTAAGGGGTGAATAGGTCAATTTTCCATAGGTGAGGTGAAAAAAATATAATAGAATATTCACCTTGGGGTAAATATTTATACATAATTGTCACCTGCAAGTAAATATTAGATGGAGTGAATATTCTGCATGATACCAGCCTTGAGAATTTTCCAGTGAGGCTGAATTCCTTGAGTCTCTAGTCTTGTTTGTGTTTCATACAGGCCCAACTATTCAATTCCTTGTCATATTGCCAAAGGGATGGCAATGGGAATGGGAAGCATTTCAAATAAACTTTTGGGGACCGAGAAATATATTAATGAAAAATAGAAAAGAATCATACCTTGAGCTATGCTTTGTTATAAACAGAAAATGGTTTTGTCACTGAAATTGTGATAAAAGATCTTTCCAATAAATATGTTATGGTCAACAAAGTCAAAGGCCTTCTTTAGATCTAAAAACATTGATTCTATTATGTTACCCATATCAGTGTTTTCAAGCCATATATCAGTTATCTTTATCAGCACAGTATAAAGTCAGTACTTTTTCCATTTTTTTCCTTTGATTTATATTTTATTGTATAAAATCTGCAAAATCCCCAATACTTTTTCTTTGATGTAATATTTACACATTCAAAGCGACTTGCCAATGTATCATTTATTTTCATTTCAGAAACTGGATGAAGTTGTTGCTCATCGTTTGCATCACTACTCTGAGTTTAGGAAGATGATTGCAATGAGGGCCAGATATCACTTCATTGTTCTTCTCAGCAATCGACAGTACACCGGCAAAATGAAATTTAATCATGAAGAAAAAACTTTAGAAATGACAGTATGTATATTTTATTTAATAGTTGTTCCTGCCACAGATCCTGCAGAAAGTGAGACAAAAGTGTTACCCACTCATCTGTCCATCCTTCCTTCCAGTGCTTTTCAATTTTCTTTGGAGGTTGGGCATTTTGCTGTGCATATGTTGATGACATTGTAGATGTTCATGCCAATAGAGCAATTTTTGTTTGTTTTTATTTTTGTAGGTAAGTTTTATGCAAAAACAGCTTGACTTAGGCAACTTTAATTCAGTAGGCTTGTGTTTATGCATATTTAGATGGCCTGATTACATTTTCACTCCATTATAGCATGTTCATGTACAACCTGCATGTACACAGAAACCACTTAACCTAGGCAAATGTAGTTTGCATTTTAATGTGCATATATAGATGATCTGATGAGATTTTTGTGTCTTTTAATGATTTTTGAAAGCTGTACTAGGTTTTTGGACTTTTTGCCTTATAATTTTCTTATATTCCCATCATAAGGCAGAGCATATCATGTTATGATGTTGTTCCCTAATTTGTTTTTGCACAAAAGCTTGAGTTCTCCACCATCTGCCATTGCCAAACTTCGTAAGTAGCTTGCATCTGTGTCAAGGAAGAAACTTATTGATTTCAGGCTCAAAAGTTCCAACATTAGAGTCATGGGGACTGAAAGAAGAAAAACTGTTTCCACACATTGTCTTCACTTGTATACCAGATACCTGGATCAAACTTTGTACATGGCTTCCATTTGAGATAAGAAAGATGCCTGTTGATTTTGGGGTCAAAGGTAAAGGTCATAGTGACCCTTAGGATAAAAATTATTTCCACACTGTATCTTGAGTTCTTCATCACCTGCTTTGATCAAACTTTGTAGATGGCTTGCTTTTAAACAGTGAAGACACCTATTTATTTTGAGGTGGAAAAGTCAGGGTCACAGTGACTGTAGGAAGGAAAAATTATTTTCACAAAACTGCTTAAGTTCTGTACCACATGCCTTGACTAAACATAGTAGATTTCATGCATTTGATACAAGGAAGATCCATATTGATTTGGGGCTTAAAAATGCCTAATGTCAAGGTCAGAAGGGCTCCAAGAAGGAAAACAGTTCCTACAAAATAAGGTCCTATGCCACAAACAATGACCAGACTTTGTGGCTGGCATTTGAGACAAGAAAGGTATCTGTTGATTTTAGGGTAGGAATTCCAACCTTTCCTCTTACGCCATGACACCCATAAGTTTTGCACATGCAGTGATGTAACTGTCCAAATGCACACTGATGTCACTGAACAAGGAAATAGCTTGTTTCATTTAGTGTTGCTAGGCAACATTGCTTAGTCAGTGGCACAGTACAGATTTTAATCCCAAGAGGAAATGATTAGCATCAGAGTGGTTACCTCCTATTATATAGGTTGAGAGCTTTTGTGTAGCATCAGAGTGGTTACCTCCTATTATATAGTTTGACATTTTTTGTATAGTACTTCAAACTCAAAATAATTTAAACAGAAAATGCTCATAAAACGTGATCGCATAAATATTTTCTATCATAATGTTTTATTAATTTTTTAATCAATTCTCTGTTTAGATATAAAGAGGAGAAAAGACTTAAACCATTTAAAAATCAAATTCAGTGTTTTTAATGTGTGATATTGGAATTTGCTTATGATCATAGAGAAAGAAAATGATTATCAATATCTCACAATTTATGCCCATCCCTTTGATCCAGTTTATTGTACCTTATTACCTTAACACTCCAAGTCTTCAATATTCCCAATACATTGATCTGAAGTGCTAGACACATGTTTTACATACACAAATGTAGTTTTAACATATCTATGCATGTAACCTGCTCTCTGATTAGTTGAATGTTAAACTTTTCAGTACAATAATTATGATCTACAGTTGGAAAATGTATGTTTTCTGATTTGTTGGCATATATCAGAAGTCATGAATTTGCTAATTTTATGATCTATTAGGTCTGCTAATGCATTACAGATAAAATAAAATTTCCGACCATATAAACACATAATATACATCAGCAAATTTAAACACAAATGTTAAAAATCTCATATAATCCATGAATTGTAAGGTCAGTAGGTCAAGTACAGCATGCTTACTTTGCACTCCTGCTGGGTTCAGTCTGATCCCCACATCAGCACATGCAAGGGTGAATTGGTCACCTGCCCAAGCTTGGTTATTTTCTTTTGGTTCTTTGGTTTCCTCTGTGTCTAGGACCACCTCAAACAAGCATGTTAGACATGCAATGTAGACAAACAAAATTGAATGGGCATATTTGTATGCATATATAGATGACCTTATTAGATTTTCAGACCATTACAGCAGACTTGGAAATATTTTTTACTCATTTTTTAACTCTTTGGACTTTTTGGGATAAAATCGTGTCAGCATAATTAAGCAAAAACCACCTGAGGAAGACAAATGAAATTTAGTTGGCATGCTTGTATGCATATGTAGATGACCTAAAAATAGATTTTCATACCATTATAACAGTTTATCTAAGTTTTAAAAAGTTTTGAACTTTTTGGACATTGACTTTTTAGTCTGCAGTGGTCATACATGTTTTATGGGCACAAATCTAGCAATATATTCAATAAATTCTTCTTTCTTTTCTTAGGTATTTTCAGTAAAATAATCAACTTTTTCAGTCTTATCGTGAACATCATTTAACAGTGTGATTTAACTTTTGTACACAGTCTTGCGGCATGAAAAATATTTTGTTTCAAAGCCAAATAATATTATAATTATAATGTAAAGAGCTATGAAAACTTGACCTTGCACTTGCTTCACACTGTGAAAAGTGGCTTTGGTCTCCCAAACCCCTGTTATATTTAGAAAAAAAATCAAACTTTTTCACAGAAGGATTCAAGTAATTTTTTGTTTGCTTAAGGTCCAGCCTACCAAGACGAATGGCGAGGGTGCCAAAGATATGAGATCACTTTCTGGTGGGGAAAGATCCTTTTCTACAGTTTGTTTCATCCTTGCCCTTTGGGAAGCTATGGAATCTCCTTTTAGATGCCTGGATGAGTTTGATGTTTTCATGGTTAGAATACCTACCCTCCTACCTGTCTGCCTACCTACCTACCTACCTATCTATCTATCTATCGATCTATCGATCCATCCATCCTTGCTTGGGACCCTGAGTGGTCTAAGTTGCTCGCCTTTACAGATCACTCACACATCTCACCTCTCTCTGCATGAGTTCAAGTCTTGACTCGAACAACATGGGTATGTGAGAAAGCTTGCTAGTAGCTTCCCATGGGTCAGTGGTTCTATGCCCATGCACTTTTTCCTCGAGTTATTCTCCATTTTGACTTGCAGTTGGATGCAAAGTGTGAGAGTCTTTTGAATGCAGCTAGTCTGAGTTTCTGATGGATTGCCTTGAAACTCGGTACACATTATGGTCATCATCTGACAATGCACATATTTAAAAATCACCATGTTGCCAACATTTCTGTAAGAGTTACTGCCCCTTTTGACTTGCACCGGGATGCAATATGTGACAGAATCTTATGAATGCAACTAGTCTTGCTGTTTTCAATGGATTGCTGTGAAACTTGATACTGTATATACCATGATCATCATCATCAGATTTCTGTAAGAGTTACTGCCCCTTTTGACTTGCATGTGGATGCAATAGTGACAGAATCTTATGAATGCAACTTGTCTTGCTGTTTTCAATGGATTGCTGTGAAACTTGATACTGTATATACCATGATCATCATCATCAGATGTGCATATTCACCATTATACTTATGCAAGTTTTTATAAGAGTTATTGCCCTTATTTTACTTAAGTTATATTTGGATGCAATAATGGACACAATCTTGTGAATGCAGTTAGTTCCATAGTTAGTGATGGATTTCTGTCATATGTGGTGCATATGATTATTTGACCAATCACTTTACTCTCCTTGTTTCTGTAAGGTTTATTGACCATTTTTTTACATACAGGTCAGTGCAATAAATGACAGTCTTAGGACTGCAAGTAGTCTTGCAGTCACTGATATATTTCAGTGATACTTGGTTTGGTTTGGTGTTTTATGGCACAGCAAAACAAGCAGGTTATATAGTACCGAGGCAGTTGGAGTAAAGTGGCTTGCCCTAGGACACATCATGGTAGCCGACCCAGGCAAATTTGATGGTACAATTCAAATCCACACCTTTTCAGTCATTAGTCCAGCACACAAACCACTGAGCTACTGCAGCTCCTCAGTGATGATTGGTACATATCATGGTCATCATATGAAGATAAACATGTTGACCAGTCAGTATGCTTTCATGATTCAAGAGGTATTGCCATTTTTTACTTGCAGCTGGAGGCATCCAGTCTCACAGTTGTTTAATGGAGACAATACTGTAGACTCATCTCCATCAAGATGTAGGATTGGATGCAGAAGGGGGGGGGGGGGGATATTGATGTGAGTGTATTGCTCACCATTCCTCTAGTTTATTTATTTTTCAGGATATGGTAAATCGTAGAATCAGTATGGACATGATGATGCACACTGCCAAGTCCCAGACAGACAGACAATTTATATTTCTCACACCCCAGGATATGAGGTACAAACATAATGCATTTACACTGTTCAGATGTGATATTTTATACCATGTTGTGTTTGGAATTAGCAGGAGCAATTTTCATGCTACCTGTGACACAAATCATTAGCAAAGACATGTGGTGAACAGATGATGATTAACGAGAAAAAAACATTACAAGGTCAAATTTGTTATCTCCGTACAAAGACGACAAACTGTTATCAATGTTGGGAGGGAGGGACATGCATTTTATAGCTTGCTGTTCAGTAAGTTATTATGTACTTATTTTTAGTCCCAATATTAAGGACTTGCTGCTTGATAGAAATGTTAATTTTGAACCCAGCCATGTCAACCCCAGTAGGATAAAAATGGCTTCAGTTTTCTATATGTTGAAGTTAATCATTATCACAGAACCAACTGTTAAGTCCAAATCTTACAACTTGACTATGCGTATATTATGTCTCAATTCTATTTACAGAAACAAGTCTGTGTACTTAGTGCATTTAAATACAACTAATATCACTGGCAAATAGCATGCACTTTGAAATTAAAACATAATTATTCTACCCATTGTACAGAGAAAAATAAAATATGTAGTTTAAAAAATCCTATTCAGACATGAAAAGTTGTTTCTCATGTTTATGACATCAAGATGTTATTGGTAGTAAATGCCTCAGGTTTGTAAATATGTGACCATGGCATCACATTAACAAGTTAACTGCCCTGAAGGTAAGACAGAATCAGTAAGCAACACAAAATCATACAAATTTATCAAGCTTCTGTCGAAATATAAAATAACTATCTAATGTAAGGGAGAGCGATATAATACATTATTTCTCTATTGTAAATTTTTTAAAAATTATTATATTTGCAGTTTCATTAATTGGCTTAAAACTTTTCTTTTGCAGTCAACTTTGCATCACAAGTAAGAATCTTCGGATCTTTGAAATGCCAGCGCCAGACAGAGATCAGTCAGTTTTACCATTTCGTAATGTGAATAAAAATAATGAAGAAGAGGTCAAGTAGAACATTACTATTAGTATCAGAAATATGTTGATATTTTAACTCTAGGACAACTAGAACATTACTATTAGTATCAGAATTATGTTGATATTTTGACTCTTGGACAATACAACATTACTATTGGTATCAGAAATATGTTGATATTTTGACTGTAGAGGACAACTAGAAGATTACTATTAGTATCAGAAATGTGTTGATACTTTGACTATAGGACAACTAGAACATTGCTATTAGTATCAGAAATATGTTGATACTTTGACTGTAGAGGACAACTAGAACATTACTATTAGTATCAGAAATATGGTGATATTTTGACTGTAGATGACAACTAGAACATTACTATTAGTATCAGAAATATATTGATTTTTGACTAGGAATATTGTTTTGTGTATTGTAGTCAGTAGATAGCAATTTTTTATTTAGAATCAAAAATTTCTATTCCACTTTATTGACTCTTGTTTCCAACTGTTGAATGATATTTCTTGTAGGTTCTGTTTGGTCTCACAGGAAATGTTACTGTTGTATTATATTGATGATCAGACTTCATTAGGACCCCCACATCAGGATGTGGAAACTCAATAGTAATTCTATCCATCAGTCTCTTTATCCATCTGTCTATCTGTTCACACTTTTTGTAATCACCATAGGTCTACAACCCTTGCACATAATTGGACTCCATTTGATAGATGAATTGCTTATTACATGTAGATGTTCCTTTTCAATGTTTCATCTTTTTTGTAAAATCTCTGCAAGAGTTATTGCCCTTTTACCATCACTATTACATTTCTACTCCAGCAGATCCTTGTAACAAGCATAGCTTGTGAACCATTCAACATTTTCTGATGCAATTTGGCACGTACATTGTCTCATAGCCCTAGATGTGCTTTTATTGGTTTTGTCTCATCTCCATTTTGAATAGAGTTATGGCCCTTGACAATTATTTTCATATCCTCACCATTCAATATATTCTGATGCAGTTTGGTATGAACTTTGTCTCATAGACTTACATCTGCTCTATATACACTTAGCCTTGTTTAGAAGAGTTATAGTCCCCTGATTGCTTGTCATCCAGATTTTGGTTTCCACAAGAAAATTCCACGAAAATTCGTTGGATTTAAACCAAATATGGAATGTGGCTTCAAATTGATAAGACCTTGAATGAGTTTAATTTTCAGCATTTTACGGTATCATCTACAGGAGTTATGGCCACTGATTGCCCATCCTGCTGACTTTGCTTTCCACAGCATAACTGTACTAAGCTTTGTTGACTCATTTCAACCAAATTTGGCATGCAGCTTTATATTGATGAGACCTTAAATGAGTTTAATTTAAAATGTTCCACATTAACATTTAGAAGAGTTGTGGCCCCTGATTGCCTGTCCTTTTATTCTCTGCTTCCAAGATTGGTCTATTATCATTTTTATCTCTACTGGTCATTGACCAGAAGAGCTTATGGATAGCCTGTTGTCCATCATCCATCCATCTGTCAGTTAGCACAAGTGTGTTGTCAATACTCCTTAACTACTTGAAGGATTGCCATGAAACTTTACACACACATTCATCACAAGGTCTAGTTGGTCCTAAATGCAAATGGTGCTGATCAGACATCCAATATGGTCACCGCAGTGACCATCTTGAAAATCTTGTTATAGCTACTCCTTTAGAATGGATCATCATATCAACATGGTGTTTTCACCAAAAGACTTCTTATGATGTCTAGTTGGTCCTAAATGAAAATGGTGCCAATCTGACATCTAATATGTCCATCACAGCAGCCATCTTGAAAATCTTGTTATCACTACTCCTCCAGAACAGACAGTCATATCAAAATGGGGGTTTTCACCAGAAGACTTCTTATGGTGTCTAGTTAGTCTAAAATGAAAATTGTGCCAATCAGACACCCAGTATGGCCAGCAACAGTGGCCATCTTGAAAATTTTGATATTGCTAATCCTCCTAGATCAGGGGTCTCCAAACTTTATAAGACGTGGGCCATGTTAGATTTTTAAAGGGGGGTTTGCAGACCGAAGCGACTGTGAAAATCTAAATATATGCAAAATCGTTTTAATAATGTACAACACTTTGCGGGCTGGATAAATCGAGCTGTGGGCCAGATCCGGCCAGCAGGCGGTAGCTTGGAGACCACTGTCCTAGATGGTAAGTCATATTGGCATTGGGTTTTCACCAGAAGACTTCTTATGATGTCTAGTTGGTCCTAAATGAAAATGGTGCCTGTTGGACATCCAATATGGCCACCATGGCAGCGATCTGTAAAATCTTGTTATCGCTACTTCTCCTAAACAGAAAGTCATATCAACATGGGATATCTAGTTGGTCCTAAATGAAAATGGTGCTGATCTGATGTCAAATATGGCAGCCATCTTGAAAATCTTATCGCTTCTCTTCCTAAATGGAAAGTCATATTGACATGGGTTTTCACCAGAACATTTCTGATTGTCAGTTGGTCCTGACAGAAAATTTGCAGATTTGGCATCCAATATGGCCACCATGGTGGCCATCTTGGAAATCTTGTTATCACTACTCCAGAAGAACTGATGGTCATATCGACATTGGCTTTTCACCAAAAGACTTCTGATGATGTCTAGTTGGTCCTAAATGCAAATGGTGCCAATCTTATATTAAATATGGCTGCCATGATAGCCATCTTGAAAATCTGGTTATTACTACTCCTGAATGGATGGTCATATAGGCATAGGGTTTTCAGCAAAAGTCATCTAATGATGCCTTGCTTGGCCTAAATGAAAATGGTACCAATCTTACATCCAATATGGCCACCACAGTGGCTTATTTTAACATTTTACTGCTCAAGAGCTAGTTTCAACACTCAGAAGTTAAAGAGAAGAAATGGTCTTATCTTGAATTCCAGGAAATTCTTTTTTCGGACTGCAGAGCATCAGTTCCACCAAGGGAATCTTGTTCTAGCTAGCTTGTACAAATACAGAAGAGCTTATGCTTTACCCCCAGTGTTGTTGCCGTGCACTGTCAACATCATCTGCATTCAGGTTTACCCAAGTGTAAAGTTTTGTTTTCCTGTTGTTACCTCCAGAATAAGGCATGATATGTTCATGGAACTTGGTCAGGATGTTCCTGGCATCGTTCAGTACTACATAAGGGTAAAGTGTGACAATTAGAATATTGCATTTTCAACTCCTGTTTATAATTTACTTGCAATGATCACTTCTCTTTCATCTTTGTCTTATCTGTGCAATTGATAATCCATCAAATGCATGTTTTTGTATTAAAAAGTTATTTTTCCACATAGTATTGTCATTTTTTCTTGAAAATGCAGGTGCATGTTGGGAAATTTTGTTGATTTTCCACTTGGGAAAGTGGTGTACATGTACTTAATGCTTTTCTTCTTTCCATGTGGCTCAAGTTTCCTAAGCCTCAGAAGATAAATACCTTTGAAAAGGACAAAAAATTGATACTTATCAAAATAATAACTGCCTTCTCTTCTATCATCGAGACCAGCAAATTAGTTCTTAGAGCTACATATTGATTTCAGGGCCTTTTAAAAATTTCAAGAGATTTTCGGATTATTCCCTAGTCTTTATTAAATGTTGGTTGTATAACAAGTTCTCACAACTTAAAGTGGTTCCCTTTATGAGGCCTCTGTCAAGAGAAGTCACACTTTGAAAAGAGGGTCGTTTCATCCCACTCCAGTTAAGTACATTTTTGTCCCACCTGTACTATAATATGGGCCCGTTCCATTCTGAATCATACACCACCTTCGGTCTTTGAAAGTATTTAACTCTGCCAGTTACCATCTAACTGAGGATTATTTATTCCCTTTATACCTTACAAAATTTCAAATCAAACCTTGTTTGTCTGCACAAACTTTTTTAATTTGGAAAAATAAAGTTGTTAACGGTGAGAGCAATGTTAAAGAAATGCTATTTATAGAACAAGCACAGCCTAATACACGTAAGGTGCTTGGTTGCGATGCGGATCCTCGCGCAGGTAA
This sequence comes from Margaritifera margaritifera, assembly GCA_029931535.1. Lineage (NCBI taxonomy): Eukaryota > Metazoa > Mollusca > Bivalvia > Unionida > Margaritiferidae > Margaritifera > Margaritifera margaritifera. The sequence continues at coordinate 1,766,289 of JAQPZY010001588.1, forward strand.
AACTAAAAGTTGGTACATTTATACTGTATAAAACGTCCACAATACCATCCACTATAATCAATAAAATAAAATAAAGGCTATGAAACTACAGTGAAAAACATTATCTGAATCATAAAAATATTATGTAAGTAGAATTTAGACTATATCATTTTGTTCTTAATTATATGCAACACATTTCAAAATAATGCAGTCTGAATAAAAATGGCTTTATAATATTTTTGTAACATTCATAATTAAGTATCATTTAAAGTGTTGTGCTTAGACTACATTTGAAGTAATAATTAAAATATTCAGGTGACAATATATTTTACACTTTTTTTTTTTTACCAAATCAGTGATGAATACAAATAAAGACAGAAATGTAAAATCAAATAGTTGATACTTTTATTGTAAGGTTCATGGTTGTGATATGGATCTATACTGTATAACCATGCAAGATGCCTACTACTTTAATGACTATGACTATAATAAATGGATACAAAACAACATTAACAAAATTCTCTAAATAATATGTCATTCTCTAAATCATAAATATGTCAGATAATTAGATTATAGATTTGTATCATTTTTATATCATATGTTAGACATTCACCAAAAATGCAGTATGAACATAAGTGTCTTCACCATCTAAATATATTTAATTCATATTTACATGGCATTTAGCATGCCAGCAATTTAATTAACATTTAAAAAGAGCAGATGGAACAAGGTTTTGTTTGAAATTTTGAAAGGTATAAAGGGAATAAATAATCTTCAACTTGAAAGTAATTGGCCCAGGTAAATACTTTCGAAGACCGAAGGTGGTGTACGATTCAGAATGGAACTGGCCCATACTATAGCAGGTTATTGATTAGAGTGGTTCCCCTTATGAGGCCTATCTCAAGGGAGGTCACCCCTTGAAACGAGGCTACTTAATCCTACACCAATCAAGTACATTTTTGTCTCACCTTTACTATAAAATTAGTGAGACATGAGTATCACTTACCAGCAAAAAAATGTGTGAAAACTTTGTGTTCAAATTTTTAACAGCTACACACATGAAGTGTACATCATGCCATGCTTTGCAGGTAAGACACAGAATTCTGCAGACTCCTTTTTGCAGCCTTGTCCTGTTCTAAAGTGGCCATCCCTTTTACGGGTCAATCTTTTCACTGTAAACATGAACAACTCAAGAGAACTAAAAGTATATTAAACTTATGAAATTATAAATTGACAACCTGGTATAAATCAGCTCCATTGTCTTGCTATGTCACATAGCCACTATCTTAATGAAAAGTAATACAACAGAAAACTTCACCCACCAACCCATAATTTTCTTGATGTATAAAGTGAGAGGAATATGATCTTCAGCTAGTGAAATATTTTAGCATTTTTAAATACTCAAAATGAAATTATTTTAATGATATGTGCGTACAGGGTAACATTTTTTATATTTTAATGATATGTGCTTAGAGGGTATTATTTCCAATACAACTATTCTTATCTTGGAACATACAGTTTTCAAAATGCATATCAAACTATGATATTCTTAAGTGTTTAGATTGTTTTGCCTCCTATTAATGTATAAGTGCTCTTTTTGTGAAAATTTAAATCCAGTGAGGTTTCACCAGCAATCTTCCTTAGGACAGGGGTCATTGTACTAAGTACTCCCAACAGTAAAGGTACAGGTACAAAGTAGTCTTTAAGGCAGAAGAAATTGAAGAGTTTGGAGAAAATTTGACTATGGATGATTAACCATTTCGTGTACCATTCTCAGTAGTTGTCATTTTTCAGTGATCATAACAGAGCAGGGTCCATGCTAGGGGTGGTTCAGGTGAAATAGTCACCCCAGTGCCTGTCAATTTGTCCAAATATGCAGAGAAAACAAAGTTGACTCTGCCTTTTCTTGAGTTGATATCTTCACCACCAACCATTATTTGCCATTTGGTATTTTAGCACTCTAAGTACAATATTAAAACTTGTGTCCTTTTTCTGTTCAAGAGAATAATTCGATACTTTTTATGAACTTTTTGGTCAATTTATTGATTACTTTTGTCTGCAATTATATTTCAATTAAGAAGGACTGCACCAGTTGCTGCATTGAAACAGTTGCTGCACAATTGTTATTTATTCTTGACTCTGTGCAGTAATGTTTTAATGAGCACAGTACAAAGTTACCACTAATTGTAAGGAATATTTTAAATCTGCAGCTTACATAAATTCTGTACAGAAATAAGAATAAGTTATGATCATACAGTATTTGATTTGATGTGGCAACTGGTGCAGACCCTCTTCGAAATTTCCATAAAAAATTCACACCAGAAAGTTTGAAAAAGTGAGTGAAATTTCATGCATTTGTAGCCTGATCAAGAGTAAACTATTATTCTGTAAATGTTTATAGGCTGATTGCTAATCAGGTAAACATGTTTATTTCATATTTCATCTTGTAAAAGTAGGAAGAGAGGACTTTTAGCTAAATATGTCACTTGTTTTACGTAGTAACCTATTTTTGAGATTACTGTCTTTTGCAAAACCAAAGTCAAATAACAAATTAGCTGCCTCAAACTAAGGAAAAATTGAATATTTTTTTTTTCATAAAGTTTAATATTTCTTTTGTTTTTATACTATTTCACTCAAAACAGTTGTAAAATAGCAGCTTTAGTCGCAGTAATACAATACTTGCTATTATTGCATTGCAATATCTTTTGCTGGTACCAGTCGCCAGTCTAAGGACATTATTCCCTCCTCTTATAAGTAATTGGAAGTTTAGAAAATAAAAACAACTTCCAATAATCAGAATATCATCCTTCTTTTCCTTGAGATCTATCCATTTCTACATGTCTCTTGGGCACTCGACACTTCATCAGTTAAATCATCTTTTAACAATTCTGCTCTCAATCAAATCCTTTTTGTGTTGTATTTATTTTCTCTCCAGTCCTTGATTTATTTTTCATGTATCTGTATCCCTTTTTGGTGATTTTCTGGGCTTTGAGTACATCTTTAACGAAGTGCTGCTTCTTGTGTTTCAGCCCTTTAATAGTAACTGGTGTCAGAGTAAGTAATTCCTACCCAATTGTTACTCCAGTTTATTGTTTTTATTTCTTATATTCCTTTCAGCCTTCAATAATGCCTCAAGGTGCTGGTAAATGTGGGCATAAAAAGGAAGCATGGGACACAGAACACCTGTTTAAAAATAACGGATTGTGTATGCACTGATGGCTCCCCCATATGTTGTTTGTGACCTGATGATGTTTGGGACTTGGCAGAAAGTCACTGAGCCTATAGGAGCAGGAAAAATGGGACAAGAAGAAGGGTCCTGCTTAATAATAATAATAATGAGGACTTTGTATAACGCCTAATCTTTAGAAGCTCTAAGTGCTTTACAACATTAGATAACACCTAAAAACATATATAATGATATGATTACGAAAAACAAACAACGGGTGAGTTTTAAGAGCACTCTTGAATGAGATCACTTTGTCTTTGTGTCTAAGTTCAGTGGCCAATTCGTTCCACATTGCTGGGCCCTGGTATGCAAAAGAATGTTGTCCATATGACTTCATTTTGATAGTGGGAATAATGAGCATACGAGTGTCAGAAGAGGAGTGTAAGTATCTTGCTGGTGTGTACACATGGGTGAGGTGAGATCGGTATGTTGGACTGGAGCCAGTCAATGAAACGTAGCACAGAAAACAAATTTTGTGTTTGATTCTGGATCGAATGGGTAGCCAGTGCAGGGTACAGAGCAGGGGGGAGATGTGCTCTGTTCGTGGTACTCTAAGAATGATCCGAGCAGCTGTGTTTTGAACTTTTTGAAGTTTCAGGTGTAGATACTGAGATGAACCAGATAGAATTGAGTTACAATAGTCCAGTCTTGAAAGTACTAAGGAACACACAAGTGTTTTAGTGGCATCAACTGAAAGATAATTGCGAATGGAGCTGATGTGTCTCAGCTCAAGATATGCAGCCTTGCATATGTTCATGTCATGTTTCTTCCTCTTCATCTCTGAAGGACCCCATCCATTCACAAAATGTGTATATGGCACTTCCCGGTGTAGGCAAATTGTCGGCTCCAATAAGAGAGGTGTCCAGGATAACAAAATCGGCCATTTCTGTTTTTTTTTTGGGGGGGGGGATTTAAAGGAGGGATCCTTGGCACTTCACAGCATAGGGAAGTTGCCAGCCCCAAATATAAACCCCCACATTCCCAAAGCAAGGGAAGCATGGCTGTCCTCTCGTTCTATTAGACGTAGAATCAAATCATGGAGATCTCATTTGTTGGAGTCGAGTTCCCCAAACAGAGACTCCCCATTAATGTATACATCATTTGACCAGTCGTTGCCTGGTGACCAGTCTTAAAAGATTTTTCACTGGTCACTGGGCAGCAGTCACCATGGAATGTGTCGAATGAGAGTCATCGGACATTGGGCACCAGTCACCAGGTGATGTTCCAAGTGACATTCACCAAGAGTCTGTCACAGGGCACCGATCACCAGGTATGGTGTATGGTGCCAATCTTCAGTTTTAGGTCTCGGGTCACTTATCATGAAGCACCAAGCGCTGGTCGCTCAACACAAAGCACTGGGCACCAAGTGAGGTATGCTGGGCTCTGAACACTGGTCTTCAGACTGGATACCAGGTTTTCACCACTGGTGTAAGGAAAGGTATCAGTTTGATAACCTACTTTCTCCTTGTTTCCATTCAGTCCCTATGGGGAATGGGCTTCGAGTTTGGAGGACAGTTCTAGGGAAAGGGATCGGGTTCATGCCACTCTCTATTTGATGTTCTGGTTCAACCCCTATGGTGCATGGGGACTCCTATCACCTGGAAATAAGACGAAATAGATCCTGCTTCACCGCAAAAGAGAAGACAGGACGACGAACTGTCAAGTTTTGTAGACACAGACAAGTTTTGTAGACACAGATAAGTTTGTAGACACAGACAAGTTTTGTAGACACAGACAAGTTCCCAGAAAGGCCCTGTTGCACCGGATCCTTTTCATTGGTTGGGTTCGCCTTCTTCGTTCCACCCAACTGGTAAGGTGATGGAGGTGGAAGAGGTGTGGACTTTTTATAAGGCAATAATATGAGGTTTACTGCCTACTTCCCCCAAATCTGTGTCTCAAACCTTCAGGATCATACGGGTTTAGTATCCTCTCCAGTTTGGAGAGGCTCTCATGGGCATCACCCAAGTCTGACCTGCTGTTGCTCCTTCACTCAGAGATAGTGAGGGAGCTGACTCAGTAATTGTCTAAATGTCAAGAGGGAGCCAGACAGCAGAAGGGGTGGTCTGTCCCCTTTTCTACTTTTCAGCCCCTGGTCTCAGCCAGTGGCTACAGAGCCCATTTGCCTGCTTGATGCTATAAGCTCCTTCCCAATATTGGGCTCGGGGTACCATGCAGGTTGGAATTTTGGCAGGGACTTAGGTCTGTCTTCCTATCAAGGCTCTCGAGGCTCTGGAACTGAAGGCGCAGACACTAGTTACCTTAGCCTTGCATGCCGATCTTTTTTGGCTGCATCCTGCAATCTATTGAAGGAGGAATCATTATCGCCAGTGACATTGCAGAGATTGTTAAAGGCCATTGCCAAGACATCAAGACACGTGCTTTCGATGTCCATGGCGCTCTGTGCGTAGCTCCTTCACCTCTGTAGGGATGCTGCCATGCGGACATCAAAGGTCTTGCTGGAAAACTGCAAAGTCCTTTTGAGGGCTGCCACTTGATACTGAGAAGTTATTCGTATGGCTAATCCTTATAGTGGCCTCACAAGATTTGAGGGATCATCAACACGGTCCGTGGCTACTGTACCTGGCCCAGGTAAACTGGTTAATAAACGCCCCCAGGTTGATGGCTCCCTTCCTAAACGTCTTAAACAGGGCAACCATCAGAACCGAAATCAGTGCCAGTTTAAAACTCCTTTTCGCCCGTCTTATCACAACGAGGTGGCTGGAGGAGCAAAGGAGGAAAGTCTATGAACCCCTCCCCTTCACTAAAGGAGGCAATCGTCCCTAGGGAGTCACACTCTCCTGCCAAGTCCCCGTCTTCCTAACATCCCAGTAGGTGCCGGATTAAGCCTTTTCAGAGGCTTCGTCGGATCTCTTGAACAATGCGTGGGTTCTTTCTGCAGGTATGAGGGGTTACCGGCTTCGCTTCAACGACCCTCCACCACTTTCAAGGACCCCCAGTTTGTTCCACCAGTCCAAACTGGTATCTCAACGGGACGAAGAGTTAACCCTTCTCATGAATGGCGCAGTATAGAGGGCGAAGAACATGCATAGCTTAGGATTTTATCCCGGATCTTCTTAGTTTCAAATAGAGGGAGAAAGTTTCGACTCATCATGAGTCTTTCCCCGTTGAACAAATTCCTTCTTGGAGAGAAGTGGTTTTGTATGGGACAGGAGATCTTCCGATTTCGAGTTCTTCCTTTTGTACTAGCTTCCACTCCCAGAGCCTTCACCAAGGTGATTGATGTAATAGCGGTTCATTTAAGGTCCTTAGGGGTTCCCATCCTTCACTACTTTGGTTGATGCACAACATCCTCAGACGTGCCCTTCTGAGGGATCTGTCTCTCGGTTGGGAGACGGTGACTCGTTTAGTCCTAATCCCAAATCAGGAGAAGTCCGATTTAATTTCGTTGATGTTGATGATTTTTTTTCACCCGTCAAAGAACAATCAATTTTTCCCCGGACAGAATCTCGCAAATACTTGCACTTTTAGCAAGACTGGACAAGAATATTTTGTTATCTGCTCATCTCTCTCATCTCTACCTATCTCTTCTGGGGACTCTGAATACGGCAGCAGACTTAGTTCCTCTAAGAAGGCTTCATAAGCGGTCCCACCAGTTCTTGTGTCTAGCGAACTGGAGACCTCACAAGAACCCCCTGTCTGATCTGATCCCTTTAGAATCCAAGTTTCATCACAATCTGAATTAGTGGAAAAATCAGGACAGGTTTCTTACAGAAGCTTGATTCACCCTCCAATAACTTCTGGACTTTGCTACGCAAGATACAGCGGGCAAACTAGCATCAAGTATGACATCTAAATGTCCATGCCAAACTTCCTCATTCACAGGGGCCCCGGTTGGCCTTGAGGTCTAAGGCTCTCGTCTTTACAGATCACACACACATCTCACTTCTGTCCGCCTGAGTTTGAGTCTCAGTTCGACCAACTTGGGTACCGGTATGTGAGAAAGCTTGCCATTAGCTTCCAGTGGGTTTGTGGTTCTTCCCGGGTTCTTCCTCCACCAAATATGCTGGCTGTCATGTCTTGCCTATCATGTGATGAAAAATGGCATAAAACCCTACAAAACAAAACAAAATCCTCATTCCAAATCAAGCATGTGTCGTCTCAAAATCACCCTTGGTTCTAAGTAGCAATATTAAGATCATATCAAACTGAGATATTTAATTTAAATTTTTTAGTTTTACCAAATTTAGTCAGAATTTGAACAAACTGAGGATGATAAAATAAAAAGCAAGCAACGACCATTATTCTGTGAAATATAAACAGGAAATGTTGACCATTAAAGCTGCTTTGGGGAAGATAAACAAATGTCCTCTGCTATCCCACAATGCACATTGGCAAATATGACCAAGCTGTAGATGATGCATAATTGACCAAACACAAAACGAAAGAAAACTCCGCCCACTAATCACATGGTCCCGGTCAATATTGAACGTACGACAATCTACTCGACAAACATGGTGAGACAATATCTGGACTAATCGCTTTTACTGATGATTTATCTGAGAATTGTCTAATTTACAGAATTTTAACATCTTTATCTTTTATCATATAGTACTTCGTGCTCATGTTTATTTGGAAGGGTTTATCTTCCTAAAGTTTTTTGTGCAATTCTTTATATTTTTAGTTTTAGAACTTTAGTCTCAATCGGCACAATATAGCCATCATTGGGCTGACGTGCCGTTAAAGCTAATACATACATACTACCTTACAAAGCCACCCTTCACCAGCACCAAAAAGCGAGAACTCTTAGTAAAGGTGGACATCTAAAGTGTGTACACAATTTCTGAAGTTGGAGATAAGTAGGTTAACATTTCTATTGGGGTATTTCGCAGTCAGCGCAAGTCCGCTGAACCGCATAGAGTACACATAACCATCAAGAATCGAGCAGAAAAACCATAGAAAGTTATTCTATATGTGTTGCTCTTTCATTCTAAAATTTATTCAAGCCTGGGATTATATGTGTGCGTTTACATTTGAAAAGACATCCCCTTCCTTCTCTAGCTTAAAAATATACAAGCATAAGATACACCAAATATTTTAATATTCATTTATGTTTAAAGCTGTGTGTGATGTATGAAGAAATATAAAGTTAAAGATACTGTATTGAGCCCGGAATAGTTGCAAAGGTATGTCCCAGGACAAGATTCATAACCTCGGCACTAAACTTTTTTCTGTGCTGAATTGTCCGTTCTTGGAACACCAAACAACCTAATGAGTACAAATAGCTCCAAATGCACATATATAGATTTATTTAAGTATTTTTCTCTCTGCTGTTGTGAGTGACTCTTCATACTTCATATTTTGACGCTCTGATCTTGGGGACGACTGCAATCTTCGATCCACCTCGGGCATTTCCTCATGACATACCTTAACCATACTTTGTGGATGGCTTGCACTTGGGGTAAAGAAGAAGGCTATTGATTTTGGGGCCAAAGATCAAAGTTACTCACTGAAAGAAGAAAAATATTGTCTGCACAATAACATTAGTTCTACATTACAGATCGGTGTCAAGATCACCCTGAAAGAAGAAAAATGGTTTCTGCGCTAAAATTTCAGTTATCTACATACAGGACTATTAAAATAGGACGGGCATTAAATGTGCCGTTCGATGTACTCCTGTTTATTAATCTAGCAGTATATATTTCACTGCTGTTATATCTTTCAGCAGCTATTTGTCTAAAAGCATAAATGGAAGGATTTCGCATATTGAATCTACAAATGTAAATATGATGTTTAAATAAATATGTGTGCGTGCGTGTGTGTGTGTTATAATGTGGCCAGACTTCACAATTTTTATGCGGATTGACAGATTTGTAAATAAACTGAAAGGTGAGAATGCTATCCTTTGTAAATGTGCCTTCACTCATTTACTGTATCACCATCGTCACCTGCTCCTTCCCACTATAAAACTACACTTCCCTACTTTAAACAAAATGCCTGGAACATAAATTTTTTTAAATCTGCTTGTTAAATTAAAAATTTCTTGTGTCGTAATTACATTACAAACAAAACTTGGGGTACGGGCAATTATTATCATATTGTTGATATAATCACGATTGGGGAACAAGGGTGGAAAGCCAGCTTGCAGTCATTTGATTGTATTTGTTTGTGCAACTTGTAACATTTGAAGGTAACGTACATATATAAAGTAATGTTCAGAGCGCATGTCTTAAGTTGCGACAGCCATGTACTCATTCCATCATATGTTACTGGTGCAGTAGAAATATTTCCACCCGCATGACTATATGATAGGTTGATATGATTAAGACCGCATGTGTCTGCCAGTGCTATCTTTTTTTTTTTTATCATAATCTAAGCTAAAGAATTACACTAACAGTTCAGGGTCATTTATATACACACTATTATTCCTTTCAAACAAAAACAGCTGATGATGAAGAAGCAAACCATTTTTTAATATAATAGTAATATTTGTTGCGAGTTACACAAATTGTCTGCACTACAGTACTTTCAGCACTTTGAATTTTCTCATTTCACGGAAAAAGTACTCTTTCAAGGTTGAAACATTAGAAAATAGGTGCGGTTCCAATTTCAAAATCAAACAAAAAGGATCACAGTGCAACATTGCAACCCAGGGATGTAATAGAAACACAAATTGCTTGAATATGCTGTTTTTTTGTTGCTGTTGTTGTTTGTTTGTTTTTTTGTTTGTTTTTTTTTTTTTGGGGGGGGGGCTAAAACTAATTTTAATTATGTAATACTTACCTGCTACTATTGCATTGCTTTTTGTTTCCGGGACTCTTAGTCCTTAGTCAAAGCTAATTATTCCCTGCTCCATTTAGTATTGGAGGGCCAGAATTTAAAAGAACATGAACCCAGTCTGACTTCTTAGTCACAGCCAACATACGGAATTCTTTCTTCTTTTGACGTGGACCTAGAGTACAAGACATCAGAGTGCGGTGAGAGGAGTGAATCTTTGCAATTGTAGCAGGTAAGTATTACATAATTAAAATTAGCTCCCCCCTCCCCAAATAAATTACATTTTAATTGCAGTAATGCTACTATTGCATTGCTGAATTAACAGGTTAGGAGGGAGACTGATGACCTCAACAAATCTGGTATAGAAAACAATTGCACTTACCCTTACGGTAGGAGTGTTCACTACTGTAGGCTGATAGAAGGCTGGATCTGATGCGCCAAAGATTCAAGGCAAAAGGAGGAGAAGGTAATGTGAGACCGCCAGAGGGCGGCTCTCATAACATTATTCAAAGAGGAGTGATTCAGATAGGTCTAAGATGTAGCAATAGTTCTAACTTCATGGGCTTTAATTAGGACTGATAAGCTCTCTTGATGGTGAGGACAATCCACCTGGAAATGGTGGCCGCCAAAATATAGAATACTTAAGAGGTAGAAAGAGACGATTCCGACCCTTCCTTCCCCCTTTAGAGGAAGCCAAATAAAACCTTAAAGCCCTAATTGGGCAAAGGAAACTATCTTGATCATCCCCAGCACAGATACGACTGGGAATCTCAATATGAAGTGGAGCTACTGAAGGTAGTTGATTCTTAGCCAGATTGGCAGAGAGCGGAAACCGAATCATAATTACCGTTGAACCATAAACAACGCTTTTCCACTGGCAAGGCATGAAGCTCGCTCCTTCTCGCTGACGCTAAGGAGAGCAGGAAAACAGTCTTAACCGTAGTGTTCGAAGGAAGCTTCACTGAATGGTTCATAAGAGGGTTTGACAACGCCCAAAGAACACACGAAAGATTCCATCTAGGCATTAGTGAGCGAGATACAGGTCTCTGAAGCTCAAAATACCTGATGAGATCAGAAGAAGAGGGTCTGACCCAGTGGTGGAACCCCTAGAGAACTTGCGAGTGTTAGAAAAGGCTGCCCTATAGTCCCTAATAGTGGACACAGAACATTTTCTTTCCTCGAAAAAGAAGAGAAGAAAATCTGAAACTGCATTGAAAGGGGAACAGTTAGGATCAACGCGTTACCTACTGCACCAATTAAAAAAGAATCTCCATTTTGCATCGTAAACCCAAGAAGTAGATTACCTCCTAGCCTGGATGATGTAGTTGGTAACTTTGCTTGAAAACTGGTCCTGGCGGATTGATTGCTTGAGATGAGCCAATCGTGAATGCGGGCTGTTGTGGATGAGAGATCCCCTGTGCTGCGACAGGAGGTCCCTCCCCTGTTGTAATCTGATGGGCTCGTCTACCAACAGGTAGAGTAGGTCGTGCAACCACGACCGTTGGGGCTACCAGAATGAGCCGACAAGTGGTATCCTGACTTGGTGGAGCATCTACGGAATCATTTTGAAAGGTTGGTAGACATACGCGTGCAGACGATCTCACTTTCGACTCAAAGCGTCCACCGCCCATGTCATCTGATCTGGTACTGGAGAGACATAAAAGGAAAGCTTGCTGTTCAGTCTCGTAGCGAACAAGTCCACCAAAGGTCTCCACCACAGTTGGAAGAGTGACTCTGCTACCGACTGGTGCAGAGACCATTCAGTGAGGACCACACGGCACCCTCTGGACCCGGAATATGGCGGACTGATCTCCTCCGAGGCTGCCTATCCGAGAAGGCTCCAGACTTAAACGCAAAGAGGAGGATCATGTTTACCTCCATGACGGCTTAGGTACGCTACTACTGACGTGTTTTCTGAGGCGACCATAATACAATGACAACATATGAGGTTGACACACCCCTGTAAGGCTGGGAACACTGTCCACATTTTCAAGTTCTTATATGAAGGGTCTTCTTCCCGGGACCCAAATTCCCTGAAGAGCTACCCCCTCTGGCTCCAGGTGAGCACCCCATCCCGAATCTGATGCGTCGGTGTACAAAAAGGAGTGTGGTTCGGGGGAGGGGGGAATTGGGACTCCAGTTTGAAACCGTTTCCGATCTAGCCACTCCCGCAGGTGATGATGAAAGTTGGATCCCATGGGAATCCTAGCTGATAGAGGGTCCTTGTGCAATCTACAGTACGCTAGAAGCAGGAACTTGATCCCGCTCTAGTAAAGTCTTTCTACGGGAACTAAGTTAGCAAGGACTGAGGAGATCAACACTCAGTCTACACAAACAGGTATGTGATAGGACAAAGCGACGTTTAAAGACGAAAACGAAGGCGAATTTTAGATAGGATAGATAGCACATGTGTACTGCTTACACAGTCCAAGGGAAAATAGAAGAAGGTATTCCGTATGTTGACTGTGTCTAGGGAGTCAGACTGGGATCATGATCTTTTCAATTCCGACCCTCCAGTACTAATTGGAGGAGGGAATACTTAGTTTGGACTGGCACCTGAGAGTCCAAGAAAAGGAAAGCAATGCAATAGTAGTAGGTATTTCATTACTGCTATTAAATCATAATTTTGCACAAAGGTTAACAGAACCAATCTCTTATATACTGGCCACGGATTAAACAGTAACATTGGAACGTGTGTGTGAGGGGGGTGCCGGGGTTTATCTACCCGATCCCTGTCCCCAGACCGATAATCAAAACCCGGTGACTAGTGTTCGAAGCCCGGTGCCCGTCGGATCGAGATCGCTGCTCTTCCCTCTCAAGGCGCAAAAACCTTTCAAAATTAACAAAAGGAACACAAAAAACACTCAAATAAAGCAAGGACTGACGAGATCAACACTCAGTCTACACAAACAAGTATGTGATAGGACAAAGCGACGTTTAAAGACGAAAACAAAGGCGAATTTTGGATAATATATACTGCACGTGTACTGCGCATATAGTTATATAGCACGTGTACTGCGCATATAGTCCAAGGGAAAATAGAGGAAGGTATTCCGAATGTTGGCTGTGACTAAGGAGTCAGACTGGGATCATGATCTTTTTAATTCTGACCTTCCAGTACTAATTGGAGGAGGGAATAATTAGCTTGGACTGGGGCCTAAGAGTCCTAGAAAAGGAAAGCAATGCAATAGTAGTAGAATATGTATTACTGCTATTAAATTATAAGTTTGCACAAAGCTAACAGAACCAATCTCTTAGATACTGGCCACGGGTCATCTACTGTTATAAATTACCCCCACTTGATGCTCAAAATGTAGTTTGTGGGGTCAAACTAATTTTATTTATGTAATACTTACCCGTTATTATTACATTGCTGTGACTTTCCTGGTGCTAGTCGAAGGTGAATTCCCTCCATCAATTCGCAATTTAAGGTCTAGAACAGAAATTAATAGTCGCAATCTGATACCCTAGTCACTTCCGTCATTCAGAATATGGTCCTTTGACTTGGACAGAGCAGTAAGGGAAGAGAGAATCAGGTTATAATAACACGTATTACATAATTAAAATTAGTTTTACAAAACAAACTACATTTTAATTACAGTAATATATTACCCGTTAGTATTACGTTTGACTTTTCCATCCCAGAGGGAGGCTGAGAGCCCCACAACTGTCAAATTGAACAAACCTTTCGTTTCCAGTAGAGTGCCCTACTGCAGGCAAGTGGATAGCCTTTTGACAACTTGCTGGATTGACACAAAATCGGCCTAAAGCATAAATGCCTTCGCCCTGGTGAGACATTGAACGCATGTGGAACAATGAGAAGGTGGAGTAAGACCGAAAGAAGGCTTTCACGACATCATCCAGAGAAGATAGATTAAGAAAGGCGCTAGATGCAGCAATAGCCCTAACTTTATGGGCTTTGGTTCTCATGACAGAAAATTCTCAGAGTGAGATATTGACAAGCTATTTTGATATAATAATCCACCTAGAGATAGTGGCTGCCGAAATATCATATATATGTCTGACAGGGAGAAAGAAATGTTTCCGACCACTTCTAACTGAGCAAAGAAGTTTATCTTCATCATCCCTAACACAGATGCGACTGACACTAGGGATATAAATTAGTTCAGGGGCAATCGAAGGTAACTGTATTTTGGTCAGAGCTAGGGCTATGAAGGAAGGGAGACTAAGCTGTAGTTTAGCACAATCTTTAAGTATCAAAGATGGCATCCCTACAGAGGTGAAGTGCCATAGACATTGAGCGTGTCTCCATATCGTGATGACGCCTCCAAAAGTCTCTGCAAGGTTGCCACTGGCAGAGACTCAACCTGCAAAAGGGTGAAGAAATAGTAACCAATGTTCTAGCCTTAACCTCCATAGCTTCAAGCAATTTGATGGAGATGCGGGTCCAAGTCCCGGTTGATCCAGATGAGAGGCTTAAGTGGTCAAACATGCAAATGCTCCTTGTAGATGCTTGCTGAAACAAGGAGCTGCAGGGTGGTAGATGGGACTGACCAACCCCTCTGCTGTCTGGTTGCTTCCTAGCCTTGTTTCAACTTCTGCGTTATGCCCCTTACCATAGCAGAGTAGGGAAGCAGCAAAAGATCAGATTTTTCTGAGTCCCTGACAGCGTATCCAGACTGGAGAGGATCATAGTGTCCGAAGACCCAGAATGCTTCAGACAGATCTGGGGGAAGAAGGCGGTACAAATGTCCACACTTCCTTATCTTTCATCATCTGACCACTAGTGGAGAACAAACAAATTCAGTCGAATCTAGTATAATGGAGAGTTCTTCATCCTGTCTCCAATGATGGGACAAGACTGGACTATTTCCTTTTCTCTCCTTGGAGATGGGGATTGACAACCCCCTCTCAATACAGGAGGAGATTAGTGGCTCGCTCAAGCCCGCTGACAGAAATTCTGGGCCCTTGGCAGAGCAGACATGGGCCCCAAAACTAGTTTAATATTTTGTATATAAAAACCTGTGTACAGTTTTGCATATAAAACCTGTAGCAATCTAACTTAGACTCTTGCAAGGAACTAATTTTAATATTTACTGTAAAGATTAATTTATTTTTTATAACTGAGTTAACGGCAGGCACCTATAAATCACTGGGATCCTGGGTAATTGCCCCCCTCCTCACGGCGGGCCTGTCCCCCCTCCCCATTTTTCTTTGATAACGAAGCTTGAGGAGGGAACAGGGAGGGACTACTGCCAGCCTGGTCCACTGACTCATGCAGCCGTGGTAAGCTCATCCATGGTGTCATGGGGGAAAAAGAAGACTTTACAGGCTCGCCAACTGGTGGTGGGAGTCCCCAAGCCCCATAGCAACTGAACATAGGGAATGGGAGGCATAACCCTGGTCCCTTTTTCCAGAGAAAGCAGATTATCCCCTGGTCCGGTTGGGGTATGATGTTGCTGAGGACTTCATTCGCAACATCTCAACCAGACTGGTGACTAGTCTGATTCTGAGGCTGGTTGGGCAAGCACTGAAGTCCAGTATCCAATAGATAAAGTCTGGTGACCAGTGATCTGCCCAGTGATCAGTGCTAGATAACTGATGATCACTGCTTGGTGACCTGTGACAGACAACCGGTATCCATCACTCCACCCAGTGCCTGATGCCCAGATGCCCAGTGACCAGTATTCATCAATCCGCCTGATCAGGCAGTGACGATTGTCTCAAGGATTCCCTATTCTGGGAACTTGACTCCTCAGATGATCTATAAACCTTTGATTAGCGAATTGAAGATGACCACTTTCCTTGTGCTGGAAAGGTGGGACTTGCTTGCCTGTGCTGGCAACTTTTTTGAGCCAGGAAGTGCCACTGATCCCTCCCAGGATCGGCATGTTTGCTACTTTCTTAAACCAGAAAGTGCCACTGATCCCTCCTGAGATCAGTGTACTGGTGAATTCCTTATACAGGAAAGTGCCACTAATCCCTCATGGGATCAGCATGCTGGTGACTTCTTACATCAGAAAGTGCTACTGATTCCTCCCTGGTTCACCAGAGAAGAGGAGGGCTAATTCTGTGATTAAACTATGCACCATATGACCCTAATTAGAGTAGGAATGGATTTGTATGAATAGACAAACAGATGATTTTACATTACAATCTGGATTTCAACAGACTTTATACCCCATGATTCATCAAAAATTCATGTCAAAATCTGGCAAGTTTTTGCTGTAAGAATTTTTATTTGGAAGTGTTATTTTACAGTTCATTTGTACTTAACTGACCTCTTGAAATAATAATGACCCTCCAGAAACAAGATCCAAGGTGGCATCCACCCATACTCTGATCAAAACACTGTAATTCCCAGATCACTAGTCAGAGCATGGTGCTGGTTGCCTTGTCAGGGCATATAGCTGGTTGCCTGTTAGGGCATAATAAGCATAGTAAAGTCTATTCAAAAGGGACCCTCTTTACGAGAGGGCATTTTTATGCACTCCATTGTGCATTGCACTGAAGATAATATTTGCACTGCAAGTGAAAAGTGGGATAAATGACATAAAGTTTATTCCCATAATACACATATAGTGTGTTCCCATAAGGACAACCCCGATAAAAGGCAGATAGTACATCAGAGAGGGCAGAACATCACATGGGGAGACCAGGGTATAACACCTTCCTTGAACAGGCTCAAAACAACAATGATGTCACTTTTAGAAACAAAATCTAGGTATGCTTATGTTTCTACTCAATAATCCCATCAAAATGAAAACTATTAGGTTTGTTAGCCTTGGTTGGGAAATTACAAACCAAACGTATAACAGAAAGTGAGAATTTTTAGAGTAGGTGATTCAGGATTTGTTATCTATCCAGATTTCTTATACATTATGCCATCACCAGACAGTTTGGTAACTTGTGACTTCTGAGTTGATGGTTGCTTGGAAATTAATCCCACTTATTTTGCAAGGGACTGTAAGCTGACAGAAGCTTCTCAGAGATCTTTCTGTTTACAGGAGTCAGCAACTGGTTTCTAGTTATTGCCTACTCATCCATACTATTTTCAAGTGCAGCATCAAATGTTTACCTGTAAAAAGGATTTCTGTGATTTTGTTGTCTGGACAAATGGAAGCATCTGTAGTGACAAAAAACTGATCACTTTTGATGAATTTTTAGTCATGTGCTTCACATCTAATAAAAAAATATATTATATCCTTTCCTACAACACATATTTTGTTTTCCCCATTTTCACAACTGTTGATGGGTTGTTTTCCCATGTGTTACATCAAAAATATCATCCTGGACTATTTTACTCATTGTAATTGTAACTGCACTGCAAAAAACACCCATACAAATTTATCATTAAAAAATTAACTGCAGAAATCTACAGTGGCAGTGAATATACTTTTGTTAAATTATTGAGATAATAATGTCTTGAGGACTGTAATCATTGTTACAATAAAAGGTGAATGTCATGTTTACCAAACATGCACAGCTATTCTAATAAAGAAGAAATATGTACACAAGAAAAAGGCCAAAGCTATTAACTAGTGGTAAATTCACACCAGAAATGGCATTAAAAACATGTTTCCCAACACTACAGAATTGTTTTCCTGCGGTTACATCCATTTTCCTGGTGTTATGAGTTGTACAAGATGTTATAACTTGCAAACAACACAACAAACATTAATCATTTATTTTTGTTTGGGGTTTTTTCATCATTCTTTTCTATCGTGAAAAATTCTTTCAACATACATTTTTGGTGCCATTCATTAAGTTTAGACCAATCAGAATCCAGCTAATTTTGGGTCTTGCAGTAAATATGCACACCACTTCAACCACCAATCAACTAATCCTACCTATTTATACTTCATCCCCTCAGAAAAACAAGAGTTCCTTGAAGGAACTGATGAACTACTAGCCAAAAAGAATTTTCTGGAATTCAAGATAAGACCATTTCTTCTTTTTAACTGCAGAGTGTTCAAACCATGTCTGATATTATCAAGCAATAACAAGATTGTCAAATTAGCCACTAAGGCAGCCATATTGGATGTAAGATAGGCACAATATTTATTTAGGACCAAATAGACATCATTAGAAATTTTTGGGTGAAACCCCATGTGAATATGACCATCCATACAAGAGGAGCAGTGATAACAAGATTTTCAAGATGGCTGCCATGATGGCCATATTGGATGTCAGATTGGCACCATTTTCATTTAGGACCAACTAGACATCATAAGAAGTCTTCTGGTGAAAACATCATGTCGATATGACTTTCCATTCAGGAGGAGCTACGATAACAAGATTTTCAAAGATGTCTGAATAGCACCATTTTCATTTAGGATCAACTAGACCATGGGATGAATGTGGTTGTAAAGTTTCATAGTAATCCTCCAAGTAGTTTAGGAAGAATAGCAATAACAAACTTGTGCTAACAGACAGATGGACGCCAGATGACAGACAACAGACCATCCCATAAGTTCTTCTGGTCTATGACCAGTGGAGCTACAAATAAATTACATGAGGCAATAGACAAGACTCTTAATATTTTCCCATAACTATAAAACAAACACTTTGTAGTATGCAGCTTTGATGAAAGGACAAATCTGTTCAGAATTTTTTTTATTCTGAGGGATGTACAGAGATGAGACTAAAATATTACTGCAATCAGGAAAGAAATAACCATATGATGTCTGTTAAAAATTATGATGATAATCTTCTAAAAAGCAGATGAAGTACAACCTTAGCAAACATTTTAATTAGATAAATGCAAAGATTTCACACAGTAAAGTGGAATAACATCCCTGACATTACGACAAAATGTTGCATTGTTATCCAATGTACAAGTTTATCTGACAGAAAATGATGGAAGAATGTACTTTACAGAGTATTTTTTTTTGTCCTATCAAAATATTTTTCCTGAAACTACCTTTCTTAAGAAAGTACAAATGTACTGGACATCATTTCTAAAATGACTACACATGAAACAAACACATGTAGACCACAAGCAGTTTTCCAGATAAAACCAATTTTAGTCATGAAATAAATCTGTGCCCCTAGCTTTAAAAAATACAACAGTGCCTTGCAGTTCTATCATTGTAACATACCTGTAGATACCTACAATTCAACAGTAAGTTTAATGGACATAAAGCTGAAATATTCTAATTCTACTGATAGATAAAGCTTTGATATAGAGAACTACAAAATGAATAATGCTAGAGAAAATTTACAAACTACATTTCCACTTTAATGAAAGGATTAAACAGTTTTAACAGATTTAATCTCTAATATTCTTCAGACACTTACCATCCATTCACTTTAAATAATACAGCACATGAATCAAATCTAAGATGATTATCTACAAGCTAACCAAAATGATCTTGTGGTTTGACATTTTCATTTAATAGAATATATGTTGGGACCTTGTCCACTAATAGACTTAGCAATGTGCTTTGTCCTTGATATTGCAACACTCCACCAGAACTATTTCCCCAAGTGGACAATAGTCTAGTGAAAAATCATACCCTTAGGTCATTCTGGTTGACCTATACAAGGTTTGGAGAGCCTCTCCCCCCCCCCCCATAAACACCGCCCAGTTAAACTAGATCTGCTTCATTCTGGACTTTCATCAATGCTTCAGTTAGTACAAATGATGTTCATTAAGAGTCACTACATGGATTAACATTAATAAATAAACTAAACTATTGGGGTTTTTTTTAATTTGTGTTTGTTTTATTCTATATAATTTTTTCACGAGATATATAAAAAAGAAAATAAATATCTCATCATCGCTTTGAGCAAGGCACTGAAAGAATGTAAAAGAATTTTTTTAGAGTATCATCATGAAAGTAAATATGTATCACAGTGACTGCTGTCCTGCATTATGCTCAAGACTTAACATTGCATAATCTAAAGGATGACGTAGCTAGGGTTGGTGGCAACACCACAGTTGTTGTTTTCCTGTGACATGAGGACATAGCCATCATTTCCCCAGTATGTGGACCAGGAATTCTTGATAAGCCAATATGCCTTCCCATTCAGCATCCCATAACCAACTGCCAACACCTGATGGTCAAGAGCATCTGGTGTGTTTCCTACAAATATGGATACGAATAAGAAAGTTAGTGATAGGTCAAATATTGAATGTCATTTTCTCAAAAATGCAACAGAAAAGAAAATTGTGCAAAGTTGAATTCTGTCCAGATTTCAACCTTCATTTAACTACAAACTTTTAACTAATCACAATGAATGATAACTCAATTACTGTATGCCAGAGCAACATATAACAAATGTATATTTTTCAAACACAGGACAATGGGTTATGGATTGGGAATCTGAATAATTTTACTGAAGTGAAGTGATAATTTTGTAACATCTTTGTTCTTTTTTTACAAGGATCAATTACTCACCTATAAAAAATAGTTATGCAGACAAAAAAAAGTTTGATGCAGTTGTCACCTTTAATACAGCAACCATATGCACTTTTGCAAGCCAATAACAAACTTGAATGTATATGTGTGAAGGAGAGATGCCTCTCTATCATAGAAAGAGGTCCAATATTTTACTATCAACAATACACTATATGAAATGAATACAAATTCCTTACCACACTTGGGCTCATAGTAAACACCATTTGCATAGAAGGAGAGAGACTTGTGAGCAGCATCTATTGCCACATTGATGGGTCCCTGGTGGTAGATTGCAAACTTGAGGGCCTCAAGGTCACCAGAGGTCACATTGACATAGTTTGCTAGGTTGACAACTGGCTTAACCTTATCACTGTGACAATACCCATCCTGAAAAATGTCAACAAAATTAATGCAAAATATGGAAGGTTTCATAAGGAATTTTTGCTAAAAAGTGAATTTCATCCTATACAGTACTAAAAACTTTGACCACTGTTTCAATATTTGATAGATTGAACGAGAACATGGTTTGTAAATCCTAAAGTTTTCAAGGAGTATTTTTTCTTGCCAAAATTGAACTTTCTCCATGTGTTACTTTGTTTATCACTGCATAAAAAGATGAAAATGAAGAAAAAGCAGATAACTAATTAGTAAGCCACTACAGCAAAGGGATGCTACTCCAACTGGTAAATACCTGTGCAGTGTGTCATTTGATCCAACTAATTGTTTCACATTTTATATAATTATTCACTGTTTTTGGAAAATACATAGATAACAAACAAATCAAATTTTAAAAAGTGATATAATTTATTCAGTTTTAATGTTTTATATTCTCTCAGATAAACTCAAGTAAAAATGCAAGAAGTTTTCAAAAAATTTAAAGACTTTTTACAAGTAAAACCAACTTTTTCAAAATTCAAGAAGTTTTTAAGGCAACCCCTAAAACTGAAGGATTTTTCAAGGTTGTACCTACCATGCAGAAATGCAATCAAGAAACACACATGACTCACCAAACTGCCTGAAAACTGACCTAAATGCAAAACATAACCAAAGCGTGGACAGATATAACAATAACAATGATGATGACTTAGTACAGTGCGTAATCTTTAAAAGCTCTAAGCGCTTTACAATATTAGTTAACACATAAGGACATAGACATAAACAAGATTACAAAAAAACACAACACCATTGAATTACAAACAAAAGAAACATTGTTAAGTCTGTTCTTGCAGCTGAAAGAGGTGAGTTTTTAGTGCGCTCATGAATGAGATCATGGTGTCATCGTGTCTAAGTACAAGAGGTAAGTCATTCCCAGTAGCTATGTCTTGATATACAAAGGAACATTGTCATAGGACTTGGATGAGATCATGATTCATTGTCATAGGACTTCATTGTCATGAGATTAATTGTCATAGGACTTGAATGAGATCATGGTGTCATCGTGTCTAAGTACAAGAGGTAATTCATTCCAAGTAGCTATGTCTTGATATACAAAGGAACATTGTCATAGGACTTGGATGAGATCATGATTCATTGTCATAGGACTTCATTGTCATGAGATTAATTGTCATAGGACTTGAATGAGATCATGGTGTCATCGTGTCTAAGTACAAGAGGTAATTCATTCCAAGTAGCTATGTCTTGATATACAAAGGAACATTGTCATAGGACTTGGATGAGATCATGAGTCATTGTCATAGGACTTGAATGAGATCATGGTGTCATCGTGTCTAAGTACAAGAGGTAATTCATTCCCAGTAGCTATGTCTTGATATACAAAGGAACATTGTCATAGGACTTGGTTTTGATAGTGGGAATAATGAGAATACTTGTGTCAGAAGAAGAGCATAAGTTTCTAGAAGGGGTGTACACATTGGTGAGGTCAGATAGGTATTTTGGACTGTTGGCAGTCAACGAAATGTAGCAGAGAAAAGAGATTTTGTGTTTGATTTTGGAGCGAATGGTTAGCCAGTGGAAGGTACTTATACATATGGATGGATGGATGTACTAATGTACAGATGGCCAAGAAAAACACAATATGCCCGTACCACCATCATGGTGTGGCATAAAAATACTGACTTTACCCTAATTTAGACAAGGAATGGAATGCATTTTGAGTACATGATACTCAAGATTTCTGAAAGTTTTTACCAAAACAGAGACATGTTTGGGAATCTTAAAAATAACCTTTCTCAGCCAGCCAAAAAAATTGTTATTAACTCCAATTTTTAAACCAAGTCTATTTTATCATGTATAAACAGTAAAACCTGTCTTAATGGTCACCTCCATATAACAGACACCTGCTCATAAAGAACTATTTTATGAGTGCCTTCCATTATATTTATATTCATTATAACCTTTATATTCAGGATACCTGTTCATAAAAAAACAAAATTTTGTGGAATCCTGAGTGTTCTTGATATTCTTGAGTCATTGGTTTTAATGCACTAATGCACTTACCGTAACCTTTTCAGAAATATACTTAATTCAGAATGATACTTTTCATTTTATTTCAAACATAAGTTCTTTTACTAAAGCATCCAAATAAAATCTCAATGATATGCGCTCTCTTACTCTTACTAAGCAAGCTTACAACCAGGTGATCCCTTGTTGGAAAGCTTATGTGTTACATCATGTGTTTTGATGCACTTCCGCTGAATCTACTTCTACCCACTACACTGCTGTACAGGAGGTTCACAGCAAAAGTATATGACAGAGCTACATCAATGTCACATAGAAAACAGAAGTTGATCAGGAAAATCATTGATAAAAACCTAATTTAGCATTCCTAAAGCTGTTCTTAGTCTTATCATAAATTTGATTTGGGAAAGTTTTCTTCTAAGGCTAAAAGAATCAAATTGAGAAAAACCATTATGATTTTATAAGATAATTGTTTTATTAAAAATCTTGGACATGGGTTATGAACTAATTTTTTGAAATTTACTTTACAATGTGGGCATACAGAATATCCATCTCTTGAATATGTTGTTTCTGAACCACAAAACTTACCAGCATTCTTTAAAACCCATTTCACCTGAAGTGCAAATATTGAGGGACAACAACATGAAATATTATAATTTGAAATTTCTAGCTATTTTAGCACTATCTACAAATAAAGAAAGGTAAGTAGGCCAAAATATCAAGTAAAAAATATAAATATAAAATTCTAAAAAATACTGTTCTTACTGCTAATTTAACATCAGATAGAAAAGAGTAATACTTGGATGAAACAACATACAAAATTTTTTTAAATAATAATTACAGAACACTGAATTAATTACGAGGAACATGGCAATGTATGTTTTTCATGTAAATATGCAAGAATTGTAATAACAAAGATCTACCACTGAATATCAATGATGACTGGTCCATATGAAAGTATATAATGCAGTACATTATTCTAAACAATGTTACTGATGCAGCTGTCCACTCTGAATTGCTTTGCTATCACATGCTCAGTAGCTGACTGAACACATTCCTGCCATAACACATCTGGTGAAAAACATGATTTTTGACTCCCAAGACCCCGACACTGTCAGTATTTCTTCCTGGGGTTTTCCAGGTTCTTCCTCTACCTAATATACTGGCCACCATGTGTAGTCTATCATGTGCTGAAAAATGGCATTAAACCCACAAAACCAAACCAAACCTGACACAGTTGTGTTTATAAAAACACAATTTCCAATAAATCTTATCCAAAAACAAGGAGAGAGAGAGAGAGATTGAGAGAGACCCTTGTTGACACTACAATATATGCCCAAAACCTGTAGTCTGTGTAAACAGTTGTACTTAATGCTCATGGAAAACTATCACTACAGAACAGTTTATACAGTTAATTGTCACAGTGGCGATTAAAAGGAACAGCAGTCTGAGATAAACAACCACCATTTCTAGATTACCTAATTCACTAACAATAGCTTGGGCAATTTTGTGTTGCAAGTAATTTCAGCACTGCTGTGGAAGAACCCATTAGGCTAATTTC
Source organism: Margaritifera margaritifera (assembly GCA_029931535.1). Classification (NCBI taxonomy): domain Eukaryota; kingdom Metazoa; phylum Mollusca; class Bivalvia; order Unionida; family Margaritiferidae; genus Margaritifera; species Margaritifera margaritifera. The sequence continues at coordinate 1,790,572 of JAQPZY010001588.1, forward strand.
ATAGGTAAAGAACACAACGTAGAACAACCCAATTCTTTTGAAGTTAGGTAAATCAAAGAGATGTATGTTGAAAAAACAAATGTTATTACACATCGTTGCCTGCAAAGAGAATGTTTAAGCTATCCTTTGGCAGGTTCGTGATTTTACTCCATATATAAAATGCAAAACATGATTATTTTGGGAGTTGGAGTAGTGTGGAAGTGTGATTAATCTTTGAAGGCAAATGTTGAAATGCAGCTATGATTCAGAGAAGAAAGAGCCATCTACTAAGCAAGCAAAGCCCAGCAAAACTAAATTTCAGAACTCATGGTTGACTGAGTTTGACTTTGTTCAGCGCAGTAGCAAGGGGGAGCATTTTATTCTTTGCACATACTGCAAACACCATATTAACAACTGTCATCTGGTCTACCTCACAGCAATGCTGATGCAGAATGATCATTTTCAATGCTGAGAATAACTGAACAAGATCTTTGTGGAAGTTTTAACAACAGTACCATCCAGCCTCTAAATGATGAACACAGATGACACTTGCATCACTTTCCAACCCTCCAATGAACTATTGAGAACAGCAAAGTCTGCATCTAGTTAAGACTGTTCCTCTGTCCAGTGAATTGGTGACTTTTTTTTAATAAATGTGTGATTGTGAATGTGATTATGTGTGTGTGTGATGATAAATGACAATACTAAGTCTACCAACTATCTTTTTGTTTGAAAGTGTATTAAATGCTTCAAATGCTTTATCTGAAAACATTTTTTTTTTTTTTTTGTTCAAATTTGAATTTTCAGTCATTTTCTATAGCTTTACATGAGTAGATAACTTATTATCACTTGTATGATGTCTCTTTTTTGGGTCATGCAAACTGACCCCCCTTGGGACCACAAAACATGCTTTTTGAATCTAAAAAAAAAAACCAACACAGCCTAGAAGTTTGGAAGGTATGTGAATGCCTGTTATGGTGGGAAGTTGATCTACCCCATCAGAGTAATTAGTAATGATTTTTATCAGGACTCATTGGTAAGAAAAAAGAGAATTATTCACATAGAATCATTTTTGTGGTATGTATCTTTGTTTCAATTTACAACTATTATTGATAGGATTTCTCATAAACTTTTCCATCCATGTGGATCAGTATCGACACAAAGTGTAAACAAATGTTATGGTCATGATGTCTGTGAAGGCTACATTCACTCGAGAGCTGGGAGTTTATGACACTGTATCAAAGCACATACTTGGATTATAGATTTCATTGTACATAGTTAAAATCTCTAAAATTCTACCATAATGGTTGAGAAATCAAAATCTATACCTTTCAAACACACTTTTGTTTACCACAACCCTGAGGATAATTCAATTAATTATTTTCACCATATTTGGACTGATCTATCTGGAACAAAAACACGAAACAAGAGGTCCTGTGGGCCCGATATCGCTCACGTGTCTTACAGTTGACCATTTCACTTAGCAGGCTTAAGTAGTATTTAACAACATGCTGATAAAAATTCTTTCTAAAGATAAAGATATAACTAATATGCATAGTCTCATATTACTTACTTGTATTCTAAGATTCTTCATGATATAAAGTACCCATTTACCAAGTTTTATAGAAATTGAATGAGAAATATAGTCTCTAGATAAAAAAAGGTAACAAGCTCAGCAAAGCAGATGCAAGGTACCTCATCAGATCTTAGTTACTACAGAAAATGTCTACGACAATGATATATATAAGCTTATTTACCAAATTGGAGCGAAATTCGACTGGAATTCTGTCTCCGGAGTGGTAACAAGCTCAGCAAATCAGATAGAAGATTACCTCAATAATATGTGTAAAATTTTGCTCATAATCAAACTTATCCAACATCTTGATAATATAAGAAAAATTAACAAGTTTGATCAAAAACTGATCAGAAATATAGTTGCTAGTGTTGACAAGCTCAGCTTGTCAGATGCAAAGTCACATCATAAATATGAGTAAATTTCAATCATAATCATACTCTTGATGACACAGGCCTATTTACCAAGTTTGATCAAAATCCTATCAAAAACACTGTCTCCAGCAAGGTGACAAAAACTCAGCCAATCAGATGCGAGATTGCCTCAAAAATTTGCCTAGGTCTCACTCATAATAAAAATCATCCAACATCTCGATGATATTAACCTATTTACCAAGTTTTATTAAAATTGTGTCCGCAAAACAGTCTCTCAAGTGGCAAGAAGTTCAGCCAATCATATGCAAGATCACCTCATTAATATGCATAGCTCTTGCTCAGAATAAAAATTATATATCTTGATGATATAAGCCTATTTACCGAGTTTGATAAAAATCGGATCAGAAAAAGAGTCGCTAAAGTGTTGACAAGCTCAGCCAATCAAATGCAAAATCACCTCATTAATATGCATGGATCTTTTTCATAATTCTATTCATCCAAGATCTTGATAATTTAGGCCTATTTACCAAGTTTGATAAAAACTGGATCAGAAATACAGTTTCTGGAGTGATAACAAGCACAGCCAATCACATGCATCATCACCCAATTAATATGCATGGATCCCATGCATTACTAAACTCATGCAAGATATTGATCATATAAGCCTATATTCGAAGTTTGATCAAAATCAGATCAAAACTGTGGCTTCCAGAGTCGTAACAAGCTCTGCCAATCAGATGCAAGGTCACCTCATTAATATGCATCGATCTTGCTCATGATCAAAATTGTCCATAAACCTCAAGAGATAAGCACAAATTCCAAGTCTGATCAAAACTGGATCAGAAATATGGCTTCCACAGTGGTTAAAAGATCAGCCAATGAGATGCAAGATTACCTCATTAATATACATATATCTCACTCATAACCAGACCCATCAAAACTGGATCAGAAATGTGGCTTCCAGAATGGTAACAAGCCCTGCAAATCAGATGCAAGATCACCTCATTAATATGCATGGGTCTCACTCATTACTGAACTCTTCCAGCATATATTCCAAGTTCTATGAAAACTGGGTCTGAAAAATGCCCCCCAGAGAGTAACAAGGTCAGTTAATCAAATGCAAGATCACCTCCTTTATACACATAGATCTTGCTCAGAATAGAAAACATGATATATCTTGATGATATAAGCATATTTGCCAAGTTTGATAAAAATATGATCAGAAATAGAGTCGCTAAAGTGTTGACAAGCTCAGCAAATCAGATAAAAAATCACCTCATTAATATGCATGGATCTTGCTCATAACTGTACTCATCCAAAATCTTGATGATTTAAATTGATGTACCAAGTTTGATTAAGACTTACAGTCTCCAGAGAGCTAACAAGCTCAGACAATCACATGCAAGATCACCTCATTAAAATGGGAGAATTCCATGCATTATCAAACTCATGCAAGACATTGATCATATAAACCTATATTCTGAGTCTGATAAAAATAAAATAAAATATATGGCTTCCAGAGTGGTAACAAGTTCAGCCAATCAGATGCAAGATCACCTAATTAATACGTGCAGATCTTGCTCATTACTGAAATTATCCATGATCTTGATGAGATAAGCATATATTCCTAGTTTTACCAAAATTGGATCAAAAATATTGCTTCCAGAGTGGTAACAATCTCAGCCAATGAGATGCAAGATCACTTCACTAATATGTATGCATCTCAGTCATTACTGAACTTGTACAAGATGATGATGATATTAGCATATATTCCAAATCTGATCAAAATTGGGTCAAAAAATATGGCCTCCAGAGTGGTAACAAGCTTAGCCAATCAGATGCAAGATTGCTTCATTATTAGGCATGGATCTTGCTCATTATTAAACCCATCCAAGACCTTGATGATATAAGTCTATATTTCTCGTTTGAACAAAATCGTATCAGAAATATGGCTTCTAGAGTGGTAACAAGGTCAGCCAATTAGATTCAAGACCACCTCATTAATATGTGTGGATCTCACTCATTCTGTACTTGTCAGAGATTCTGATGATATAAGAGCATACTCAAAATTTGACTGAAATTAGATCAGCAATATGGACTCCAAAGTGTTAACAAGCAATTGTTGATGGATGAACAACAGACAATGCACAACGGACACAGGGCCATACCATAAGCTCACATGGCCTTATAACCAGGTGAGTTAAAAAAACCAGCACACATTATGACAATACATCTGGCTCCATAATCTTCTAGAAACTCTGAGCTGCAGGTTCATCACAAGTGTGTTAGGCAACCAGACTCTTCATTTTGGGAAGAAAGCGAAATAGATAATTACCTGCATGAGATACTGTCCATATTCCTCCTCTGATGTAAGGCCTCCATTCTTCATAATCCACATGTAGGAGCGGAAATCCTCACCTCCATCACAGCCATTGTTCCCTTCTCCCCAGGAACAGTCAATCAACTCCTGCTGGGACAAACGCACCAGCATGCCAGTCTAAATGCAAAACATTAGAGTTAGAAAGAAGAAGAAAAAAAATGGTATATTTGCAATACTTGTGTGTTTATAGGTTGTTTTTATGTAAGTGATACATTGACATTTTTTTTAAGCAAATGCTTCAATTCCATAATTTTTATCAGGAGTCATGCTAGTTGATGAGTTACTTTCTCTGTATTACTACAAGCCTCAATACTGTATCATGAAAATGTTCAGCTTAATCAATCACACAATAGTTATGTGACTTAATAAAGTTTCAGTTGGAAATACTACACATTTTGAAACAACATACTTTTATGTATTACTTTCGACTTAGACATATCATGCTCTTGGTGTACAATGAGGTCACTTCTGGACCCTTGACGATTTGCTCATGAAGCGTATGAATAAAACTCCAAATTCACTAAAATTTACTAAGTTCCTGTAAAATAAATCAATATGAGCAGGCCTGGAAATCATTAAACACTTATGCTTGAGTTTTGAGATTTTGTTTCAGCCAATCACAAATTACATTACTTTTGAAAGGTTGTTTCTGATTGGATGATTGTGGAAACTCAATCTCAAACTCAGGCCAAATTGTACAGCATATTTGCTGGAGTATAACATGCATCTAAATGCAAACAGCCTTGATCTAGATCTGTCATCACATTATACACCTGCAGATCTGGGTGTATACTCTGATTGTTCTACTCAGGACTTGATCTAGATCTGCCATCAAATAATGCACCTGCAGATCAGGGTGTATACACTGATTGTTCTACTTAATGTAAATACCATTACCTACTGAAACCTCATGTAATAATGATATAACAAGATTCCTTTTGCATGCAAGTGCATTAATTCTCTGACAAAATCAGCAGGGGAGGTAATTAAACAATATAAAAAAGATGTTTGTTTAAATAAAAATGTATTACTAGTTGGACATTCTAATTATAATTATGCACAAAATCAACATTTGTATATTTTCATTGGAATAAAGTAATTCATTACACACAATATTTTCAAAGTCACCAGTAACTTTATAAGTTTCTAAATACTATTTAACATCATTATTCAGTTAGTCAAATAATGAGTAAAAGAGGAATAAATAAGTAATATTCACATCATTTTGGCACGGTAGCATGCTGGAGTCGATTTCCAGACCAGGCTGAGTTGCCTGCTGTGTTGTGTCCTTAGGCAAGACACTTAATTCTCACAACCGAACAAAACACTTATAAGTGGGCTGAGTCCAACCAAACCAAAACGCTGTTGTGTGTCTCTGATGCACACCAATCACATTCACATCATTCCAATCAAATTGAAGGAAATGTTCAGTTGACAAATAATTGATGCTTTGTCAAAATGGTTATGAGTTGAATATGCAAAACTAAAATAATAATGTTGCTACACGTATGTGGAGTTTTGTATAAAATATACTCTTGTATGTAATATTGGTTTGTACTTTGCTAGAATAAGGATTAAATTGGTTAAATTTATCAAATTAAATAATTTGACAGAGTTTTGCCAGATTAGGTGAAATTTTGTGTGTAAAAGTTGTCCTTATCAAGGTTATGTTTCTGACAGGAGAGGGGCACACTTGGTAAGAATGATAGCATTAATCTCTCTCCAGTTTTTTAAAACAAAAATAACCTTATATCTTTGATCTTTTTTAATCTGCAAGTTAGTTGGGTTCATGCTATATTTAGGATTTTAATAAATATTATTAAATTTGAATTTTATCAACATGTGTATCAAAACTAGTATTTCCAGGTTTTATGTTTAGGACATGTGTTTGACTGAAATAAATGATAATGCTATGGAATAATTTATTCATCTTTTCTCCTTTTTGTGGCTTTTATCCCTTCGTACGCATGATGATACTGTCTTCAAATGTTGTACTACAATAAATCATAAACATAATTGTTATAGGTGCTGCAATGTTTCAAATTCTAAATCTTCCACAGTGAAGATGGTGCACTTATACTACCTTAAAGCACATGGAAATAAAGCCCGGGGAATATTAATTTTATTTGTATCTGCACTGAACATCCATCTAGGTACTTGTATTTAAATTATGAAAAAGTGTGGACATTTGGCAGTATGCTTGTTCCAACTATAATTATCAACAATTAGATATTTGTAGACTTGAGAGACCACCCTTTCTGCCAACAAAAAGCAGTCTCTCATAACATGTGGTCTCTCATAATAGGTTTCATGGTCAAAATTCAACCGGGTTGAAGAAGGAATAACCACAATGACTGTACATATATTTTATTCTTTATTCATAGTTCTTGTTAAAGTATTAGATGCATTCATCTAAAAATAATTGTATATATAAAATTATGATACCAAAAAAGATACACACCTGTCATAAAACATTAACATTTATATTTTTGAAAATGTTAACATATCTGTGATAGTTGTAATAATGACTGTAACAGTTCTGATCAGATATTGGGTAAATATGTAATAAATATGTAATAAATATGTACCAATAAATCAAAAGACAGAATTAACTCAGAACCAACTAAACTTTATTTTGAGGCAAAAATCATAGGCCTAATTCACTCATGACATAAATGGATTAACTTGAAAAACAAAGGATATACCAACATGCTATAGTGAACAGATGTTGAGACCTTGGACAGTGGCCTTTTTGGCTTGATGTTTGTTTTTTTCATAACTATAACATCAATAAAGCAACAAACGAAAGACACCTTTACAATAACTATAGATTTAACTCCTCTGGAAAACACTAGTAACTTATTAAGAGACAAAGATCTCCTTTGCCCCAGGCATTATGTATTAATTCCATAAACAAACAATCTACTTGAAGTACTACAGTGAAAGACAGTTGAGAAGGAATCTCATTATGACATTTCAGCATTGTGCTGGATTTTCACAACAGATTAAAAAACAATACAAACCTCTGAACTATGTACAACCATTACCGCTTCATTAAAGAAGGAATGATTAATCATAATGGGGACTTGCATGATTTCAGCACTACAATGGTAGTTAGTGACAGGTACTTTAGTCTGGCTTACAGTTACCAGCACACAATGCTACCTGTAGGTTTAAGGAAACCAGTAGCCAGACTCAACTTTTTTTCCATCTGGGTTTACAACAATCTGCACTCCGCCTGCAGCCCTTCCTCAGTGATTGTGGTTACAAAGGATTAAATAAAGATCAGTTAAGTGTTCATGTTTTTTTGTGATGCGGTCATTGATAGCAGTGCTGAAACACATATTTTGCCTTAAAATCATGGTCACTGGTCATGTTCATCAGGTTTTTGATGATGACAGTGTATTTATATAACAAAAATTTATCAGTGCATGATGATTTTGGACCTAAATAACAGGTGGTTGCTATAACTGAGGCTGCTCAAATCAGGTTATACTGTAGTTAAGAGTTTGATTTATTTTTCCAAACTCTCCATAATAACACTTCAATGGTTACTTGTTTCATGCATTTTTCAGATATTATTTGGTGTGCAAGCTCTATTCCCAAAGATTATCACAAGTTTATTATGGCTTGATGTAATAAAACACATGAAAATCTAAATAAATGATCTATGTACAGTGCATTACACTACTGTAGAAGTCATTGTGTTGACCCTTAAATGCTCAAATATATTGTATCATATAATGAAAACAAACGTGGAGACCCTCTAATTTTTTTACTTATTTAAAATGAGACAACACAGAAAATTCAAACAGCAAGTTTGGAAAACAAATCATTACAACTTAACTTCATGGGGCAGGTGCCAGTATATGGTAGAGAATATGATGTCAAAAAATTCATGTTACATCTCAGACAAAGTTGTCCAAACATTTCATACTTATTATAAGGTGCCTATGTTACTTAATTTGGAAACACCAGTTTAGGGGTTATTTCTTTCCATATGAATGGAAATAGTCCCACATAGGTATTGTGTAAAAAATTATTTTGTTTTGGTTCAGAAAAAGATGTAATGTAAGACACCAATGGGATCTTTGTCCTACAAATGTCTCAACATCAATGAAAATATCCAACTGATGTTGTGACTGTGATAACGGAGACACCAAAGAACCAATCTTACTTATTATATTGGACATTAAGATCAGTATATGAAAACTGCAATGTTTAACTGCCTGGAGATCTAACAGGATGCCATTTTTGCTTTTTCAATAAAGATTATGAAACACATTAGAGGACTCTCAAAATGAATAATCATCAACTTGAAAGATTTAGGTTGACAGAATTTTTTGTCCATCCTTTTTTTGCAGTTTCACTATATTAATATTCTTAATCTGAGTAATTTAAATTTTCATATCCTTTGTTACATCCACGGAAGGATTTTTCTTCCCATTTGACATTTTTGTAATCAGCCTCTTTCTCATTACATCATCTAATGCAATTAATGTAAGGTGGGTCAATTTTGTCCATTTTTTAACATTCTTACAGATAAGTCATTAGTACTCATTTTATTTAAAGGAAATGTGATGTCAAAACCAACTTAAACTTTATCACTTCATGGTCTGGGGACAGTGGGGTACATGTTACATTGCACCTACTTAATAGGCCCTTAAGAGGATGTTTTTACTTGTATTAATTGCATGTGACAACTCTCCTCTTTTTTTCCCCAAAAGAATTACTTGAAATCATCCTCAATCCAGTATCAAAAAGTGTTATTTAAACTTGAAATCCAACAAGTAATAGACACAAATATAAACTAGTCATCCAGCTTGAACAGGGGCTTGAAAATCTTAAGTTCTTGAAATCAGATGTGTCACTTGAACCGTTTCTGCATGAATTTAAAGCAAAATAGCACATAAACAAAAATAGTTCACCAATTTATAACTATTTATACTATTTTTCAATTTTACTGGCCAAAAATGCTATACACAGATGATTGTTTACACAGACGCAACTGTGACAAGAAGGTCAGCATACTTCCCTTTTGTCTGCAAATCAACAAAAGAACGTGCTTGGTATGACATCAGGCATACATAAATGGGTAGCATATAGACGTTGTAAAATAAACACTGCTTGATATGTCAGCTACTTTTCCAGTTGCTGACAATTTTTTTATAAGAAACTGAGATGCATCCTAACATCAACCAATTTACAAATCTGGATAACTGTCAGAAATTCTATTGCTGCTATCTTTTTATGACTCGTATCATGAATTAGGTAAACAAATGCACTTTCTTTGCAAGGTCAAATGCCCGTCAGGAACTTATGAGATTGGCATAAAATGTATTCGATTTTGGGATGCAACACTTATGACACAAATGTTATATTGAGACATGGTGAAATATAATTTCATAATTTATTATTTATTTCATTGTTAGGATCTATGCATGATTTTGAATGTGTAAAGATATGCTCTCTCAGTAATTTGAATGCCAAAAATGACAGCTCACTTAATGAACAACTGGGCATCATGACTGCCATTAAACATGACACCCTCATTGCAGACACGATCAAATTTGGGAATGTCCTTAACATTTTGCTTGAAAATTTTAGTTTTTAAATTTATTTTACTTATGATCAGCTGAATAGATATCAGTGTTATCTCTCTGTTGTTGACTGCAAATAACATAAGCACCAGCTTTAAGTTTTGTTGACTATTTCTGGAAATACTGACATTTTTCACAGATGTAACATTTATTTTATGACATCAAATTCTGTATCATATATCATATATATGTACATACAAGTTGAAACACACTGCAAACAACACAGACCCTGATTTGCCATTGCATAATGTGCTGGCAGATCAGGGTCTATGTTATTTGTTTGACTAATTAATTTGGACAAATTGCATAGACCCAGATCTGCTGGCACATTATTCAATGGCAGATCTGGTCTATGCAATTTGCAGCTGGATCTGACTTATACGCAAATGAGCCGTGTACAACCTGATCTGCCAGACAGTGCAATATATGATGGAAGATCTGAGTTTATGATATTCACAGTTGCATATGCACTATACATGGGTAAATATGGTATTTCCAAACTGTTACACACTGCATTTGCCTAACTGTTACACACTGCATTTGCCTAACTGTTACACACTGAATTTGCCTAACTGTTACACACTGAATTTGCCTAACTGTTACACACTGCATTTGCCTAACTGTTACACACTGAATTTGCCTAGCTGTTATATACTGTATTCACCTGTTACACACTGTATTTGCCTAGCTGTTATATACTGTATTCACCTAACTGTTACACACTGTATTTGCCTAGCTGTTATATACTGTATTCACCTAACTGTTACACACTGTATTTGCCTAGCTGTTATATACTGTATTCACCTAACTGTTACACACTGTATTTGCCAAACTGTTACACACTGTATTTAAATACAAACTGTTATACACAGAATTTGCCAAATGGTAATACACTGTATTCAACTACAAACTGTTACACACTGTATTTGCTTAACTCACCTTGAGGAAATACGCCCCTTCAATGGTCTCAGCTGTCCCAAAACTCCAGCAAGATCCACACACTCCCTGGTCCTTAACAGGGGTCACTGCTCCTGATAGAGGAGTAAAGAGAAATATAAAACATGTACTGATGTTAAAGTGTGCACATCAAGTATTTTACATTCTTTTAAAACTGACCCTCTCTCTATCTCCCTCTCCTTCTCTCTCTATCAGCCCTTGCTTGTGTGTGTGTCTGTCTCCATTTGTTTCTTAATTTTCTGACTATGACTGGCTTTCTCATTTTTTCACACTGCAATTAAACAGTGAACGAATAAATGATAAATGATACATAAATACAGTCAAAACTCCCTCTATTTGTCAACTCCCTTCAAAAGCTACCTGTTATATCCAACCAGTCTAGTCTAATTTGTTCTCCTGCTTATTTCCTGATATATTTGACCTCCCTTCAATGACCTTTTGCCTGATATAAGCAGAATAATCCCTTCCCTTTGCTGGCTGTTTAAGATAGGTTGCACCGTATCAAAGGCACCTTTTATTAATATAAAACTACAATATTATGGTATGTATATAGTGTACAAGGCACCATGTTGGCTCGGTGGTTAGAGCGCTAGACTTGCGAACCAAATGTTGCAGGTTCAAATTCTGCCCAGATCAGCCCAGATTGACTGCTGCAGTCTGGTCTGGGTATTTTACTTACATTGCCATGGCATTATATAGCCTTTCATGTTTTGATGTGCTGTTAAACACCTAACAAATAAACAGTATATAGTGTATACAGAAATCACCAAATCGCTTTATTTTCTGTTTGGATTCATTTGTCTTTGGTATTTTACAGCACACCAACACCTGAAGGTTGTATTGTACCAAGGCAAGTAAAGTACACTGCCTAAGGACACACTATGGTAGCTAATCTGGGCTGATCTAATTGTGTGAATCAAACCTGTATACTTCTAGTCATGAGTCAAAAGCCTTAGCCACTAAGTCACTGTGGCTCTGCAATGGTAAGATTAAACCTTGGTCAAAGGACCAGGTTCACTTGTGACTGAAATTGGCCCTACGTCAGATTTTAATGATATTTTTCAGAATGTATCTACTATATGGGCACTTTATAGAACAGTTTTGTTTTCGACATGAGTCTTTCCTGTGTTTTTAATGCAAAAATGATGATGAATTCATATTCAGCAGAAAACATCAAATGATGTGCAATGTTATAAGCGAGTTGTTCTGTTTGTGTACTACAGTGTTTACATAGATGTGCAAGAGGAAGAAGTTCATTTTCTTTTTTCCATTTATATTTTATCAAAACTGATGTATTTCTTGTTAGTTCTATTATTCTAAAGGTTTCTTCAATATGGCAAACATTTTATCATTATTTATAAGGCTTGTTGCATAAGGTGTCGACAGTTTTCATTTGTATCATTGTGAATTGTTTTCTTGGTGAAATTATTCAATTTATACCAAAGATTTTTTTTAGTAATAGAAAAGTTCTTTAGCAAAATGTTTAAAAAAAATTAATTCCCTTGCCATTTTGGGAGTTACTGACCCTTACTGTGGCTCTAAGGGTATGGTAGGGTGATTAGTATGGGTATATATTTCATGGAAGTGAATTATAGAAAGGAAACCTGATCACATTATATGTCAATACATTTGTTTTCGTCATAGCAATAAAACGTTCTCCTACACAAACACATACACACAAACACACACATTTGCTGCTTCATGAAAATAATATTAATGCACCAAAATATTTTTTTGCTTTCTCTCACCTGTGCTGCATTTCTTAAATCATGTACATTGTTAGTTGCTATCTCCTGTTTGTGCTGAGCTTGAATGTTCGACCAGATGTGAAGCAATCAATACAACATTAAGCAAGTGTGTTTGAAGTTTTATTTTTTGAATGACATGCATTCAAAAAGCATACATAGTTATTAGCAAAATATGTAATTGTTGTATATATGTACAGTGTATGTAGGTAGGTAGTATTAGCAAAATATGTAATTGTTGTATATATGTACAGTGTATGTAGGTAGGTAGTTATGTAGGTAAGCAGACGGATGGGCAATTGGCAAATAGATGGATGAGAAAACTGATAGATAGACAAGCTCAAACTTATAGATGAATAAAAGGATGGAAGGATGTACCAATATGAGTTAACAGGTTAATGGACAGGCCCATAAATGCACAAACAGACAGTCAAATTGAGAGGGTAAACAGGCAGAAAAAAATGCACAGATGAGTGAATGGAGTTTTGGACATATAATAATTTTGTCTAATGAATAATTGGATGGAAACACAGGTGGATTTTCCAATAATTCCATTGTATTCTAATTTTCAAAAAAGTGAGGGACTGATTAAAGTGTCTATAAGACAACAAACACTCGAACTGTATGGAAGAGGGTACGACTAATTCTGAGCCCATTCGTTCCTTTCTAAATAAGGGAAATTTGACAATGCCCAACAAATTAATTTTTAAAAAAGTCTATTGATGGGCACATTATATTAGAAACACAGTACCAAGGTTCTGTTGATGTAATATTCCAACTTTTAGTCGCCTCTTTCATTTGAATGCCCCCCTCCCCCCAAGGCATCTCGCTTTAACACTGGACTAGTTTTGCAGTATCAACGTATTTGTTACTGATGCCTTCTTTTTTTAAAGTGATGAATACAGTTAGAAAATATTCCTAGTGATGAATACAGTTAGAAAATATTCCTAGGTGTTTCAATGTTCATCTGTATGGACTTTCACACCTATACCATATACTATTTTAACCCAGGTTTGCAAATGGTGGGGTGAAGTGGTGGGGGGGGGGAGTGGGGGGAGGGAAGGGGAGGATGATATATTTTAGTTGTACATGGAGTATTACTTGTTTGTATTTTATACATATTACTTTCACAACACTCTTTATGGATACAATTATACATGTGTATGCATACTTTGAATTTTGTCTTCATTAAAAAAAATGATGTTGATTGGTGTTTCAAACCCAGTACCCAAGCATGACAAACACTATTGTTACATTTACACATCAGGCTCAAATAAGGACTTCTTATATTATATATACATATTTGTTGAACTGAGGCCTAAAAAGAAAAGGTCATGTTTGTTTGTTTCCAAAGGCAAGTCTTTCTAGAATAAGGAGATCAACTCATATCATACTCAGTTTGAGTCATTTGCTACAACTGTTTCTCCACTGTATCTAATTGTCATGTATTCAGTGTGCTTCAGTCAAGTATATATCAATCATATCTCACAATTGATTGCTCTCTACTGTAGGTTTACTCAGTAGAACTACATTTTTATTTCACTGTCTTATATTCTATACAGGAATTTTGCAATTTATTTCCATCAAGTTGACAACTAAATAAATTCACATCATTTTGATTTTTAAAAACAGTTTACAAGGAGTACTTACATGTATATCTCACATCTTTGCACAAGCAGATAGACAACAAGTACACTATGACTACATGAGCAGAAGACAAATCTTGTCCAATAGATTTCTGTGGGAAAATTAGTGTTTCCAATTGGGAATGGAAGTACTTAAACCCAAATATGTATTTATTCACTCATTTGTTTATTTAACAGAATGGATCTTTTCACATAAATTAATTAAAATTATTCTAGATAGTTTGATTTTTTTCGTAAGTCTCCGCTGATATAGTATATGAATAAAATAGCGTAAAACACATAGACCTAATTTATTAATATTTCTTAACCTAATTACGATTATATACTCATATTTTTGTAAAGTTTGCATTAGAAATTTATCACTTTCTGTTGTGTTTGTGATCCTAGGATGATCTTCTAAGGAGCAATGAAGAACAAATATCTTTAATTTTAATACAGAGCGCATTTATGACCCAATTTAGTTTTTTCACATTATGATCATGATCCATGATCGTCCTGATTACCCTTAACTACCACTTGACAAATTATCATGGTGGGTGATGCATGCGCTCTATGTTAAATATCATCCAAAAGTGTATATTTCTAGCTAAAATTGCATTTTTTAGCATTACACTACCATTTTGTCACATGACAACATGATGTCGGCATGTGCCTATGATGTCACAGATGTACCAATTTCAACACTTATCAATATTGTAACATTTTATGATTGAGATAAGTCTATCCTTGAAAATGTATATTGTTACCAGATTTTAGGGCCGTTTAGAGGGTAAAGTGAACATAGTCCTTTGTTCTTGGTGGGAGTTGCATATCCTGCCTGTATATACACTACATAGTACAATATACCATAATATTGTACTTATATATTAATATAAATTGTTACAAGTGCCTGTCAAAGAATCTATGTGAATTTACAATCTGATGTTCAGATCAAACCAAGAGGCCCAAGTGGGCCTGAAATCACTCATCTGACATCTGCCTAACAGCCAAAGCAAGAGCAGTTGGCCAAGAAATCTGGTCAGTAGTATGCCATCTGTAACAATTTCTACTTATGCTGATGATTGCATATGTTAGGGAAACAATTGTTTCAAGGTTTCTCTAGGGTTTGTATCTTCATCTATATTTGATGGTACATTAGCATCAATTGTACAATATCAAAAGGCCTTTATGCCAAGTCACTTTCTGTTCAAGTTGGTCAAATTCTATTAAGTGGGGGTTTCTTTTAGATAAAGTTGTGTACATGTTTTTCTATTTTTAATAATGGTAGCCATATTTGATGGCAGATTGGTATCATCCATGTCAACTGAAAGACCTTCAGCTAGCTAGGGTGCTTTCTGTCAAATATGGTCAAATTCTTGTTAAGTAGTTTGTTAGAAGAAGTTATAAAAGCATTTTCTAATTTTATTAACAGCAGCCATGTCTGATGGCAGATCATTTGTTGAAACTTAAAAGCCCTTCATGCCAAGATGCTTTCTGTCAAATTTGATTTTTTAAAAAGTTTTTATTTGTATTTTTAAGTAATGGTAGCTATATCTGATGGCAAGTCAGCATCACTTATATAAATTGGAAAGCCTTAATGCCAGAATGCTGTCAAATTTGGTCAAATTCTGCTGAGCAGTTTCTGAGAAGAAGTCATTTCAAGTTTTTCTATTTTTAGTAATGGTAGCCATATCTGATGGCAGACTGGGATTGTTGGTAAAAATTGGAAAGGCCTTCATGTCAGGATGCGTTCTGTCAAATCTGGTCAAATTCTATTAGGTGGTTTTTGAGAAGAAGCTGTTAAAATGTTTTTCTATTCTTCGTATATTTGATAGTAGATCAGCATCATTTGTAAAAACCCTAAAGCCCTCTATGTCAAGATGCTTTATGTCAGCTGGTCAAATTTTATAGTTATATTATATTGGATGACAGATCAACATCCATTAAACAAACTGAAAGGTCTTGATGCCAGAATGCTTCATGTAAAGTCTTGTGCAAATTGGTCAAGCAGTTTTTTTTGGAGAAGTTGTAAATACAAATTTTGAACAGACAGCAGATGATGAATGACAAAGGACCACACCATAAGCTCACTTGACCTTAAGGCCAGGTGAGCTTTCAATATTTGAGATCTAAATAAATACCATTTTCATGTTTTATCTTCAGACACATCATTTTAATTTAATATAATCGTCATTAATCAATATAACAATTATTAGATATTCTGAAGAATTATAAAAGATTACTGATTACTTTATAGAACAATAAATATAATCAATACAAGGGTTTCTGCGGAACAGTGTCTTGCCTGTATCCCATACAACGATGTAACCAATTATATGCAAATTTCAAAACTTTAAATGATGTCCACCTTTGTGAAAATCAATATTTGCTGCACAGCTCAAAATGATGCTTTCATCACCATTATGATGTCACTTGTTATCTCAACGTGTTGTAGCGATATGAACTCTGTGAGTTGATTTCAACTTTTGTTTCTTATTGAATAATAAAATATGTCAAGGTTATTTGCTTGCTCCGAGTGAACAACAGATTTATTTCATTGAGTGGGTGAAAAACTCAGTATTTTCACCCACAAGATGAAATATATCCATTATTCACTCAGAGCAAGCAAATTTTCTTTTTATTTTATGCTCAAGCATATTGTCTAGCAATTTGTATAACAGACTGAAGTAGCAGATTTCTTACTGTATCCTGCATGATAATGTCAGCGGTTTACCATTTATGTTCTGCTCTCTTTTGTGTATATTCACACAGGAAATATCAGTAGTAACATAATGCTCTCTCCCAAATCAAGGTAAAACATCAGATAAAAACAAAATGAAAAAAAAAGATTAGCCAATTGCTGGATTTGAACCTGGTTCATCTGGATGTGAGGCGGCCATATTTACCTTTACACCACGCAAGCATCTTAAAACAACTTGAAATTTCTTAGTCATAATGTTATCAATGTCTATTGAATATCACAATTATTTCACTTGGAAAATCAAGTAATTCATGGCCTAGCATAAAATAAAAATGTTTTATACAATTTTATTGATTGTAAGAATGAAAGAACATGATGAAGTCAATGAAAAGTATATGATACTTTTTCGAAAATCATGAGCACTTTATGACCTATAAATTGGTCATGCAGGCTTTCTGTGTTGGAATTTTGATATGAGCTCAATAATTGTGTATAAGTGAAAAAATTTATTCACCAACATGCTTTTTTCCTGATGTATCTGATAAGAGGAATCTGTCATCTTTAACCTATGCAAATTTGATACAATTTAAATTGATGAATTTGTATTTTATGGACAGTTGTTGACAGGTCACTGTTTCCTATAATTTTCTATTTAGTGACCTTTTCATGGAGATAGGTATTTACTTAAGTTTGGCACTAGAAAATACACATCAACTGGTAAATTTTTTCATGGTTTTAGATTGCTTGAACTCTTAACTATGTAAAATATGCATTTTTCAAAATGTTAAACACCACAACATTTCACCAGCGATCATCCTTAACACTAGACATAGAATCTTAACAGTGATGCTTTCATCATTAACACAAGATTGTATCACAGAATCTTAACAGTGATGCTGCCATCATTAACACAAGACTGTATCACACAATCGTAAGAGTGATGCTGCCATCATTAACACAAGACTGTAACACAGAATCTTAACAGTGATGCTGCCATCATTAACACTAGACTGTAACACAGAATCTTAACATTGATGCAGCCATCATGAAAGTCACATACCAATGTCTCACCATCTGCTAAAGCTGATGAGACAATAAAAAGCTAATCACTAAAATCAAAACAAACAACCAAAGACCTTTTTTTTCCCAAATGTCTGATGTAATTCTGCTGACAGGTGACATCAGAGCTATATGCCTATTTAAAAGTCCAAATACTGCTGGCCTATATTTCGTAACCAAGGATCCATGAAAATGTGTGACTTGCAGAGATAGATAGCTTGATTATTATCTTTATGCCAGCTCAATTGTACGTGTTACCGCACTAATTTAGCCTCTGTTCAGCAATATTTTTTCCAATACCACTGTTGTCTCCCCTTCAATATCAGTTTTGAGTGGTATGGGCAGATAACTGTCTATCAGAGACTACATGAGTAAGGTGATGCATAATAATTACCGGACATAAAGATAAATAATTGAGCTTACAACTCCTGCAAGTAGCACATTTTCATGGATCATTAGTTATGAAATAATGGACAGCAAACACCAGCTCATTTTTGGGGTGATAAAATCTGGACTTTCCAATGGGCAATTGGTTCTGATGTCACCTGTCATAATGAGATCAAACATCATCAGCAAAATGATGTCAGGGACTCAGATTAAGGTCGTAACTAACAAAACCAAGACAAGTATCAATTCCTTAGGCCTTACCATAGTCTCCAGTCATAACAAACAAAACCAAGACAAGTATCAATTCCTTAGGCCTTACCATACAGTCTCCAGTCATAACTAACAAAACCAAAACAAGTATTAATTCCTTAGGCCTTACCATACAGTCTCCAGTCATAACTGGCAAAACCAAGACAACTATCAATTCCTTAGGCCTTACCATACAGTCTCCAGTCAAACTGATCAGGCATATCATTAACATTGTATTTGCTCTTGTCAAAAGGCAGGCCTCCATGGTCCCCTGGGGAATATCTGTAGCCACGGAGATGCTTCATTTCACTGTCAGACTTGTCAGCAAAATGATTGATGGCCAGTGTGTATCCCAGACCTTGTCGGTTCTTAGAGTGGATGAATCTACAATAATAAGGTAAAAGATGCATATGATTTGCAGAATACACAAAATGGAATATTAGGAAATATTTTCTAGGATTCATATTTTGACTTTCTAAGCGTGTTTCAATATCTTGTTAATTTGCTTTAGGTATTTAAGGAAAAAATTGTATATTGCTAAACCTGAAAACACATGCACCCAGTAACTTTATCTAAGTTATTGGTGCTTTGTTTTTCTTTTTTTTTCGGGGGGGGGGGGGGGTAATAGCACTTGTAACACATTATTCACTATATCATGCCATAGAAATGGAAGCCAAGTACCTTTCCCAAGGATACATTGAGACAGCTGACCCAGGCTGGCCTGGGTGCTTATTGAACCTGCAACCCTTGGTTTGTAGACATTCTACAAACTGTATCTGAAATCTGTGATCTTACATTGTTTCTCAGTGCTTTATTACAGTGACTACAACATCAAAGAGAGCTATAAAGAAACCAGGAAATAACACACTCCATTTCAGTGATCTGATAAAAAAGGATAGACTCCATTTCAGTGATCTGATAAAAAAGTTCTATGCCCGAGGCCTGTCCAAATCTTGAACAGGCCCCTCTTCTTCTGGAAGTCAATCGCACAAGGGCATAGTTCATACAGATATTTCATCAGGAAATTCAAACACATTTAAGGAGAATAAATTAATTTTCAAGCACTATAATAAACTGCATATAAACTTAGGAAGAATTTGGATTATGGTATGCAGAGTCCACAGAATTTCATAATTAATTATTTCATTCTTAAACAAGAACTCGGCAACATTTTTGTTAAACTAGGTCTAGGTGAAGACACTGTAGTTCAAGGGGGTTAGGGGCATGGGCACAGCGGTGCAGTCATCAAGTTGGGAGTTAGCAGTCTCATTTGCCAGAGTTTCTAACTTCATTAGTTTTTCATGTTTTAAGCAAAATTATCCTGAAATCATTCCTGTTCTTGATATTTCTTTTAATGCTTTTTACTCTTGCCATGAGACTTCAAATAACTTTTAATCATTGATCTAGCTGAGATTACTTTCGCTCTTTAAGTCCCTAGTCATACTGATGGTCGGGACTTAAAAGCTAAGACTAAATGCATAAACATTTTCAGCAGAGTTGCCAGATCCCAGCAGTTCTGCACTAATTCTATGGTATTTCTCCATTGATTTAACCAACTAAAATATAATCCTGTATTCTGCAAGCAATTTTCTACTTGTTTTGATCGATTTTAGGGGCATCAGGGCAAGAAACATACCAGTTTAAGACTTTTAATTTTTATTACAGTGGTCAGAACGTAAATTGATGGTTATGTTCCCACAATCAGTATGACCTGAGGCGATCTCAGCTACCACTGATTCAACATCTTTTGACAAACATAACACATAGCTCATTGTTTATTGCTTGGCCATGCCCATACATACAGTGTGTACAGCTCTTATTTTGATCCTGATTGAAAATATGCTGTCACGGAGTACCTGACCGACTAATTTCATTAGCCTTAACAGCCCAAACAACACAGTATCCATTCATTTTACATCATGAGGTGATTACAATCCCAAATGAGACTGAGAACTAATCAGCATCTAAATGACGCAACCAAACGTCTTACTGAATATATAAGCAATCCAACATGGGATTAAAATCCCAGGAATATTAGATTGGTAACTTTTTAATGGATCTTTTATTTTCTTTCTTAATATTTATGTCCTTAAACTAATGTTTGTCAATGAAATGTTTTTTTTTCAAAATTCAAACACTTTTCAAGGACTACTTTTTTAGTACTTTCTGGATCTGACCTCAAATTCAAGTCCTTTTCAAGGTAACCACCAAAGTTCAAGCACTTTGCAAGACTGTTCAAACCCTGAAAGGTTTGATAACTTTTTGAGATAGGACATAATAACTTTTCAGGTCAAGTAGAATTTATTCAGATTTTTTAAAAGTCACTTGCCCCTGACCTTGGAGAACATTTTTTCTGTAGCTCTGCATATGTACAAATCGGAGAGTGACTGTTGCCTTACTTTGTAAATGCAATATTGCTCTACCTGACATTGTGTGTAAAAATATGCTTCCTCTGGGCGTGCTCTTTCTCAGTGGAGTACTGTGGCTTGTGGGTGTTCTTGAACTGCTCGAACATCTCATGGATGTGAGTGTTGTCGCTGTGGATGTACTCCCTCATTGGATTCATCTGAATGCGGTGTTCTGCAACACCAGGGCCTGGAAATCCACCACATGTCATATCTGTCAAGTAGGGTAAAATCAATAAAACTTTACATTTGATAAACATAAATATTGACACATATACTTTATTTTATCTTAGAGAAGCAGCAGTACAATGAAGCCTGTCTATGGAGGGACTATAAAATAATTTCCTTTATAGGCACGTGTCATTTATATGTGGATAAAATATATAGATAACTTGAGAAAAGGAATTTATAAAAAAATGTCATTTAATAGCAGGTGTCCCTTAAATGTGGATACAATATGTAGGTAAACTTGAGAAAAGGGATTTATATAAAATAATGTCTTTTATTAGCAGGTGTCCATTATATATAGATGTCTGCTAAGACAGGCTTCAGTGTATAGAGGACTCACTCTTCCATCCCTTCCTGAAGCATGTGCATTGATCCACTGATCCTCCCTGTCCAGGCTATAACTTTTACTTCAAGAAACGTTGAGATCAAGCTTGCCGAACCGATGCAATTGTGGTTGCACTAGCTTTTTTTGATGCATATACACTAGAATGCACACACTAAAAATTGTGTGTCCTGTGTCTATGAGTTTGCATAACCATACACTGGATATCATTAACCAACAAAGATTAAGATATTTAGTAAGTTTTAAATTGTGTATAATGTTGACAGATCAGTATACTCAGAATGTAATACAAGATATTCCTTACATATGGCATTTTTGTTTTGGTCTGTTTCCTGCCTTGTACATGCAACAGCTACTAAAACCAAATTTAGCTAGTAGTATCAGGAACCAGACTAATACAGGGGCCAAAATCTACAATAACACTGCATACATATACATTTACCGAATGAGGTGCAAACAATCATGACTCAAAATAAGATTTTAAATACTTTGATATTGGTCATTTGTAAGCATTTCCCACTTCATTGAAAATCAAAGATAATAATGATGAACAATGCTATGGAAAACTTGGATGCAACTGTCAAGCTTGTTGTGTCCCACCCCAAATTTTTTAAATCACATGGATACAAAGTATGATTGTTTTCTGTCTGGATTAATGTATTTATGTCCAGGATGTGACATTTTGCACAAATGTGGCCTCTGATACATCCTGGAATGATGATATGTAAGACAACAAAACTGGAATGCTGTGACCTTCTTTCCAGGGTTTATCCAATACTTGGAAATTTTGTTAGGCTCTAATTCAAATAATCTTATCATCTATTGCCACAAAAGTTGCCATGTGGGTTTTACTTGGAAAGAATGTGTCTCGCATACCAAAACTGGGTTAATATGATCTACTTTCAATGATTTCTTCAATGCTGCTTCAAAATGCTGACTTATACCATGAAAGTGAAGGTATGTTATGAACCCCTGTTCACTAACAACTCTATTTAATGTGTATACTATATAAAAAGAAATTAACTAGGATTCATATATTTTGTGGATACAGTATCAATATTTGCTTTTCTTTGATAACTCGAGCTATTAGCGATGGGTGTATCACAAAGGGCCCAGCACCTTTAAGAAAGGAACCTGTGCTGGGAAACCAAAGTTAGGAGAAGATGGGCATTCAGCAGCCATGACTCCTCTAAATGATGACATGGAATGCTTGAAATCAAACAAATAAGATAAAGCCCATTAAAAGCACATCTACGTCTTTGAAACAAAAAAGATAAAACCCATTAAAAGCACATCTACGTCTTTGAAACAAAAAGGATAAAACCCATTAAAATCACATCTATGTCTTTGAAACAATGTTGACATCAAATTTAATCACAATATGGTTCTTAAGTTATTCTGATTACAAACAACATCCTATGTAAAAGATATGAAGTTGATCAACAAGGGCCATAACGTTTTGTCCAAAATGGAGTAGACAAGACAAAATTCATAAAATGCACATCTAGATCTAAGATCAAATTCCATCAGAATATATTAAATGGCCTTTGAGTCATGCTGACTGCATGCAAGATTTCGAGTTTCCATGGGAAGATAAGAATTTGCTCCAAAATGGGCCTTAACTCAGTCCAAAATGGAGTAGACAAGCCCTAGCCCATGAAAAGCACATGTAAGTCTATAGGACAATGGTCATACCAAATTGCATCAAAATATGTTAAATGGTTCTTGAGCTATGCTGGTTACATGCAACATCCCATGTGAAGATATGAAGTTCACTGTCAAGGGCCATAACTCTATCCAAAATGAAATTGACATGACAAAGCCCATAAAAGGCACATGGGGATCTTTGAGACAATGTACACACAAATTGCATCAGAATATGTTGAATGATTCCTGAAATATGCTGGTTACAAGGGTCTGCTGTAATGGAGATTGAAAAATTGATTGAAATAGGGCAATAACTCTGTCAAAATTGGACCTAATAAGACAAACTAGAGGGCACATCTTCATGTAATAAGCAATGAACCTACTGAATGTTAGCCTATTATGTTCAAGCATTGCAGAGCTACGGTGGTCCCAAGATTAAATGTGTGAACAGATGGACAGATGGAAAAGGTGATTACAAATACAGCTCCTTAATCTTGATGCAGAGCCCTAAAAATGATTTTTTTTTAATTCATAAATTTATTGATAATCCAGGGGTATCAATTTTCATTAAAGACAGAACATATTTCATTGGGTCCTGAAATAGAGGTTTAAAGCAACAATGAAATCCACAAAAACTGGTTAACTATGAATACAAGTGAATTTACAGTACCCTATTGTTATCCTAAAGTATTTGAAGTTAGAAACTTTTTTTTTATAAATAAAACATTAACAAGATCTTGGATGAGTGTAAACTTCTATAAACTTGATGTTCCCAAGAACAATGATGGGAAATAAATCTTATTCTCTAAAATCGGACCATTCTTTTCTCAGGAATAATTAATACAGTGAACTTCCTAAACCAGGCCAGATATTTTGGTGCCAACTAAGCAATTCTAACGCTAACCAAACCTCTGTAAACTGGCCAACTCTCTAAAACTACCAAACTTTATGATCCCAACAGTGTCTGATCTGGTTCTAGGAAAATTCATCCCAACACAATTCATCCCTGGAAAATCTATCCTCTTGGATAATTCATCCGCAGCACAATTCATTCCCTAACAATTTGTCCCCATTTAAGATTAAGACAAATTACACATCCTCTCAAGAATCAACAAATGTGCTTTCAAATTATGGAGTTTTTATTTTTCTATTGTCTGCAATATATTGTTCTCTTAGGAGATCAAATTGTTCTTATTGTATTGTATTTACTGATGAATAACCCAACTGCAAACAGTGTAGACACATATCTGTCATTGCACAGTGTACTGGCAGATCAAGGTCTATTGTGTTAGATTGGAATCATACATAGAATAAACATATATGAAATGTAGACTGTATCATCTTTATTATATTTATACAAACACAAACACACAAATTTGTGCTGGAATCTGATCAAAGAACAGAGTTCTAGCTAAATGTTTTAAAAACAGAGAGCTGGGTGGGAGGGATATGTTCAGTTAATGGTACATTTTTATGACAAAATAAGCATTTTGGATACCTTGCTGCTGATGACATGTTTAAAGATATTACAGGTATCTTCTTTGAAGTAAAACAAACATCTATCTTTGTATTACGAATAAACCAAATAAACTGAAATGAAAAATATATTAACAAAACTACATACTTGTTTTGCTCTGAGATGGTGGAAAGAACAAGTTTGATACGGCGTAGGGATATGTCAACACTGTCCGGCCAAGATTTATTCATAAACCATTCAAACAAGTTCTTTTCCGCAACTCAACAAAACACAAATGCAGTTTTGTATTTATTACGTACCTCAGCTTTTATGCTTTTAAAATATTTTTAGCTTTACAGTAGGAATGAAATTTACAATGAATTGGGATTTATAAAAAGTTAGATTCACTGTGTCCAAAAAAATATGAATGCACGAATGTAAAAGAAGACACTAAAGTAGTTCCCATCTTGGTGTGTGATACATAAATATGGACTGAACATCTGTATTGAATGCCAGATCAACCATGTAAGATTAAATGGGTATGTAATTTCAAAGAAAAGGTGGGGATAATATGATCCTGCTAGTGCCTGCATTCATGCACAATTTAACACAACTCCTCCACCACCATTTAAGATAAAGACTTTAAGCTTTGGGATATGATTGGGGGTGTGTCTGTAGATTTGTTATCTATGCCCTAGGTGTTCGGGGATGGGGTGGGGTGGGGTAGTCATTAAGACAGGACACAAAGACAAGCTCTTACTTGGTGGTACTTCAAACACCTTGGCTGGAATACTAGCTGTGTTATCAAAGTTTGAGTAATCAATGACATATTTGTCATAGTGTGATCCAAGGAGAGTATCATATCCCATCATCTCATAATGGACTGGTTGCCCGTTATCTGATTCAATCCACATGGTGTACTTGTTTTTCTTCTCCCCCTCCATGTCTACTTTCTGCCAAATGTCACATGCATCCCCATCCACCACTTCTGACCCAACTTTCTGAAAGCAAGAATCAACAAGAACTTAAATCAAAAACTTAATTTGATTCTGACTCCTCTGCACTATTAACCATATCTTTTTCTTTTTTAGATCTTTTGTGGAAAAAAAAAAGAAAAATTGTTGAGCAGAGAATTTATTGAATAGACCAGAGACATGCATCTAAAACAACAAGTGAAACTTGAGGGCCAAATGGGCCATGATATCACTCACCAGGCCTAAAATGCCAATGTAGTCGTAATAAGGAAGGCAGGTAACTTGGGTTGAAAGACACCCTTGTCGGGATAATTTCCAGCTATTTGGTTGAAATTGGTGATATCTGACATGTTGTTTAACTGTGTCTCTACTTTGAGTAACTTCAGTTACTACTTTCATATGAATGTGAAAGGCTTTCATGCTAGGACTCGACCAATCAAATTTGGTCTGATATGGTCAGCCAGTTTTGGTGAAAAAGTCGTTATATGAAGTTATTTTTTTTTTTTTACATATTAGTAACAACAGCTGTACTTGATGGGAGATGAGTATCATTTGTAGGTATTCCTCTGGGTTCCTAAGGAAGTCATGCTGTTACTATGGGAGCCACCTAGAACACAATTCTGGTACAGCATATCCAATGGAACATTCCTATTGTACCAAGTTTAATCAAAATTGGCTTTGCTATTCTGAAGAAGTCAAAAACAGGTCTTCTACCTTGTTGCTATAAAAAAGTCATGCCACTGCTAGGGGTTCCACCCTGGATATATTTTGGTAGAGCATGTTCTAAGAATGGTTCCTTCCAAATTTGATCAAAATTGTCTCAGCCATTTTGGAGAAGAAATCAAAAATAGAATTTTCCACCTAGCTGCTATGAAAGTCACATTGTTGCGAGGGGAACCATCTCAAACACAATTCTAGCAGAACATGTCTATTGAAAATTTACTACAAAATTTTATCAAAATATTGGTTCAGCGGTTTCTAAAGAAGCTGAAAATAGGTTTTCGACCTAGCTGAGATGGAAGCAACACTATTGCTAGGGAGCCACCCTGGAAACAAATGTGGTAGGACATGTCATACAAATTGTTCCTACGAAGTTTAATCAAAATTGGCTCATCCAATCTAGAGAAAAAGCTGAAAATAGGTTTTGGTTGCAATGGAAGCCACTGTTGCTAAGTAGACATCCTGCATACAAATCTGATAGAACATAATAAAAAAGAAATATTTTTACCAAGTGTGATCAAAACTGGGTCAGCTGTTCTGGAGTGTAAGTTAAAAATAAGTCTTCCACATGATTGTAACTGAAGCCACACCACTGCCTGGGGAGCCATTATAAAACCAATTCAAACAGCAATGTTGAATGAATACTCAAATATTCGAATAAGAATACTTATTGGCAAATATTTTAATCAGAAATTGGTCAAACCATGCAGTGCTGTATGTGAACACTTTGAATTGTGTTCTCAGGATAGAAAAACACTCATCCAATCAGATCCAGCTTTCATGAAACTTCTCAACCTTGAGTACGTAAATGACTAAATTGTTTGATCAGCTATCATTTGGAAATTACAACAAAAATACTGCAAATAGCCTACTTTTCAAAACAATTGTCCATGAATTTGCTGGTCATAAAATTGTATGGAGACAGAAAAATATGAGTACATACTCAAATTGAGGTGTTTTGTGAAAGTGGGGACGCACTTAGACAGGCTATATATGTTTCACACATGTAGGAAAATAGTTTTGAGAATACCCCTCAAAATGTTCTCCTATGCATACCCATTTTCATTGGCTGTCACAAATCATGCAGATACAACAATGGCAGATACAACAATGGCAGTTTCCATGGGAATGAACCGGTCTGCATATCAGTGAAAGAAATCAATTTAAAGTGTTTTTTTAAATGTCATCCACTGTTTTTTTTTTATCATTGAAGGTGTACGTAGCTTACTAACCCAGCAATCTGGAAGACAAGTCAAATCTATATACAAGTCAGATAGGTAGCAATTGTTTACAGAATCTGTTAAAATTTCTGACTTCATGGCTTCTGATTCAACAGGTTGGTGATGAAGATGGTCAATATTTCATGATGAAATCACAATGAATATTCCAATAGAGGCTACGAATATTCTAATTGTAAAATTTGGTATTCATTTCAGCAGTATCTAGTAGAGTATGTTCTATGAAACATTCCTATCAAGTTTGATCAACATTGACTCAGCCATTCTAAATGATTTGAAAATAGGTTTTCCACCTGGTTGATAATGAAGCCACACCATTGCTAGGTGAGCTATTCTGATACAATCTTGATAAAGTATGACCCAAGAAACATTCCTACCAAGTTTAATAAAAACTGGCTTAACTGTTATAGAGAAGAAGTTGAAAATAGGTTCCATGTCTTTGCTAAGAAGGTACACGGTTGCTAGGGGAGCCACTCCGGATACAATTTGATACAGCATGTCCTAAGAAACACTCCTACCAAGTTTAAAAAAACTGCCTGAGTCATTCTAGAGAAGAAGTTGAAAATAGATTTTCCACCTGATTGCTAAGGGAGCCAACCCAGACATAATTTTGATAGAGCATATCCTTAGAAACATTCCTACCAAGATTGATCACAATTAGCTCAACCATTCTTGTGTAGAAGTTGAAAATAGGTCTTCCATGTGGTTGTTATGGAAGCCACACCATTGCTAGTGGAGCCAAATAAAATCTGACAGAGCATAACCTAAGAAACATTTCTACCAAGGTTGATCGAAATTGGGTCAGTGGTTCTGGAGTGTAAGTTAAAAATAATGCTTCCTTATGCTTGTTATGGAAGCCTCACCATTGCCATGGGAGCCATCCCAAACCAATTCTAATAGAGCAATCCTATAAACATTCCTACCAAGTTTGATCAACATTGGCTCACCTGTTCTAGAGAAGTTGAAACTACACCATTGCTTGGTGAGCTACACTGATAACATTTTGATAAAGCATGTCCTCAGAAATATTCATGCCATGTTTAATCAAAATTGGTCTAACTGTGATAGAGAAGAAGTTGAAAATCTCTTTCCATATATTTGCTAAGAAGGTACACAGTTGCTAGGGTAGCCACTCCAGACAAAATTTTGATAAAGCATGTTTCACCTAGTTTTATCAAAACTGGCTGAGCCATTGTAGAAGTTGAAAATAGTTTTCCACCTGGTTCACTAAGGTAGCCACACCATTGCTAGGGGAGCCACCCTGGACACGATTTTGATACAGCATGGCCTTAGAAAAATTTCTACCCAATTAGATCAAAACTGGCTGTCGTTCTGGAGAAGAAGTTAAAACTATGTTTTCCATGTGGTCGCTATAAAAGCCACACCATTACTAGGGGAGCCACACCAAACATAACTTTGGTAAAGCATGTACTAAGGAACATTTCTGCCAAGTTTGATCCAAACTTACCCAGCAGTTTTTAGAGAAGAAGTTGAAAAAAGCAAATGTGGATGGGTGGCTGGACGGACAGATGCAGGACAGATGACAGCAGCAAGGCCACGTCATAAGCTCATATGGCCTTCAACCAGGTGAGTTACAAATATAGTTCCCAAACTGCTTTTTACAAATACGATCTAATATTGTGAATCAATCTTGTACAATATCAATTAAAAGCTACAGATTATTAGCCTGAATGCTGGACAAACAAATACAATTTTGAATGAATTAAATATATTGTTCCCTTCTTTGCTAAGAAGGGTAAATCTAATTGTTGAATAAATGAAGTTGGACTGGGCTGGACATTTATTTTTAGACTTATCAGGAGGTGGAAGGTGAAATTCACTTCCCTGAAAGTAGCTGTGCTCGTCAAAAAAAAAAACTATCAAAAAAGTTTCTTTGATATGCAACATTAGGAGATTTCAAAGTTGAACAACTATGCAAAAGTTGATGTTACTTCTAGCAGTGGTTCACTTTTTTGATGATAAAAACCTAATTAACTGAATAAATGAATGGGTAGATTAAAGTCTTTCAAACCACTTGCCTGATCAGACAGATGCATGCAAACTTTACTTGTCAGATTTTACACTCAAGTTATTCAGGGCAATCAGTCAACGTTTAATATCTAGCCAGGCTGGATTAACAGGATTAGAATATATGAAAAGTGTGCATAGGGATTAAAAAAACAGCTTTCTTAATAGCTTTTGGCTAAACCAAGTGTCTTTACTAGATCAAAAAAATAGATAAGTATAAAACATCAAGATCTAGGTCGACACATTTTCTTCAATATTCTTATATAGATTATACAGTGTCAACTTGCTTTATCCCCCCAAATAAAATGTATTGTATAATTATGTAGTATCTATGCTGTTATGTCTCCTGTATATATACAATTCCTTTATACACCCAAATCATATATATATATATATATATATATATATATATATGTCTCTTATATATATGCAATATACAATGTCAAATTGCTTTATTCTCCCACCCAAATCAACTGATTTGTATATACAGTGGGACCCCGCTTTAACCCGGTAGTTGGGAGCCATAGAATCCGACCGGGCTATGAGCCGAACCGTGTTATAAGCAACCATGTACAATACCAACACATTTTTGGATTTAATTGGGGGGGGGGGGGGGGGTTACATAAAGACGGGTGCGAAAATGCATGGCACAATTACCATTTTTGATCAATATATATTAAATGAGAAACCATTTGCTGATATAATATATTACTTTATTCAGAAAACCATGCATTGGTACATACACGTGTCTAATTTATATATATACATGTATAATCTATTGCATGAAAAGAATATCAACACCGTGTACTCACCAGCGAATCTTGTAACATACATTGAATCCATAATACAAATATTTCCATCGAAAATATCCACACACGGATGTAGAATATTCAATAATTTTGTCACAGATCATTATGTGACTAATACAATGAAGAGAAAGTAACAAAAATTACGTAACGGGTGTATGTAATGAATGATGAAAAAGTACATGTATGTCCGACGATTAATAAACGGTGTCGCATACATTTTACACCACTACATTTCTCATCTGTTAGTAGTTATTATTTTTTAAAAAACTCTGTGATTTTTAGCTGCTTTCTGCTAATATCACGTCTGCTCTTGGCAAAGTCAAGAATAGTTCTCAGTTGCAGAATTCGAAGATAATCAATATCTTGCGTCTCCATCCATCTCAAAGCACACTCTAAACCTTTGACAGCTTCTGTAGCTAATGGTGGGCTATCCTCAGGTGAAGTGTCTTCGCTGTCATCATCAGAAGTATCACCATCGTCAGCATCACCACTAGTGTTTTGAGACTTAATATTTTTAATAATTTCCGCATCCGAAACGTGGTCTGCAACTGGACATTCATTGTCAAAATTAAGCCATTCGTCAACGCGTTCACGTGACTGCATCAGCTCCCCAAATGCCCTCTCAGCCTGGAACACATCATTTTCCGAAAATCCATCGAATAAACTATTGTCATCATCGGTGATGTTGCCTCTGTCTTCCTGTGTACTAGTAAATGCTGCCCCAAGTCCTTTCTCCCAGCAGTTCTCAATGCAGCGTGGCGTAATGGCATCCCAAGATTTGCCGCCGAGGTACATTGCTTCTTTCAAATTTAAACTTTTTAGTGTCGCCTGGACTGAGGTTTCATCGCAAACAATCTTTTTAACAAGTTCTCTGCGATAATTCATTTTAAAAACTGCTATTATTCCCTGGTCCAGAGGCTGAATTCTTGAAGTTGTGTTTTTTGGGAGGAAGCAACCTTTTATTTTCCCATCAGTAC
The DNA here is from genome assembly GCA_029931535.1 of Margaritifera margaritifera. NCBI lineage: Eukaryota > Metazoa > Mollusca > Bivalvia > Unionida > Margaritiferidae > Margaritifera > Margaritifera margaritifera. The sequence goes on from JAQPZY010001588.1 coordinate 1,822,026, forward strand.
TAACTAGACATTCTGCAGGTGGGTGTGCGGGGCAGTTGTCTAATAATAATAGTGCCTTTGGCTCCATCTTCAGATTTCTGAGGTGGGATCGAACTGATGGTACGAATTCGGTTTGAAACCATTTTTCAAATAAAGCAGCTGTCATCCATGCGTTTTTTGTGGCATCATATGAAAATGGTAGGGTGTTCACATTCAAATGATGGAAGCACCTAGGTGATTTGAATTTTCCAATGCATAGTGGTTTAAGTTTGTGTCGTCCCGTTTTATTGACACAAAACAACAACGTTAACCGTTCTTTTATTCTCTTAAATCCTTCATGTTTATGTTCATCTTTTTTCACAGCTAGGGTGGTGTCAGGTATCATTTTGTAGCACAATCCTGTTTCATCACAGTTGCAAATCTGCTCTGGGGAATACCCACCTTTCTCTATTATTTCCCTCAATTCATCTGAATAGTTCATAGCAGCTTCAGAATCTGAAGAGCGAATTTCTCCAGAAACTGTCACATTACTAATCCCATGTCGTTTCTTAAAACGATGTAGCCATCCATTGCTTGCTTTGAAGCTAGAATCTTGCCCATGTAAATCGTTGTTTAATTTTTCGGCTTGTGCCTTAACAATTGGTCCTGATAAAGGCACTCCTTCAGCTCTAGTCTGGACAAACCACTGATACAGGGCTGCATCAAGTTGGGTGTCTCCTGCTAGTCTTGCTTTTTTCCTCATCATTCCCTCACTTTCGTACAAATCCAGAACCCTCTCTCTTAATTTTGCTTCATCTTTCTTCCATCCTCGAACTGTCGATTCATCGAGACCTAAATCTTTAGCTACATGCGATTGTTTAACACCGGACTTAATCCTGTCCAATGCTTCAATCTTTTCTTTAACAGTAAAAGCATTACGTTTGCGTTTCCCATTTTCCATTCTAAATGTATACAAATTAACACTTTTAATCCTATTGGTTTGAAAATCTACAGCAAGAATAATAGTCATTAAACAATGGGGGTATATTTGTAGTAAATTTACGACATTATTTACTGGCCAACAGATTGCATAAAACAACACCGCCAAGCCTTACGCACATGCTGGCGGCTTTGTTTCTTTGATGCTGTATAAATCGTTGCCCTATGATTTGAACAAGTATAGCTCGGTAGTTCACTTTGATGATAAACAATGTACTTAAATTAATTGATTTATACATTCTGGTGAGAATCTTTTATCAACCGCCACATTGGCTGCTGCTTAGTTGTGTATGAAATTAAGAGAACATATATCGGAGATTATTTGAGCAACGACTGTATTCGGAATGCATTCAAGACAAACAAAGTAGAAACGATGGCTTCATTACTCAGGAATCAGTAATTATAATATTGACACTTATGAGCTGTAATTTTTCAACAATAAACAAAGATCAAAGTTCTCAGTAGGCCCAGCAATTGGTTCGTATTTCCGACGTTTATTTTGGCACAAAAATAGAAGAAATTTGATAATACATTTTCTACACGTTCTTTTTCGCACTGTTTAGACGAATATGAGAATGATAATTAAACTCTTGACGTATTTAGTTTTTTTCATACTTAAAATTTTTTTTTTTTTTTTTTTTTTTTTTTTTTTTTTTTTGGTCTTTGAGAAAAATAACTGTAATAAATTACCCGAAATTTCGGGAGCCATGCCACGACCGGGTTATATCCGAATTCGGGTTATAGCGGGGCGGGTTATAGCGGGGTTCCCACTGTACATGTATCTATGCAGCTATGTTTCCTGTATATTTACATTATTGATCAAAACATTTTTTAAAAATTATTTGTGAAGTCACCAAGTCATACCTGACTCTCACAAACTTTAACTCTTTGTCTCTTTTTTCATCCAACAGTCTTGACTTATTTCCTTATTTGTCAGTTACTCTGTCTCTCCCTCTCATTCCGTTTTGTCTGTCTGGAAATGGTGTCTAGATCAATGTATTTACATGTTTCTTGGTATAAATTGCTACTCCATACCATACATTCAAAGATACAACAGTCTAATTAAGTTTTGTCCCTATAAAGGTGATAATGGAGATACATGACTTTTAGTGAAATAAAAAAGACACTGACACCATCAATGACAACATAATCATATGATCATAAACCCAGGCCAAACTACAATATCCATATTAATGGAGTAAGTTGCAACCATTGACTAATATTGGATTCAATGGCAAGTGGTTTTTCTTACAATATTTCTACCAATATAATTTTCAAATTTTTGTGTAGTATTTATCTGTTGATGTGCCTCTCAGTACAAGTTGATGATGATATTATGGCCTATATTTATAAACACAGACAAGTTGATGATGATATTATGGCCTATATTTATAAACACAGACAAGTTGATGATGATATTATGGCTTATATTTATAAACACAGACAAGTTGATGATAATATTATGGCCTATATTTATAAAAACAGACAAGCTGATGATGATTTTATGGCCTATATTTATTAACACAGTACAAGTTGATGATGATATTATGGCCTATATTTATAAACACAGACAAGTTCTGTCAGATAGGAGATGAGGGTTGGTTCATATCAATAACTAACAGTTAAGTGGTTTGAAATATAAAGTTATCTGCACAACAAATGACATGCAGTAGTATTGTTCTTTTTGTTCAGTGTATTATTTCTTCATATTACACAGCAAGGGTTATTACAGATATTTAAAATGACAACCTTTAAGCTCCAATTTTAAGTTGTCTTTTAAGCTGTCTTTAAGAGTGATGATACAATATGTAAATATGTATCAAATTAATATAAAGACTCTTCCCTTTTCTGTTTGGCACTGTGTGTAATGTCTATGTCAATGTGTTGGCACTGTGTGTAATTTCTATGTCAATGTGTTGGCACTGTGTAATATCTATGTCAATGTGTTGGCATTTTAAGTTTGTGGAAGGGTTACTATAGTACAGTAAAACCTATCTTGAGAGACCATGCCTTCTGCCAACAAAAGATGGTTGCTCAAGACAAGTGGTTGTTCATAACAGGTTTGTGCAGGAGGACCAGTTTTCAAGGTTGAAATTCAATAAGAAAAAATACCCATAATTACTGTACATATATTTTGTTCTTTATTCATAATTCTTGTTAAAATATTACATGTATTCATATAAAAAAATATTTAGCACTAACAATACATCGATCATAAACATTATAATTTGTATCTGAAGTTTAGTTGCAGTCTATCAGCATTATGGCATATTAATTGCAAAGTTAACGTTTAGTTAAACACTTACTTACCATGTCCATACATTTTAAAGTTTGCTCTAATAACACTTAAACAGTAAATTTATTTACAGCCAACAGCCAAAACCTAAGTCACTCATAACATGAATAATAAATGGATCAACTCATTAAACAAACAAACTGAAAATCAAAAACAGATGCGCTAAGGTGAACAGATTATGATATCTTTGACCATGGCTCACTGGCCTCATGTGCGGGTTTTAACAGCAGTAACATCGATACAGCAACAAAGAATACAGAACTTCACAGCAACCATAGAATTAACTAATCCAGAAAAAGCAAATAATTGAATAAGAGAAAAATACAAAGACCTCATTCATCCCAGTCATTACATATTGTACAAATAATTTAGGTCAATACTCATCGTATTACAGTGAAAGCAGGGTGAGAAGATCTCTCATTAGGACATTACTGGCATTATGTGGGTTTTCACAACTGATAAACAATCAATATGAACCTTTGAACTGACAAAGTGCATCCATAACTGCAAATCCTTTAATGACAGAATGGTTAATCATAATAGGGATTCTGATGAGTATGATACTGCAATGGCAGTTTGTGACAAGTACATCAGTCTGGTTTATGGTCTTTGACATACAACTTTGCCTTATAAATCTAATGAAACTGGTAACCAGACTCAACTTTTTCTCTTCTTCTTTTTATGCATCTTGGTTCAGAACAATCTGCACTCTGCATCCAGACTCTACTCAGCAATCGTGGTTACAAAGGATAAACTAAAGGTATGTGGTATTTATATGTTTTTGCAAGGCAGTCATTTATAGCATTGTCAGAACTCATATTTTGCCAAAAAATCATGACCTCTAGTCCCATTCAGCATGTGGTCGCACACAACAGTGTGTTAATATAATAAACTCAATCTGTACATGATGATTGTGGTTATAAATGACAGGTGGTTTGCTCAAATCAGGTTTTACTGTATTTCCTGAATATATCATGAATGTTTTGCAAATTATGAAAACACCCTTGCCATATGATGAGAATTCATCCTCCCGTAGGGTGACTTCTAGAATGTACTGAAGTCTACCCCATTACTATTGGCCCATGTGCAATTGTGCTGTCATTCTTTTTAGGATGTAGCCTTTAAACTAGTGGGACATCAGTGCGGATTGGCAGGAGGAAATCTGGCTATAGCAACAGGTAAGTATTACATAATTAAAATTAGTTTACACGTCATGCCCCCCCCAAAAAAAAACTACATTTTAATATCAGTAATATGTAACCTGTTGCTATAGTATTGCTGAATTTTGGTGGGAGGCTGATGATCCAACAAACTGATGAAGGAAAAACAAGGCATACTCACCCTCATTGTAGAAGTGTAGATTACTGTCAGATGGTATCCACATAGGCCACTTTTTGCTTTGGCTATCAGCCCCAAGGAAACTATGCATTCACTTTAGTGAGCCAACGTTGTTGTTGTTGTTGTTGTTATGGGTTTAATGCCATTTTCAGTATAGATAGGCTATACATGGTGGCCAGTATATTTGGTGGAGGAAGAAGTCGGAAAATCCCCAGGAAGAACCAACAACGCACAGGATGCTACTGGAAAGCTTTCTCACCAACCCACTTTAGCTGAGCCCAAGACTCAAACCCACACGGACAGAGGTGAGATGTCAGTGATCTATAAAGGTGAGCACCTTAGACCACTTGTCCACCAGTGGCCTCTGTGAGCCAACGTGCGAAGAACAAAGGAGGAGGAGGTTGTGTGAGATCGCCAAATTGTGGCTTTCATCACATTCTCTAGAGACGAATGATTTAGATAGCCCCATGAGGTAGCAATGGCTCAAAACTCATGGGCTTTAATCTTCATGAATGAAAGGTCCCTTTCGGTAATGGACTGTTAAACTGTCTTGATAGTTACTGTAATCCACCTTGAAATGGTGGAGGCTGAAATATTAGGAGAGCCCTTAAGCGGGAGAGTGTGTGTGTGTGTAAGATGCTTCCTACCCTTTCTTCTCCCTTTAATGCACTCTTCTGGAGAAGGAAGTATACCTCTCCCTTTAATCGTACCCCTCTGAAAAAAGGTTTAGCCTGGCACCTATGGGAACCAATGGAAGAGGGACACATTGCAGGAGATGAAGCAAGTCCCTAGGGCTGTCCTCACTTTTCCTTGGGAAAGGGTCCCCAAATCTTCCTTCCTGGACCTCTGTGGTGCACCCCTGCAATGCCCTGACTGCCCAGGGGGAGCTCTGAATTGAATTGCTCTCCTGGGGTGTTTGGAAGAAGAAGGTCTGCCCCCATCACTCCTTTTTTATCCCAACTTGTAAGAGGAAGATGTAGGTCCATGGACTGCAACATTGACCTCTCTACCATGGGACCAAGGGTCTGAAGTTCATGGCTGCATGCAGGAGAAGGACCAATCACTTCGCTATGGTGGAAGGCCCCACATCACATAGGGATTTAGTGGGATTATAGGAAAGGAAAGAATGCCGATTGGATCCCCTTCCCTAGTCTGGCATCTGTACACCAATTCCCATTCTCAAGTAGGATTCAACGGTAGCCTGGACTCATAGCCTAGTGTTGGCACCTGAAACCGGTCAATGACCAGTCAGGCGAATCTGTTACATAGAAGACCCTTCCTCGGATCTTATAGACTTATATCGTAGCTCTCCCCTTACAGGGTGGCTTAATCCTGTCTGGCTCCAGGTACTGAAAAGGTGCTGCTCCTCCCTCACAGAAGGAGGGGGGGCATGACCACCTCTCAGCCAATACCAATCTGTGGGCCAGTACTGGGTGCTGTTCCTCCATCTTGGGAGGGGGTGGCACAACTTGCTCTCTGCCCTACAGGATGGAAGAGGATGCTGCTCCTCCCTCATGGGAGGGTGCATCTTGCTCTCTGCCTTACGGGATTGCTCCTCTCTCACAGGAGGGTGCGACTCACTCTCCACCCACTTATTTCCTCCCTTGGAAGGGGGCCTCATAGGCCTAATGTGTCTCAGAAGAGACTTTACCAATCCTCCTCTGAGACCCGAGGGACTCAGAGAACAAAAACTGTGAAAAAAGATGAAGTCCCCTTCTTCCTTCCTTTGTAAGTTCATCTGTGTTCAGTGAGGTCCCAGACCTCTTCAGACGAGAGACTGCAAAAAGGACAACCATCTGTACTTTTACAGTTAGTACAAGCTAGGCAGGTTGGGTCAGTATCCCTGGGGCTTTCTTTGACATCTCCACACACCCTGCTTAGACACTGCTTCAATAAAACTCTGAAAATAAGATACAAAAAACTTCTATGTAAGAATTATGTAAAAGAATGATGTATCTGCATGGACTAAGTCAACACAATTTAGACAAAAAGAAATCACCCATTCAGGTGTCATCCAATCAACAAATTAAAACAACCACAGATGTTTTAATACAATAAGGCCAGCAATGCTAGCTGAGTACTGGATAAAAAGAATTAAAACAACCAAAACTACTGATGTTTTAATCAAATATGATGTCAAAAATACTTGTTCTGAGTAATGGAGATGAATAATTAGCAAAAGACCAGCTTGGTAAGATTGCTAATAATAAAATAATAACAGTAAGTAATACTATCCAATACTGACTTTAAGAATGAATATGTGTACGATCACTATATCACACACATGAAAGTAAAGAGGTGTGTGATCTCCTTCCAGAGAAAATAAATATCAAAAGTCAGATTAAATGTAATATAAATTCTGATGATTTGTACTGTTTTAAAACAAACAAAACAGAATCAAGATGAGGTCGCAGCCCAAATTGGCAAAGATAGGAATTACTAAATAACTACACAAGCTAGAAAAAGAAATAAAATAATTCTCATTGACAATAAATGTTACCCGAATACCCCTGTGGTGGGGAGGGGGTAACCTAATGCAAGGTTATGAAAAAATGTAACCAAGAAATGCCAATAACGAGAGAGAGAGAGAGAGAGAGAGAGAGAGCTAATTCCAAACAGGAATAATACTTGATCTGAGGGTAATTTCACACTCCAAAAAATGAGGCACATTAGGAAAATGGTTAACTCTTGATGTATGCTCAAGGTGAAGGTAGTTTTCTATGAAGAGTGATTGAAATTGACTTCAAGATGGCAGTCAACCAAAAAAGAATGATGGCAAGTGCACATGGGTCAATAGTCACAGGGGAGACTTCAGTACATTCTAGAAGTCACCCTATGGGAGGAGGAATTCTCATCATATGGTCAAGGATATTTTCTGACTGGAAAAGAGTAAGCTATGCAAGCAACAGCATACCGCCAACCCCTACAGAGGTATAAGCATAACCTAAGTGGCAAAAAAGGGTAATTCATATATTAAATGCCATAATTACAATAAACTGTTTTGCTACTAACCTGGATCTGCAGCTGGTTAAAGTTCTTGTCACAAATGGGCAAAATCCAGGTGAATTAGTATCAGAATACAAACCACAAAACATAGTGACAAATTATATATACACAACACTCACTTTAACTAGTCCACGTCTAACTTTCGCTGAGTGATCGTAAAGTCAACTCTACAAATTCTGCAATGATCATTACCATGTGCTCAACCCGAGTGCTGTATTACCCCTCTCATGTTAATCTTTCTAAATTCGTAAAGTTCTATTGATGTCTTTTTTCTGATCCGACATTTTAAAGTTTAAAAAGATCTGTCCCCTCTAACATTTTCCAGTCATATATATAACATCTGAGAGTCACATCGATAAAGCCTGTTTCATTCAACATCTGCCGCCATTTTATAAAGTATAGACTAGTCTGCTACCACATTCTGTATATTAACATAATGAAGCAGTCTTCTTTTTTTTAGAATATTCTCAGATTTATATGATGTGTGGGATTAAAGAGATGATAATAAAAATGAGAAACACAACTTTTTATTGCTTTATTATTATTATTTTTCTTAATGTACCATAAAAGCGTAATCCATATACAGTCGAGCGTAAGACGTAATTAGGTGAAAAAAGCAGAATGATCATGCCAAAAGCGTAATGGTTGGCAGGTATGCAACAGGTTACGTATTACTGATATTAAAACACCTGCTCTTAGAGGACATTATTAGCGTGTCCTTTTTCTTAATTTTATTATCATTGTAAATGTTGATATAAATTGACATCTGCCCATTAGGATAAATTGCGGCCTCATGAATGTCCTTTATATACATGTTTTAATTTACACAGTACTCCCTCATTATAACACTGTCCATGGGAATGTCCTTTATATACATGTTTTAATTTACACAGTACTCCCTCATTATAACAATGTCCATGGGAATGTCCTTTACATACATGTTTTAATGTACACAGTACTCCCTCATTATAACACTGTCCATGGGAATGTCCTTTATATACATGTTTTAATGTACACAGTACTCCCTCATTATAACACTGTCCATGGGAATGTCCTTTATATACATGTTTTAATGTACACAGTACTCCCTCATTATAACACTGTCCATGGGAATGTCCTTTATATACATGTTTTAATGTACACAGTACTCCCTCATTATAACACTGTCCATGGGAGCCACAGAGTATACCACCTTATAGTGAGACTGCTTTATAAGTACATGATACATATAATTTTACTATCACTTAATGAAATGATTGACCATATCTGCCTTATAACAAGAACCATGTTATAATAAAGGGTGTATTAGTGATCATACAAACCTGGAAACCTGTGAGATCTGGAAGACAGCCCTGGACAGTGACTGGGGCATCTGATGTTCCATTCACCTGAAAACACATCTGTTTGTTTTGGACTTGGTAGTCAGTCATTGGTGCCAGCTTGTATGAGATGCCAAATTGACCCACATCTGCTCTCATCATTGTCACCACCATGCCTGCAAAAGAAAGCAATTTTACTGAATGATCAATTTTTGACAGCTGCATCTTTGTTGAGTCTAACCTGATATGGGGTTCAGCTCCATCCACATGTATATAAAGGTACATTACAAAAGTCCCATTAAAACATACATTAGTGCCCATTTACCTGTATATAAAGATAACCTGTTGATAAAGGACAGTTTCTGCCTGTCTCATTGATGACCTTTATTGACAGCTTGACCATAGCATCACATCTAGTCTAACCTAATTAATCTGATTTAAACTATTTACAGGACGTCTGAGAAACCCAATCCATAATTTTAACATACTGGGCAAAGCTCTGTGCCAGAAAGCAATATATGTATGTAGTAGCGTTTACAGCACATCAGCACAATACTGGCTATATGGTGCCATCTAGAAGTATATATGTAGAGTCGAAAGATGATGAAATTTGTTGTTTTGAGAGGTTTCAATGTAGTTCAAAGCATTTAGTATGGCTGTAATTTCTGCAGTAAAAACTGGGGCTTTATCTGGTTGCTCAAGATGGTGCCATGGGGTGTTGCAATGGCAGCTCCTACTTTGTCTCCATCTTTCAAACTGTCTGTATACAGGTACGCATGGCTACAATAGGAGGCTCTGATATCATTGAATTTACGCTGAAAAAGGAGAGGATTTGTTGAGAACTTTTTGAATTGGCAAAGATCAAATATAATTTTGGGGGGTGTTGATAACCAAGGTGGTGATTGTGGAACACAGAATTTTGCAGTATTTCCAACAGTGATTTTTGCCATTTTTAAGTGAGGATGAATTTGTATGCCAAAAGGTGGAATAAAGTTTGGTTCCTAAACATACAAGGTTTGTTATTTGGCACTAAAGGTTACTTTATATGCGGGAATAGACGAGTTAGAGGATAGTTTGGTAGCATGCTGAAGAGCCAATTTTATTCATCAGAGATAAAGTCATGGTTCATTTTACCAATTTTATTCATCAGAGATAAAGTCATGGTTCGTTTGCTTCAGATGGTGGGAAAAAAACCCCACTCAGTTTACTCTGGCCTTATCTAGTCATTTGTTAAAATCTCAGTTTCACTGTCCAACTTATTTAAAATACAGCTTAGAAAATCAAGGACATAAATGTTATAATAGTGCATTTTATGACACAGATGTCTTAAAAAAAACACACGATGCTCAAGAGGGCCTGATATCACTCACCTGTCTAACATAACTTAAAAGTTGACAGTTTCACTAAGCAGGCTTATGTAATAGTGTAAGAACACATCCTATGTAAGCTAGCTCCCAAACTTCATGCCCTGTTGATTTTATCTATTTTACTACATCCTGATAAACATTCTTTCTTAAGATAAAGACATAACTAATATGCACAGTCTTCTGCACATAATCTAAGTCATCCAGGATCTTAATGATAATAAACCCAACAGATCAAAAATACAGCTTCAAGAGTGATAAGAAGCCCAGTCAATCAGATGCAAGATGATATTATTAATATGCATGGATCTTGCTCATTATCAAACCCATCCAAGATCTTGATGAGTTAAGCCAATATTTCAAGTTTGATCAAAAACCAGATCAGAAATATGGCTTCCAGAGTTGTAACAAGCCCAGCCAATCAGATGCAAGATCACCTCATTAATATGTGTGAATCTCACTCATTACTGAACCCTTCTGAGACCTTGATGATATAAGCATATATTCCAAGTTTGATCAAAATCGGATCACAAATACTACCTCGAGAGTAGTAACAAGCTCTGCCAATCAGATGCAAGATTTTCTCATTAACACATTATCCCCATACTGGCATGATGTAGCTTTGTTCTTTACTTACCTAGTCTCCTGCCTGCCACAATAATGTGGTGCAGTTTACCTTGTTTGTGTACTAGGTGCCGCATTTGAGTGGTCGTATTCATCTCGGCCTCTAACCCGCATGACAAGTTAATATGGTACAGACAATTGCTAGATTTCTACCACTTCCTAATTATGCATGCAGTTTACCAATCAAATTCTCTAACCTGTATGTTAATATTATTTATTTGTATTTAAAAATTATTTCCGCTCTGTTTGGTGTATATTTGTAATTCTCTCTCTCTCTCTCTCTCTCTCTCTCTCTCTCTCTCTCTCTCTCTCTCTATATATATATATATATATATATATATATATAGATATAAGAAGCATGGTACTACAAAGGGAAGAAAATATGATTTCAATAGCACAAAAAATAGTGGTGGAGTTATTTGGAATTAAAAACAAATGGAAAACAAGGAGAATTATTATTGAACTCATCCAAGATTTTGATGATATAAACCCATATTCCAAGTTTGATTGAAATCAACTCAGAAATATGACCTCAAGAGTGATAACAAGCAATTGTTGATTTACAGATGGATGCACAATGAATGGACACAGGGCCATACCATAAGCTCCCATGGCCTTATGGCCAGGTGAGCTAAAAAACCAAACAACAAGGGTTTCTCAACTGTATTTCATAACTGAAGTTACAGAAGTTATATGGATAAGTAATGCATACATAACATCCTCAAAATAACAAATATTGATCACTAAATAGGTCCATCTTTGAATGAGTTCCAAGGATTTGTTCCTATCAAGGACAACAGGGATAATACAATGTTTGTGGATAGCAAACATTTGCCAAACCATGAGGAACGAGTCGGTGCCCAAGTGAGTTGATTTTAAAACAAAGTAAATTACCTCTACTCAAGCAGCACTTGCAATTCTGAGATCTGAGTGTGGCAGACATCAACAAAATTGCACATGTCAAACCAGTGAAAACTGGACTGATCTTGTAAGTAAAGCTGCAATGTTTACATGCGTAAACAGATTTGTTTAGTTTGCTGCCTGTAAATGTTTACAAAATCAGTAACCATGCATACAAACATGTACATGGTGCATAATGTGTTAGTCTATGCACATGTCCAGGCAGTACATCTGGCTGCATTATAAATTTTTCATAATGTACATATATGAAGCAGTATGAAACAATATCACGATGATCCTAAGAATGATTTACCTAAATTGTCAGATACATTCAAGAAAGATGTGTCTTATAAACTGAATCACAAGATGAGCAAGGTAGAGCATGCACATTGTCAGTGGTTTACATGTAAACAGCTGTCAGCTGTATAAGCATAACATGCAGATCAGGAAAAAGATTTAGTGTCAAATTGTTTCAGTTAAATGGCATAATTTTGGTTATTGCATACTCTGTACACATATAGAAATTCTGGTAAATGCTTCAGCCTTACTTGTAACAATGCATATTAAAGAATGAATTGGTTAGCAAGAAGTCAGATGACTGAGACTGAGTTGTACTGTAAGCAAGAAGTCAGATGACTGAGACTGGGTTGTACTGTAAGCAAGAAGTCAGATGACTGAGACTGGGTTGTACTGTAAGCAAGAAGTCAGATGACAAACTGGGTTGTACTGTAAGCAAGAAGTCAGATTAATTCTGGTAAATGCTTCAGCCTTACTTGTAACAATGCATATTAAAGAATGAATTGGTTAGCAAGAAGTCAGATGACTGAGACTTGGTTGTACTGTAAGCAAGAAGTCAGATGACTGAGACTGGGTTGTACTGTAAGCAAGAAGTCAGATGACAAACTGGGTTGTACTGTAAGCAAGAAGTCAGATGACTGAGACTTGGTTGTACTGTAAGCAAGAAGTCAGATGACTGAGACTGGGTTGTACTGTAAGCAAGAAGTCAGATGACACTGGGTTGTACTACATTGTCTGCAACTTTTTGAACACTTGTTATTTATATTTTCAGGCATACAAATAATTGTTGGTTATAAATATAATTATTATTTTCTTAAGAAACTAAAACTGGTAAAATATTGTTGAAAGAAAAAGGTTCTGTGTATCAAAAATGAGAGGGGACACAAAATTACATACCATAATGTGTAACAGTAATATGTTACCATGTTATTATGTTTGCAGGAAACTACTGGTATTTTTTAAATCTGCTGGTAAAAATACAACACAGTGAATTCACTTTTATTTGTGGATAAAAATGGTATTGGACTTCATGCTTGCTACAAGCAAAGAACTGAATGACTCAGTAAAAACAGAACTGACCTATGAAGAAAACAGGACTCCGTATACCTTGGTGGCATATTCATGGATTTTATTACTGTACTGACAATTTCACTTTCTATGAAAAAAGATACCTACAAAAACAAACACATTCACATTACACCTCTTTTGTAACATCTGATCCAGATAACAATATAGAACCATTTTACCCCTCACTTTTATAAGAAATCACTGAATTACTGTCACATCATGTGTCTTTCCATATGTGTACATTACTTTTTTTTCTTCATACACTACTGGGCAGAATTCAACCAGATTTGGTAATATACATGTACTCATCTATTTAGTGACTAGGTACACAGGAGGTATTTACTATTTTGCTCTGTACCAATGTCCATACATACAAAAACAACTCAAAATACCATAGAATAGCAGATCTGCTGACTTTATTCACTTTCTGTATTTATTACATATAAAAACTTTCCTCATTACTGACCACAATGAACATTTAAGCAACAGAAGTTTAAAACAATGAATCATTTTTTAAGGTTTTCTGTGGGAACTAAGTCTGGCTGCTCAAAAGACTGTCCAAGAAGTTCATCTTTAAAAAGCATGGCTTTCTTTTGATTAGAAGTCATCACAAGTTGTAAGTTAGTGATGTGTACATCACTGATTGGCTGATAACCAGCTCTACTTTCCAGTTTTGGAAAAGATGAAAATGGTTTTTCCAAAATTAAAGAGTACTTATCTGAAAAGAGTCATACTGACATCAATACACAGAACTGATGAAATAATGGTCATTCATACTGACATCAATACACAGAACTGATGAGATAATGGTCTGTCATACTGACATCAATACACAGAACTGATGAAATAATGGTCATTCATACTGACATCAATACACAGAACTGATGAGATAATGGTCAGTCATATGGACATCAATACACAGAACTGATGAAATAATGGTCAGTCATATTGATATCAATACACAGAACTGATGAAATAACGGTCAGTTTCAATGTAAGCAGGGTTGAAAAATCTCTAAAAAGCCACTAACCTAGTCAGGCAAGTCCAAAAACTTTTACTCGCCAGAATAAATATTTACCCAACCAGCTATTATAGAAATATATAACTTGATGATGTTCATGACTAAAAAGTCAATTGTGTGAAAGGATGTTTTCCAGAACTTATTCTGTGACACTTCTAACACCAGTTGTAAGTAAATAAAAACTGAGACCAGTCTGCTCTCCTCTGGTAAGCATTTTATTAGTATTTATCAAAACAAATGGAAAACAAACTTCCAGTAAAAAGCATGGACTTTCAATACATCCTTTTCATTAAAAAGAAACTCTGGTCATCCCTGAATCAGTGCTCACCTAAATAGGTGAGTGATTGGAAAATTCACTCGACCACTCAAACTTTCACTCTCCATTTCGAGTTGGGCAAGTGATTTCCAATTCCTGGTAAGAGTCACCAACAGTTTCAAAATCAGATATCAGCCCAGTGGACTAACAGGTAATGAACTTTGTAGCCAAGTTTAATGTCAGCTGCAAAAAAAAAACCTTATTGTGAAACTAATGGGTATTAAGACTTCTCTTTTTCTTTGTTATCAGTCATTCATAATTATTCTCCTTTATGAAATTTTTTATAGTAATGTTTTATATAAGATATTGAAAAAGTTGTATCATGTAGCAGACCACTGGGCTATATGAATTCAATATACCTGTATAGTGGCCCAGACTATGAATCCTGGTAACCTCTGGGCTCTAGGTGCAAGGTTTATCAGACCCTGATAAGGTTCACAAATTAACAGTATCTACCTTACCTGCATAGTAATCAATCCTGCTTTTTTTGTTGACAGCATCATAGTAGCAGCTGATTGGTTCATCTATCTCAGCATATGGCAGACTCAGAACTCCCATAACACTGTATGTGTCCCCCCATTTTGGTGGATCGTCACCCACCTGAGGGTAGCTCAGCACAACACCTGGAAGTTTAATAAGTAACAGAGATGAAAATCCAGAGTATAATCAATAATTACATAGCTCATCTCTATGAAGCATTTGGTCGTTCTCTAGCAGCGATTGGAAACAACAATTATCATGCACAAAATAAAATTTAGACTAAAGTCATCTTGACAACAAAAAGTTAGCCCCTTTTATAAGAAAAATGTTCGTTTTGCTTTTTGTAACTTTACATTTTTACAACTTAAATTTTAATTTGGTTTGGTTTGGTTTGGTTTTGTGGGTTTTTCACACTTTTTCAACACTTATAGGCTATACATGGCAGCCAGATTATTTGGTGGAGGAAGAACCTGGGAAAACCCGGGAAAGAACCAGACACAGGAAGCTACTGGCAAGCTTTTCACATACCCACATTGGCCAAGCCAAGATTCAAACCCATGCAGACAGAGGTGAGATGTCAGTGATCTGTAAAAGGCAAGCACCTTAGACAACTTTGCCACCCCGGGGCCCCAACAGATGGACAGACTAATGGACCGCCTGATACATGGATAGATAGAATCCAATTCTACATTGAAATTCTCTGCCCAATGAAGTTGGGGGGAATAAAATAATTATAAAGAATTTGTACCAATATGAATTGTGATATGGTCACATACCGATATGTACCAATATATATATTTTGAAAATCCATGGCTGGCCCTGGCCTGGGCAACCAGCTTTGAAAAACTGATTGCTTAGCACATTTTTCTGGTTGCCAGCTAAATTACTGTGATTGCCCCAAATACTGTTGTAATGCAAATTATTCAACAACTTTTGTCATATATATATAGTTAGTCCTTACTGCATACAATACTTATAACCACCATCAGTCATGCTAATGGAAAGTGTCACACATGTCTAAACACTCGTTTAATCTGAGATTAGTAAATAAAAGATAATCAACCAATTTCTTTTTTTTTGACAGAGTCTTGATATCCATCAACTTTCTAGTACTTGTCCACCTCTGACCAGAAACTAATCCATATTTTATATGTATTGGAGTTTACATTATTGAAGTTCAAATTATTGTTAATCTGTCTTAACTGTGAGCTAACTGTACACTTTCCACATGGGATTTTTGTTTAGCAATTAACCAACAAACTACCGGTAATAGTGTATGCAGCAACACTTGTGATCGGTTTAATTCTTTAAACTTGCCATATTCCTTTGGTTAAAGTTTGTTAAACAAAACAAATTTTCACTGGACAGACACCTTAAAGTTCATGTTCATACTGTGGTCATTACATCATGTGTTTTCATTGTAGGACTTTAAATAAGTACAGCAGAAAGTAGGCATTGTGAAGTATCAGGGCTAAGCAAATCTCATAGCCCGTTGTCCCAGACTATTCATTTTCAAAGTCGGGCAAGTAAAAGTTTCTAAGTCGCTAGTCCGGGACAAGTGCTTTTTGCCTATTTAAAAAAAAGTCAGGCAAGTGCCTATTTTCATGCCAGAATCACTTTACCTTTATCTGGCCATTTATGCCCTCCAGGCATACTGAATGCTTGATTCTAATCCTCTCCATGTATTTATTTACATCCAGTATCACACCTACCAGTGGTCATTGATAACTCTTATCGTGGATTAATGATGTGTACAGCCATTTGGCCATGTGTGTCAGTCTGATAACTCTTGCATGTTATATTACCGCTTGACTGCACATTAGGGTAAGCGATTAAATTATAGGCCAATCAAAACATGTGAGATAAAACAAAAGACCGATTGATTAATTAGCAGTATTTTAAACAGCTTCCTTGTATTGTGCTTACTTAAACCAGATCCTCACGAACGACTCACCCTATGATTTTAATCCAGTAAATCAATCCAATTAAATTAATGAAAGGCACTTTAGCGACACTAGAGTCGGTTCCCTGTATGAACTGATTAAATGGCAGTGATTCTTTCATTTTTAATTGAATATACAGAGGATTAACTTCCACATCTGATATTGCATTTGAAGTGAAACAATTACACTATTTAAGGGGCTGTCTCTTGTTCATATTTAAAGGACAAAATGTATCTTATGATCATTTTAGAAGTAGCCGTCAAGAGAGGTGATATTTACTATGTGGATAAAATGAGTTTACTAAATTATTTTTCAAGGAAGTTAATAAGAAGAGTCGGAGAAGGAAAATTATTTCTCCAAAAAGACATAAGCCAGGCTCTGTGGCAACAAAAAATGTCAAATATGACACAACTAAAAGACTGAGAAATTTTCAGCCACATTTGATTGATAGTTATCCCTGGCTTGAATTTCACTGACTCTAAAACAAAAATGTTTTGCAGTAATTGCAAACAATATCCAAAACTTGCACACGTTGGAAATTCAACCACTGTATTTGTCAATGGAACTGACAAATTTAGGATTAAACCAATCAAGTCTCATAACAGTTCTGGACATTACAAGACCTGTGCAGTTAGGAAAGTCTGAATTCCAGTAAATTCCTTTCCATTCTTACTGATGGTTTGTACTGATGCTACTGTATTGGAGCAAGAAGTACCGGTAGTGCATATAAAATACCTGGACAATGGAAAACTGAAAAACTCTAATGTAACAAAATGTATAATATCAACCTATGTTTTTGAAAAATTTAATTCTTTTAAGAAATAAATATGTTGTACATTATTTCGTTTGTTCTTTTTATTGATTAAAGTGCAAATATCTTAACAAATCTTGACAAGTGAATTTTTTTAAACCACTTGTCTTGGACAAGTGGATGTAAAAAATTTGCTCAGCCCTGAGTACTGAGATTTTATTATGATAATTGCAAAGAGCTACAAATATTTAATAAACTGCTACTATGAACAAATAATTTATTTTTTGTTAATTTCAAAAACTTTACTCAAAATTGACCAAGTCCAAAACATTTATAATGCTATTTTGAAACAATCCCTATAATACACCAGAAAATATGTCAGTATAGTGGAATTACTCCAAAAGAAGAAGAAATGTACAGAACACCTACGAAAATGTCTTCATGCCATGCTGTTGTTGTAGTTCCCTCCGGTACTTTATCAGAGTACCCCACAGTGGTCATGTATACAAACCATAGTGGTCATTGATATTACAGGTGAGTAACCACAACTTTACAACTACAATGTTTAAGGGGTCAATTCAAAAATGAATCAGGGGTCAAGCTAGACTTGAATTTTAGGGAGAAGTAACTTCTCCTTTTGAACAGAATAGGGAGAAGTGAGAGCAGAACAGGGAGAAGTGGCAGCAAAGCAAGAAATGCAATATATATATATATTTGTGTGTGTGTGTGTGTTTGCTCTGGTTCTCTTATTTTAACGGTGTCCTCTATTTCTCATTATACAATATATATATTGTGTTATGTGTGTTTGTGTATGTGTAAGTGTGTGTGCTCTGGTTCTCTTATTTGAACTGTGTCCTCTATTTCTCATTATACACACATGTATTTGCATTTAACATTGGTTTTAAGCAATACTTTATGATGAAGTAGAAAATTCTCTGTGTTGTATGTATATTATAAACACATTTTGTAAGTGTATGAATGTATCATATTCATATGCAGTGTATTCATACTTGAAAGTGTATGCTTAGATGGAGAAATAGAGGACACAGTTCAAATAAGAGAATAAATCTAGGTACTACATTACTTCAGCGATTCATCGACAATGAACTGAAGCATCAAAGTAACTGAATCAGCACACTGCCAAGTACAAATATGGAAGTATGGCACCACACATGCCATGTGGGTACATCTATTTTTAGAAATGTGGATTTTCTTAATATGACCACTCACTTTCTAGCTTCATTACAACAATCCCTAGATAATATTACAAATTTATGGTTTTAATATTTGTCTACATACTTGTAAAAATGTTGTGTATTGGTTGGATATTATTTCTTTGCTGCTTTTTTTTGTAGTTTCACATAAATGAGTGATGTAAGAAAACCACATTGACCTTACAGCACTTCTCGAATTCCACAACATAGCAATGTCCAATACGCTTCTGATCTAAATTTTAAATATTTCTAGGCTAAATCTTTTATCACATAATATTTAGCTTTTGCTTTCTACAAATTATATATTTTCCCTAATGTCAGCACAATTGATATGAAGACCTGCTAAAGCAACAAGCAATACATTTTTCCTGGGGAAACAACAATAACTACTTGGCTGGGTTGAGGGAGCATCTCAAAAGCCATAAACTACTGTCGCTTGGTGTACATGTAAAATAAAAATGACAGGGCAAAGTCGTTTTTGCTTTCCTAATAGAAGAAGGTGAAATTTACATTTTTTAGCAACTTAGTCATCCACTTTGCTGGTACATGTAGCATGACCCCTGATGAATATGAATGTTCTAGACATTAAATATGTTAACCTATTTGTAATTATCATAATGTAATCTAGGTATTACAAGCAAATGAAATTTGTTTCCTCTGTGCTAATTTGAAGTCACATGGCCAAAAAAACTTGTATGAAATGAAACAAGCATTAACATGAACATTTACATGCCTTGTCCAGTACTTAAGTAGAAGTTGATTGATCATTAACACGAACATTTACATGCCTTGTCCAGTACTGAAGTAGAAGCTGATTGATCATTAACACAAACATTTATATGCCTTGTCCAGTACTTAAGTAAAAATTGAATGATTATTAACATGAACATTTACATCCCTTGTCCAGTACTGAAGTAGAAGCTGATTGATCATTAACATGAACAGTAAGTGCACTGTCCAATACTGAAGTTGAAGTCGATAGACTTAGCAGAAATACTGCAGCAAACGAAAATGATACAACTGGCAGATCATCTTCATAAGAGACCTTACTTTTCTAGCAGAAAAAATGTTGTGCAATTGAATGACTTTTATCAGAAATTCAACAATAAGCGACTGAGTTCCTTCAAGGTGGTTTGAATCATAAATAAACAGATGATTTTAAAAATTCTTTCCCAAAATCACAAAATGTTATGAACTGAAAGATCTTACAGTATATTTATATTCAAGTTTTAAAATATCAGCTAATATATAACAAAAGCATTTTCTACCTGCAAATAAGCAAACTACACCAACACAAAATGCCCTCATGCTTGAATCCACCATGATGAAGTCATATGACCAAATGTGCTGATCATATGATGACAACCACGTGACTTTTCAGCTGACAGGGCAGAAGTGGGGCTGCATTCAAATTATGCAATGTATGTCTGGTGTCTGATAAGTGTCCCAAGTGGGGTCATATATTAAAAAGGGTGTGTAAAACTGGAAAATTATTACATGTTGAAATTTTAATAAGCAAAGTAATACTTAATCTAAGGGAGGTTATTAGTCCACACCTTGTCTATTATATCATAAGCTTTTTTATTTATCTTGATATGTAGGTAACAACATCCATTGTAAGTTATCATTAGATGGAGCATTAGTATTAGTATCAATATCATTAAAAATTTATAAGGATTGTCATTGTTTTTTCTTTTTTGTACATTCTAGTATTTTCTCTTAACTTTGCAAATTGGATACTTGTAAACTGTCTCACAAAGGGGAAACAATTATAAAGTTGTTGTTGTTGTTATGGGTTTAACGTCATTTTTCAGCACATGATAGGCCAAATACACTGGCAGCCAGTATATTTGGTGGAGGAAGAACCCGGAAAAACCCCGGGAAGATACTGGCAAGCTTTCTCACATACCCACATTGGCCGAGCCCGAGACTCGAACCCACGTGGACAGAGATTAGACAATTATAAAGTAGAACTTCTCTAATTTATTGAGATTTAGAAATTCACTGCAAATGTTTTGTTATTTCTTTATACATTGTCTTTCTCATATATAGGACATGACACAAGAAAGTATATGTCATCCTCAGTTTCCAATTTGCAAAACTTATTGATTCTTTAACTTCTTTCTATCTTTTTGTATCTTCCTGTTTCTATTTTGTAACTCATGTACATTTACTACTTTCATAATGCCTGATCTGAAGTTTGAATTCTTTATAACTCTTAGGAATGATGCAGTTAGAGTAAGGTCTCTGAATTAAATTGTAAAATTCAATTTTTTCATTGTAGTTGATTTGTGTAGTATTGTTTATACATGTACTTTGATTCCAAGATTGCTTTAATAATATTGTTTATATGTTTAGATAGCTTATTGTCTTTGATAACAAAATTCTTATCAATTTGTCATTTTTCTATTACGGTACTTGATTTAGCTAGGTATGCCATGAGTCTTTGCTGTTAAAATCCATTGTGGCACTATATTTCACAGCATTTCCTATCTGGGGAAATATATTGCAATTGGTGCCAGTACTTAAGAACTTGTACATTGATGTTGTTAGTTAGAGGGTATCTTTCCAATTCACTTTTGCAAGCAAAGTTGGTACAGCTGTCCCTCAGATAAGGCACATCATTATAACATGGTTCCTGTTATAAGGTAAGTATGGCCATGGATTCCATTTCATTACATGGTAGTAACATTACATGTATCATGACTTCATTAAAAGGTAATCTCATTGTAAGGCAGTATACTCTATGGCTCAATGAACCGTGTTATAATTAGGGAGTACTGTATCATGTACTTCATTATAAGGCAGTCTCTCTCCATGCCAGTATACTCTATGGCTCAATGAACCATGTTATAATTAGGTAGTACTGTATCATGTACTTCATCATAAGGCAGTCTCACTCCATGCCAGTATACTCTATGGCTCAATGAACCGTGTTATAATTAGGGAGTACTGTATCATGTACTTCATTATAAAGCAGTCTCACTCCATGCCAGTATACTCTATGGCTCAATGAACCAAGTTATAATTAGGGAGTACTGTATCATGAACTTCATTATAAAGCAGTCTCACTCTATGCCAGTATACTCTATGGCTCAATGAACCGTGTTATAATTAGGGAGTACTGTATCATGTATTTCATTATAAGGCAGTCTCACTCCATGCCAGTATACTCTATGGCTCAATGAACCGTGTTATAATTAGGGAGTACTGTATCATGTACTTCATTATAAGGCAGTCTCACTCCATGCCAGTATACTCTGTGGCTTCCATGGACAGTATTATAATGAGTATGCACTGTATTATTCTTATTTACCTGTACATTTAATTTGCAAAATTATGTGTGCAAATTTTCAAAGATTTTAGTTACAAGTATTTATCTGTATCATACCTCATTATTTTACCAGTTAGGTCAGTGGCCCATACTTCATTGTTATATAAGACGACAATATTGCATACCTGTCAACCTCCCAAGACAAAAACCTGTACACCAGACAAAAAAAAAACGTACAAATTACGGGGTTCCTGTACAAGTTGACAGGTATGAAAATGTATTGGATAATTACTTATCATTGTTACTGTATGGATTAGTAAATTTACTGGCATTGTGCAACAAAACAAACCCATTATCCCTGAGGCATTATGTACCACGGGTTAAACATAGTTATTGTTCTACAGGTAATAAACCTCTTTATCGATGATAAATATTGATTGTGGGTGCTATATGTTCGGTACATCAATTGTTCTTTTAACGAAATCCAGATGGCTGCCTTTTATTTCCAAACACACCTGTGAAAGAAATCCCACAAGTTATGTTATTAACAATTATCACCTAGACACCTTGAAATCGCCGACTTGCATCAAAACAATCTTTCAGCAGTCGATTGTTTCGAGTCGGCAAGCTCTGCTTACTTTGAAGTTACCCTCGGCTAGGTGGGGAAAAAAAAAAAAAGTCGAATCCTGAAAAAAAATATTAAAAAAACGTACAAAATGCCTGTATGGCAGCACATTGCAAAATCCCCCAAAAAACCGTACAAATTATGGGATTCCCGTACAAGTTGACAGGTATGATATTGATAAGTGTTATCAAAAATGTTTAAAATAAATTTGGGTTAGGAGGGCAACCTGCAAAGGCCCATAAGTTTTGAATACTGTAGTTCTTTTAATCCTTTCTTGTATAGGTCCTCTACAGCCATTTTGAGGATAACATCTGAGCTTAATATACAGCCAAAGGTATTTTAGCATAGATGGCATTAGCACAGTATTGGATCATGCACTTGTGCCATTATTTCCACTAACCTGTGTGCCTACTGGTAATCTGTGCAGTTTATTATCTTTTATTTTAGGACACTGTGCACCTGATTTGTCTTATTTATGTTTATTTTGTGCAACCTTTTGTCATTTCTGACAGATTGTCTTTAATTACAGAAAAGTCCTACAGATCTACCCGAAAAAAGTTTCCTTTATACAGTAAGTGGTCGTGCACATAGAATGAAATTTCCATGATTTTTCTGTTTTAAAGATCAGTTGGCATAACAATTGGTAGAAGTTGGTTTATGTGTGTATTTCAGAGTCTAGTGGTTTCTTACATTATGTTTTAAATTACTTATGAATGTAATCTCAGTAATTACTTGTGCATTCAAATATATTCAATGCACGACACAGAAATATGGCCACATTCTCAAATTCTCATTTTCGGTGGAAGCCTTGCATCAAACCAAAGTGGTCTCCCGCAAGGAGAAAATTGTTAGAAAAGTTTGGGGTGGAATGTACTTCATAGGAAGAAGAAATGTACAGAAGAAACACATGCACAAATGTCTATACACCATATCTGTCATATATATTCAAACCATTGTGGTCACTTATGTTATGAGTAAGTAACCTCAACTTTACAAGTACATGTTTAAAGGGTCATTTCAAAAATGAACTTGAATGTTTTGGACTTACTCAATTTTTGATGAAGTTGTAGAAACCTACCTGAGAGTATAATATGACCGGAGTTTGGTTTTGACCAGCTTTTTCTTTAACCTGTTTACAAGTGTAACAGTTCACCCAAACTGTAAATATTCACAATCTAGAATAAATGTTTCATGCAAAAATTAAGCTTTGTTTTCAAATATAATGATTTTATACCTATTACCCAGCTTGAAAAAGACCACTGTGCCAAGAAAAAAGTAACAAATCAAGAAAATTAGTAAGGATCTGATTTTTCTAAAAATAGTGCATTTGTACAAAGCCCTAATTAGAAATACAATTGACACACTGAAATATAATCTACAGTATTGCACTCTACATTCTTGTTCAATTCAAATGATACTAAAATTGATCATCGGTAACAGGGTTAGATCTATGCTGCACCCTTGTGCCAGTGACCCTTATTTTTGATCTTTGTTGCATGAAAGTTCCCTCCTTGGCACATAAAAAAACCAGAAGAAAATAAAGATAAAAGATCATTATGGTTGACTTCCGACTGAATTGAGCACATCCCAAGCTTACTGAATAAAGGGTGTTCACTGCCCAAGAATTATAAAATGATCAGTTTCACTACCTGACAGAAATGTCTTACTGATTAGCCTTGGGCACCAGTCTAGAGCACATGGCAGATCATTCATAGAATATGTAAAGAAGTGAAGATGAAATCTTCAGTGAGAACAGTGCTCTATTTATTTCCAAAATAATGTACAGGGAGGAAAAAAATCTAGACTCAAATGTTCAAAATAAATTCTAGAAGGGAATGGTTACTTGAGCATAAGGAATTCAAATCCCAGTATGGAAGGCCCATGAAATGGGGGAGGGGGACTGATAATAATCACAGGCCCTGTGGTTGTGAATTTCTACTGTTCATGCATTATATACTTGAGTCAGACTCTAACACAGTTTGCTTCTCAACCAAAATAACTGTCATGAACAGCGGACATGGTTATTTTAGCTGACAAGCATACTGCAGAAAATGGTGCTGTAGACTGACTCCACAACAACTGATTCAGAGCATATAATGGTGGAAAATTTAATATTTATTGCAGAAATGAATAAATCTTTGAAAGATTATCCGCACTGCAACTGGTCAATGCATCAGGGACAAGTCCAAAAATATTCAGAATGATGTAAACTCAGTTAAACATAACATATATCCATCAATATCATTACACTGGACTTCAAAATATCATAAAAAAAGGAAATTGTTCCATATTGCCTATTTCGTATGGCAGCCATGTACTAAATTTTACAAAGACTACTTGCACGGCTGCCATTTGCTAACAATATTCACACTGTGATCGTTGTCTGTCTCACAGTTTGGATTATAATAATTATGATATGGTGTGCAAACAATTATAGGCTAGCCTATAAATTAGTGGTTTTCTCAAGAGAAAAAATTTTGATAATCCAATTTTACTTTAACAGTCCAGAATTTCTTTTTCAATTAGACAGCCATACCATAAGCAAATAAATATTATCTTTTAACATATCAATCACTGTAGTCGAGTGGCAATATGTCGAACTGTCATTAAAAAGATCCAAGATTGACTCTCACTCTATGCTTTTTTAAAATTTTATTTTTAGTGTATGCTTTGTTATCTTGAATTAAGAAAGAATTACAATGTATGTTACTCACATTTACGGTGCAAATGTACATGAAACACATGTAGAACATAAACGGTAAACAGCTGACATTACCTAAGAAATCTGCTACTTTCAAACTCTTAATACACTTTAGCTAACCAACTCGTCTGAGCATAAAATAATAAGGAAAATTTGTTTGTTCTGAGTGAATAATGGAAAAAGTTCATAGATTGGGTGGCAATATTTGAGTTTTTTACCCACGAGATTCACTCAGTATTTACTACAAAATTTTTATTTCTACAGGAGGTGAGGGAGTATAGTATTGTACACGTTTTAACAACAATGACTTACAAATATGGAATTAAAGGTCATTAGTTGCAAAAATTAGTATATTTTGCAGATCAGGTATGCAGCAGCTGTACAAATAGCTTTACGTAATTTATATATACAGCAGTTGTAAAAAGTCTTTCCAGATGAGGTACATGGTGGCAGTGCGAATAATCTTTTCCAGTTAAGGTGCACGGCAGCTGTGCGAATAGCCTCAGCCAAATCCATGACATGAGTGCTTGTTATAATGATATATGTGTTTCATTTCTTCAATAAACAAGAAACAGGTGAGTTTATTTGCAACACCACTTTTTGACCTGGTTGAGGCAGCTGGGACCCACTTTTTCCATTTCTGGAATAAATACTGCCATAATGTAAGCTAGGAACTACAGTACGAGCTGTTGAAATTCATTACAATGTATAAACCTTGTTTCCTCTGTGATTATTTCAAGTCATATGAAATGAACTAAGCATTAACATGAACATTAGGTGCCTTGTCCAATACATAAGTAGAAGTAAATTGATAAAACTCAAAGAACAACTGAACTTTGAGGATCTGAGAAGATACCACAGCAAATAATGAACAGAAGATGATACAACTCTTGGATCATCTTCATCAGAGACCTTGATTTTTCTACCATTAAAAAGTTAATATGCAATGACTTTTATCCGAATTTCAGCAGTGAATCACTGAGTTGCTTCAAGTTGGTTTTAACCACGGGAGTTTTAAGTTAGATAGTGCTCACCTTTTTTGTGGATCATATACTGTGTAATTATTATTTACTGGGTAAGATCCAGAAAAAAAGTAGAGACGATCTAACGTCAAGCGCCTGTACTGCGGTTTGAACCACAGACAGCGATCCGAGTATACAAAAACTGTCGATTTGAAAAACTGTTTCAGGAAATTACAAAATGTTATGAACTGAAAGGTCTAATTTATATTACATTTTTTTTAAAAAAGTGAGCCAGTATATACAAAAAAAAACATTTTCTACCTGCAAATAAGCAAACTCCGACAATAATCGCCCTCATGCTTGAAGCCACCATGATGAAGTCATATGACCAAAATGTGCTGGTCATATGATGACAATCACGTGACTTTTCAGCTGACAGAACAGAAACAGAGATCAAAGTCAAATATGATTATTCAATCAGGGCCGGAGCAAGGGTATTTGGCACCTTGACGAACCTTCAGCCCTGCTCCCCCTCCCCCACATTTAACTTTCGAAAATGAATAGTATGCGTTAGTGTGAATACAAATTCTGCATCAGTTTTCTCTTTCTATTTTGAGACGCTTATTAGCTACTATTTTACGCTATTTCTCTTTGTTCTTTTATTCATTCAGTTTTTTTGTCGCCCCATCCCCCACCCCACCCCCAAATTTTGCCGCCCTAGGCGAGCGCCTAGTTTGTATGATGAACACTGAAAGACAAAATCATATATTATCTCAAAATTATCAATGAAAGACAAAAACATAATTATATGATCTCAACATTGAAAGAAAAAAACATTATCTCAACATTGAAAGACAAAAACATATATTATCTCAAAATTGAAAGACAAAAACATACCTTACCTCAACATTGAAAGACAAAAACATATATTATCGAAAAGACTTATGAATATTATGAAACATTCTAGCAATATACAAACCCTTTCTTACAAGATCACACCTGCTTCTCTTCCATGAGCGGGGATATTGTCGTTATTCCCATGCGTCAGTTCGTCCGTCTGACCGTGACAAAGATTGTCATCGATTCTCCTCTCACACCACTTGGTTGATTTTAATGCGACTTTGATTCGCTGTAAGGTTTTACTTGATTCCTCTGGACCAATCGGCTCGTGATCGCTTTTCTTCACACGCTGGTTGGACGATTTTATTGAAACTGTGTTGGCTAGATATGTGGTTGGTGTAGATGCGCAATAAAGTTTTACTCTTTTCATCTGTCCCAAATTTGGGCAAATTTGTTACAACATTGTCAAAAAAGTGGGTATTTTGTGAAATCGGTTCGTTACTGATTCTGATCCTACATCGGTTGGATGATTATATTGAAACTTTGTACATATGTGGTTGTACAATAAGGTTTTGCGTATTTCCTTTGGCACATTTTTAAGGAAATATCTTCAAAGAGTGTAAACGTGAGGTTATTTTGAGAATTCAGCATGTCATCGCCTCTCCTCCCACATTGGTTAAGCATTACATTGAAGCTTTGTAGACTAAATATGTGATTGGTGCAGATGTGCGATTAGGTTTTATTTTTTCCTCTTGTACATTTTTTTTATATACATTTCTTGAAAACAAGATTTATAAAAACCGAGGTATTTTGGGAATTTAATTCGTCATAGCTTCTCCTCCCAAATCGGTTGGATAATTGTATTGAAACATTCTAGGCTAGATATGTGTTTGGTGTAGATGCGCAATAAGGTTTTATTTTATCCTTGGTCTCTTTTGGGGGAATTTCTTGAAAAATTGTATTTAAAAAAGTAGTATTTTTGGGAAGTCAGTTCGTCGTTGCTTCTCCTCGCACATTGGTTGAAGCATTATAGTGAAACTTTGTAGGCATATGTGGTTTGTATAGACGCGCAAGTTCTGATATTTTTCCTCTTGCCTATTTTGGGGGAAATTTCTTAAAAAATTGTCCAAAAAGGGATATTTTGAGACTCTAGTTCTTCATCGCTTCTCCTCGTACATTGGTTGGAGGATTTCACTGAAACGTTGTAGGCTAGATATGTGGTTTGTTTTTATGCGAAACAAGATGTTTCGTTCATCTGGCTCGTTTCTTTGGGCAAATTTCCTTAAAAATTATCAAAGAAAGGGGGTATTTTAGGAACTGAGATCGTCATCGCTTCGCCTCCCACACTGCTTGGATGATTTTATTGAAACTTTGTAGTCTATATATGTGGCTTGTGTAGATGTGCAAAAAGGTTGGTTTTCCTCTTTCCTCTGGTCCATATTTGTGGGAAACCTCTTGAAAAAAGTGTCAAAAAAGGGAAATTTTGAGAATTAAGCTTGTCTTTGTGTCTCCTACTAAACTGCTTGCAGAATTTTATCATCCCTGCAATTGAGCGAAGAGCAGGGCTATTATCGCTGCCCCTGTGTATCAGTCAGTCCATATTTTATCCATTTGTCTGTCTCTCAGTATCTCCATCTATGACAAAGTTTGTCATCGTATCTCAACACTCACCGCTTGGAGGAATTTAATGAAATGTTGTGGGCTAGATATGTGTCAATAAGGCTTTGTTTTTTTGTTGTTGTCTTTTTTTTCCCCCTCCGCCTCACTTTGTGTAGAAAGTGGATATTTGGAGAAATCGACTCATCATTGCTTCTCCTCCTTCACTGCTTGGATGATTTTATTAAAACTTTGTAGGCTAGATGTGTAGTTGGCGAGATGCGCAGTAAGGTTTCTTAAGAACATTTCTTGAAACATTGTCCCCAAAAGGTGGTATGTGGGGAATTCTTCTTCCACTCTGCTTGGAAGATTTTAGAGAAACTTCGACGGCTAGATGTTTGTCTGGTGTATATGTGCAGTAAGGTTTTACTTTCTTTCTCTGGGGACATTTCTGTAACATTTCCTACAAAAATGGGGTATTATGAGAATTCAACTCGTCATGCATCTTCCCCCACACTGTTTTGGGGATTTTATTGAAACTTTGTAGGTTAGATATGTGGCTGGTGTGAATGTGCAATAAGGTTTTACTTTTTTCCTCTGGTTCACTTTGAGGACATTTCTTTAAAAATTGTCCAAAAATGGGAATTGTGCAAATTTAGCTTGTTTATATAGTATTTATGCAACTGTTTACGGCATTACTGCTGGACATTTACAGAGGTATTGGAAACATTCTGATTTTTTAATGCTCCAAAAGTCTTGAGAGATGGGGAATGCATGTTATTTGCCATATAAGAAAAGTACATCATGATACCGTCTTCAACACCGTTAGTTTCATCAACTTAAATTTGATCGTGTATTGGTGTTGTATCAGCATCATCATCATCATCATCAACGGTATTTTCAAATTTTCTCATTTTAAAGTCTCCACCACCCACAGCCATTTTTTTTTTCTTTCAATAGAGAAGAAATGTACAAGGCACAACTTGAAAACCAATTGGAATTGATCGAATAGAAAAATAGCAATAACTACATTTCTCCAGATTTGGAAAAATACAAACAGGAATTGAACATAGCTATTGCAAATGGGACACACAAACAGCTAACTGATAAAAAAATTAACTGAAAAGGAGTTGGTTAAAATACAAAAGAAACAAGTGAAGAAGATGTATTCAATCTTTGTATATGAAAAAACTGCCAACATTTCCAAATCATCGCCAGATGTCGTAATTTAAAGTAATATAAATAATTAGAAGATTTGTTTTCTCAATCCACAACTTGAGCAGCTTTCAAAATGTACTGAAAATAGCATAAAATGGAATTCGATACTTTACTGGATTTTTGTCATTTAAGCAAGATTTGCCTCTGTCTGCAGTGAGTGCTAGTTTCGTAAGTTTGAAACACAGAGCTTTTAAAAAAAACAGCAGAAAATAATGAATCCAAAGATATTGAAGAAACTTTTATAAACAAAAATGTGTACAGATTGCTTTGTTGTTGATGCATTTTTGTCTTTAAATACACTTGTTATAATAGTTGTCTTTACAAGAGTAGCTTTTTAACATGCAATAAAGTCTTATCAGGGAAATAAATTAGACAATACCGTTTAAAATCTGTCCAGTGATGAATTTAGCCATCTTCGTTGATGCAGCTGTTTTTTGTGCTCTTTGAATTCTTTCCTCGAAGGTATTTTCGAGTATTTTGACCTAATCTCGCTTGCTATCGTATATCTTGTGTTTGTCCATTTGAAACATTTTCTCTGATCAGGATTAGATAGATCAAACGAAGAACATGTATGACACGATCTATGTCTCAATCATCTTTACTAATACCTTCAGGTCTTATTTGATGTTTAGTAATCTCCTATGGAAGTCATTTGGTTCCCTAAGCTGCTGTAGTTTACATATAGTATTTCCAAAGTCGGTGTCTGATTTAATGTTGTCTCTTAATGTATAAAAAATTCTTCTGTTTGTCAACGGTGAACTCCTATGATTTTCAACATTGTGGTATCTTGGTTCCATGTACGTTTTCTTGCACTCATTGACGTGCTCTATTTTCTTGTCTCCATCTTTTACTGTGTACTTTATCATATTGCTTTCTACAGTTTTTGCAATAACCACTGCCATATATATATATATATATATATATATATATATATTACAACTTTTGATATACTGTATTGAACGGAATCAATCTCATTAATTTATCCAATTAATTTTCAAATTATATTTAACAACTTGTAAAAATATCTTGCGATCAACCTTTCTAACATCTTGAAATCATATTTAGGTAACATTCTAAATTTCATTACATAAATGGAAGATAGCGAAGACAAAAGAGAGAGACTAGCAAAAAACCTAAAAAGATAACTTCACGGAAGCCAAAAGATCCAATATCACAAGTTGCTTAAATAATACTACATGAAAGAAATACCTAGCATCCAACAATATTGACAACCAATTGGACAGAGGATAACTAGTGAAAGAGATGCCCCGGAGAGTGACATGAAGAAACTCACAAAATCTCTCGAAGACTATAACACTTTACAATTTCAACTGAAACAATTAGTAAAAGAGTTAAGAATGAACTAGAATTAGACAAAATGATTTGGAACAAAAATTTACCACATATAGATATCTAATGAAAACTGAAATAGATAAAAAGACTCTTGCATTAAGTGGTCGATATTTTAAGTTAAAACAAAACAAAACATAGTGACAATCTGAAGTTGATTGAACACGGATATTGTGTAAATAATATTGCGTTGTTTTATATAATTAGAACTCTGAAAGAGGAAATCGATAATAACAAAAAATAGTTTGATAAGAAAACAAAAATGTTGCCAGGATATATATTGCTTTACAATTTTCTCATGGTACCAAGCCAGAAAAGTCCTGATGGTGTTTCTAAAGTGGTACATAGAGACATAATATATTCTAGGATGGATTAGTTTGACTGATCCTTATGAAGTTTGTTGATATTTTTCAAGCTCAAATAACCCCTAAAATATTAGTTGATGCTTACAGATTTAACTATGCTCCTTCATGTTTTTTCAAGGCATACACAATAGATACTTCACAGCAAGATGTCATGCAAATTAAAATATCTGGCTTGTTTCAATTTTTATCAACTTAAACGTTGGAGGTTTGTATTACATTGACTTTTTAAATAATATAATATCTACAGCATCTCAGCATCAGGTTTTAGTCATTGGCTTAAAATGTCATGAATTACATAGATCAAGTGCAATGAAAACTGGCATCGGTATCCGTATTTTGTTTACTCTTAAATACAACACAGTAGCTATGGCCACAGAAGCAGCTATGATTAGACAAGCAATATATAGAGATACATTCTTTCTAATTGATAATGGTAGGAATTTAGACGACGTAAAAATAATATAACTAACCTAACTAGATTAGCTTTTATTGTTAGACCTTTTTAAATATATTTGTGGGTGATCGTACAAATGTAAAACTCGATAATCAAACATTTCAGAGACAATTCATGTTCTTTAGTCGTCTTCAATTAGCAAAGACAAAAACAAACAATAGAAACAATGTTATTCCAGATGAAATGAAAGAAGATATTGGCGATACTTTGAAACAAAACAAAACAAACAAACAAAACAACAAAGCAAAAGAAACAAATGTTTAATGCGTTTAGTGTTTCCCTTTGACTATAGGGTACTCATGTGCCCGTAAGGTAGTCTATATTGTCAACCAACAATTCTTATCGTTATAAGAACTTATGCTACTTTGTTCATTATGATGCTATACATCTCATGACTGTATGACTTGAGTAAATTCATTTCCAGGTCATTTTCCTTACGATTGAAAAAGCAATTCTTTTTGATCGTGTATTTATTCCTTGAATGACATTCTTTTCGTCTTTCTCAGTCCCGAATAAATAAAGTTTTAGACCTTAACCAGCAGAACTCTCTAATTGGAATTCCATTCATCTCATCCTTGAAATGTCCAAGAACTTTCTTTTTCATTTGTGGTAAACCGAATATATTATCCTTTTTATAGTCATTAATGTCATCAAACTATAGATTTCTTTTCAAATCATCATATAAATGATCCGTTTCAATACATTTGTTTGCAAAAAGATTATGACAGAATTGAAATATATTTTTTCTTCACATATCTAAACAAACAGTAGTGAAGTATATGTTGAAATGTTGCTATTTAAACAAGTCATTGAAGATGACTTCTATACTGTATCAAAAATGACCAGTTCCTATAATAGGTCTTCGTACTTCAAAATGACCAGTTCCTATAATAGGTCTTCGTACTTTAAAAGAATCTAGGAGGATGAAGAGACATGTTTGAGATTTTAAGACATGTTTAAGACATGTTAAGACAGATTTGAGACATGTTTAAGATTCTGCAGAAACAACGGAAATAACAAATCTTGCACATTTGTGTGGGTATTTTTTTATTTGAATTATGAAATGCGAAATATATCGCGTAAGCGCAAGATACAGTTAATAGAACTTACAACGGAGAGGGGGGGGGGGAGCCGAATAATTGTGATAAATGATGCATAAGAACGCTAAAGCATAGCTTTCAAATCTGTTTATGGAACCTTTCACTTTATGTGGTCGCACCAACTGTCTATCCGAACAACCAGTCTCTTAAACCTCGAAAGAAGTGAGTTAAATTGGAATCTTTTTCATAAACCATGAAAATACTCCTCGTTCAGATAAAGTGGACTACTATAAGGGGTTGTTGTATCCGATGCCGTATATTTTACAACAGAGTTAAACACGCCGTCTTACAAGTTCAAAAGGACATTCGGATCTACCTCAGCTATTTCTGCAAGGCAAAAATATGCCTCGGATGTATGTTGACGCAGTAATTTACAGAAAAATCGAACATTTTGTTCGCCGGAAATTTCTCCCAATTTATTCGAACCACTTCAGCTATTTGTACGATTAGATTGACTGTAGGATTCACAGAGAAGGTACAAATTCGATTATTCGTGACTTCTCGGTCAATCTGTACTTCGTAAATAGCCGAAGTGGTCCGAATGGCAGATATCGACACACATTCGAGGTATGATCCATAGGATTGCTCTCGAAGTTGCGAATGACACTGAGGAGTGACTTCAACGGCAGATCATCTATTATCCCCATTCTTTCTCCAATTGCCTTATTTGAAACAGTATCATCTGAAACCCTATACTACTAAGCCGTCCAGTTTAGTGAATTTATACCGTGCTGTTTCAGAGATCTGATAACAGACAAACAGACAGACGGAAGTAAGGACCTACGAAGGGTATCGTAATACGCCTTTTTTTTTCTAAAGCACGTGTATATAGACTCAGTAGATAAAGACAGTTCATATATTATTATTGATAGATTATATGAAGTTGGACAAGATAGGGTAATAGATAGGCAGATGGAAAGACAGACGCACGAACAGAGGGCATCACAATATACCCAACGCTTTAAAAAAAAATTCGCGGGGGCAGTAATCTGCATTCTAACATGGGGGCTGTTCATTCTTTTCCATTATTAGCATATTACATGAAGCATTCGGCAAATTTAGTTTCCATGGCCTGGTTTAATCACATTGTTTACTTCCATAATCTTGGTAATATATATAAAATTGCGTAAATAAGATAGGTATCGTCATGTAATATGGTCTCTACATCTATTTATCTGAATAAACAAGCAATCAAAATCACTCTACATCGATTTTTCTGAGCAAAATATAGTCAAAATCACTCTACAGCGATTTATCTGAGTAAATATGCAGTCAACTTTACTCTACCGCGATTTATTTGAGTAAAACATACAGTAAAAATCACTCTACATAGATTTATCTGAGTAAAACATTCAGTCAAAATCACTCTACAGCGATTTATCTGAGTAAAACATGCAGTCAAAATCAAACCTAGACAGGATTTTGATTTCCTAGGGAAGCAATATAACGTCAAAGACAGAAATTAAATTGATCTACCTGATTTTACCTTAGTCTTCAAGAATGTGAGTACATTGTTTATTGAACATCTTCACCATCATCGCATACAATATTTATGACAGAGCGTCCGTCTGTGAGGAGTTAATTAAATCTATCGTCGGTCATGGCATCATAAACTTAGAGCACAAGAAACAACGGACATAATCTGGAAGTGCTCCATTGTCAGTCATAATCTGGACACCAAAGAATGGGCAAAGGAATGTTTTGAACGTTTTTCTTTTTCGTATTACTATCTGTAATTTTGTAAAGTGTCCGATAATGCGTAATTGTACCAGTTAAAACACAATTCCACTTTTTCTGTCCCTGGCAAACAGTTGAAAAAAAAGCATGCTTTTGAGGAGTTTTCCACCAAGTATTAAACGATCCAGTGTACGTACGAATATCAACAAAAAAAAATTCGCTGCAAATCCTTCAACTTTGGAAAAGATATTTCTTACATACCAATTTAAGGATGAAAACCACATCGAATTTTCGTACTATGCGTGTTCTTCTCACATACAATGAAGAATTTAATTGACTGTAGAATAAAGTGTTGGAGAGTATAACTTCTATTCCCTCAAATATTGTTTACGTGTACACAAACTGTACAGGATTTTTACGCGTACACAAACTGTACAGGAACTTATCGTACGATGAGGACATGTGAATTTAAAGTTGAAAATGATACGGCGTGACAAAATTTGAATTGTGCTTGATGTTTGTTTTGATGTACATAAAACTACTTGTCTCGCATATAATTTCTCTTGTATGAAAAAAAACAAAACAAACAAACCAAAAAAACAGACAGGAACTTTCAAAGCATCCCTAACCTCAGCAGATAAACAATATTAACTATTTAACATGAAGTTATAAAAACACCGTGAGACAATTCTGTGAATAAGTTAAATAAGGCAAAGTGATGGCATAAGGACGAGAGAGAGAGAGAGAGAGAACACTTTTTTGTTAGTTAAAAACGTCTCTTGAGAACAACGTGAACCAAATTTTAGTGATACAGAAAATAAACTACCTGAAATATATAAAACTGACTTTTTAATACATAAGCAAATTGTTCGAAAGGAAAACGTGCATTTATAGTGCCTGATATCGTGTAGCAGTGTACAGTAATAACTAACTTTATATTCTCAACTCCCTTATCTAAAGCGTGTGACAAATATTGTTGTGTAAGCGCAGGAAACTCATTATTCATCTGAAAGGTACGGTCATTATGTGATGATGGATCGTCATAAGATTATACATTAAGTGATACAGTCATGATCATAACCATGTCAGAATACGATACAGGCTTTACTTAATATGTGTACACGTTTTCTGGACTAAACATTTTTATTTCCTGTATAAAATGAAAGTATAGTAACATTTATACCAATGTTAGTTTAAACATATTTTTTTACTTAAGTACATATTTACAATAGATAAGAAAAGGATTGGAAACAAGTTCTTGCAATTAATGTTTCCGGTACACAGGTAAAATTATTAGCAAAATTTATACCCAAAATAAGAGAAAGAAGTTAAGTTGCGTTTGTGCGGATAGTCATTCGGGCATGTAATACATATGTCAGAAAAACACATGTGATAGTGGCGGACATTAATGACACCAGACTGTTTTGTGATGTATACTTGAACCTCAAGCATGATACAAGTGCACTTGAACAACAGAATATATGTACCAAAGAAAACAGTAATTAAATCAATTTGAATGTTACTGACTAACATACTTTGAATTCATTGTTGTCTCAGTTCTGTGTATAAAATGTATAACCACCTGCATTCAAAGAGGAAGGTGGTACTTGTTGTCATTCGTAGAGAAGCTGGGATCACCTGTATTATAATCTATTTTATATATATATATACATACATATATATATATATATATATATATATATATATATATATATATATATATATATATATATATATATATATATATATATATATACGAGCAGCTGCATCTATCGCCTAGCTCTCATGAACTTCTTTGGGGGATGAGCGCATGGCCGTGTGATGCATGCGATTGATGCTGTTACTCGCGGCACGGGGTTCGAATCTTGCTTGGGACGAATTATAACTCTCTAACCTGCTGTTTGATTATATTGGTGTAATTCTTTATAAATTTCTTTCATATAATCATGTATCCAAACACATACAGTGTTTTCCAGGGATATGCGCTTTCTTTTCTGTTTGGTATATGTGTGTGCGTGTGTATTATACACGAGATAGAATTTTTTTTTTTTTTTTTTAATCTGGCCGTGAGAGACAGTATATGCTGATCAAGTCTCGTAACTTCTATTTTTAAATTTTCGGAGAGTTTAACTAGATCGGATTGACCGAGGGGGGTTGTTAACGTATGATAAGCAAATGTTCTGATGCAAAGACAGATTTAAATTTATTGACCAATTTCTTCAACACAGATTAATTGCGATGTTATTTCCTTTCTCTCATATCTTTGTACATATCGAGCATTATATTTGAGGACTACATACAATACAACTATATTTATCACATAATTCTTACCTAATTGGAGTCATGACATTATATTGTAACACGCCAGGGGTCTAACAGCATCTCAGGACCGAGAGAAACAAACAATGTCGAACACCTGTGTATGGCTGGCTTGAGGTCGAGGTTTCCCCTATTTCCAAGGACCTCAAGACAACAGTCGTTGTCAATTGAAGGATTCTTAAACGCGCTAATACCACAAATAATTTTCCTTTAATCAAACTTACGACCATATATTCACGAGACTTTAATTCCTCACTTGCATGTTTCCTGTTTCACTTTCGTATGATTTATCAGTACGCTTTTCTAAGCCGTAAATCGATATTTCATGCCACGTAATACAAAACATGATCCAAACGCCTAATACACATAATTAGTTCTATTTCAAATTATAAAACACTTATACGTGAGAATATCCCTAGAATTCATTATATTTTAGAAGGGCGATTTTACGAAACTAATCCATGCTACCATAAAGTCCTGTGAATACGGTTCAGAATGAATGACGCCTGTACCTAATAATTGGCTAATTACTCGGTTTGCGAAATATCTCCCAGCACTGATTCCCCATAATCAAACAAATAATCTCTAAAAGCTATCAAAGCTATAAACGGAGACGTAATACAAATATCAAATACCCTAGGTTTGTTGCAATATTAAAATCATAAAAAAAATTCTCCACAAAGTGACGTAACTTTTAGCAACGTGTCATAAATGACACTTTAAAGGAAACTGCGTGTAAGATGCAACTGTGTAATTTAAAGGTATATTTATAATCATTTCGGTCTTGCACTGACATGTTATGATTCACGCGAAGGATTCAAACTAACCTTTGAAGCGCCGATAATAAAACTGTCTATGAATCCTTTAAAGATTGAACTGATAACATGTAATTTATAACAATCATACATATTTGAGATTCTTACGATTTTGCAGAAGAAAGGTCATAACAAATCTTACACATTTATGTTGTTTTTTTTTTAAATTATGTAATACAAAGTATATTGCGTAATTGCAAGATATAGTTTACAAGACTTACAACATGGGAGCGTACTTGCGTTTAATGATGCATAAAAACGCAAAAGCCTAGCTTTCAAGTCTGCTTTTGGAACCTTTCACCTTACACCTTGGTACCAATTCTATATAAGTACAACCAGTCTTAAAACTTCGAAACAAGCGAGTTCAATCGATTTTTTTTTTTATAAACCAAGAAAATTGTCATCGTATAGGTAAAGTGAACTACCAGAAGGGGCAGTTGTATCCGATGCAGTATATTTTACAACAGAGTTAAACTTGCCGTCTTATGAATTCAAACACTGAGGAGTGACTTAAATGGCGGGCCGTTTCAAATCTCCACACTTTTCTGCAATTGCCTTATTTGAAACAGTATCATTTGAAACCCTATACCACCCCACCCCCAAATCTCCCAATTTACCCAAACACTCACAACCCGGACTGTGAAACAAGGATTATAACCTTAAATCCCTTGTATATACCATGCACCTTCAAGCTATGAAAAAAAGAGTATAAATTATCATTGTTATGTAAATGTTAGTACATTTAACCTTTTAATCCCCTCTCAGTGACCCTAAGGGAGGGAGCTAAAATAATATCTCCTCTTGCACACAGTTACTGTGTGGAAAAATAAGTCGTCCAGTTTAATGAATGTATACCGTGTTGTTTCAGAGGAGCTCGGGTAACCGACAACAGACATAGGGAAGGAAGGATTTACGGAGGGTACCAAAATACGCCTTTTTTAAGCGTGTGGATAATATTCAGCTTTAGAAGAAAAAGAAAATACAATTTTTATCATTTTCGTTATTGGAAGATTACATGAAGTTTAGAGAATTTGTAACCTGCCGTTTTGGACGAGATAGGATAACGGAAAGACAGACGGATGGACAGAGGGTATAACAATATGCCCAACGCTTTATAAAAATGTGCGTGGATATAATAATCGGCCTTTAAAACATGGGGACATTTTTTCACCATTATTATTATATTACATGAAGGATTCATCTAATTAATTTTCCATGGGCTGCTTTAATCACATTGTTTGCTTCGGTAGCCATAGTAATGTATATAAAATTCCGTAAATAAGATAATTATCGGCACGTAATAGCGCCTCTACGTTGATTTATCTGAGTAAACATGCAGTAAAAATCGAATCTAGTAGGAATTTTGGTTCCCTAGGGTATTAACATCAATCAAAGACAGTAAGTGCATTAATTTACAAGATTATACCAGAGCCTTCAAGAAGGTGAGTGCATTGTTTATTGAACATCCTCCACATCATCACATAAAATATTTATGACAGAGCGTCTTTCTATAAGAAGTTAATTAAATCTATCGTCGGTCATGGCATCATAAACTTAGACCACAAAGAAAGAACAACGGACATGATCTGGAAGTGCTCCAGTCATAATCTGGAATCCAAAGAATGGGCAAAGGAATGTTCTGGACGTTTTTCTTGTTCGTATTACTATCTGTAATTTTTAAAGTGTCCGCTAATTCCAAATTGTACCAGTTCAAGCACAATTCCACTTTGTCCTTCCCAGGCAAACAGTTGAAAAATCATGCCTTTGAGGAGTTTTCCACCAAGTATCAAACAATCCAGTGTGCGTACGAATGTCTAAAAAAACCTCGCTGCAAATCCTTCAATTTTGGAAAAGATATTCGCATTTGTCAATTGAACGATGGAAACCACATCGAATTTCCGGTCGATTTTGTGAGAAATGATTCTGTGTTTGGTTTAGAATATCACAGCCGAGAAGCGTTTTCCATTGATCAGGTAAGCTTGTAGATGAAAAGGAACTGAATACGATAGCTATAAATATACTATATTCACGCAAAAATGGTCAAGATTTAACGAATGTACACAATATGCCTGGAGATCAAACAAATAACAAACATTTTGGTCAGCCATGCCAACAGGCCAGCAGCAACAAACAAATTATTTAAAACAAATTTGGAAAAAAATCCCAATACATACACATTTGCTCATCAACAGGGAAGCAATAGAGGTTGGGCCTTTTCACGAAAGAATGTTCTGACTATTACTTTATAATACACGTTTGCTTTATTATTGCATGAAGTTTATTCCCACTAGGACAAAAAAAAGATGCTTTTGAGACAAATGATTCACAAAATCCATATTTTGTTATCGAAACTCCCCAAATTTATATAGAAAAATATAATTCTTGGCAAGAAAATTTTAACTGCGACTTAAAATGTAGATGTTATTCTTTGATAGAAAAAAAGAATCAAGGAATTAATGAATGAGAGAAAGCAAGAAATAACGGTCTGGTCACCGATCAGCCTGAAATTTAATGAATTGCAAATTATTATTATTATTATTATTATTATTCATACAACGAAAGTGTGTTTATTAATGCCAGTTTGTACCTATTGATCTGGATCTGACATCGTATTTTTTATTTTATTTTTTTTTATTCTTTTTTTTTTGTAATTTTCGGTCTTTTTTTTATAGCCCTACACTTTGTTTTTCTCTTATCATTATTTTAATTTGATATTCAAATTACATGTATGATTTTAAAAAAATGAAATGAAATTTACTTTATGTGTCGAAAATGTTTTGCTTAATCACAAATCATAAGGTAATGTCAAAGCAATTTTTTAGTAGTGTACCGTGTTGATATTATATTTACTCTTTTTTCCATCTCCTTATCATCAGAAAAAAAAATATTTGGAGCAATGACTTAAAGAGTGTATAGAGGCACTTTTGCAAATTTGTCACAAATAAAGGTAATTAATTTCACTCGATAGAAAGATTATGAAATTAAACATCTTTATTTTTCAACATGCAAAAGACACCATAATGGAGCTTGATTGATTACTTCACGGTATCAAAACCTGTGCGCCTTTGTAATTTTGTTACTGTAATATGTGGACCTACTGGTACACTGAGAATGATTTGTCTTATTTCCGTTAATTTTGTGCGACTTGTTGTTTCCTTTCCCACAGCTTGTCATTAACACCTGAAAAAAACGTACAAATCTACCAGAAATAAGAGAATACAGGAGCATAGGTTCTGATACTGTGTTACTTGATTGATATTTAAGAATAGTATGGCAAGCTAATTGATTAAAAACCAAGCATTGCAAGACTGCCAGGTTTCTTGGAGAACACGGCGGCAATGTGGAAGACCTGATTGAAATTTTAAGTCTTATGGCTGAAAATCAGTTGACTTAAATTTGTGTGAGAAGATAATGTAGTTTAAGCGTATTTTCTGAATTATATTATTTAACAGTTTGCTATTCAGACGCGCAAAGGACACATAATCCAATTTTAGAAAGTTCTAAGGAGGCTGCCGTATCCATACAGTCTGATTTTCATAGTCACTTACTTTGAAGTGTTTGATTACTCAACGTAGTGTTACAAAAAAAGAACTGACAAGAATAAAGCCCAGTGAGCTGTGATTACCTCAAGTACAACATGGAAATGTTAAACGAGGGTTGTCATAGGAGGACAGATGGAAACATTTTCGGATCTAAGTTCCCTCCAAAAATTGAATTGCGACGGAGCATAAAACAAATGTTGATCGATTTCACTCGCAATATTGAGTTGGTTGCTATAGAGATATCGGTGAATCAGAAGTTTTGTTCCAAAATGATTCAAGATGGTTGATTTGGAGATATTGCTGAATCAGGAGTTTTCTGCCCAAAAAATTAAAGGCTGCCGCCTCTTTAGCTGGTTTTCAGGGATAAATAAACCCTACTGTCCGCCATCTTTGTGATCTCTTCACATTAGAAGGTCAGGTATGTTCTTTAATGCAAGCAACATATATTATTTGTTCTGTTGCACTATTAAAATTAAGATATTACTCTCCAAAGAATCTTACTAGTTTTTAATGTGAAATCTTATATTGTACAAATCTTTTAACAGGAGGCACTTGGTCCATGCTTACATGAACCATGCAAAAATGGCGGTCGTTGCCTAGATACAATGACAGTCAATTTTGAGCGGACGTATTTCTGTGTTTGCACGGAAGGATGGCGTGGACAAAACTGTGACACCGAAGGTAAATACAACTATGCGCTGTTTGTATATATATATATATATATATATATATATATATATATATATATATATATATATATATATATATATATATATATATATATATATAATACTATTAGTACCAAGATAAAGTGTTGGCATACATTTGCCGACTCTTTTCAAATTCATAGTTATTATTTTATATGTATTAACAGAATCGTAGAATGATATAAATGCATTTGCTCGCAGAGCATCGAATAGATTGGTCTGACTGGGAGGACTGGGGACCGTGCTCGGTTACGTGCGGTACCGGATGGACGGTTCGGCGAAGGTTCTGTGTGATTCTGGAAACTAGAGAGGAGAAATCAGTATCGGATTGCTTCGGACGAGATGTAGAGTTCAAAAGCTGCACCTTTCAAGAATGCCCACGTACGTTTTTGTTCCACTGAATAATAGACAGAACCGATTTACACTCTTGTTTGCTTGAAATTTGAAAAGAGGAAAGATAAGTGATGTTTAAAAAAAAATAAAATAAATAATACTGCTACTACTAATAA
This sequence comes from Margaritifera margaritifera, assembly GCA_029931535.1. Lineage (NCBI taxonomy): Eukaryota > Metazoa > Mollusca > Bivalvia > Unionida > Margaritiferidae > Margaritifera > Margaritifera margaritifera. The sequence goes on from JAQPZY010001588.1 coordinate 1,864,974, forward strand.
TAATAATAGAAATGAAAACAAGTAGACCAGACATATTTTGCAAGAAATTCGAAATACATATTGTTTTTATGTTATTTTACGTGATTCACTCTTACCTATCACTATTTTCAAATACCAGTTGTATTTTGAAACAAAAGAAAGCTATAGTTGCAAAAATCTGACAGAAATAATCAGTTTTACCGTTGTTATTGCGATTATTAAAAATCGGACATTTGGATCATCAGTCCTAATATCGACAATTCGAAAAATCCGTATAATCTGGAAAATTCCGTACATGTGGTCGAGCTGTGAAAAAAATTGGACATCTTCCTTTGTTTTGCAAAAACACATGAAAGGTAAAAACAGTGATTATTCTTCTCTTTTGACTATCATCTCCCATCTTTTGATACAAGGACGTTTGACTAAGTCTCCCTTTATTCAGTTAAAACAAAGAAGTCTTGGTTCATAGTTTCGAAATGCTTCAACTCACCTGAATACTTACTATACCTGTACACTTACTATCATCACTCTCATCGCTAGCAATACATAAAAGAGCTGAAATATGGAATGGAATGCGTGCCTTCATATTTAATGCGGAATTGAATGCGTGCCTTCATATTTTATACAATTTATAAGGCTTGCATCTATATCTGGATTAAATATGAATAAAAAAAACGCTAAATTATATATATATATATATATATATATATATATATATATATATATATATATATATATATATATATATATTAAACCAGTTAGCGGTTGGGACCGCATTTGAGACAGTCGTTATTTATGCACAGGTTGGGGTGAATGGAGCGTGTGGGGAGAGTGTTCTACAAGAGCTACCTGTGGCCACGGAGTTATGATCCGATACCGTAACTGTACCAATGGCGGAACCCCAGGTGTGGACCGATATTGTAAAGGCCCCACCAACGAATCTGCTCCTTGCGAAGGCATCAACTGCAGAGGTAAGAAAACATGATTTGTTCTTCATTACTCTAAAAAAACAATGGAGCTCCCGATTAAGTTTTATTTATATTATTCACGTCGATTGTACAATAATTCTAACAGTTTGTATCCCGTATGCCTTAGATATTGGCGTGAGTCGGTCATGAATGTGCAGGAAACCAGAGGGCACGGAACAAATCACACACTGAATGGGCTACCACCTACATTTACCCATGCTGAAACATGGGATCGAACACAGGACCGCAGAGGTGCAAAGCATGTTGAAAACCGCTGTGCTGTTTAAAGCTAAAAATCCTGGGGTTGGCGTCGTTGAATTATAGATTTACAACAATAATTTATGTAGTGGATTTTTTAAAGGATTCGTTTATCTTGAACTTTATAGTTAAAATATAAACACCACTGAACATCATGTTTCATACAACATAAATGAAACTTTTCATTAGACCTAAGATTTGTGACCAAAGTGAATAAATACAAAAAAGCAAAGGAAAAACAATATATAAATAAACATTGACTTTTTAAAAGTGCATATATAGTGCGGACCACTTTTGTACGCATGCATGAAATTGTTTCTTTATATTTTTATAATACTATTGTGTTTAGATTATATCAAGGTTCTCTCGTCTCGATAGACGTCGTGAATTTACGCATACAAATATCCTAATTTTCTGCTGAAGAAAAAACTTAAAAGACAAATTTCATTACTAAAATTATATGCAAATACGTCAGAAATATTTGACTTGCGTTGTTCAGTGGAACAGGGCATCTGTCCATCTGACATGAATTCTGTGATTTTTCTGTTAGGTCTTTTGAAGTTAGCGAATGGCACACTGTATGGCGAGGGAAGGGTGGAGATGTTTGATGATATTCTGCAGGAATGGAACCTGATCTGTGCAGACGACAGCCACTGGGACATCTTCGCCACGGATCTTGTCTGCAAGCAAATTGGCTTTTTGGAAGCAGATCAAGGTAACGTTGTCTGCTGGAACTGATCGTGACATACTGACCTATCGCCAGAGCAGAGATTATCACATCAGCTCATTACCACAACACTTCATATAAAATCAAAGTGTTCCTATGTAACGATTACCCTAACAATTACCCTCATGAATAAGAATTAACTTTGAGTATATACTGAAAATTTAATTAATATTGGTTGAAAAGTTTTGAACCTAACAGAATTTTTAATTTGTTCAAAATGTATTGTGACAATCAGCTAGGTGTTGGCTATATGACCTGATTGTTCGTCAAGCTTTCAGTCTGCTTGCGAATTATATAATGCACCCACTTTTGCAATGCAGTGGCATTGGTCGTCAATCCATATTTAATGGCATATAGTTCTTTTTATCTGCTGTTAGTGTTCAATGAGTTTCTTTAATTTTATGTTTAAAGCGTTCTTCTTAGTTCCATATTCCTCAGGAAATTGAATTTTATAAGCAAAGCTTTGATTTTTTAAAAATATTTGTGTCAGTATTTATCGATACGTTTTCAACCCTGGATTGCTGACATGCCTTCCTTTAACAAAACTCTCAGCATAAATGAATTTAAATATGAATCCAAAGTGTTTTTATTTTACTTAAAAACTGTTTTCTTTTAGAAGACATATAAGAAGAATGATAACTATAAATGCATTAATACCCTTTTTTGTTGTTGTTGTTGGTGGACATAATCTTTTTCTCTAAGCGAAACATGGAAAGTAGTTCACAGTTTACACGATCCATGTAAGTCGCTGAAAGTGTAAATACTGCTGCTATGTAACTCTCAAGAAACAGAATCCCATGCAATTGACCTTTTTATACATAGCTGCCATTATGTCTATGGCTCATATTAAAGGTATATAGAATTATTTTAACTTGGATCACGGTAATGAAACATGTGTTCGTATTAAGCGAAAGTTCATCGTAACTGTTTTTGTATCAAGCGGAGTTAATTTCATCTTCTTTATTAGATTTAGTTTTTGGTATCCGGGTGTTTGGGGGCTGTTTTTATTCTTTAACTAGAAGAGTACTTCCTTTGTTTGATTGTCTTTCTCGAATACATAAAAAGATACAATTTCATAACTTAATACTGTACCCGTCACACACCCCGTCAAATAAATAGAGTAGCCTGCAGACATAGAACAGCTCATCTCACAGGGTGTAAAACAAGCGGATTTACCGCTGAATGCGAACTGCTGAGCATGCGCAGCCCTGCATCTAGTGAGCCGAGGTGTTTCATTCAAATCGAAAGTAAAACTATACCCGGGAACGGAAGCGGTGTAACTAGATACAATTTCTTCTTATTTATTGATAGAACATAAAGATATAGAGACAAACAGCCTTACTGCCCTTTAAATGCGTATAACTGATTAAATAGTATACATTTATCAATGAAGATTATAAATAATCTTATTATTATAACTTTTCAGATATGTCTGACAGTATCCAAACGGTGAATTCAGTGTTTCCTTTAATACAGTTCCATTTCAGAATTAATGTTGAATTATTCCTTTGTAGAATTATTGTACAAAAGTTTTTAAGATTGTAAACTTTTCTAATAGAAGGATTTTAAAATTTGGAAAAATATATTGTACTTATTTTTAACAAAATATTATTTTGATAAATAAATAGATAAAAAGAAGGACCATACTGAAGATTGTACATTTTTAAATTGTACACAACTTTTTTATTTATATTTTTGTCAGTTTTCTACAAATAATAAATAAAATCATAAAATGTCAGTTCCATTGATATGGGTTTAGCAATTTTCATTTTATATACAACAGTAGGGAAAGGCAGGAAGGGGGAAAAATGACCAGGCTGCCTGTATACAGAAGTTGACGCTGAGAAACAGAAATGACTAAAAGCTATGTAGGCAAAATGCTGTAAAATGGGCTCAGCCCAACCAAACCAGCGTGTGTTTCTGACACACACACACACACACAAAGCGATGGTGTGCATATTATTGTGCATACATTTTTCTGTCTTTTATCATGTAAATATGACTCTAAAAATTTATGAAGGAAAAAAAATAAAAAAATAAACCCAGTTGTCTGTATATTTTACCGTTGAGAAGTAGAAGTACCCCAAAACGTTGTAGACAAACTTCTTTAAAGCAGGTTCAGCAAAACCAAACCAGCTATTCAGAATGTGTTTCTCACCCACACCAATAACAATAGAAGTGACCAAATACAATAAATTTGTCAATCAAATTCATATATAACATTATAATTGAAACCTATTGGATAGATGGTATCCAAACGGTGAATTCAACAAGTTTCTTTTAACAGACTTTCCGAATTATAATATTCGCACACCCTCCCGTTTGTTTGTACCCCGTACCGATTTTAAAAACGAAAATCATCAAGGATATGACAAATCCACAAAATTTAGTCATTTCATTCATCAATTTATAATTTCTAACCTGATTGTCGCGAGGGAGTCCATAATACTGTCAACTGAATGGCGTTTAAAACCAAACGGAAGCTCTCGATGTAAACAAGCGGACAGACTACTCGCTGTCCTTTTCTGGTTTCTTGAACTGTCCATTTCAGTAAAAAAAAGCGTTGTCTGTGTCCAATATTTGCAATGTCTAGTTTTAATATTTCTAAAAACAATTTGAACCAATAAAAAGGACAAACTCCTGTATACATGTGTTCAAAGGGATGTAACTCCTAAATTTACGGAATTATTGAGATTATCAGAAACGGTGAACATAACCTCTGTTGCTTGAAAACAGAAACTCGCCCATGCAAATATGGCGACCGTGTTACTAAAGAAAGTCCCGTTTGGATCAAAACGCCAACAAGTTGATAGTGTTAGGGACCCCTGGTTACAGTCAGGTTAGAAATTGTAATCAATGAATGAAATGGCTAAGTTGTGTGCATTTTTTAATGTCATTCGTGCTTTTTGTTTTTAAAATCGGTAGGGGGGTACAAACAAACGGGAAGTGCGCAAATACTATAACAATATCAATCGCCTTAAATGAAAAATCTTGTAAATTATGGAAGCCGTCATTAAAGTGTGTGGGGACATGAAATTGCAAAGATGGATCGATAAAGTTATTTATGTCAAATCTATGTTTGTTCATGCGTTTAGATACTTGCTGACGTGTTGGTCCAACATATTTCTTTTTACACGTTATCAACTAAATAACATTAGATGTAGCACAGTTAGTATAATAACGCATCTTAAATGTTTCTTTGGTATTACTGCTAATGAAATAAGTATTTTCCTTAATGAAAGAACAGTAAAAACACCTGGGTCTATTATATTTAGTTGATGAACCATGACTTTTAAACATCGAGCAACCTTAACTCATTTAGTATTGAAATATGCTAAAATTGTGAAATCTGATGTCAAAACCAACATGCCCTACTATCCAGTTGTATTTTTCATACTAAATAAACATATTTCATCTTCGCCTCCTACTATTATTTATACTTATTTATACTTATGTACATATGTTAAGTGCCTCCATTCAGCTTTATTTCATCATTATATTCTTTATGGAATATGACAACTCAGGTAATAGTTACCTATCCCTTCTGTAATTACATTTTTTCCTTTTACTGCAGATTCTATCATACTCTTCTTTATGCGATTATAAAACTTTCTCGCATGTGCTACCAAATATTAGACTTTTCTGTCCTCTAAAAAACCACGCCATCACTTCATATATATAATAATGTGTTAAAAAGTACCGTTCAAAACAAATCATAAAACGAAAAATTCCATGCAACAAACAAACTAAATTCCTTCCTTTTCACACATTTCATGCATATTAACCTCAGTTACAACTTTGTTACATGTCATCACTCTTGCGTCCTCTCTTGGTACTTTTCTAAAGTACCAATCTTATTCTTGTTATATCGTACAACGGCCAGTTGTTGTGGACCTCCTTCAATCGTGCACCATGTTTCTCGCGATATAACGCGCTTGTTTCGAGATAATTACGTCATCAGCTGTGTCACCAGCGTTCTTCAGAAGCGAAAGAATATAATTTTATAGTAAAAGCATACAAAATGCGATTCAAAAAGGTAATTTCATGTAATTTAAAAAAATCATAATGCAAATCTATGTGTTCACTAATGCCTTTTTTGTGTCCAACTTTTTGACCTTGAATTTTCTATTATATGCTACAGACAGGGCCGCCGATCACATGTTGGCTTTGTTTACATATTTTTAACAGGATAATCCACTTTGGGAATTTCTACAACTGGTTAGCCAATGTAAATATTAGGTTTTAATCATGTGGAATTCTTATATAACGTAAGAAATATTTACACTCGAAATGTATATTCACTACGGATTTTTTTTCGTTTCATTATTATTTCATATTAAACATATATTCTAAATCAAAAGACATTGAATCTATTATAATAAATGCCTATCCATTCACCAGTGTCTATTTTTAAATTTCTCTCTCCCTCTGTCTCTCTGTATGTCTGTCTGTCTCTCTCTCAGTCTATTGAGTCATGTATCTATATGGTAAAGAAAAAGCAAGCAGTAATGTAAGTGCACAAACTGCATATAGAATTAATGGGAAAAAAATTATTCATCTTTAAATTTAATTTTTTTTAATTTCAAAAACACGGAGACGCTATAAACTAATAATATCCATACCTTGGTCTAACTGGCACTTTCTGGTCATATGCCACGTGCCTTTTTAGTCAGTGTCACGAACCATGGACGTCACTTCCGGAAATTTGAATAGATTCTCATACAATTATAACGAACGCGTTAAAATTCACGTTAAGTCCACGAAAGGTGGTTACTCGAGGCTATAGGAGTTCGGTCGGAGATTTGACGTGATAATAACCGGAAGTTCGTATCATCCGTGGAGTAGACTATATATAATTTTGCACTCTTGGTGAAATAGAATAGTACCGGAAATTAAAAAACATTAAATAACATATTAAATTTAAATATAAATTATAAATTTCCCCCATTGCGTTGTGATTGTGATTTTCAAATGAAAATATCCGCTGAATGCCATAAAATAAATAGAGGATATTTTCTTTTTCTACGTTAATACCGGATATATTTCATCGTGTGGGTACAAAAAACGTGATATTTTAACGAGTGGCGACGCCACGAGTTAAAATATACCGTTTTTGGTACCACAAGATGAAATATATCCGGTATTAACGCAGGAAAAGAAAATTTTCTTTTCATTATATACCAAAGTTGCTCCAGAATCGAAGCTTAGAAGATTAAACTCACTATTCAGCACCACACTCCACCCCACCCTTTTTTTCACATGTGAAAATATAGGAATGTAAAAATATGAAAATTATTTCGCCAATAAGTTTCTATATTTCTTACTTAAGTATATAATAAATTGTTTTATTTTACATCCTGTTTTTTTATCTATACCTAGCTGTAATTGACAATGCTTACGGCTCCGGTAGTGATGGCCGATATTTGACGATTGTCAAAACCACGTGCAAAGGCAGCGAAGCGACCATAGAGGAATGTGTTAGAAATGTTACAACATCATGCAAAAATTATGCAGGCGTAAAATGCAAAGGTTAATATCTCTCTCTCTCTCTCTCTCTCTCTCTCTCTCTCTCTCTCTCTCTCCACTGTTAGTCTTGACTTTAAACTAGGAAAGTGTATGCCTTTAAGTCGACAAAACAATGAGACATATTTGTAATCTCACTTTTTCCTCAGCTTTTGGGAAAACTTTTTCACAACCTGTCACGTGTAACATTTAAATTATGCATGTACTCATACGCCATTTAGGTGATGCGATATTTGGCGGATTGTTCTTATCTATCAACATCTCTCTGAATCATTGTTTCATTCGTACTTTAATGACAAGAAGGCGTAACTCCTACCTCGTAGGCCTAAGCTTAATTTGTTATTGATTAGGTTGTTGTTAAATTGTGTATTTATATAGTTATTTATGTACACAGTTATGGGCGGGTGGAGCCTGTGGACACCGTGGGGTGAGTGTTCCGTGACGTGTGAGAACGGAACCAGAACCAGAACTAGGCTGTGTAACCACCCACCACCAAACCATCATGGTCTGGCCTGTCCCGGCGATCAGATACAGTACAAAGATTGCTCCTTGCCTATGTGTCCAGGTAAGTGAAACACAATTTCTTATCATATTTAGTTTACGTTTACTAAAGAGTAAGTAAGCGTTAGTATATAATTAAAATGATAATTGCTTTTATATCAAATTGTAACACTTTGCTTGACCTACTGCTGTGACCTACTGCTGTGAAACAAACTTCTCTGCGTGAGTACTAAATATCCTGTTCTCTAACTTTAAAAATAGTTCTGGCAATTTTATTACTCGAATCTGTCACTGCTTCTATCTCCATTTTATCAACAATTGTTAAATTGAAGGTATTATATTTCGCGTATGTGATCCATTTCCGGATCCTCGAACATAGGTTAACATGGAAACAAGTTGCTTTACAGTGTTTCAGATTACTGAAAGAGACAGTCAGGCGTACATCCTAAAAATGAACTTAGTTCTCTGATGTTTAGATACAGTATACATTAATGTTAGCCTTTAGTATATTTACATAATTCTTTTCACTAGTAATGATGTGAAATAACTCCAATGTTGTAAGCTGATAATTTAATGTCCAAATGATTTTATAAGTTTTAAAATCAACCTGTATTAATAATTAGTCATTTTGTTATGTATCCTTTCCTTACGATTTGTGCAATTTTTGGATTACTTTCCCATTTTTACTAACTAGCTTTTACTCGGCAATATATAGACATTGTGATGTGTGCCATTAAACCATACATACATGCATTATTATGTCTCATCGCACTTAAATCAGATAAGTGCATATGTATGCATGTATAATAAGATTAGTAATCTTTATTTATTTGCGATGGACTGTTGAATCGAATGCTCATCTAACACAGGGTTGAAATGTATTAAAATGTACATTATTCACAGTACAATTCAATACAATACAATACATGAACTGCATTAAATAAGTATTATAACAGACTGGAGGAAATGAAATACGGCAGATTCGTACAAAACTATTAAGTTATATGTTGGGTTAAAAAGAATGGTTTACCTTTGTGTTTAAAAGAAGCAAGGTTTGTACATTATTTCGTTGCATTACATAAGATATTTCATATTAAAACATTATATGTAAAACTTCATTTGAACATGGCAGTCTTGTATTTGGGGATGCTAAGTGATTTGTAGTAGAAGAGAGCGTGATTCGACTATTAACTACTGAGACTGGGGTCAATGTAATATGATAATATGGTACCAGGTTGTTCTGAACTTTGTGCATGGGGACTGGTACGTTGCATTTTATTCTGTCTTTAAAAGGTAACAATCTGAGTTTTCCAATAAAGTTTCACTGGGTGTTGAATATATTTTATTCTAAAGAGTTCAATCTACATTCTTATGCATGCGTTCAGTGAATTTTAAAAGATAAGATGAACATTGTCTCTAAATATTGGAACAATAACCAACATGAGGTGGCAACATGAAACAATTGTAAAAGTAATTTTTGGTTTGGTGTTAAAAATGCCTTATTCTTTTCAAATGAAATAACTCCAAGAAATATTTCCTAAATACAGAGCTGATTTGTTAATTCCATGAAACAGTGTCGTCAACTGTGACTCCTACAAGTTTTTCATGAGTGACACATTCAAACTTGTCGTGTCAGCAGTATGCAAAATATCCTTTCGCATTCTCCTTTTATTCTGAGTAGTGCCAATTAGTAAAACCTTGGCTTTATTGAGAAGTTATGCACATATCATTGTTGGTGCACCAAGTTGAAAAGTTTGACATGTCAGAGTTTAGCTTAATTTCAGTTTCATAAATATGTGTACTTACAACTTGTGCATCTGTGTCATCCGCATACATAAACATATCAATATCATCAGATACCAAAGAGAGGTCACTGATAAATAGTATATCCTCAGTCCACCACTCTAGTATTTTCAAATATTTTCCGCCCTTTTATTTGTGCGGTACACGTTTGCTCAAGACTTGTAGGAATAATTTTGTTTCAACCATATCGGTAACATTATCAAACCCATTCATCAGAGAGCAAGAAACTTCATCAATATCCTTGCAGAATAGATTGGGGTCAAAATTCTTTGTATATCTACACCTAATGGAAAACTTTTAATTGGAGGGTTTAACGGCACACCAGGACAATCATGGCTATATAGTACCGAGTAAATTTATGTATTCCAATAAAAGGTACACAAAACAAAGATAAAGGTAGATAAAGGTAAAATCATTAAAATGCAAAGTCAAACTTCAGTTTGAGCGGCTTTACGCAAATGTAGTTATAAATAATTTAGTTATTTTACGAATGAGCCTTTTTAGTTGCATTTCAGTAAAAATTTTTTCTCCTCTCTTTATAAGTATCATACTTGTTCAAATTTAATCACATTATAATTCGTGTACATTCATAGCACTTTAGACCCTTTACTTGTATATTTATATTCTACAGCAATATTAGTGATTCTCATATTATTTTCTTGCTTTTTCTTCGTAATGTTCAAAATGTTTTAAGTCTACAATTCAATGCATTTCTATCTTTTACATTCTTCAGGTTAGAGGTCACAGAGCACTATTAACATTGCTTGTCACATATCACCAACATTGTGACCCAATACCGTCTGCACGTGCACTCTATATCTACACGGCTTATTTCACTTGACAGTCGCAAACATAAAATGATAATTAAAAAGGAGCGTCAGCATTTTCATGGAGACATTACCAAAATGAGACTATTTCTACCGTCTCCACGAAGAAGTATTAGAAGCAAAAGAAACAACAATGCTTATTTTGACAATAACGCATGTCAAAGTGAACTTCAAATACTGTTCCAACCTATCTGGGAAAATAATAATAGCAATGAAGAAACAAAGTTTCAGTATTAAAGATAGCTTTCTATTTATGTAATTATACTGACTGGCCCGCAAACGTACACCTACATACTGTCTTCCTATCTATCTATCTATCAGTTTTGTGAAAGTCTGTTACGCACAGAAATTAAAAATTCGCGAAAAATCACGATAAATTGGTGTTGTTAGACAAACAACAAGTTACTTTCCAATATTTATTCTGTTTTCTCCATTATATATTTTTTTCTTTTCCCTCCCTTACCTGAACCAATTTCACTAAATAAACAAATAAATAAGTTTGAATTACTAGAAGTTAAGGACGCTTTAGATCTTAACACCGGCATTTTGACTTCTTTTGATTTAGACGCTTGGTGTTTGGGCTATAAAGTCTATAATATTAAAAAAACGTTACAACCGAGCGTCCAGATCAAGAGGTGAAAAAGCGGAACCAAGCACCGAGGTAGCACAAAGTTGTGGAGTTGCCGCGCCAATCTAGTAGCGGAATGCATTCAGGTGTATTCTATCGGTTTGATCTTCAAGACGACTCAGAAGAAAAGTTTCAGTTTAGGAGAAGAGTTGCAATAACATGAATCATACTGCTTCTTATAATGCTATCCATATCCAGAGCAACACTGACTTCATTAGAACATGGCCGTAGAAGGAACATTGGGATTAAATGGAAAGTAGGGGCCAGAGATGCGCCTGAAGCCAGAGAACAACTGCAGAAGAAAATTTGCCTGAATCGTGGGAAAAAAAGAAATCGGTAAAGTGGGATGACGCTGGCAGCGGATTGCAACCCACATTGTCAGTATAAATTAGAATAAGGGAAAAATAAAGGACATAAATCATTCTGAAGTTCTCTGTTAATTACTTTTTTTGGTTTGCAATCTTTCGATGTAATATTTGCAAAATCAGAAGAGAATGGTATCTGCATCTAAGACCATAACCTCACTTCTGTCATAGCTTTCTGTAGGAATTTGAAAAGGAAGTCCAGGGCTATACTTTTGCCAAAACTGAGGGTCCAGTATGTAGAACACTGTTGACCAAAGTTTCGTAACGGATAGTACTGTACCTAAAACTTGAGGTGTAACGGATAGTACTGTACCTAAAACTTGAGGTGTAACGGATAGTACTGTAGCTAAAACTTCAGGTGTAACGGATAGTACTGTACCTAAAACTTGAGGTGTAAAGGATAGTACTGTACGTAGAACTTGAGGTGTAACGGATAGTACTGTACCTAAAACTTGAGGTGTTGAAGCAGGTACTGACACTACAGACAGCTCTGGTCTCAGTTTCACACTCACGCCCTGAATGTCTGAGAATAGCGCAATGGAGGGGTGGGGGCGGGAGGTACTTGCGTAACAGTTGTGACGTATTAGAAATGTCCAATTTTGACAGATATTAGAGCAAACACTAAACATTTCCACATAGAAACTGACATGTTACTGAGCAAGACGATCGAATGTATCTCGATGCTTGGAGGTTTTTCTGGAAAATAAATACCTATCAAGGTAAAAAAACAAACAATCCTTAATAATATACATTCGGAAATTATCCACATATTTTAGCAATAGCCTCGATCCGATGATATAGCCACATATTTTAGCAGTAGTCATAACGCGATGATATAGCCGCATATTTTCCTTATAATAACGACATGTTTGTCTGAAAGTCATTCTTACTTTAAACCGTTTTCCGTATGTATGTATGAAAAAAACGTATTTCAGGTTAGAAGAATACTCAGTGAATATACGACCAGTTTAAACCACGTTTTACGACATTAATAACATGGACAAAATACACTTCTACCTTAAAGCTGGAGACAGAAAAGAATTATACACAGAAACGTGTTTGTACATTACGCTAGTCATTCTACAACTAGCCTTACAATAGTCTAAATTGAGCGAGGCCTTCAGACAAACATGTTTTCACATACACAAAAATGTCGGTATGACGAGATATGTTGATAGATGAAATGGACCCTTTTCAGAAAGATGTTATTAGCAGCCATATTGGATTACAGCCGCAAAATATTACAATTGATTATGAACGGAATATGACAACTTAAATTAAGCTAAAGAAAATATTATTAATAAAACATAGTAAGAACATAAAACATGCTCACCGACTGAGTATGCATTAATGATTTGTCTGTTGATATTGTCTCTGTATGATTTTTTGGAAAATCAATAGGTACCGAGGCTTAAAATCATCTGGAAATGACCTTACTGAAAAGGATCATTTAGTCAATTTCTTTCATAAACTGATTCATTTTTAAATTAACTAAATCTGATTTGCATCTATGTACCTTTTTTAATTTTTGTGTTCTTTTATTTAAATTATTCACCAAACGGTTGCTGTGGGTTTATTTCAAGCAGGGTGACTTCTGATTTTTGTATTTGTTTAAAACATGATATCAATTGAAGTATCACTGCAAAATATCTTTTAAAAAAATCAACAACTGAGGACGTAAGAAATAGATAAATTGTTGGAAAAATTTAATTCAAGGCAAAATCTTTTTGGAATCCTATGTAAAATCAAATCGAGAGGGTCATATTTCAGTGATGCCTAAAATGACCAAAGTTGCTAAACTAGTTTGGAGATTTCAATATATGCAAATTCTGAATATAAACGATTTGAATATTCTTCTGCCTTAATTTACAAATACGCTGAACGAATAATATTTATTTTAATGTATTTATGTTTCTTTATGTTATTACTTTCTTTTACCAACTTCAAGGCATAAGTTCATCATTGTCGATTTTATTTATGTCGTAAAACTTATCTTTAACTGGTCGTCTATTTACGAATATATTTATATTTTAAATTAAATGAAAACATGCAATTTAACAGTATCGAGGTATTGTATATTCTTCAATAGCTCACGCGTGACTCCTAATCGGTAAAATGACATGGGGATCACATTAAAACTGTATAACTGTCATATTTATTTAATCTTGCTACATCGAAACTGTCGCTCTGCAAAGGAACTCCCAGAGTTCGGAACTAATCCAGCTATGTGATTCGTATGTCAAAATTTCTGATGGAATGAATTTTTTAAATCCTGCATTGATATAGGAAAGCCATTTTCAACAGCGATCTTCAACTACAAGGTAATTTCCAAGTAAGCGATCCTGTTGAGCTGAAACGGCAAAGAAAATTCTGATCACGTTATCGGAACATGTGCGACTCATTTTGTCTTATTCGGGTAAACTGTGCACCTGATTTATTTTATTTCCGTTAATTATGAGCTACTTCTTATTGTTTCTTCTCCTACAAATTGTCATTAGCACTGGCAAATATGTCGTAGAAACCTACCATAAATAACAGACTCCAGGCGCATAGGTTCCGATACTGTGATAATGGTGTACTTTTAAATCACCGGATACCCTCCTATTAGGGCATGAGTACAGCAAATGTTGCAAAGCCCATCCGTCGCATAGGTATCTTGCCTCCAATGAGAACCGCAATTCTAGTATTAGTATATAATCGGGTCTTTGAATTGTAGTGGCACGCTTTGTTTACATTCACTCTACACAAACGTGTTAGATTTTCTGCCATCAAAATCTTACAAGAAAATCGTACCTGTTTACTGCAATGTTGCCAATTTGAACTAAGTTTTCACAGTTTTGGTATTTGAGAGATACATGCTGTTTTAACTCTTGGGGGACAAACTTTATTATCTCAAAAGAAGATGAATGTATTGAGGGTATCTCTTTTGATCGTACTACTACTGCAAGGAATTGAGTTATGAAATCTATCAGTGGCCACTCAACTCCACTTCCACCACGTCCTTAACACTGATGAGGTTAGAAATGACTGCTAATTTTACAAGCAAACAGGGAATAAACTTAGTGATTCTGATCCGGAATTGTATTTGGAATAATGCTGTGATAGCAATTCACAAATTGAATCCTGTATGGCTCTTTCCTCTATTAAAGTTTTAGACAAACATGATTTATTCGACATCCATGGTTATATCGATCAACTTCCAAAGACACCCGAGTATAATCCATGGTTATATCGATCAACTTCCAAAGACACCCGAGTATAATCCATGGTTATATCGATCAACTTCCAAAGACACCCGAGTATAATCCATGGTTATATCGATCAACTTCCAAAGACACCCGAGTATAATCCATGGTTATATCGATCAACTTCCAAAGACACCCGAGTATAATCCATGGTTATATCGATCAACTTCCAAAGACACCCGAGTATAATCCATGCTTTAACCTCTCGTGATTAACTCTCGCCATATTTAACAAGCTACTGACACTGACGCTTTAAATAATTTTTCGGCTTTGAACAAGGAATACTCCATCTGGGGTCCCATGTATCGTAATTCTCCTATATGGCAATACAGTAGTTACGTGTCGTCAGTAACCAGCCAATTTATTTCTTTTCCGCTAGACTGTTGTAATATTAGATGTTCTTAACACCATTTCTAGCCTGGAACCCTTCTTCTATGGAATTTCCAGATCAGTTTCTTGATCATAGTAAATAATAAATGCCACAATTATTTAAAGGATGGACTTTGCTTCACAACTGCTGTACTTTTCCCTAGGAATCGTCGGGTCCTGGTTGCCATGGGGACAGTGGACTCCTTGTAATGCCACGTGTGGGGAGGGTGTACGAACCAGATATCGTGAGTGTAATGCCACAAGCGGCTTCTGTGGAGAAGGAAGCAATGAGTCACACGACATGTGTGTCATGACGCCGTGTCCTGGTACATCGCTATTGTTATTGATTATGCTGTCCTCAGTTGACTTATATCATGCATGGCTGAGTTGGCAAAGCATGTCTGTCGTGACCTGCACAGAGCACGTCTTGCCCATTTTTTCCACAATTAACCACAATTTTATGTTTTAGTTTTGTGAAACTTCTTCATAATAACTGCGGTAAGGACTTCCGAAGTCCACCGATAGATTATGGTAGGTTTTGCCGAATGTTACATTGTTTAAACATAAAGAAGCTTCAGTTTCTCATATGCATGGAATAAGGTTTGAAATAGTTTTCCAATGCAGGCAAAGGTATATCTATATAAACAATTTCGATTTTGAAATAAGCACTTTATTACGGTGTTACACGCTATAACAGTTGATGGTGTGTGGGCCCCTTGGTCGAAATGGTCTTCCTGTGACGTCACATGCGGAAATGGAACCCGTTTCCGGGTACGGAACTGTACTGGGCCATTCTACGGTGGCGCAAAATGCCCTGGTCTAGACAAGGAAGTCGAAGGCTGCTTCCCAAGAATGTGTCCGAGTAAGTTCAGAGATATAAAATTGTGGCTTCATTTTCTAAGTAGATTATATGTAATAATTTTGTGAAAAAAAATTTCTTTCATATTAGATAGTATGGACCTTTACATATTGTTTATGTCAGGTAGAGGGTCTTCAGCTGCCGCATGGAACCACGTACATCACGATTTTGGTTGACTATTTGCAAAAGTTACTTTTTAACTGAAAAAAAATACACTTCACATAACGTACATTTAGTCTATGCAGCTAACAAAAATGTTGCGCAGATCAAGAATAACTTACCATCGTGCGGTAGCATGTTCTATGTGGCAGTTTGTGCATAACCTCTAGAAGATGCACTCTTTTCAAAATATAAGGCAAGCATGGACATGGAAGAATATGCATCAGTATTATTGTACGCATACTGAAAGCTGGATATTTAAATAGTCTAGACTCAGGATTGGTTGTACTCACATAGTACAAATGATGCGCGAAAACTGTTATCGAGTCTCTACTCTGTGTCCAGGCTGAAGTCTAATTCTATTATTTTTTTAAGCCTCCGATATGCTCTCTCTCTCTCTTTCTCTCTCTCTCTCAAAATGAAAGTTTTTACATCGAGATAAAATAATTGAAGAATAAGTTGATACACATTATTTATCTTTTTCCATTCGACAATACATCGAATTGCTTAAAGTCCAATACGACGTAGATGCTAAATAATACAGATAACGGTGGTAGTGGAATAATAATAACAACAATAATAATAATTGTTACTACTCTAGGTCTTAAAATAATGTACCAGAAAGAAAGTGAAACCAACAGTGTAAGTAGAATCAACAAGCAATTTATTTCTAGACAAGTAAAATGAAAATTCAAAAGACACTTACAGTAATGTGAATTAAAATCGAAATACTCCAATAATCCTAACTGTCCTAATCACAAGTCCTAATTATAGAATTTCTGAATAAATTCCAGTAGCCTTGAATGTCCAGATATACCAATAGTCTTGAATGTCCTGATGTGACAGTAATATTGAATGTCCTGAATGATGTAATCCAGAATAGTGTTGAATGAATTCACAAAAATCCCAAAGTCAAGTATTAATCCAAAATGAGAATGAGCATTCTTAGTAATTCCAATGAATATTTCAAATAAATACTTCCTCTCTCTGAATTTGCTCTGATTTTCACAACTGTAACATCTGATTACTGAAATAAATTCTTTAATAGACTGATCTTAATGACATCAAGTTTAGTATATGAATGGAATCTTGTTTACCAAATGCTGTATAAATATAAGACATGTCACACGATAGAATACTCTAGAATATGAGAACCCTAAATGGAATTTTACTGGTGTACCTGATTTTTCTCATGTCAAGATATGGAAATTCCAATTTAAGTACTAAATGATAGGTAAACAAGTCTGACCTTGAACTCAAATGCAGTAAATATGTTGTTTACAAAATGACTAAAGTACAACTTACCTCATGGACATACAAATTCAATATACATACAATAATAATAATAATAATAATAATAATACTAATAATAATAATAATGCATTTATAAATAGCTAAATAATAAATAAACAACTTCCATTTTCCAAGTCGATGGCGTGTGGAATCTTTGGTCACCTTGGACGATCTGCACTGTAGCCTGTGGGTATGGACATCGTAATAGAAGCAGGACTTGTGATGGCCCCTTCTACGATGGGATTCCCTGCCCCGGGAACAACGATGAGGTTGAGTCTTGCAACACCTTCTCATGTCCAGGTCTGATAATTTACTTTTTATATGCAACTCAGATAATGCATCACTATCATGCCTGTCACGATTCTTCCCATCAAGGTTAACAAGGTCTCTTCAGAGAATTCATCTCTTATTTTAACCAATTCTTCAGAGTATAATAGTTCCTGTCGAATTTTGTTTGAGTCGTTTCAAATTAATTAGGCTATAGAGGCATAACTGCCAACTTTGCAATATATATGCCTTAAATAGAGCCTTCATTTATGTTCATTAAACATCAAACATGAAGAAGTCTGCTATCGTAAGTTCTTGGTTGAAAACATTTCTTTAAATAACAAAGATCTTCTTGTGAAAAAGGCGACTATGCAGTACTTGAAATTTACTGTTTTGATCTTACCGTTCAAACTTTTATGAAACGGTAGATAATCGTTTTCTATTACAGTCGGGAACTTAAATGTTGCAATTTTGCCTCATATTTATCTTTACAAAATCTTTTGACACACATATTTTGATAGATTCAAAACCAAAAGAAAACCAAAAAAAGACAAAACAAAATTTCATAACTGTAAAAAAAGGTTTGTTTTCTTCCTATTCCTTTATGACAATTTACCTCGAAATTAATGCTTTTTGTCGGAAAAATGTTGCTTGTTCATTTCCTTTTAATCTTGTTATCATTCCTGAAGAAGAATACTTGTATACAACTTTATCGAAATATATTGTTATTATTACGTGTCCACTACATTTTATCTAGTCCTGGAACTGCGATTTCTGTCACGTAGAATGCTCTAGATGATCTAATCAGTTGTTTATCATTTTCTTTTTAATTGATGACTTCATTGGATGCAGTTTTCTTTTTCTTGCTTGTCAATATTACGTAAATATATGTGTTTTCTTTTCTTTCAATATGATGGTTAATTTGAGCCCACTCCATAATATAGTTTATCTACGAAAAGTTACATATTGTCCTATGAAAACTGCCTGAGTATGAAACAAGCAGACATTTCCATATTTTACATTGGTTTCTTTCAGTGGATGGATACTGGAAGCAATGGGAGGAGTGGAGAGAGTGTAGTGTGACATGTGGAAAAGGAGTCCAGAATCGGATTAGGGATTGTATCACTCCACTCTATGGAGGCATTGAATGTAGTGGACTGACAGAAGAAAGTCGAAAGTGCAATGACTTTCCGTGTCCAAGTACGCACTCCCATATAAGTGACTGCAAATGTATATTACATAATTTAATTTTTGTTACATCAAATTAGGCACATCATTATGGGCGACTGCTGCAAAATATACAACACATAAGTTAAACTTACTTTGTTAAATCTTACCGCATCCACATAACCACAGCCTCATGAAAACTTGTGGCAGAAATCGCAACTCGTGGTTTGAATTGAGTTTGTTACATAGACCTGTATTTTCGAGTGCAATTTTTGTACTTGAGATAAATACCGATACATAAGTTTTCATAGGAGACACTTAGACTGATAACGAATAATTGTGTCTACATCCATGCATGGAATACAAGATTATTTGGATATAATCGAAGTGATTTAGTAAAGCAGATATGATGCATCTGTAGTCCGAATGTGTTGAGTCTACTCTTTTACAATATTTGGTTTCCGAATTCATTGATGGCACAAAAAGAACTGCGCTTGTTGATATGAATGGTTGGAGCTAAATCATGAAAACCTTTCTACACACCACGACAGAAAATTACTAAATAAACTAGAGCAGATTTCGTATTCAAATTTTGGCACAGGAATATCTAGCGGTAGATTATGAAAAATTCTGATTAACATGTATGCATTGTACAGATTCTTATTCTCAGTTCCTGTAGGTATGAAAGATAACTATTCGCCTTCCAATCAAGGTATTCTAACCTCATGTTACACCTGTCTCTTTTAAAGTCGATGGCGTTTGGATGGAGTGGGCCGCCTGGAGTGAATGCTCCGTCACATGCGCAAACGGTACTCGCTGGCGAGATCGCAACTGCACGGGACCTTTCCATGGGGGTCAAAATTGCACAAACGATTTTTACGAGGAGGAAATCTGTGTAACGAAGTCATGCCCAGGTACACAATCTAACGCACCTTCAGTTATTTGTTTGTATACGCCGACCATACATGCGTCCGTTTGTCCTCTATCGAGTTCTCCACCATCTACAATTACCAAACTTTGTAAGGTGCTTTCATTTTGGGCAAATAAAATCTATCGATTTCCGAATAAAAAGGTCAAAGGTCAAGGTTACAGAGACTGAAAGAAGGAAACTGTTTCCTTACAATAAGTTGACTTCTATATCAGATACCGTATAAAAACTTTGTAAATGGCTTGCATTTGAGATAAGAAATGCACCTTATGGTTTTTACGTCAAAATGTCAAAGGTCAAGGCTACTGTGACTCTAGGAGGAAAATGGTTTCACAAGATATATTCGGCCAAACTTTGTGCATGGATTGCATTTAAAATAAGGAAGACCCTATTTCTTTTGGGATCAAATGGTCATAGGTCAAGATCACATGGAATGAAAGAAGGAAAAACGATTTCCATAAAAATAATTAAGTTTTGTACCATATGTCTTGACAAAACTTTGTGGAATCCTTTTCAAGGAAGACACCTTTGGATTTCGAGGTTACAAAATATAGAGTAAAGATCAGAGGGACTCCGAGGAGGATTTTTTTTCTCAACAAAATAACTTAAGTCCTATGCCACAAAACATGACCGAACTTTGTGGATGGCTTCAATTTCAGACAAGAACGGCAAATATTATTTTTGGGATCAGTAGGTCAAAGGTCACTGAGACTGAAAGAAGAAAAATAGTTTCCACAAAATAACGTGAGTTCTGTTGTGGATGACTTGCATTTGAAACTAGGAAGACACCTATTGATTTCGGATTCAGAAGGTCAAAGGTCAAGGTAACAATGACTCAAAGTATAGTCATTTTTATATATTCCATATACCTAGTCCAAAGTTCATTCGTAGCTAGAATTTTAGCACCTTTTTTGGCTGTCTTGCATATGAAGAAAGAAAAAAACCTATTAATATTGAGGTCAGTGGGTCAAAAGTCAAAGCGACAGTGGTATAATACACAAATTAAGCGGACACCACATCTTTTAGTACCTTAATATCCGACCAATGAAAGACGGTTTTACATAAGAGAAGTGTAATAATACTATTTACCACGTGGCGGGTGTATTATAATGTACCGTTTACTGTACTCTTATTTGTGAAATTTTGTCGCGATTCTTCAATAATGTTTTAAATTTTTATATCAGTAGTTTCTCATATCTCGGAACATATGATTGAAAAAAAAAAACCCAGGATGAATCAAGAAGAAAAACGATATTAAAGAAATTTTAGTAAATCATGGATATAACAATATTACACGTGTGTAAATGCAGTTTAAGAGATAATGATATTCAAATTAAAAAAAAAGAAAAAAGAAAAAAAGAAAGAAAGAAAGAAAACCCGAATTGCAAAATACAATAAATATGCACAAAAAGACATATGTGATATACATATATATACTTTTTTTTAAAAGCGATAATGTTAAAAGAACACTTTTCTCAATATCATTTTTTTTACTCGTTTTTTTTTTTTCTTTTTTTTTTTTTTTTTTTTCTTTTTCACCACAACAAGTGGATGGAGTATGGAATAAATGGTCTCCGTGGGAATCATGCAATGTGACTTGTGGCGGAGGTGGACGGAATCGCTATAGAACATGTCAAGGACCATTCTTCGGTGGTACACCCTGCAACGGCAGTAACATAGAGTCGGAAATCTGTAATACGCACGAATGTCCAAGTAGGTACAGCTTCATGGTATTGTGCAGTTAGATCAATGGCTGTAGAAATAGAAATGCGTTGTCCACGTAGCAGTATTTGTTTTTTAAAAAAAGTGCTTTTAAAACAAATTCCGGGAAATAAAGAAAAATGTCTTTGTCGTATGTGAATAGTGTACAGCAAGAGTTTGCGTCAATGTAATATGTACCAGATTATTCATAAAAATATGCGATTTCCATGGACAAATATGCCACGATTGTCAGGGTAAAAAGATGTCACGATTTCCATGGACAAATATACCACTATTGCCAGGGTAAAAAGATGCCACGATTTCCAGGGACAAATATGCCACGATTGTCAGGGTAAAAAGATGTCACGATTTCCAGGGACAAATATGCTACTATTGCCAAGGTAAAAAGATGCCACGATTTCCAGGGACAAATATGCTTTACAAAATATTTTGGTTCATGTTTGCCGTTACTCCTAAAGGTAATACATACTTATATATCCTCAACTTTTACCCCCTTCTTCTCCATAAGTATGTGTATCGCCACTGATGACGCGATACGATACGTCTCATGATACGAAGTTCCCTATATATATATATATATATATATATATATATATATATATATATATATATATATATATATATATATATATATATATATATATATATATATACGTCTCGATGCAATATCTCTCTCGATACATATCCCCAGCTTATTGTTATGTAAACAACAAACGACGATGTATATTTTGTCTTTTCAATTTAGTAACACTTTCTTTTTAAATATTGCAAGAAATGCAAATTGTATTTCATTACCAAAACTGGCAGAACTGTGACAAAATTTAAAAGAAAATGGATAGAATATGGAGAAAATATAGAATTTTCAATAAATCTAACAAGTTTTTCCTATTTAAAGTGTCAATGGCGGTACGATATATTGTATAGTCACGAATATCGACATTCCCTTCTCCTCCTCCTAGTGTAAACTTGTGATACAACGATATCCGATATAACGATATATCAATTTTTACTATGTTTCGTATGGTTCCTTCCGGTTGGTTGTTTTACATATATCATCTATTATAGCGATTTGGATATAATTATATACTTTTAGGAGTCGCTTAACCGTCGTTATATCTAGAGTCTACTGTATTACTCCTACAACTATCATTACTAATAGCACCATCATCATCATCATCATCATCACTACTACTAATAATAATAATAACAAAAACACCACCATCATCGCTACTACTACTACTATTCTACCAACAATAATAGATTAAAACACTGTCAAATTATGATTTCTTATTGTCCAAAACATACTATTCAACCTTCTCAAATTGATATATAAATTTCAATGCTTCTCTTTATTTCGAATAAACAATAATTGTATGTATTCGATTAGATGTAAATGTCGCACTATATGCATTCGTTACATTGGCGTAAACTCAATGCTTTAGTGCTGGACACCGCATTCAAACATGCTTTCGTTTTGATGTGTTAGTCGTATGCCTCCAGATCCTCAACATATCTTTCAAACTTGAAGCATGACACTAATCTAACTAGAAACTATAGCACCGAAAGAAATGTTGAAACCTGAATAAATAAGGTTATGAAATTTTGATGGCTGTAAGATATGGGATTATCATGTTGCGAATATGTAAGGCTAGGGGGTATGATATGTCTGACATTATTTTTTTATCACTGTTTATGCGCGATTATTCTTATCTGTGTATTGTTTATGAAGGCAGTTATATAGCGCTTTCGTCTGTAGCTCTTTATCATGTTCTGACAATATATGGTCATTCATGACAGTATTTTTAAGTATTTGAAACTCTTTTCGATAGCCGCAATATATATCTTGTCTTCAAGACCAGATACTTACTCATCTTCTTAGCTCTATGCTTACAATTTCCAATTAAAATAATTTGCGTTTTTCTTTCCTTTCTTCTAATAGAGCATAAAATGTGTATGTCACGAGGAAGCAACATATCGATGCTATACGAGATGAAAAATAAATGTTTCTTTCATTTTCATTAAGATTTTTGGCGTCTTCTTTTCACGTTTTTGGTATTTCAAATTTTACCTTACGATTCCTCATTTACATATAGGTTTATAGTCTTGTACAAATTATTACATCAGTTCGTTTGGAATTGATACTAAAATGACTCAAATAATGATATGTTGTATCATTGTAACTTATAGGAAATGTTTAAGAAACAGCTCAAAAGATACCTATATCTGTTCTGTTTGTCAGTCGATCATACCCCTAACTAGCTCTAGTTTTGTCTTCTCACCTTGTTTGTTGTCACATCACATGTGAGTCACCACAAGCCATCCACCCATTGCTATCTATACATTTTTAAGGAATTCTGGGAGAGATAATACATTTTAGTCTTTTACTGCTTACAAATCTTCGAAAAAAACAGCCTTTTACTGATGTGATAACTCACTTTCTTTATGTTTATTTAAATAATGTATTGTCTTCTGTGTATGTCTTGGTTTGAATGTACAAATGTGACACAGCGTATGGCAGCGGGAGAGTATCGGCCGCTACAAGCTAATGGAATGATTTTCAGTCGACGGTATATGGAATGATTGGTCTGACTGGTCGATTTGCAATGTGACGTGTGTTGGCGGACGCAAGATGCGAAACCAGACGTGCATTGGCCCGTCTTTCGGAATGTAATGGTACGGCTGAGGAAATTCGCGACTGCAACACTCATCCATGTCCAGGTTGGAAACATTGTTTCTTTCTCACAAAAAGATTAAATTTTGTTCAATCTTCTAATGCCTCTTAATGATCAGAGCCACCTTTTGAATTAATTATGACGAATGTATTCTTGAGTCCTGCAGTATATGTATCTATCTATTTATCTATCCTGTAATGTCGCCGCCAATTTGTTGCAATATATTGAGCAACAGTTTTTGTTGAAGAATATCTTTTAAAGTGTTTAATTGCTGTAGTGAACGGTAAAGTGGAATAAACCAATGATGCATCTAAAAACGTTCTGACTTGTCGAGTATATTAATTGTAGTAAACGCAGTATTATTATACCTGGATCTTCTTCTCTGAAAACTCAACGCTTCTTTAAGGACATTCAGAGAAAATGGTAGCGATTTTGTGTTTCAGCTGTTAGAAAAAAAAAAAAAAAAAAAAAAAAAAAAACAGTTCTGATAGTTGTTAGATTGTTTATTGCTGATGTAAGCTTAAAAGTTTGTAAAGAAGCAAAGATATTTGCAATCATATATGACTGCAAACGTTGTGCAAATACTAGAGCATATTTCATGTTGTCCGTTTGATATTATTTATAGTTAATGGAGTTTGGAATACATGGTCTGAATGGGAAAAGTGTAGCAAAACTTGTGGTCGGGGCAGTCAGTCGAGGAATCGCACTTCTATAGGACCATTCTGTGGTTGTGCTGATTATGTTGGCTATGATAACGAGACCCGAGACTACAACACGGTAAAATGTCCAGGTATCAAATTACACGCACCTATATACTGCAACTGGTAGACTACGTCGTGGATTGCATGTCATTTTCTCAATAGTTGCTGTTGGTTCTTATGTATTTCTTATAAGTCAGTAGTATCACCTTTCGGAGAATATCAAAAAAGGATAATAAACTTAATACAAAAGGCTCCCTATCATTTTGACTAATGCCCTTCAAGATTCATTTAGCTACAGACAATAAATTGCATGCAATTATATGAATCTGTTTAAATTATTTGGGTGAAAGGTGTTATGAACCGGCAAAAATTAAACAACAATAGTGAAAAATATTAGTTTAAACCAACTGTCAACAGTCATCAATTGATAATTAGAAAAACATTGCGTTTCAAAGCGTTTTAGGAACGTTAGGTACGAGATTTTGTAAAAAAAAATGATGTTCTCAACACAAAAGAATGACAGCGTGCGATTTTAAAATACACAGAATGATGATTCCACGACTAAAACTGTTTAAAATCATCTATAGTCTGGACCCGTTCATTATGAATGGTACACCACCTCCGGTCTTGGAAAGTTTTTACCCGACACAGTTACTATCTCGCTGATGATTACTTAATCCCTTTAAACCTTACAAATTTCAAACCAAACCTTGTTCCGTCTTCGCAAACTTTTTTAATTTGGAAAAATAACGTCGTTAACGGCGAGTACAATGACAGCCTAATACACGTCGTAAGGTGAATGGTTACAATGCAGATTTTCGCGAAGGTAAAAATAAAAGTCGGTACATTTATATTGTATACAACGTGCAACATACCAACCACTGTAATCAGTAAAATTAAAATAAAGGGTATGAAACTACAGTGATAAAAATTCTCTGAATGATAAAATGTAATGTAAGTAGAATATAGACTTTATTTGAATTATATGCCAAACATGTCAAAATAATGCAGTCTGAATAAAAATGGCTTTATAATATTTTTGTAACATTGATTATTAAGTATCATTTAAAGTGTTAGTGTTTTGATTACATTTAAAGGAATAATTAAAATATTCAGATGACAATATTTTAAAAACTGTTTTACTAAATCAGTGATGAATACAAATAAAAATAGAAATAATATTGTCAAATAGTTGATAGTTTTATTATAAAGTGCGTGATGTGGATCTATACTGTATAACCATGCAAGATGTCTGTCAATTTAATGACTAAGACTATAATAAAGAGATAACAGTAACAAAATTATCTAAATCATAAATATGTCAGATAATTAGATTATAGATTTATATCGTTTTGTATTATATGTTAAACATTCCATAAAAATGCAGTATGAACAGAAGTGTCTTCACCATAGAAATATGTTCAATTCATATTTAGATATCATTTAGCATGCCAGCAATTTGATTAACATTTAACAAGAATATGTAATGTAGGCATTATTATTATTATTATTGTTATTATTATTATTATTATTATTATTATTATTGCTGTTGTTGTTGATATTGTTGAAAATACAAATAATTCCTAAATATAAGTGTAAATGTCTGATAAACATATACATGATTATTATTAAGATTGTTTATTTTAAAATCTGATTAAATTTCTTAAATTTAAAATTATGATAAAAAATATCAGCCATTATTGCACAATATTATTTCTGTTTTTATTTGTATTCATCATTGATCTGGGAAAAAAGCAATGTCGTCTGAATATTTTAATTATTACTTATTCTGCATGCATATGTATATGGTTCTTTCTGTCTTCTTTAATAATAATAATAATAATAATAATAATGTCTAAATTACTTGCTATTTTAAATGTACTTAATTATGATTTTTACAAAAACATTAGAAAGCCATTTTTATTCAGAATGCATTTTTGGGGAATGTGCTTTCTGAATCTCTGCCCATTCAGTTTCGGTGAGGTGAGTTTCTTATTCTCTCACATTGTATCATGTAATTAGCATTTTGGCCTACAGATAAATAGTGATTTTGACCGGATTCCATAACTTCTACTTTACTTTTCAAAAACACTAAAATCCATTCACAATGAATTGCCTTAGGCGAGAAAATGTCTTCTTCAGTTATTTCGTATTGAAAAGATATACAACTTATATTTTATATCACAGCTAAAACAAACCCACCGTCCCAAAAAATTGTATACAACATAGTTCTTGAACAATTGGTACATTAAAAAAATTTCATTCTTTCTTTCCTTTCGCAGAGGGTGGTTACTGGAGTTTATTGTCTGGTTTGTCGAGCTGCACTGTCATGTGCTGGAGGCGGATTGTCGAGCTGCACTGTCATGTGCTGGAGGCGGAATATCTCAGAGGTTTCGTATATGTTTGAGACGGAGCACGTAGGCAAAACCTGCACCTGAAGTAAACGAGGATTACAAAAACTCTTGCAGTGAGCAGTCGTGCCCAGGTAAATTTGGAATATTTCTGTTTGTGTCGGCCACTGTAACAAAAAATATCGAAATGGAACGTTATCTATTGGCATATCTACTAACCACACTCTTTTGGTCCACGTGCATAGAATAGTGTCACTGGAACCTTCAGTTTGGTTTTCATTTATTTGGATGACCGAGTATTAGGACTAAATTCCTCTTACAGGATGAATTCGACTGCTTAACAAATCTCTGTTATTATTCAATCATTTGTCACATAGACAATTGTCAACATGAAACAAATAAGTTAGAGGTTACTGTTGATACATGATACATGATAGATGATAAGGGATTTGGCAAATTGCAGGATACGTGTACAATAAAGAGGATACTAATTAATCGGGAAACCGAAATACAGATGACCATAAAACTTTCAAATGCATAGATTCCCATTTTGAATGAAATTAGGAGAAAAAAATAGCTTCTTAATACATTTTAATGCATTTTTAAACATGTATATGACATTTTCCCCTGAAGTATGCATTTAATTAAGATTTTTTTTTAAAACATTTTATTCACTGTAGAGTTTAGAGTTGATGATGTGCTCAGTAGCTTGCCTCCGTAGACGGATTGCATTAAGGGCTGTGGAAATGGTACTCAAGAGAGGTACAGAAACTGTACGAGACCTTTCTACGGTGGTGCAAACTGTACGAGTCCTCTTCAGCAAATGGGATACTGAAACACTTATGAAAGTCCTGGTAATTATTGCCAAAATATTCATAATGTTAAGATTTTAGGATGTCATTGGAACGGAAAATGCCAGTATCTAGGTAGTCTCAGAGACAAAGTGTATCTGCGGTATGGGTATCTGAGGTGCGGGAACTGTACATAGCCTTTCTTCGGTGGTGGGAACTGTACGGGCCCTCTTCTGGAGGTGGAATAATGTAACACTTATCATAAATGTTCCCACGCTTCTCATATAACATACTCTTTGAGGAATCGTAACGTCCTTGAATTTTTCCGTCGCATGCTAGAAAAGACATCTCTGGTAAAATGCGTCATTGGTTGTTGTTATCGATAGAAGGCGCTTAAGTCAAACTTATAGAAGTGAAAGGACAAATTTACGTCTCGCTATCTCAAAATGTATCTAGACTTTATGCATCATTCAAGCCTAAATATTATTGCAAGTTTAAAAGGGTATCAGTAAACATCACTTTCTAAACAAACGCCGATGCAGGAGGCGTTTCTGAATCAGCCACTGATGCTGTCTATGTTTACGCGACACGTGACGTAATCTCATCATCACAATATGTGTTACGTCACCTCATTTTATCAGTCAATCATTGTGAATGGATTTTAGTGTTTTTGAAAAGTAAAGTAGAAGTTATGGAATCCGGTCAAAATCACTTTTCCACATTTTGGGAAAGCATCGTTCCTGCGTTACAGGGATGGTTGTAACGTTGTCCAGTGCTATTTTCAAATCCTATCTTTTTATACGAATCTATTCTTCGCACATCTAGCCTGATGTTCGTCCGCCAAAAACCTACCAATTTTGGAAGTATAACTGGGATTACCTCTGAGTCTTTTTTAGAGAGTCGAAGTTATTAAACTAGTAGCGGAAGGAGACGAGGATGTTCCAATTGACTCTTTCAGAATATATTGCGGCCGTAAAGATGTTTTGACCTCTAGGTCATGTAAGCCTCATTTCATCGTCTCCACGGATTAGTACACAACAACTTTGACTAGTTCATACTATTGTTACCTATGCATGCATTTAAATCCCATCATAAATTGGGGTAAAGTAACCAGGACTAAATGTGTCAGCTCAGATGTGTTGCATTTTGACAGCATTGGTCAATTACGACGTCTGCTCACCTTATAACGTCATCAGCATTGTATTCCATCACGGAAAGTAAAGAATTCAAGAGGATTGGTTTATTTCTTATTTTTGTTTTATACAAAATCTTCAGATTATGCGCCAAAGACACACGAGAGCAATGCTCACCGTACATATAATCTGAATTTAGTGTCAGATATTTATCAAATGGTTCGGTTTTCTCCTCGGGGGTGGGGTGGGGAGCAATTGTACCACCAAGTTTAGAGAATTGTGGCAGTGGTATCCTACCAAGGGAGGTAACCATCATGAGGAATGGAATGTTGCTGTAATTATAGCGAAACTATCCAGATAGTCTTAAAACAACGTTACCTCCTTTCAGAGTATAAATATTACAGAAACTGAATAGTATCTTTCCATGGTGGTGCAAAATTGCCGTTGTTCTCTTCATTAAGGTAGTATTGTAGAGCTCAGGAATATCACAGTAATTATCTTCAAAATATAAAAATAGTTTTTACAATAAACTTATCTTCTGCAGCGATTCAATGACACAAAAAGTCCTGGATCTTTCTTTGAGAGTGCCAATTATAGAGACCCTCTTCAGCAGACCAAAAATTTAAAATTAAAAATGTCCTGATGATTATCTTTAATACAATCCAGGCATCCGCAAGTTATTACCAGCAGTTGTTTGAGGCATAAAGAACGATTTGCTTGGAGTCTTTTTTACGACAGTACGGTCATTCTTAATAAAGAAAATATTATAACACTCTAGAAAGTTTTATTTTGTTGCGGAAATTCAAAGAACGCTGGAAATGACACATTTACTAAATTTCGCACAAATAGGCTATAAAAAATACTTAGGACATATAATAAAAGTTATGTGTAGATTAATTTGTTAAATTCATTTCATTCTAAATACTCAGTTCATAGAGACTTTGTTGAATTACCTATTATAACATAATTTAATTATGATTGGTTTGGTTTGGTTTTATGGGAATTTTTTGTGCTGTTGAGTAAAGTTGCCTTGCGCAGGGATACACCACAGTAGCCGACTCGGTATGATCTGATGGTAGGATTGGAACCCGCACCCTTTCGGTCGCGGGTCGAGCACGCTAACCACTCAGCCGCCGCGGCTCCAAATTCTATCTTGAATGATATCTTTAATGTCTGTTGTTTTCATCTGATTATTCAGTTATTGATGATATAAATCACAATATAAGATGCAATTGATTTTTTACAATTTCTTTATGGTTTCAGGATTAAGAAATTCGAAGTGTTTCGTTTCCCAATGGCATTGTCTTGAAGTACTGAATAGAAATATAGTCTTAATTTCGATGTATAAGAAAAAAGTCTTTGTAATTCTACAATACAAAACAATACTCACCTTGTTAGCTGTCTGAACAACACCATGTGTATAATGTTATCAGCAATGTTATTACAACTGGACACTTTTCAAATCGGACAACAGTGGCATCACGCACTACCACGTCACTTATTCCATGTAGAATATAGCCTTACATGGGGAGCACATCACGCGAATGTTTCACTGTACACACAATTAAATGCTTCATTAATCTGCTTTTCAGGTCTTACTCATAACCTTGGTTGCTACAGATTTTGCTTGTCATTAGCAACCGAAGTTATACCTATTCGTATTCGATAAAAAATGCTCGGAATATAGGACAAGTGTGCTTATTTTCGGACAGTATAAGTATATTAAATTTAAAAATTCAAAAACGAGCCAATTCCTCCATGTCATCATTTTAAAAAAGACATGTGCAAAAGAATTTTTTTTAATTTTTAATTTTTTTTAAATCGTCTATTAACAGGGAATGTACTACTATATTTTACTCGGTTCATGAACTTTTTAATGCTTTGCAAATGTGATTACATAGACCAAATGTCATACTTCAAATGTGTAACTTAACCGAATTAAAATAGTCTTTCATAGTAAAACAATCAATATAATGTATTAGTGCCAAGGATTATTAAGTGGTAACAGCTCTGCACATATTCAAACACCAGATCTGTTGTGACATTAAATCCATGAATTGCAGTTGATGGTATATGGAATTCTTGGGGCGCTTGGAGTGAGTGTAATGTTACCTGTGGTGGAGGAACCAGGATTCGGTTCAGAGACTGTGACGGTCCATTTTTTGGAGGGAAGAACTGCACTGGACTGTGGTCAAGTATCACGACTTGCAACACACATGAATGCCCCAGTAAGTACTACTCTTATGTTTATTTTATTGTTTCACGCCAAGATCTAGTCTCATTCAAGTAATCTCTCGCGTTACTTTGAGAAATCTTTGCCAAACGTACATCTCTCAGTCATGCCCGAGGAGGTCCTGTGGCTCAGTGATTAGTGTGCAGAACTCTTGACCGAAAAGATGTGGGTTTGAATCCTGCCATTGAATCAGCCCGGGTCGGCTACCATTGTGTGTCCTTCGGCAAGGCACTTTACTCCAATTGAATCGGAACATGCACCTGATTCACATGACAGGTCATGTAAAATATACTTACTGTTTTCAAGTGCAAAAGATATTTTATGGTTTCTATTGAGCATTATATTTTTAGGTAATGTTGAATAGTTAACATAAGAAGTTCCAATATAATTTTTTCTTATAATTTACAAAGTCAGATTATTTTTATTTAATATGTCTAAAATATATATGCAGTATATTTTTCTGCTGCAATTATAAAGACGAATAGCTTTGAATATTAAATTCTTACCTTCTAGTGCAATGTTTTGATTTCATTGATCACAAAGACGTTTACCGATGAAGTTCATTACTGTTTCCATTAAACTTTTGCATGGTACTATTTACACCTTACCTTTCCTCCAAGTTGACGGAGTTTGGGCGACATGGAGTCCTTGGGATGGATGTAGTGTTACATGTGGTGGAGGTACACAAGACCGGTTCCGAAACTGCAATGGGCCGCTCTATGGCGGCAAGGACTGTGTCGGCGACAAGAACCAAAAACAAATCTGCAATGATTTCGAGTGTCCAAGTGAGGGGTTTCTAATGATATAAGTTAATATTTGATAGATTAGAACTTTTTATACTCAAAAATCCACATGTGACCGATATAAAAAATAAATAATTCTCCTGCACTGCATCAATGGTAAACTTTAAAACTATTATCGAACTTGATTTCGAGGGACAATTCTTTAAATGGAAACCTGGTCAATGAATTTCAGTGAAAAGGCATTATGAATAATTTATGTTTCCCCTCTTTTGGAGTATATTTCTCATAAAGCATAAGAAACTGCAGCGTTATATAGATGGCATCAATTTGATTAGAATCGAGATACCTGACAATCAGAGATCTGACTGGCATCAATAAAAGTTCATGTCACGGTGACCTTTGAAAATCCTATCCATTTGTTGTAGTAGCCTGTCAGATAAAGCGTTGCATTTCGTCTTAGGGAGAATTGTCGATAGCAACGATATGTTCCGAATTACGTGTTTCACTTTCAGCAGTATGAAAACTGTAATTTGATCAGTGACTCAAAAGGTCAACAGAACATGAACTTGTATCGGTGCCTGTCAGATCTACTTGTTGATAAGTAGGTATTGATTTTAATCAGATTAAGATGGCATAAAACTAATGGATATAGATCTACTAGGTTGATACTTTGAGGGTAAATACACTCTTGGCAAGTGGTGGATAGGAGGAAAGAATTAATATAATTTGCTTCTGTTCTTTAGTTGATGGTATGCTGACGCAATGGTCTGCATGGTACACATGTGATGTTACTTGTGGCGGAGGAATAAAGTGGCAGAATAGGTCATGTAACGGCCCATATTTTGGCGGGAAGAACTGCACAGAACCTCTTGAGACCTCTCAAGAATGCAACACACACCCGTGTCCAAGTAATGTTATCATCCTGTTATTATTCTGTTTTGTTACTTATATTACATCAGCAATACTTCAGAAGATACAATTACAATAAGGCAATTAATTTTACAGAACAATCACTGCAAATAAATTCAAACAGACAGTCACCAATCCCATATAATGCTCTGTGTAGAATATAAATGTATTTTCTACTGCACAACATTAACATGACCTATAGCTAAATATTTTATCTCTCAGCACACAAATATGTATGTTCCAATAACATACAGTAAACATACGATTTTTCCCCCAAGGCTACTCGAACAAAATAGGCTAACAATTCAAGAGCTTAGTCCATCTCGAAAAGTGGAACAGTACAAATAGTTTTGATTGACTTAGTGCATCTAGAAGAGTGGAACAGTACAAATCCTTTTCATTGACTTAGTCCATCTAGAGAAGTGGAACAGTACAAATCATTTTGATTGACTTAGTCCATCTCGAGGAGGGGAGCAGTACAAATCCTTGATTGACTTAGTCCATCTAGAGGAGTGGAACAGTACAAAACCTTGATTGACTTAGTCCATCTAGAGGAGTGGAACAGTACAAAACCTTGATTGACTTAGTCCATCTAGAGGAGTGGAACAGTACAAATCTTTGATTGACTTAGTCCATCTAGAGGAGTGGAACAGTACAAATCTTTGATTGACTTAGTCCATCTAGAGGAGTGGAACAGTACAAATCTTTGATTGACTTAGTCCATCTAGAGGAGTGGAACAGTACAAATCTTTGATTGACTTAGTCCATCTAGAGGAGTGGAACAGTACAAATCTTTGATTGACTTAGTCCATCTAGAGGAGTGGAACAGTACAAATCTTTGATTGACTTAGTCCATCTAGAGGAGTGGAACAGTACAAATCCTTGATTGACTTAGTCCATCTAGAGGAGTGGAACAGTACAAATCCTTGATTGACTTAGTCCATCTAGAGGAGTGGAACAGTACAAATCCTTGATTGACTTAGTCCATCTAGAGGAGTGGAACAGTACAAATCTTTGATTGACTTAGTCCATCTAGAGGAGTGGAACAGTACAAATCCTTGATTGACTTAGTCCATCTAGAGGAGTGGAACAGTACAAATCCTTGATTGACTTAGTCCATCTAGAGGAGTGGAACAGTACAAATCTTTGATTGACTTAGTCCATCTAGAGGAGTGGAACAGTACAAATCCTTGATTGACTTAGTCCATCTAGAGGAGTGGAACAGTACAAATCTTTGATTGACTTAGTCCATCTAGAGGAGTGGAACAGTACAAATCTTTGATTGACTTAGTCCATCTAGAGGAGTGGAACAGTACAAATCTTTGATTGACTTAGTCCATCTAGAGGAGTGGAACAGTACAAATCTTTGATTGACTTAGTCCATCTAGAGGAGTGGAACAGTACAAATCCTTGATTGACTTAGTCCATCTAGAGGAGTGGAACAGTACAAATCCTTGATTGACTTAGTCCATCTAGAGGAGTGGAACAGTACAAATATTTGATTGACTTAGTCCATCTAGAGGAGTGGAACAGTACAAATCTTTGATTGACTTAGTCCATCTAGAGAAGTGGAACAGTACAAATCATTTTGATTGACTTAGTCCATCTAGAGGAGTGGAACAGTACAAATCTTTGATTGACTTAGTCCATCTAGAGGAGTGGAACAGTACAAATCCTTGATTGACTTAGTCCATCTAGAGGAGTGGAACAGTACAAATCTTTGATTGACTTAGTCCATCTAGAGGAGTGGAACAGTACAAATCTTTGATTGACTTAGTCCATCTAGAGGAGTGGAACAGTACAAATCTTTGATTGACTTAGTCCATCTAGAGGAGTGGAACAGTACAAATCCTTGATTGACTTAGTCCATCTAGAGGAGTGGAACAGTACAAATCCTTGATTGACTTAGTCCATCTAGAGGAGTGGAACAGTACAAATATTTGATTGACTTAGTCCATCTAGAGGAGTGGAACAGTACAAATCTTTGATTGACTTAGTCCATCTAGAGGAGTGGAACAGTACAAATCCTTGATTGACTTAGTCCATCTAGAGGAGTGGAACAGTACAAATCCTTGATTGACTTAGTCCATCTACAGGAGTAGAACAGTACAAATCCTTGATTGACTTAGTCCATCTAGAGGAGTGGAACAGTACAAATCATTTTGATTGACTTAGTCCATCTAGAGGAGTGGAACAGTACAAATCCTTGATTGACTTAGTCCATCTACAGGAGTAGAACAGTACAAATCCTTGATTGACTTAGTCCATCTAGAGGAGTGGAACAGTACAAATCCTTGATTGACTTAGTCCATCTAGAGGAGTGGAACAGTACAAATCCTTGATTGACTTAGTCCATCTAGAGGAGTGGAACAGTACAAATCTTTGATTGACTTAGTCCATCTAGAGGAGTGGAACAGTACAAATCCTTGATTGACTTAGTCCATCTACAGGAGTAGAACAGTACAAATCCTTGATTGACTTAGTCCATCTAGAGGAGTGGAACAGTACAAATCATTTTGATTGACTTAGTCCATCTAGAGGAGTGGAACAGTACAAAACTTTGATTGACTTAGTCCATCTACAGGAGTAGAACAGTACAAATCCTTGATTGACTTAGTCCATCTAGAGAAGTGGAACAGTACAAATCATTTTGATTGACTTAGTCCATCTCGAGGAGGGGAGCAGTACAAATCCTTGATTGACTTAGTCCATCTAGAGGAGTAGAACAGTACAAATCCTTGATTGACTTAGTCCATCTAGAGAAGTGGAACAGTACAAATCTTTGATTGACTTAGTCCATCTAGAGGAGTGGAACAGTACAAATCCTTGATTGACTTAGTCCATCTAGAGGAGTGGAACAGTACAAATCTTTGATTGACTTAGTCCATCTAGAGGAGTGGAACAGTACAAATCCTTGATTGACTTAGTCCATCTAGAGGAGTGGAACAGTACAAATCCTTGATTGACTTAGTCCATCTAGAGGAGTGGAACAGTACAAATCCTTGATTGACTTAGTCCATCTAGAGGAGTGGAACAGTACAAATCCTTGATTGACTTAGTCCATCTAGAGGAGTGGAACAGTACAAATCCTTGATTGACTTAGTCCATCTAGAGGAGTGGAACAGTACAAATCCTTGATTGACTTAGTCCATCTAGAGAAGTGGAACAGTACAAATCCTTGATTGACTTAGTCCATCTAGAGGAGTGGAACAGTACAAATCCTTGATTGACTTAGTCCATCTAGAGGAGTGGAACAGTACAAATCCTTGATTGACTTAGTCCATCTAGAGGAGTGGAACAGTACAAATCCTTGATTGACTTAGTCCATCTAGAGAGTGGAACAGTACAAATCCTTGATTGACTTAGTCCATCTAGAGGAGTGGAACAGTACAAATCCTTGATTGACTTAGTCCATCTAGAGGAGTGGAACAGTACAAATCCTTGATTGACTTAGTCCATCTAGAGGAGTGGAACAGTACAAATCCTTGATTGACTTAGTCCATCTAGAGGAGTGGAACAGTACAAATCTTGATTGACTTAGTCCATCTAGAGGAGTGGAACAGTACAAATCCTTGATTGACTTAGTCCATCTAGAGGAGTGGAACAGTACAAATCCTTGATTGACTTAGTCCATCTAGAGGAGTGGAACAGTACAAATCCTTGATTGACTTAGTCCATCTAGAGGAGTGGAACAGTACAAATCCTTGATTGACTTAGTCCATCTAGAGGAGTGGAACAGTACAAATCCTTGATTGACTTAGTCCATCTAGAGGAGTGGAACAGTACAAATCCTTGATTGACTTAGTCCATCTAGAGGAGTAGAACAGTACAAATCCTTGATTGACTTAGTCCATCTAGAGGAGTGGAACAGTACAAATATTTGATTGACTTAGTCCATCTAGAGGAGTGGAACAGTACAAATCTTTGATTGACTTAGTCCATCTAGAGAAGTGGAACAGTACAAATCATTTTGATTGACTTAGTCCATCTAGAGGAGTGGAACAGTACAAATCTTTGATTGACTTAGTCCATCTAGAGGAGTGGAACAGTACAAATCCTTGATTGACTTAGTCCATCTAGAGGAGTGGAACAGTACAAATCTTTGATTGACTTAGTCCATCTAGAGGAGTGGAACAGTACAAATCTTTGATTGACTTAGTCCATCTAGAGGAGTGGAACAGTACAAATCTTTGATTGACTTAGTCCATCTAGAGGAGTGGAACAGTACAAATCCTTGATTGACTTAGTCCATCTAGAGGAGTGGAACAGTACAAATCCTTGATTGACTTAGTCCATCTAGAGGAGTGGAACAGTACAAATCTTTGATTGACTTAGTCCATCTAGAGGAGTGGAACAGTACAAATCCTTGATTGACTTAGTCCATCTACAGGAGTAGAACAGTACAAATCCTTGATTGACTTAGTCCATCTAGAGGAGTGGAACAGTACAAATCATTTTGATTGACTTAGTCCATCTAGAGGAGTGGAACAGTACAAAACTTTGATTGACTTAGTCCATCTACAGGAGTAGAACAGTACAAATCCTTGATTGACTTAGTCCATCTAGAGAAGTGGAACAGTACAAATCATTTTGATTGACTTAGTCCATCTCGAGGAGGGGAGCAGTACAAATCCTTGATTGACTTAGTCCATCTAGAGGAGTAGAACAGTACAAATCCTTGATTGACTTAGTCCATCTAGAGAAGTGGAACAGTACAAATCTTTGATTGACTTAGTCCATCTAGAGGAGTGGAACAGTACAAATCCTTGATTGACTTAGTCCATCTAGAGGAGTGGAACAGTACAAATCTTTGATTGACTTAGTCCATCTAGAGGAGTGGAACAGTACAAATCCTTGATTGACTTAGTCCATCTACAGGAGTAGAACAGTACAAATCCTTGATTGACTTAGTCCATCTAGAGAAGTGGAACAGTACAAATCCTTGATTGTCTTAGTCCATCTAGAGGAGTGGAACAGTACAAATCCTTGATTGACTTAGTCCATCTAGAGAAGTGGAACAGTACAAATCCTTGATTGACTTAGTCCATCTAGAGGAGTGGAACAGTACAAATCCTTGATTGACTTAGTCCATCTAGAGAAGTGGAACAGTACAAATCCTTGATTGACTTAGTCCATCTAGAGGAGTGGAACAGTACAAATCCTTGATTGACTTAGTCCATCTAGAGGAGTGGAACAGTACAAATCCTTGATTGACTTAGTCCATCTAGAGGAGTGGAACAGTACAAATCCTTGATTGACTTAGTCCCTCTAGAGAAGTGGAACAGTACAAATCCTTGATTGACTTAGTCCATCTAGAGAAGTGGAACAGTACAAATCCTTGATTGACTTAGTCCATCTAGAGAAGTGGAACAGTACAAATCCTTGATTGACTTAGTCCATCTAGAGGAGTGGAACAGTACAAATCCTTGATTGACTTAGTCCATCTAGAGGAGTGGAACAGTACAAATCCTTGATTGACTAAGTCCATCTAGAGGAGTGGAACAGTACAAAACCTTGATTGACTTAGTCCATCTAGAGAAGTGGAACAGTACAAATCCTTGATTGACTTAGTCCATCTAGAGAAGTGGAACAGTACAAATCCTTGATTGACTTAGTCCATCTAGAGGAGTAGAACAGTACAAATCCTTGATTGACTTAGTCCATCTAGAGGAGTGGAACAGTACAAATCCTTGATTGACTTAGTCCATCTAGAGGAGTGGAACAGTACAAATCCTTGATTGACTTAGTCCATCTAGAGGAGTGGAACAGTACAAATCCTTGATTGACTTAGTCCATCTAGAGGAGTGGAACAGTACAAATCCTTGATTGACTTAGTCCATCTAGAGGAGTAGAACAGTACAAATCCTTGATTGACTTAGTCCATCTAGAGGAGTGGAACAGTACAAATCCTTGATTGACTTAGTCCATCTACAGGAGTGGAACAGTACAAATCTTTTTAATTGACAAATATGAACAAGATTTAAGTTATTTACGATTTAATACTGGATATGCGTTGGACGCCAGTGTCATTAAATATTTATCCCTAAAACACGGCCATGCAATGTAATTCTAAGTAATGAATCAGATTGTCACCATTGGACACACATCTCGTGAATGTTTTGAAATGGTCAAAGAAATGTATTTATGGTAACTCAATTGTACGTGTGTATGTGTTTTTGTCACACCGTTCTAATATTTGTACGTTCACATTTGTCAGAGCCGGTTTCAAATCAGACTGATTCTTTTCTTGAAGCAGTCGATCTATCTTTTATATTTAGCTATTGTTATAATGTATTTCTTGTATTCCTCCCCTTTATGTATGCAATATGTGGTAATGAAATCTCATCAGACTCAATATTATCATCAAAATCATTACCTTAATTTTCATCACCACCAGTAAAATTTTTATTTTTTTTTTCTTGCAGTTGATGGTGTATACATGCAGTGGTCAGCATGGAAAG
Organism: Margaritifera margaritifera; assembly: GCA_029931535.1. Classification (NCBI taxonomy): domain Eukaryota; kingdom Metazoa; phylum Mollusca; class Bivalvia; order Unionida; family Margaritiferidae; genus Margaritifera; species Margaritifera margaritifera. Next base: position 1,904,556 of record JAQPZY010001588.1, read on the forward strand.
AATGCAGCTTGACATGTGGCGGAGGAAGACAGTGGAGAAACAGAACTTGTGAGGGTCCCTTTCACGGTGGGGCGCCATGTGTAGGGTCTGCTAATGACAGCCAATCTTGCAATCAGCATAACTGTCCAAGTAAGATCACTTTACATGCTGCTTACATCAGAGAACATCTGACATGTGTTACATACATACATACATACATACATACATACATACATACATACATACATACATACATACATACATACATACATACATACATACATACATACATACATACATACATACATACATACATACATATATACATACATACATACATACATACATACATACATACATAAAAGATCGGAAAATGAAAAAATCAATGGTATGAGTAAGATTTGTAATAGCTTAAAAACTTTGAGGCTTTCATCAAATTCATTTTAAAGCAGCTAAACATATTAAATGTGAATCAATCTCTCCTCGCAATATAATTATGTGTATTTCTATAACTTGAACGCAGATTTTATGATTTAAAAAAAAAATTAATGAAAGATCCATTTGGAGACATTTTATTTTTTATTATCTTACCTTCGTATGTATGGTAAGACATATTTATCACTTTCCAGCAGAGACGGCTGAAGCCGTGGTGTCAACACGATTAAGTTTTTTTTGACGTTTTTGCGAGTCCTATACGAGGGCTAGGGGAGGGAATACATCAACGCATGAACACAGGTGAGACATTGGGTTCCATGGAACACTTGTTAATGTTGCAGCTATTTGCAGAATACAATTTTATTTTTGACGACAAAATTAACTATACTTTGCATTTACAGTCGATGGAGTTTGGTTGGAATGGAATACTTGGACTACATGCAACGTCACTTGTGGTGGCGGGAGACAGTGGCGTAAACGAACGTGCTACGGCCCGTTTTATGGCGGCGCAGAATGCGATGGTCCACTTTATGATGAGCGCGATTGTAACACCCAAAACTGTCCTGGTCAGATGTCAGGCCCAGCGGCCTACACACCATATCTAACCGTTGTCTCTTTTGTTTTTCATTTTCAGTCAAACTAAATTAATTGCCCGATTCTTTACTATTTTTGAGTTTTAGAACATAAATTCAACTTAGGTATATTTCATGAATTATATCACAATATACCATTTATCACACGTTACCGTGAACCAGCAAATCTGTATTAAGTAAAGTACAATTTGCACAAACGTCATGTTCATTTACATTGATCTTGGTGGCAAATATTTGCTAATATTCGTTTGCATAATAGGCTGTGAATGTAGGTAGACAATTCAAAATTTAAAATGTAAGAGGAATATTTCCTATAAATTATTATTGAAACCATCGAAAGCCCTTGGCATATTGTCTATTGTCAAGGTAAAACAGACGTCTCCCAAGAGTACATACGTTAATGTACTAGACTAAGAAAGATTACCAAGACAATCCAATGCGCGGTTGAATTTATTATTCCCAATACTAATATATCAATCACTAAAAAAGTATATTTTGTTTTTGCTGGAGTGGATTCCATCGTTCCTTTAATATTGTAGATGTTAGTTAACAATAAAAAGATCAGAACCTAAAATTATGATAATCGCCTCTTTTACTGCCAGGATTAATTGAAAAATAAGTGCGGATCCGTCTTAGATATTTTAATAACGAAATCATATAAACCACTCTTAAGCTAACCCCATGTCATGGTCCATATACTAGTCTTGATAAAAGTACAACAATTAGTATTAGATTTTAATAATTTTAATATTGAATCTCATTTCCATAATATTCCCCAACATTATCATGCATCTAACAAAGCAGATTGAGATATATTATATGAAAATGCTGTAGGTAGCAAAACTGCATATGTGCAGTCCTAACTTGCACAACCGTGTTGTTGATCTTTACCTGCATTGCCATTTGCATGTTTCTAGCTTATTGTTACAAACGTAGTAATAGAATCATTGTAGTTTTTGTCCTTTCCGATTATATTTTAATTACATATTCATATTATGTTTCATGCATCACAGCTATATAATTTATCTGACTCAAAGAGTAATATATGTTTTTTGTTGAAAAATATCAGCTTTTCGTTACGTCCCATAACATGCAGATCTCCTAATTGTGTTGGCCATAAATTATCTTTGATGTTTTAATGCTAATTTGATTAGCATCGCTTTATAAACATGCCTTCATATAAATTGTACACTATATTCATATAGTTATACTGTAATATACTGAAAGTAATCATAATTCTGTCATAAGTAAAGCTAAATTTACGGGATGTTTATATTAAACAACTATATAAATACAGTATGAAAATATAATCGTAAATATTTTTAGAATTGTCTTTCTGTATTGTATACTATACAACTTAGAACAGTTTCTTTACTCTAAGTATCAAACTGTAATCTAAATGTTTTCCAGAAATTAAACAAACTTTCTGATTGTAAAGACACATAATTATAAAATAAAAATCCCCCCTCCTACTAATCAAACTTTTCGACAAAGAAATACCATTTATATTACCAGGAATGTAAATCAATAAAGGTAAACCTTTTAAATTATTTCTCAAAGGGTTTAGATTTAATTAGTAGCTTTTCGCAGTCCACTTTCAGTTTTCTCAAGATGTCAGAAATCTGCAATTACATTAATTACTGCTCAGTACATCTCAAATCAAAACACAGACGGCCATTATTGCAATGTCGGCACTTTATTTTATGTTAGGAAAGCTAAAGACCAAAGCTGATTCTAATAATAATGAAGGAGATTTGTAATGATTTCAGTTGCTCATGGAAGGAATGCCTAAAACACTCCTCCTGGACGCAAACTAATCAGAATGCAAAACTATGTGGATAAACTCAAAAGAAGCGACAAATAAAAACCGATTTTGCAGAAATGTCATTAAAGACATAATTGTTTATGAGTGTTTTGTCATCCGGCGACTTCAACAGTCAAATCGAATAATATTGAGATATAAATTCCGAATGAATTTATCAAACATAAAGCATCTATTGCATGTTAGGGCAAATAAATTGTATGGTCCACCAACAGTCATATATTTTATTCAAGCCGTCTACGATAATGTAAAATAGAATTATCATTTCTGGATTTAATTTGAGTGTGAAAGGTAAAGTTTAAATGCGAATTTTCTGCCGACAGTTACATTACATTATCAGAATACGCTTTCCGTGGAGTGCTATTGGCCTTGTTAATTCGAAATGTACTGAGTATGAACGAATAATACGTACTGAGGTTGCATTGTCCATTTAAATGTCTAAACTAACTTGGACTGCCTTGCAGTTGATGGAATATTCACGAAATGGAGTGAATGGGGAGAATGCAGCACTACATGTGGCGGAGGAATATATTGGCGGAATCGAACGTGTCACGGACCGTTCTACGGGGGCAAAGAATGTGACGGTGAATACAGTGACTCCCAGAGCTGCAATACGTTTTCTTGTCCAGGTAGGTGATAGTCTACAACATCTTACTGTTGATCAAATTTCCCCCTCCTTCATAGCAATGCAATACAGGCAAAAAATATCTTCATTGGTTCATAACATTCGAATTTCCTCCAAATTGGCCGAAATTGAGCGAAATATATAAGTCGAACTTCGTGAAGGACACTTGTCTATTCATTCTGCAGTTCACTGCACTCATACAAATGTGTACAAGTGCTCTTAACGATACCGATTTGCTGTCTGATGTAAAAGAATTAGTTTAAACATATTTTATTTTTCAAACGTGTAGTTAGAGATTACACGATGTTCAATACTGAAATTTAAAGGATTAGTTTGAAAGCCAATGGCTTATAATGTTCTACTCCATTGACGATACAAAAATGTTAAATATGTGTGAATATATGATGGATGACATTAAGTCTTAATGACAAACAAATTAAATTGTTGAATAGTCAAAGTGAATATATATATATATATATATATATATATATATATATATATATATATATATATATATATATATATATATATATAATGATACGTTTATAACAGATGGTGAACAATGAAAATAAGTATTTTTTTTGGATGGGGGAACTAATTTTAATTTTGTAATACTTACTTTCTATTATTACATTGCTGTCTCTTTTCCTGGTGCTAGTCCCCAGTCAAAGGTGAAAATTCCCTCCCTCAGTGAGTAATTGGAGATGTAGAACAAAAACAACACTGTCCCAGTTCGATGCTCTAGTCACTTCCGTTCATTTTGGTATATCGTCCTTCTTTGACTTGGATCAAGACTAAAGGACTTGGTCCCCACCCACCCACCACCACTACTATTATATTGCTGACTTAACCAGCCTTGAGGTAGGCTGATGGTCCCCATAACAGATGTAAGATATAACTTGCGATCTATTTCAAGTAGTGTGCATCTGCAGACTGGAAGATGACATGCTGACAATTTGCTTGGCGGACACAATCGGGCCTAATGCATAAATGCCCTCACTCCGGTGCGTCATCGAACGAGAAAAAGTAGAACGAGAAAGCCAAAATGCTGCTTTCATGATATCATCCAAACAGGAACGATTAATAAAGGCCCAAGATAAAGCAATAGCCCGAACCTCATGGGTTTTGATTCTCATATATGAAAGATCTCTCTCATTGAGAGATTGATAAACTCTCTTGATATACAAAGTAATCAAAACTAGAAATGGTGGCTGTAGAAATTTATGATGTACCTCTGAGAGAGAGAGAGAGAGAGAGAGAGAGAGAGAGAGAGAGAGAGAGAGAGAGAGAGAGAGAGAGAGAGGGGGGGGGGGGAGGGATTCCGACCATTTCTTTCCTCGTTTTGATTAGCCAAATAAAAACATAAGGATTTGTTCTGAAAAGTCTATCTTGATCATTCCTAGCACATATGCGACTGAGACAAGGAATTTGAACTGGCTCAGGAGCTTCCGAAGGTAGTTAATTCTTGGTGAGAATGCCGGCCTGGTAAAGAAGAGATATCGAATCGTAGTTGCCGTTGTAAAATGTAGGCCACCCTCTTCCGCCGATAATGCATGAATTTCGGTCCTAATCCTAATTGATGCTAATGAAGGGAGAAATACCGTCTTTAAGATAAGATTCTCGAAGGAATCCTAACTCAGAGGTTCGTATGAAGGTTTAGATAACCACCATAGAACACAAGAAAGGTTCCACCTAGGCATTAGTGAGAGAGAGAGACTGGTTTCTGGATCTCAAAATACCGGGCACAGCGACAGATACCGGGTACTTGGCCAAAATGTACCGGGTCTAGGCACCGGGTCAGGGCATTAAGCACCGTGCATGAGTTATTGGTCAGATCAAATACGGGTCACACTGCGTTTGTTTCCGCCGGTATCAGCCTTGTATTTCACCGAAAAGGACCAGGGATGAACCTGCCTTCCTAGGAAAAGGAACTGGGGTTTGATAGTCCTATTTTCCATGTTTCCCTTCAATCCCTTCTGCCCCTCTTTGACTGCAGTTACGGATTTTCTTCTTTATCTTTTTGAAGAAAAAGATTGCTCAGTTTCCACCATTAAAGGATAGAAAGCAGCCATGTCTAATACTTGTAGCTTTTCATTTGGCTCCTCAATTGGGTCAGACCCTCAGCTCTCATATTTGTTTTAAGGCGGCGTTCTATAGTTTCGTATTTTGCATAGGGTTAGATTTTTAAAGAAAACGAATATCCCAGGTTTTCCTCACTGGTTATCCTGGCTATTTAAAAGACCTTGTATATCTTAGGTATTATTAAAAGAACTTTTAATTCTCTCTATTTTGGTGTATGATTCATGGGTGCAATTAAGGTTATAGAGTATACAGCTTGGTCTAACTTCAGGTGTGCACCTATAAAAAAAAAACCTGCTAGCTCCACTCGGTCATTTACACTTCCTGGACTTCAAAGGTAAATTGTATAAAAAAAGAGCAGATAACTTTTTTTTAATAACTTTTTATATATTTTGTAATTGGTTCGTTGTAATTTCAGAAGCTGGTATTGCCTACTCTGGCAAAAGTCGTTTTCCCTATTTTAATAACTGCTAAAATAGTGTACTTTGGACTAATTCAGGACGATTTTTGGAGCACATGGGAGCGGCCATTTGTGTCAGCTGTGTGCTTAGATCATGTACAGTTTCCACAAGTACAATATGTAAAGAAATTTCAGCCAGAGTACATGAAAATAGCATAGAGGCATGCCAACATTTTCTTCATTGTGCATGTTGCAAATTCAAAAGACTTCACCTTACATCTGTCACTCGCTCAGAAGTACATAATATCTGTAGAGCGCCTCCAGTACAAAAATGGATACGAATGATCAAAATGATGAGAAAAAACACTTGGATCAGAGAAATTCTTGAGTGAACAAAGACACGTATTTTACCGCACAAAGTCCAAGGAATAGAAGGATGATATTCCGAATGAATGGAAGTGACGAGGGCATCGGAATCTGACTGCCATGTTTTTGTTCTAAACCTCCAGTTACTAATTGGAGTAGGGAGTTTTCACCTTGGACTGGGGACTACCGCCAGATAAAGCGATAGCAATGTAATAATAGCAGGTTGTACAACTGCTATTAAATTATTGATTACAATTTAATTCGCACGCAAAGTTCTGTGAACTTGAAAAGCTCTGCATTAATGTAATGACTCTATCTGATGCTATAGTGGTAAAAGCACACACACACACACACAGAGATATATATATATATATATATATATATATATATATATATATATATATATATATATATCATGACACAAACATTGATAACGGCGCAAATACAAAACAGCTTCACAACGTTTCGAGCTAAAGAAGCTCTTCATCAGGGAAGAAACAATTTACATTCCACAAAACAAACACTAAACACAAAAGCCAAGAAAAATTCTTGACTCCTACATGTTAAAATGCCGGGGAAATAAACAAACAAAAGATAAACAAGAGAAGAAAGAAAAAAGAAAAAATTAAAAACAACGGTCTAAAACGGGAAAACTACATATATTATGCTGCCACAACTGATAAAAACATTCAAAAAAGTGTTTATCGTGCGTATCGCGCATAGGACCAAGGTGTTTTGACCTAATTCCAGGTTTAGAACAAAGGACTGACACTATGCGCGGCGATAAACCAACGCCATCATCAAAATGTGCAAAGGAAAATATATCCCGGTAAAGTTATGCATGGAGGTACTAAGAAAGTATTTCAAGACATGGTCTAGCTGGATAATGGACAAGAGTTCAAATAATAATAATAACATCAATAATAATGATGATAATAATACCAATAATAATTAATAATAATAATAATAAGAAGAAGAAGAAGAAGAAGAAGAAGAAGAATACCAATAATAAAGAGTTAGGGAAATAAGCGTATGCTTGCTGCTCAATCTTCTATATCTCTTGTTCGATTTTATGTATTTTTATGTACTTTCCATGATGATTTCAGCAAAATAAATAAATACTATTTTAAACCAACCCCAAGAAGACTTTTACAAAAATTTAAGTGCAACCATTCAACAGCATTTCTTTCAATAAATCCCCATACTTCCGAACCATAATTATGAATCGGTGTGAAAAATGTCACATTTCACCTTTGGGGGCACATTTCTAGAAGTGTATAATTATTTATCCATTGCAAATAATGTCTTTGAAGCTTGTGCACCTAAAGTTTCTTGAGCAAGTGCGAAAGAACCCACTGTTCTAAAACCACTTCCAAGAATTAAAAATGATTTAACAACCTTTAACTCTAAACCTTTATAGAAGAATAAATTAACATCTGCTATTCTTCCTCTATTGTGGGAAACCACAAGTTTTGTTTAGTTTTTATTAACTTTAAGGCGCCACTTGTCACAATATCTACTCAGAGGACTTAGGCCCTTTTGCAGACCCAATTTGACTCAGAAAATATAACTAGATCATCTGCGTATAAATAATAAACAATTGTAGCATACCTATGTCAGCACCTTGAAAACCACTGTTAATACATTATTCTTCAATGTCATTAGTAAACATGGGAAAAAAAACAGCGACAAGCACCCTCCTTGACGCGTGCCAGTTACACATGTAAATTCTTCCGACGAGGTATTGTTGCATTTTACTTCACTCTGCATTTGACATTTTCATACACTGAATGTACAATATTAAATATTTTACCTCTTATTTCTAACAAAGGCAATTGATACATATATATATATATATATATATATATATATATATATATATATATATATATATATATATATATATATAATGCTTTAGCAAAATGAACAAAGCACAAAACAATTTTTTTCTTGAAAAAATATATTAAGTGGGCAATAAATTTAATGAATTTAAATTTTATCAGCTGTGGACATTTTTTTCCTAAAACCAGCCTGAGGTTTGACAAATACCCAATGATCCCCAGACCAATTAAAAAGTTTATTGTTTAAAATCCTATTAAGTAATTTACCCATGATACTCAAAAGGGGCATAACTCTGTAATTTTCTACGTAATTTACAAAACCTTTCTTACGAATAGGTATAACAATACCCTAAGACCAAATGTCTGGACCGCAATCAGTACATCCTTGCCACATACCAAAAATTCGTGGCATAGATTATCAGACTTTTAACGTTATATAACTCTTTAATTTTTTTTTTTAATTCTTTTATAGAAAAAGCAATATTTTTATACTGAAAAAGACTGCTTTCCTGTCATCAGCTTTGTGTTAGCGTCTAATCCTTAATTGTCGAGAGCTTTATGCTTTGATAGTTATATCTGGGAATACAGGAAAACCTAATTGCAATCTTAATTACAGCAGTGGAATTAAGCTTGTTTGCTTCTACATGTATGCAAATGGATATCGCATCTACTTTGATTCAGATCTCTAAATAAATGCTAAGTATTAGCAATGAATAACTTAGCTAATCAACCCAGTTACTACAGTAGGAATTATATATATATATATATATATATATATATATATATATATATATATATATATATTAAAATGACGAGTCCACAAAATTAATTACATACGAATATGTATTTTGTAAGCAAACCGCGAAATTTAATACCCACGAATTGAAAGTGATTTACGGTATTCTCGATAATTAGACATATCATACAATACAGGGCTCAAGAAATTGAATACTCATTTCAATTCACATATATATTACTGATAGATAGTATTGCTTGCAAGAAAAGAACAACTACCTTATTATGCATAAATAGTATTAATTTTAGCGATGTGTTCTTTTAGTCGACGGGGCATGGACGGAATGGTCTACTTGGAGTAATTGCACTGTCACCTGTGGTGGAGGAATTTCGGAGCGAAGTCGCACGTGCATGGGTCCATTTTGGGGCGGGACCGACTGCTCTGGTAATGCCACTGATACCAAAATCTGTTCCACAGATCCATGCCTAAGTGAGTATGCCATCCAGATAAGATTGCTCTAGGAAATCCTGGCCGCGTCATGACTTTCCGTATTGTATACTTATGTAATTCGTGATCTTTATTAATTTGATTGACGAATCGATGATAAATCTCGAACTAGTATTGTGTCAATTTTGTAGCGCCTCTGAGCGACCCATTTAGCTTCACTGATACCAAATAGATACATTGCTCCAAATCATCGCCAAGTCAATACACCATTTGTGTATGCTCATGGAAATCGCTGTAATTTTATGTCTTTGGTTTGTGCATCATTGACATCTTATGGTGTCATTCTTATTGGCTATGGTTTCGTGTGGTAGACAAATCCAGGAGTAAAATCAAAGTTATTTTTGATCCTTTTCTGGACAGTACTTAGTGCTCCAATGGCGCCATTAATACAACAATCCAAAGGTTAAAAAGTCACGGGTACCATTATATATTGCATGATGTAATAAGCTGATATGTCGATGGTTTAGGAATTTGTTTAGGCAATGAAACTCTTCTGAAAAAGAAAAATATCAAGGAGTTCATTCCCAAATAACACTGGGATGTTTGACAGCAACATTGTGGTTTTAAGCAAAACCAGTTACGTGAAGTCATATTGGGTACGTTTTCCCATTATCCCTCAAAATCTAGCGCATGTTTGCTTGTCATTTGTGAGAAAATGACTTTCCAGAGAATATGTCGTTAACTGGTGTTATTGTCTAGGCAAGATATACGTAGCAATTTACCGATGATGATGTCGTTGTTGTTGGCGTAGGCGTCAACGTTAAGTTTTTGCATTTAGCACAGTTTCTCTGGAACTGTTTGTATGCATGGTCATGACATTTGATGGTTGTATTGATCGTGAAGTGTCTTGCTCATCACAGGCAAAATGAGGCCACAGTGACCTTTTCACGCTCCAGTGATTATATTAAGATTTTGCATTTAGCTCAGTCTCGCTGACACTGTTAAATGAACAGTGATGAAACTAGAGAAATTTATCTTAAGGAATATTTTTCATCACGGGTAAAGTAGATTACAGTGACCAACTTTTCTTGCTCTAGTGAAGTTTCAAGGTTTGTGGATTATGCCACTGTGCCACTATGAGGAAGGCGAGACACAGCTTCTGTTGAATTCTTGTTCTGTGTTATGTCAAAATGCGACTGCCATCGTGTTAAATTCCGTAAGGTGTTAAGGTGAAATGCACGGGCGAGATCGAACGTGACTCGGTTCAGAGGTTTTATTTCGGGTTTATAGTTCGTGGACAGCAACGAGGCTTTATTATGGCCCATCGCTTGGGACATCTGTTTCTCGCATAAATACATATGCTACATTCTATTAATCTATTTTTATAGATGAATACACGTTTTCAATTGTACAATCAAGAAATTATGAAATTTTCAATAAATAAATATATGCTTTAATTTTTATGATTTTAAATTCTGTAATATTGCGACATTGAAAACGGGTATTTATCTTTATACATAGATACCTCTATTCAAGTCATTATTTCGATTCTAACGTGAAAATGAAACCAAACTCGGCTTGGGTGCACAGATTGCACTATGTTGACCCAGTCGTACAGCACGCGAGCTAGCATGGGTCACCCTGCCCGCTGCGACTTTAATCACTACACAACGGATTGACAAATCAAGGCCTGGGTAAAAAGGAAGCGAAACGAAAACGCTTTAACAAGCAAGGCTGTAAGTGTTGATTAAGGTAAACTAATTAAAAAAGAAAACAAAGCATGCCTATTCACACCTTAAAGGCAAATATAAAAAGAAAACTGATGTCAATCAGAAAGTGTTGTAAGAACAATTTAGTTGTATACAAGCCCAAGTCGTTATACAAGCGTATTCTGCTTACGGACAACTGTTTTCATTTGTGACGTCGTAATGTTATCTATACGCCATGCACTGAGCTTTAAATAGATAGAGAAAAACCTAGCAACAGCATAACAACATAGCAACAGTGGTCGACGTTACATTAATTTTTATTTAAATAAATTAAATCACCATATTCAAAGTTCATTAAAATAAAATAAGAGCAAAATCCTTTCACAGCAATCATAAAAATTGTGTTTAAAAAATTGATAGGAATCTGTTTCTAAATCCAACATTTATTACTCTTTTAAAAGAAGAGTACCAAAGAGAGCAAATCTTGCTGGTATAGATTTATAAGGAAAAACACAAAACAAACAAACAAACTTGTTCCGTCTGAGAGAACGAGGTGTGCATAGTCTAAGCCAATCGTCTTTTAGACGTCATGTACACAATGACGTTATAATCTCAATGATGTCAACACTTTCTCAAAAGATGAGATCAAAACGTATCGTGTTGATACACACAAACCACAAGGGGCGGAGTTTATGCTAGTTTCCCCCCCCCCCCCCCCGACTGATATATGCAGTGTCTGTATGCAAATACAGTCTGGGCAGGCAGAGACTACATGGGAGTGTCTCGCTCAACCATTGGCTGCTCACTCCCGTGCTGACGTCACATCACTTAATCATGAGCGTTACTGTTGATGACACAAGGTGTCTGTTGTGCAAGATCAAAACCTTTTTTCTCAATATGGTATAAACAGAAACGAAACATGTTCATGTTAGAATTGTATGTACAGCAAGCCAACATTATTCTTTTGTCAAATCATGTATTTTCCAATCAGATTTATACTTAGTTATTATGCGTAATGCCCTGAATATCTCTTTTTTTTCTTCAGAACTGGATATATGCTCCAATTCCCTTAGTCTTCTGTTGAATTCCTATGCCCATACTTAATCTGTATTTGTTTTCTTCAATATTTGGCCATTTCACACTAGATATTATGTGTATGTTTGTCGTATTAAGTCCCTCTGCCTGTATTGGACATTTTTTTGTCTTGTTAGATTCTTTATTGTTACTGTGTATTATGTAAAATACTGGAATTAGATTGTGTGATTTGTGTTTTGTTGTGTTTTCATTGTTCCGTGTCTATTTGTTCATTCCTATGTGTTTTCTTTTATATTTCTTTTATCTTCACTTCCTTCACGTTTTACAATACACTGCCATTTGGTGATCACTCTTGATAGTTAATGACATCGCCATAATTAATTTATGCGAGTTTTTAATTGATAATTTTCAAATTTGACTGATTTAGATAATTATTATTGGTAACAATTCATTGTTCTTTATGAGAATCTAAAAAAGCCCATTGACATAACTATAACATAATCGGATTTCACATGGAAATAAACTTATTAACTCATATATAGTATATGGCCGTTTTGTACGCATTTGTTATTACAAATTATTAAGTTGAAACATCTCTGACAAAGTAATTAACCTTATATAACTCTTATTAATAGAACAGAATAATACGGAATAGAAGAAATTATTCCTATTAATACATTCATACATACATACATACATACATACATACATACATACATACATACATACATATATATATATATATATATATATATATATATATATATATATATATATATATATATATTATACCTGCAGTCCCTGGAAACTGGTTGCCATGGAGTCCTTGGTCTCTATGCTCTGTCACGTGTGGTGGAGGCTTGCGCAACCGATCAAGAATTTGTGACATACAGTCGTATGGTGCTCTAACGACTGATTGTGTTGGAAATGGCTCTGAGATTGAGAGCTGTCACACGTACTCTTGTAAACCACTCGGTAAGCGGTGTCATTAAATGAACATCTTTAAAAATATTACTGTAATAGTCATGTAAATATTAATTCCATTCATTGTTATTATGAATTCAAGAGACTGAGTTGTCTAACTATCTGGCCCTGACTTCATCAACATCCCAAAATTTCATATCCAGATTGACATTTTTTAATGTAGGCTTACTCAATATTAAATTATAGTCATAACAACTTAAATTTTCTTGAAAAGAGTTTTATCTCCAAAGAAAATGTGAGCATCTCAGCTTCTTTCAGAATTCAAAATATTGTAAGAACTATCAAATGCAAACAACTGAAATGATTCGAGTTTACAGAATCCTTAAAGGCATAGACACAGTTAATAGTGATAAACTGTTCAAGATCACCAATGTAGGTAAACAAAGGAGAAATTCTAGAAAATCGAGCACTGAATTTGCAAACTGTTAATGAGAGGAAATTTCTTCTGTCGACAACTGATAAACGTGTCTAACCAGTTTCAGTTAGGTGGTATCACCGTATCGAAACCTGTGCGTCCTTGTCATTTTTTCTGTATTATGTGCGCCTACCTGTAATATGTACGCCTGATTTTCTTTTATTTGGAACAGCGTGCGGCTGATTTATCTCATTTCCGTTCATTTTGTACGACTTTTTTGTAATTTTTTTTCCTACAGATTATAATTAACTCCGGACAAATTGTCATAAAGGTCAGCCAGAAATAAGAAAATCCACGCGCACATATTTCGATACTGTGAGTATGTGTTATATCTCTAAGCGACTTCAAAGCCAAGTGTAATAAAAGCACAGTAGTTATGACAATGACAGAACTGTACCAACGCGAAATTTAAAATAGTACGATCATTTAGGCTTAGCTTTAAAAAAGCACTAAGAATTTTTTTTAAATTAAAATTTGCGCTCTGTTATTATCATATTTATTCAAAATACTGTTGAGTAATGGAACTCTCATATTATTTTTTCGAACAAAAACACGCGGGTTCCTAGACCATATTTAAGGTGTTAAAAACCAAACAGTTAAAATATCGTGTCCCTATACTAGGACATTTTTGGACAACTCGAATTTTCAAAACAAAAACACCCTCGAGTTCCTAGATCATAGAGATATTTACAAACAGGACCAGCAATATTTTCACAATTTAAATTTCGTATCTCTATACGAGGATGTTCAGAAGAAACAAATCTTGTTTCAAAGAAACTGCGAGAGCATTTATAGGGCACTTGAATTCATAGACCACACCTTGGATCTCTTGACTGTGCATTTAGTAGAGCGCAAAATAATTTCAACATTTTTACATTCATAAATAATGGCACAAAGCTATATTGTGATTCATTCAACCATTTCCAGGGAGGTAAAATAAATATTTCATGAGTTTAACATAGTAGCAACGAATTCAGTAACAAGAGATAACGTATATTTATTTACAAGTTTGGATGTGAAAAAATGGGACCAAAGCTAGTTGTGTTACTAAATAACGTTCAAGTGAATACAAATGTTGATCTGTTGATTTAAAACATTAAAATAATGTTCTGCAATGCTTTCGATAAGATGGAAATTTACATGTAACATTCAATGATGATAAAATCGAGATAAGTATCATTAATACTGATAGCAAGTTTGTTGAAACAGTGCTGTATGAAGAATGAATAAATTACGCATTTAATGTGGATAAATAAACAAATTTGTATTCAGATAAATTTATAATGCAATTTGAAGATCTCGTAAACTCTACAAAGGTCAAATTCCGTTTCGACAAAAACAGAGATACAATTATGGAAATCAAAGTTCGATTTAAAACATCAAATGGTGACTCAGTATATGAAGTATCTGTTTTCGAATCAACCATAGGGATGACAAAATTTTACATAAATTTAAAATCATTCATATATCTTAAAGGATTGACGAAATGTTGCAGATTGCTAGAAATACAAGTTTGCGTTGATGACAGATATCCTGTTGGCTAGTTGATAACACTAAAAGATAATTTGTTATGCATAAAGTATTCTCTGGTTATGTATGCCGTTTTAAATGGATTACGTAGGAGACTTTGCAGAGCAAAGCAAAGAATAGAATTTAAGATACCTTTACTATGGTCCTGACAGTCCAGTTGCTTACACAAACATTTATCAATTTCGGGAACAAATTAAATTAGACAAAAATAAAATAAAAATATGCTGAATTGAAAGAATGGCTAATTTAACAGCGAGAAAGCCTGGCAATATACAGTTTCGTGAGGGAAAAGAGTTGTACAAGAGGAAAGTTAATGAGTTGCCTGAAAAGGAAAACGCTGCATACTTTTCAACTTATTCAGACAAAAATGCAAGGTTCCTACAAAATATATCCAGTAATAGTCAAAAATACATTATAATCAATATTTTGTTGGAAATTACAACACATGTCTCTTGTTTATAATGGACACAGAAAAGACAACAGTTACCAAAAAGATGATTTCATAGCATTTAGTAGCCATATGTGAAAATTACAGCCAAAGACGATTTTACTTTCACTAATGGAAGCAAAGTGTATGTGTATTTGCATATATGTGTATACGTATGTATGTATTAAGTTAAATAGACGGATAGATAAGTAGATAGGTATGGAGATTGATGGAGATCTAAACTATAATGTTTACCTACCTATCCATTTGAAGCAAGCCATTGTTCAGATTGGGCAGCAAAAGGCTTGTCCCAGAGCTGCATCGCAGACATTGACCCCGATGGATCTGCTAAGGATTTCTTTCCAGTACAAGTAGAGTGCGATTTTGACTCTGAACCAGGAAAAGCGATCACTGTCCTCCGTGAGTATTGAATCTATGACCTGTCATTTTACATAGATGATCAATGTATTATTACATGTTAATTATCTCTGGTCATAAGAGCTGATGGAATGACTTGTTGTCCGTCGTCTGTCGTCCGTACGTTCGTTAGCACATGTTTGTTATCGCTACTCCTCCTAAACTACTTGGAGGATTGCCATGAAACTTTACACACACATTCATCCCATGGTCTAGTTGATCCTAAATGAAAATGGTGCCGCTCGAGTGGATGGTCATATCAACACATGGGGTTTTTATAAAAGACTTCTTATGCTGTATAGTTAGTCCTGAATGAAAATGGTGCCGATCTGTGATCCAATATGGCCGCCATGGCAGCCATCTTGAAAATATTTTTATCGCAACTCCTCCTAAACAGAAAGTCATATCGACATGGGGTTTTAACCAGAAGACTTTTTATGATGTCTAGTTGGTAATATAATGAAAATTGTGCCAATCTGACATCCAATATGGCCACCATAATGGTCATCTTGAAAATTTTGTTATCGCTACTTCTACTGGATGGATGGTCATATCGATATGGGGTTTTCACCCAAAAGACTTCTAATGATGTCTAGTGTGCCCTGAATAAATCTGGTGCCGATTTAACATCAAATATGACCTCCAGCATAGCCATCTTAAAAATGTTTGAATCGCTTCTCTTCCAGAGCGGAAAGTGATATGGACATAGGGTTTTTACCAGAATTCTTATGATGTCTAGTTCGTCCTGAACTGTAATGATGCCGATCTAACATCCAATATTGTCACTATGGTGGCCATCTTGAAAATCTTGTTATCGCTCCTCCTCCTAAATGGATGGCCATATTGACATGGGGTTTTCACCAAAAGACTTCTTATTATATATAGTTGGTTTTGAAATGAAAATGGTGCCAATTTTACATCCAGTATGGCTACCAATACGGCCATCTTGAAAATCTTGTTATAGCTACTACTTTTGAATGGATGATCATTCTGACATGGAGTTATCACTAAAAGACTTCTAATTATCTCTAGTTGGTTCTATATGAAAATTTTGCTGATTACATCCAATATGGTCGCCACAGGGACCAGTTTTAAAATTTTGTTATTGCTCAAGATTATCAGATATGGTTTCAACACTCAGCAGTTAATAAGGAAGAAACGGTCTTATATTGTATTCCTCGTCAACACTCTAGAAATTCTATTTCTGATCAGATTTATGTCACACAAATAGGCTTATATCATCAAGATATCGAACGAGATTTATCATGAGCGAGATCTACACATATTAATGAGGTGACCGTGCATTTGATTGTTTGAGATTCTTCAAGAGACAGATTTCTGGCCCAATTTTAATTAGAATTGGTAAATAGGCTAATATCATCAAGATGTTGAATGTCTTTTTTATGCATATTTATGAGGTGATCTTGCATCTAATTGGCTGAGACTTTACCACTCTAGAAAGTGTATGTTAATTGCGTTTTGATGAAACTTGGTAAATAGGCTTATTTAATCAAGATCTCAGGTGAGTATGGTTATGAGCGAAATCCACACTTATGATTGTCGCGATGTTGCATCTGATTGGCTCATCATGACAACACTCTTGCAGTTATATTTCTGAACAGATTTTGATCAGTCCTGTTAAACAGTCTTATATTATCAAGATGTTGGCTGAGTTTGATTATGAACAAGAGCTATACATATTTATGAGTAATCTTGTAACTGCTTGGCTGAGCTTGTTACCACTCTGGAGACTAACGTTCAATCAGTACTTTCTCGAATTTTATAAATAATCTTATATATGCAGCATCATTGTCTTGGACAGGTTCCTTAATAAGAGATATCCGCGCATATTAATGAGATGTTCCTGCATCTGATTCGCTAAGCTTGTTACCTCTCTAGATCTAGAGACTATAATTCTCGTCAAAGTTTGATAAAACTTTATAAATAGGTTATGTCATCAGGATCTTGGATGAAAATTGTGAGTAAGAGACTAACATAGTGATTATACCTGTACTTTTTGGAAAATAATGCTTATCAGCCTATTTTAAAATCGATAAACTCAGCAGTGAAATGGTAAACTATTTTGCAAGACATGCGAGCGATATCAGGCCCATGCACCTTATTATAAAATTGCCTTCTTGAGTCATGGACTTACATTAGTGCATATTCTGTTTTAATGCCGGGCCTGTTGTATTTGCAGACCACGACTCAGAGAATCGAGCCCAGGTCAAGGGTTACGAAGGGGCCGGCGAATACCAGATCGTGCTAACATATGACATCGGATGGGCGGCCACAGTAAAAGTGGTCGACTCCTCCGCTGAGTGCAGGCAGTACATGAAATGGGAATGCTTCGCTGCAGTCATTCATAATCCTCATAATGAAGAAATGCTTACTACCTTCTGGAAAAATCGCACGGAAGGAGTTCCGAATTATTTTGGCGGTGCAGAACCTGGAAGCGGTAATTGCGCTTGCGGCATGACCCACTCATGCGCAAATGAAACCAAGCGATGCAATTGTGATAACAATGATTACATCTGGCGATTCGACGAGGGTTTTGTTACCGAAAAGTCTGAGCTTCCGATACACTCGTTTTACGCGGGTGATACCGGTAAGTTTTGTTTTTACTTTTTAAAGGCTTAACACGCGCATTTTGTTGCCGATCATGGAACACCATGCTTGGGAATTTCTTTGTAATCATAAGCGTTTATCCTTTATTGGTTAACTAATTTCTTTATAATTTGTGTTTCCCAGTTTTAAGAATATACATACATATTTAAATGCATGCTTTCTGAACTATTTTCTTACATAAAAATACAGTATTGTTTAAAATATCAGCTTCTTAACCGCCAGTATTGTGACAGACGAAATTACTGTGACATTTAAAGAAATAAAATGCGTAATGTAATGCAAGGTAAGGAACCAAAGGCGGGAACGAACTTTGTGAACTAAAAGTGAAAATCTCGACAGCGATCAAGCCCACGGTAAAAGACATTATTTTTATTCGGTTAAGTGGACGCATTGCGCGTCTAAAAAGAAAATTTCTTATCTGAGAATGGTGATACAAATATAGGTTTTTAAACGATTACTTAACTTAAATCAGATGCATTTTTTGACACAAGTATAACTGTAGAGGAATCATAATTTACACAACCTTCCTAGATCAAAGCATGGTGTTTCGTTTTCATTAATACGATATATTGATAAAAAATGAAAAATGATTTCATCTTATGAAAACAACATGTCACTGAACATGTCGAGCAATTACCCATAGACTTTAACATAATCCCACAGTCCATCAGTTAGACTGGTATTCGTGATTTATGTAAATGATATTGCTGAACCAATGAATTCCCTTACTGGTTTTTTTGCAGACGACTCAACGTTATAATATTCATGTCCTAACAATGCTGACGATGAACAAGTGATTTACCATGATTTGGAAACATTAAATGATTGGTAAAAATAGTGGCTTATGACATTAACTGCTACGAAAACGGAAGTAATGTTTTTCTCAAAAAGATGTAATATACAAGAACCTGAACTCTTTTTAGATGACAAAAGTTTACACTTTGCTAATTTTCATGGACACCTTGGAATGACGATTCAGCAAGATTTTAACTGGAATGAACATATTAGAGATATAGCCAAAATAGGAAATCAAAAATTGGCATTGTTGACAGCATTGAAGTTTTAGCTTTCCAAAACAACTCTTTAAAAATTTTACGTGACTTATATTATACCCTTACTGGAATATGCCAGTGTAGTTTTCGACGGTTGTAGTGAGGAGAATTTGATTAAAATAGAAAGAGTACAGCTTGAAGCTGCCCGTATTATCATTGGTTTATCTTTGTTATGCAAATAAAAGAAATTATATTTAGAAACAGGTTTTATTGCCTTGAGGTAAAAAAGAATCGGTAAAAAGCTATCACTTTCTATAGGATTATCAACTGTGTTCCCCACTGTTTTTACAAGGATTGATTTCCCCTTATGTAAGCGAGATAAACCGATATCCATTGCCTAAAAGGCCTGACAATTGTCAATTTGTTGAATAATCTTTCAGATAATATATGTCAGATTAAGTCGCTAGGGGAGTTCAAACGACCCCTGCTTCCAAAATCTAATGCTTTCAAAAACTTTTGGCATGGTGATAGAAACATATCGATTATACATGTAAAGCTGAGGAATACTTGCTGATTCCTCTGCAGCATTTCTCCAGAGTAGGTTTAAGCGACACTCCCGTCTGTGTATGCGGAGAAGGCGCCAAAACTAATGAACAATATTTCTTTTCATCTTGCGGGTATGCTAATCAAAAGATTAATAGTATTACTTCAACTAAACCGATTGAATTCAGATGTGGATTTCTTATTAAGAGGACATCCCAAACTACGTTAAGAGGACAATCAAATTATAGGATTGGCAGTAAAAATAGATATTAGAACTACGAAACGTTTCTATCCCAACATTGCAAGAAACTCTTTCTGTGTTTATGACATAGGATCTAGATTATTCTCTTTTCTACCTTCTTTATTTTCTTTTCTCCCATTATCTTATTTCAATATCGCCATTATAATATTTATTTATGAAAATTAATTTTGTACATATGCCAGCCATCTTAAACGTTTTGTATTAAAATTATTATTTGTATGGGAAAGGTGATAATAAGTTGCTACAACTGTTTATCAGATTCCAATTTCATTGCTTGCAATAACAATATCTTTAAACCAAACCAATGTGTTTAGGTGATTTATCATTTGAGAAAATTCATTCATAGTATATACTTCAAAATAGTAAAATGTACCTAAGACTTTTGTAAAACAGTCAAGATAAAGGGAAATCGTTGTCTGTCGAAAGAGGAAGAGTTCAAACAAATTCAGTGTACTTAAAAAGTGTGTGCTAACATCATAACATGAAATCAGTATATTGAGCACTATGAACAAATATATTTTGCAAGGAAACAATTCAAAGTACCGTAGAAAGTATACAATTATTCGTTGTCGAACCTGTTTTAAAAAAAAATAAAAAACAGCCAGTGGTTGAATTCAGAAGAAATCTATTTGAAAGAAACATAAGAAGCGAGGTGATCATTGAAGATCATTGTTGTGGTGGCATCTCTGTAGAAATGGATTGTACTTTGAAAGTTGACATTCTTACGGTTAAACATATAGTTCGCAATTATGGAAGGCAGACTAAGTCATTCAAGTATTTAAAATTAGTTTCTTAAACTTCAACCGTCACATTTTTCTTTAAGTAGATACTAATAAATGCTGTAGTTTCGATTTTTCAATCTTGTTTCGGCAGATCGTAATATATCCTTGGCTATTATATACATGGTCAATATCATCAGATATTTATAGTTGCTGGAGTTTTGTAGGAATCCTTTTTGGATCAGACTATATCTCAAAATACTTGAATTTGTAATGTATCTCTAATCTTGGCATATGTTCGCGGCTGCTGAATTTGTTAAGGTATTTTTTAGTTCGGCTGGTATTTGTAAATGCTGATATTTCGGAAGGATCACTGCTGTTCTACGATTTTGGCCACATCAGCTATTTAAAGATGCTATGCATATTTATGATTACATTAATAGATTGTAGATCGTTAAGTATTAGAAATTTTCCTTTGATTAACTGGATGCTAATATATATATATATATATATATATATATATATATATATATATATATATATATATATATATATATGTATATATATATATATATATATATATATATATATATATATATATATATATATATATATATATATATATATATATATATTCCTTTGTATTCTTTATTTGCGATTAAACATTTGTCTACGAAACCATATAATTGACGTCCTATGTCACTCAATTCTTTATTCTATTTCGTATGGTTAAAGATGATGCATGCTTTCTAAGCGAACCGGATGTATCATTGGGCCATCGTTAATCATTGCTAGGTTATACACACTGTATTCGCTTACCAATTGCTACCAATGGCAACAATTGGTAAGCTTTGTAAATCACATGTATCGTTGTTTCAAAGTTTGAACGTACTGTATTGTGCACAAGGAAATGATATTTTTGCAGATATATGATCAAAGCTTGGAAACAAGAAGGTGTTTGGGTAAATATGATAATGTGTGTAATTTGTACGAATAACCCACACATCATACATGATTCTGTAGAATGTTGACCAATCGTTCCGCAGACAGTGACATAAATTTACTCTCCATTTATCTGATGGAATGAAGTACTTATGTTAATTTAGCGAGACGAATCAAACGTAAAACATTTGTTTGGGCTACTTATTGAATATCGCGACTGGAGAAACGTGGATTGACGGTGCGTAAAGATCAACCCTAGGTCAGAGTCAGTAAGCTATTTGTTGAAAATTGAAATGGTGAGGAGTGTTTTTTAAGTCAAAGCAAACCATTGTGACTTATAAGAGATTAAAGTTGGACCATGAAGTATCATATAATGAATGAATTTTATATTCAGATTCTAAGGACCGCTTGCAAATAATAGTATGAATAAGCATTGACTTATTGTTCGATTGAGGTTGTAACTTCTTTATTGAATTATTCCCATAAATCTTAAAGTGCAATATCAAATTTTAATGTGGATTTGTTTTTAGAATTGCATTTGTTTTATTATACCCGTTGGCATCATTTAACTTCAAATTATTTTTTCTCTTGCTACTCCACAAAATAAATAACAAATTATCTAAGTGATATTTTAATTTGTATTACATCAAATCTGACAAATATTAGTAACCATTTCTGTGATAAGAATCCAATTGTTGAAATACACATTGCCCTTTTGTTTATACAGGTTAAATATCAGGACTTGTTCATAATATTTTATCAGTGACAGCTTATTTCTAGCTTCATGCCGCTTAGCAACGCTGCTAAATTATCAACATCATCGTCGTCGTCGTCAACATCAGCATCATAATTCCATCACCATCACACAAAAAAACCCAAGAATGCTCACCGACAGTTCTTCCCAACTTCATTTTTAATTTCTGCCTGGAAATTTAAAGCTTTCCAAAATAGCATAAAAATTATCATGGTCTTTGAGGATGGTTATTTATAGAGATATTGGTAAAATCCAGGCATTATAATTTAGAAATATTGTAATGTTCTAACACTAAAAGATCACTAAAATGTTCCAAACGGCATGGTGTTCATTATAGATATCTTTTTCGACAGCACAAACAATGAAAGCGTTGGTTTAGGTAAATGCAGGCAATGTTTTTATTGCTCATTAATTTGCGACCTATTCGATCACGCGAAAATCCCTCATGGCTATTTTAATTGCTGATTCAAAAGGTCTTAATTGATTACATTTTCCCAATCTTTCTGAAGGTGGTGCAACTGAAGACGGCTACCGAACCCTGGGAGCTGTTCAGTGTTGGGGTCTATCCTAAGTATATATCGGCTTCTGAACTGGACAAGGACAACTGAAGAAGAAATTAATCGCATATCAGCATGTGATCGCGGAATAGACCATTTATCATTGGGTTCGAATCGCTTGGTTGGTATTATGCTGCTTGATGTTGATTGGTCTATTCAAAAGATCACATGCAATGTGCGATAGTTGTGGTATTTGAAAAAATCGCTTTTGTTAGACGTATTTTTCGGCTTAAAATCTATCAGATTATGTTGTCTTTTTTTTAGAGTGAGTTTACTCTTATTTAATTCATGTTGCTATCCCGAACCCCTTATTCCTTACAGTTTTTACCGCACCATGTTTCTTCATTTACGCGTTCGCCTGTATCTCGCGCTTTGCATTCATATTTCAGATCGCAGGTAAGTATTTTCATGTCTTAATAAAGTCTTGTCCAACGAGCTTTACGTTTTTCTTTCTGATCCCTAATATTACCTGATGCACTTGGGAATACATGTCAGATGTTTGTGTGAATCATTTGACATTTGATTTTATTTTCTTTTGCATCAATAACAACAGGTAAGGAAGAGAATGAGCATGATATTTTTTCATCTAGGCCTGTATTTTGGAACGTCTTGATGTTTAATTTTGATGATATACTATAGCGGGATGGCAAAATCTCATTGCGCATTAACACGAGTTTGCATGACTTCACTCCTGTGTGGCTTGCATGGCCATATAACAAAATGTGCTGTAAAATCGTTTTCATAGTATTAAATTTTTTTAAATAATTCATTTGATCTCGTTCTGCTTTGAGCATCAGAAAATATTAAAGTTCAATCTGCATAAGAAAAGATGGATTCATACCCCTTTTATTGTCCCCCGCCTTTTCGCGAAAAGCCGCTAACTTAGCATCCGCGTTTATATCCATCCGTCACACTTTCGTTTCAGCTCTATAACTTTAAAGCCGTTTGAGATTAATGGATGACAATTTGTATACGTGTACATCATCATTGACAGTATATCGTGTATCTTACTGAAGGTACTACCTTCAGCGTCAAGGTCAGTACTCAATATTATAAGTTTTCCCTTACACTTTCCTTTCCGCTCAATAACTTTCAAGCCATTTCAGATTAAGGGATCAAACTTTATATATTTATACATCGTCATTAGAAATGTCATCATGAGAAGTTGTATCACAATCAACATTAGGAGGACTATTTTCGAGGTCAAGGTAATGGCTCAATATCTTAGGTTTCCCATCACACTTTCCATTCCGCTCTATAACATTAAAGCTGTTCGAGATTAAGAGATGAAACTTGATACATTTATACATCATCATTAAAGAAAGTGCTGCCTACCACATTGAAGACCATATCTTTAAGGTCAAGATTACGACACAATATTTTAAGTTTTGAGGTAGAAAGATTTAGAGGTGTTAGAGATTACGGGATAAAACTTGGTATACTTATGTATCATTAAAAGGTGTGTTGTGTACACATCTTCAAGGTCAAGGTCACTGATCAGTTTATTCCCCTTGTATGCACCTTTTACTCTAATGCCTTCTGAGATAGAGACGTGAATTTGGTTACTTTCCATGTCCACATAGTAACTCTACAGCGTAGGCGGGGTGACAAAATTTCACTGAATTTGCTTGTTGGATTTGTAGTTAAAATATTTAATAAAATTGCTACATTCAGTGAAATTATTTACCATTCAATAATATAATAAAATAAAAAACAAAGGCTACAAATTTAAATCCGTTTGTGCAACAATAAAATATCTACGATTTTACGGTGCATTCGTTTGATAAGCATTACAAAACCTTGTGTACATATACAGATTGTGCCATTGTTAATATATTTTACAGAGGTACTTATTTTTCTTTCGTTTTCCTCACCGTGTGGGATTACCTATATTCACCATGTTTGTTTTTGCATATCAGATTTACTGGTATAAATATCACATTTATGCAGGTATGGAGATGGAAGAGGGTGCATATGTTCTAGGACCCGTGGAATGTGCTGGCGTCCAGGATTAAGATTAATGACTCTACGACTTATTTTTTTGCAATAAATTAGAGATTCTTGTTATTGCTTATTTCGTTTATAGATAAACACTCTAAAGTTTAATCGAACATGTGATGACTGCAATTTACACGCACTGTTTTACCCATGCATGGAAACTGCATCAAAGTTTGTGAACATCGATAAACGATAACCATTGATAAATATTGAACTATGAATCTATGAAAAAAAGAATATTTGTTTGCCAAAAATAAACAATAAATGACATCGTTTTCTGTTGATCAATATGCAAAACTTTTTAAATACTGAAACGTTTTACCACAATTGACAGTCATTATTTATATGCGTCGATTCTGGATAAAAACGTCGTTGAATTCGATTATCGAACTTTGACGCTGTGAAACATTGAACGTTTGTATTGAACCTGTTTGCTGATGTGCTTCATAATTATCGACTACACAAGACTCGAACATGTTCATTTCTTCGCTACACTTGTACTGAATTCTTAACTAATAGAGTTTTCCTACGTTTGTTATTTCATGTCATAATTGCTCCATAACGCTGACCTGTCTCTTTGAATAATTCAGAATTTAGACCAGCTGACCTTGGATGAAACGTAAAATTAAATTTTGATTGGTAAATATCCTTTCGATAAAGGCAAATAATTAAGGGATTGTATTCCATTCTTTATGTGAAAATAGAATGAAGACGATAATTGTCAATTTATATTTTGTCATTCGATCCTTTTAAATCAGCTGGTTTAAATTTGTGAAAGAATGGTTGTATCTAATAAAATAGAACACATACATTGCATTTTATGTTGTCTGCAGGGGGTTGCAGTTGGAATGCAAGCCTTGTTCTTGGTCACTAATTTTGACGTACAAGACTGCTATTT
This sequence comes from Margaritifera margaritifera, assembly GCA_029931535.1. Classification (NCBI taxonomy): domain Eukaryota; kingdom Metazoa; phylum Mollusca; class Bivalvia; order Unionida; family Margaritiferidae; genus Margaritifera; species Margaritifera margaritifera. The sequence goes on from JAQPZY010001588.1 coordinate 1,930,689, forward strand.
CACTGAAACCCGTAGGGAATAATAGAGAATACGTGTCAACCATGTAGATGTACATGATAGTTTCCTAGTAACAACACGCATTGTATTTCTTAATAGACAGTTTAAAGAGACAGGGCTAATATGTGTTCATTATTAAAGTACTGAAAATGCAATTTTGAATGTGTTAGCAGTTTCTCAATTGAATACCCTATTGTTTTAAATAAATATGTATTCAGACATGCCATCTCAAATATATATCACTCTGAGGAGTATTCGTTTAATTTCACCAGGCTTCATCACACACGATGTCACTAGTCTAGTGATATACATATATACATAGACTATCTGAATGAATTCCATCTCACATAAGCCAAACAGCTTCCCTCGTATAAATCCGTCTCAGTTGATAACACGATTGTTTGTTAATTCTTTTCTATGTGACCGTATTAAATTTTGACACCTATTCCAGTTCAACAGTTCTGCAAGACATGCATTCTTAACAGACCAACTATATAATTTTTAAAATAAGAATTTAAAGTCCTGAGGTATACTGGCCAAACATGAAACTAGGTATCCTCAGTTAATTTAAAAGACAAATGAATGTACACTCGTAAGAACGACAGTAGTTCTATAACTTAAAAGGCAAATAAATGAACACTCGTAAGAACGACAGTACTTCTATAAATTAAAAGACAAATGAATGAACACTCGTAAGAACGACAGTACTTCTATAAATTAAAAGGCAAATAAATGAACACTCGTAAGAACGACAGTACTTCTATAAATTAAAAGACAAATGAATGAACACTCGTAAGAACGACAGTACTTCTATAAATTAAAAGGCAAATAAATGAACACTCGTAAGAACGACAGTACTTCTATAAATTAAAAGGCAAATAAATGAACACTCGTAAGAACGACAGTACTTCTATAAAATTGTGTGATTTTATAATACTTACCGTTTAGAGTTATCAATAAGAAAAACGTCCTTTCAGTTAATTTTCTTTATTGGTCTGGGCGCATTTTATGTCTCTAAGTTAGATTCTTTTATATTTACATCTAAATATTTCAATCTCATACAATACATATTTAATAAAAATAGAATATCAGCAGGTAATCATTTGATATATATCAAAGGTTCCATACGTATGATTTGATATTCCTCCTAAATCATCGAAGAGAGGTATCAATTGTGACACTATCAACGGATACGCTAAGTCATGGATCCGTTATAGACATTTGGAAAATCGATGAGGAATTCTTTACATCTGTCTTTCGTTAAATCCCTTCTTTTCTTCCATGCCACTTACATAAGTGTGACGGCTTAATTGTGTACTGAAAAGTCAACTGTCCTTGTGCAAATATGTTTTGGCACCGTCATAATGATGACATAAGCCAATAGATACTGTCCTCAAGTTATACGGAAGATTGAGTTAACATCGGCGATCTTTCTTACTTGAGTGGACGTGGACATTACCAATGTTTCATTGTCCTTTCGTCTCTTCTGAAAATAATAATGCACAATCATCAGTGGATTCTCAAACAAGTGGATAAATCAATTACATCTTACACTAATATAATTAAGTTACATTTTACACTAATATATAATCTGTAACATCCTACACTAATATAAATTAGTTACATTCTACATTAATATAAATTAGTTACATTTTCCACTAATATAAATCAGTTACATTCTGCATTAATATAAATTAGTTACATTCTACACTAAAATAAATCAGTTACATTCTACACTAATATAAATTAGTTACATTCTACACTAATATAAATCAATTACATTCTACACTAATATAAATCAATTACATTCTACACTAATATAAATCAATTACATTCTACACTAATATAAATTAGTTACATTCTACACTAATATAAATCAATTACATTCTACACTAATATAAATTACTTACATTCTACACTAAATATAAATTAGTTACATTCTACACTAATATTAATCAATTACATTCTACACAAATATAAATTAGTTACATTCTACACTAATATTAATCAATTACATTCTACACTAATATAAATTAGTTACATTCTACACTAATATAAATCAGTTACATTCTACACTAATATAAATCAATTACATTCTACACTAATATAAATCAGTTATATTCTACACTAATATTAATCAATTACATTCTACACTAATATAAATCAGTTACATTCTACACTAATATAAATCAATTACATTCTACACTAATATAAATCAATTAGGCTACATTTTACACTAATATAAAGCCATTACATTTTACACTAATATAAATTAGTTACATTCTACACTAATATAAATTAGTTACATTCTACACTAATATTAATCAGTTTCATTCTACACTAATATAAATTAATTACATTTTACAGTAATATAAATCAATTACATTTTACACTAATATATAACATTTTACACTAATATATAAATCAATTACCTTCTACACTAATATAATTCATTTACATTCTACAACAAATCTAAATCCGTTACATTTTACAGTTCGATTATATGACTTGCTCTTGAACAATCAGAGACAAAGTTAACTACGTGTATACTGAAGCGATAAGGACCAGTGAAATCGTTTCTCTAAAGCAGATTTCAATTAAAACAGGAATAAATACATAAATAGTATATTTATTCTTCAGTCAGTTCTATGTGATATCCGTAAATTCGCTACGTCCATGGGCGTTCGCAGGAAGTTTTCAAAGGGGGTGGGGGTGGGTTAAGCCATTTTTCAGGGGGGAGCCAAAAACAAAGGTTATATATATATATATATATATATATATATATATATATATATATATATATATATATATATATATATATATACTTACTGCACAATGGAGTGTTAAAAAATCCAAGGGGGGTCAACTTCCCCACCCCTTCAGACGCCCATGGCTACACCCTATACCTTTTTAAACGGGTTCAATTGTACATAACCACCAATAATTAATGAAGTACTAATTAGCTGTGAATCATGGTAAAAGTGCCAAAATGTCACCTGATCTAAGAACCACCATCACGATTAATGTCCCCACTGATTTTACGACATCTACATCGATTATGTAATAAATTATTTTTCCTCGAGGATAACATCCCCTTAATCTATTCTAAATAAAACGTCTGTTCGTTTTTCGGTTACATCTTTGTTTTCAATTTCAAAGCCCTTTCGAACCTAAAATCATAATAAATGTATCTTGTGATGGTGTACAATGAAGAAGTAAACTTGTCTGGCAGTAACTCAGGTAATATGAACACTCCAGAACCAATATAATGTGACGTGATACTTTCTACCCATAGATAACATCTGTAACGTCAAAAACTACAGGACTGGTTTCGGTTTGGTTTGGTGTTTTATGTGACAGCAACACAAGTAGGTTATTTAGTGCCGAGGCAATTGGACTAAAGTGCCTTGCACAAGGAAACACAACGGTAACCGACTCTAGCTAATACGATTGTAGGATTCAAACCAGCATCCTTTCGGTCACGAGTCCAGAACGCTAGCCATTGTGTCACCGCGGCTTCTTCCAGGCTCAGAGATCAATAAACTCTGATCTTGAGGCTGAGACTGAGTTTTAATTTTCAGCCAACAAAAACTTAATGTTATAAATATAAAGTTCTTTATGTTTGGCTGACACAAACTCTTCAGCTCAAACTGAATCAGAGGCTTTACGAGTTCGTGGGCACATCCTCAATTATTGATACGCAAAGAACATATTAATAATAGTCAGATGTTTACGATTAAGTGGCAAAGCTTAAAAAATACAGTAAAACTCTTGTAAATAATAATATTAAACTTCTCTTGAAATAATAATAATAATAATAATAATGGAAATTTTCTCAGAAAAATACGATATTTTGCAAAATGTGTACTGTGGATACATAGCAACAAATTGCACTGAAATGTCACTCATCAGCCCTTGACCTTAGTGTAACCTTGCGGAGGCTACTGTTTTATATTAAAAGGTGAGTATTTTTGTGCTTTTATATTATTTTGACCTTTTCGATGAAGTAAACTAACCTTTAAACGATTGAACGTAGACATTGTGACAAGCTTTTTTTCTTTTAAAAATTATTTTTTGCTAAGGAAGTATCGATACACAACCAAATTGTGACTTACCAAATGTTTTCCTATATCGCCTCTTGCAATGTCGAGTTTTAAAGAAAAAATGTAAGTCGTATTTTTAGTGCCGATCAAAATGTTCTCATAATTCTTCTATAAGAAAACAAATGTCTGCCTCAAGGTAATACGAAGCAAGACTAGTAGAAAAAGTATTCCTCAATGAAGCAACCGTGCTAACACTATTTGTTTATGTATTTTGTGTGATTACTAAGTTTGATTCTTTTTCAGATGGAATCAACAAAGAAAGTGCATAAAGTTGTAGTAAGTATACATATTTGGCTTCACTTCGAGAATTTAGAATATTGTAACGTTACATTAAGAATGTTCACTCTCTTTCTCTGCTTCAGTATCAAATATTTCTGATCAATGTTGAAAATATCGCTAGTGCCTTGAAACCTTTGCAAAACAAAACAAAACAAAACAAAAGAAGAAAAAAAAAAACGTTTAGAAATATGTAACTCTAAATTTATTTGATCGCTTAGTAGATTGAAAGCGTGAAGTTTTTAGTATCTTAAAATCAGAAAAGCTATATAAAAGTTGAGTAATCCACCCTCATATTTATTTTGTTTCTTCTGAGAGTGACTTCATTTTGATTGTTTCAGTTGAAAATACTACTTTCACTTTTTATCACACAGTCTTTTGTTTGGAACATAACATGCTTTCTTGAATAAAGAATTGAACTGAATCAAATAATTAAAGTGAATAGCACAGCGATATAGGTTTATTCTTAATTGCAGGTGTGCCTTGTCAAAAGATTGGTGAGATGAGAGACATCGGAAAAAATACTTAAAAATGACAGGATACTTTAATGCCTTATCTCATTTGTGATATAATAATAATAATAATAATAATAATAATATATGGAGCACATAAGATATGTCAGTTATGGAATATCTTCAATATAATTGTATACAGTGACTACGCACACACACACATATTTTTATATGTGTGTATATATATATATATATATATATATATATATATATATATATATATATATATATATATATATATATATATTATAACGATCGAAAGAGTGCGGGTTCGAATCCTACCATCGGACCAGCCTGGGTCAGCTACCGTGGTGTGTCCTTGGGCAAGGCACTTTACTCCAATTGCCTCGGCACTAGATAACCTACTTGTGCTGCTGTGCTGTAAAGCACCAAACAAAACCATATATATATATATATATATATATATATATATATATATATATATATATATATATATCTTGTACATGACACGTTGTATGGGACTCAAATCCCCTCTGGAGCTTCAGTACATATATCTTGCAATTGACACGCCGAATAGGACTGAGATCCTCTCTGGAGCATCAGTACATATATCTTGTACATGACACGCCGTATTTGACTCAAGTTCTTTCTAGAGCCATCAGTACATATATATTGTACATGACACGCCAAATGGAACTCGAACCGTCTTACATATCAAAAGAGTGTCACATTGTGTGCATTACTTCCCTTCATTCATAATGCTGAAGGCTATCTGAACAACTCAACGATCACAGAAAATACCAGGTATGTATGAGATCCGAAGCATATATTATATTATAAATTTATGTTAAACGTTATTCTTTAACTGCCTTACGAAGCTGTGAGAATTATTCTTGCTATGAAGCCATTAACGTCCACTAAATAATGTTTGAATTGCCACGTGCAGCTAGTTTTGTACGAAAAACATATAATTTTCATTAATTGGTAATTGGAGTATATTCTGATCACCGGTTGTAACAATATCAGTAGTAAGGTATATGTGTATATATATATATATATATATATATATATATATATATATATATATATATATATATATATATATATAAGGTTTAAGGGAACATCAGAACAATCCTGGCTGTATAGTGAGGACTAAGTCAACGTATAAAAAAGCATACAAAGCAAAGATAAAGGCAAAAAGTGTAAAAATCCATAAAATACAAAGTCAAATTCTCGATATGAACTGCATTCAGTTAAAAAGTCAAAGACTTATCTATCGGTAGACTTTTGCTAATTAATAATGTCACAGTGTAAATTGCAACATCAGACAATGTTATGGATACTTTAGCAGCTCTAGCATTTACAAAGATTTAATGTGTCTTTTTGATTTGTTTTTCATTTATCTTTTCCAATTCTTGTTCAGTTACATTTTTACCGGTTATCTCTTTGAGAGTTTCATTTGCAAAAGCAATGTTCAGTTCCTGTTTGTACTGTTTGGTTTTCTGTTGAAACAGAGTTTTGCTGTTTTTATCTTAGGTAATTCCTAATTCTTTTTCCAGGTAACTGTGACTTTCGCACAAGTTGTATCCGACACGACTCTTGTCCATTATTATCTACTTGAATAACGGGAAAATGGCGTTTACTTTTGGTACACGTTTTATCACAATAAATGGTGTATGCTTAAGCATTGTCTTTATCGGTAGATAAATGGCAGAAAGTGGTGATCAGTTTCATAACACTTGTATAAAGATGATGATCACAATTATATTGTTGATACCGAAGCCTCGATTGATGATACTGTCAATCATGCTACTAATTTGGATGATCAATGTCAAACTTTTAATACCAAGTTCAATGGAATGAAAAAACCAGGAGGATCCAGTTTTATGAAAGAATTATATACAGACGATCTTTAAACAATCTTTTCCTGTACTTCTATCATAACAGATGAATTTCAAGAGAGATTAAACATATTTAGAGAAAATGGAGAAATGACAGAGCCTAGAGAAAGTCCAATGGCGGAGACACAACTTAAATATCCTCTGGAACCCACTGTTGTGAAAAAGGCAACCAATCAATGTGCCCGACTAATATATAGATGCAAAATAATATACACGACTGAACCATTATAATTGAAAATACTACGGAAGAATTTAAAGTGGAGAACTTCCGCCTGCAGTGAAAAGATTTTTCAAGATGAAAGAGAATGAAAGGGTTACGAGGTTGTTAACCCGAAAATAGAATCTGTAAAATATGATGCTGAAATGTATGGAAAATGGATTGAAGACTTAAAAAAGACATCAACAAAAGAGAGATGTAAACAGAAACTTGACATCTAACATAGTTGAAGAAAGTTTGCAGAGAAAACATTGAAAAAATTAGGGAACAATTACTATTAGCTGAAAGACTGAAAAAAATTTGTTAAGAAAAGGGGTGTAACAGTAGCTGCTACTTTCACTGCAAATATGCATGACATGACCAACCGTTGCTCTGTCTATTGCACATTTTGTAAAACGTTTAGCAGAGGGTGATGTTTCTCCATTATGATTCGTTCATTGAGAAAGTAAAAAAAGGATTAATAAATATTGGTAATTATTTTTTCTAGTTAGCCACACCCCCTCCCAACAAAAAAAACAGAACACCCCCCCCAAAAAAAAAAAACAAAAAAAAACAGCAGCAGCATTGTCTGGGGTTAGTTCGCAACTGAATAAGCTGGTTCCTTAGGAGTGCCGGCCAAATTGTTTCTTTCATAGCTGAACATGGTACAGTGAATCCCTTTATATTCATGGGGTAGAAATTTTCGTGGACAAGCTAGACTGCGAATTAAAAGTCCCTTCGAAATTTGAACCAAGCTGATATTCTAAGCGCGTCTACCATCGCTAGTCATCGAGAACATCACTCATTTGTTTGTGTTAATACCAACGGTATTTATAGAGCTGATATATATATATATATATATATATATATATATATATATATATATATAGAGAGAGAGAGAGAGAGAGAGAGAGAGAGAGAGAGAGAGAGAGAGAGAGAGAGACAGAAAGAGAGATGATACAAACAACGGTGCAGCAAGTCTGAGAAATTGGTCAACCGCTTGCAAGGTAGACGACACAAAAAATAACAATTATAAATACATAAACGGAAACACATTATATATTGATATACTGTTTTGTTATTGATACCATAATCAAAGAATCTACTACTAATATATCATAAAGTATACAGTTTTCTGCTTTTTAAGGTACTTTAGGATGTATTAGTATTAGATTATTTGATTTCGGTTTGAATAACAAAACCAGTATGTAAATATAGATTTTGATTACGTTTTTTGCGTGTGTTAATAGAGCTATTAGGTTTAGGACAAAAAGATTACGACTCGTATGAAGACATTATGACCAATTTAGCAATACATAACATATTCAAAGGTGAAATTGGACTTTGCTGTTGGAGCCTGTGCATTTATACGTTCAATTAATACGCTTCATCTGCCAGACCATTACTGTTTTCTAAGAAGTATCTCCAGCCCGTTGCCTCCTCCATTTTAAAAAAAAATTGTGATATCTTAACTTAAAAAGCAGAAAATTTCTCCAACCAACATATGGTTGTACAATTAATGTTTTTAATTAACTGATAAATCAGCCACTTTGTATAATGAAATAGTGTTATAGTGTTAGTGTAAAAGGTGTATTTGAATTTTCTTCATCCATTTATTGCAGAAACTCTTTCTGTATCAACTAATTTTGGTTAATTTTGTAGTAATTCTTTGTAACAGAAGGTTTTATGAATTTGTTAAATTGTATATGGTCAAAATTTTGTCCAGGAAAAATGGATAGTTGATTACTATTTATACTGTGAATATTTTTTTAAGAAATCACATTATTATTTTCTGTTTGCTACGCTAATTTCATCCTTACGGCGCCAAAGAATATTGATTTTTATTTTAGTATTCTCCTATTAGGATACATATGTGTCTGTGTGAAAATATATTATACTGCGCGAGTAAACATTTTACTGCGGTGTTGTCATGTAGGATTATAAGTGTGTTAGTGCGCAAAAATAATATACTGCGCTAGTAATTTTTAATTTTAATTTTGTGAGTTCTCGTATGGGGATGCGAGATGAAGATACCCAGAAATATGACTGTTGTAGTAATTGTTAGCTTTAATTTCACGGAGTGCGTTCGCATATAGATACGGGATCGCGAGTAACAAAATTATGAATGCGGCATTTCTCTCCTATCCCTTACTACCAATATCGAATCTCTTGAACACAAATGTATCATAAGTAAATATTCGTGGAGAGAACATATGATAGAGGCGATAATTTGCACTATTACCTATATGACTGAAAATTGTTTGTGATGCAATCCAGAATAAAGTGTCTCTAATTTTACCATCGACGTCATCCGTGGTATTACCAATCAAAAGTTGACATTTGTCTATTTGAAGGCATTATTTACTCATTAGTTATCGCTAGATCAATGATACATGATTTCCAGCAAATTTTAATATTGAGCAATTAACATAGAAATAAAGACGCGGTCTGAGTTAACAGAATACCAGGTTCTCACCAGTATGTTAAAGCTATAGATAACTAAATCTCACTCAAGTGCAAAGCACATCCTGCCAGTTTTCAAGTACCCAAGGACCCAATCGCACAAAGACTGGAACGTGTCCTTCTTGTCAATAAACTTTATTACTTGTTCTTTTTACCATGACAACAAAAATCATAAAACTGAGTAATTTTTGCCTTGCGCTCTTGTCCTCAGCTTTTTCTAAGAAAAGCGAGGGACATAGTATCCGGGTTTCCCTTTGTTCGTCCGTCCGTCACACTATCGTTTCAGCTCTGTAACGTTAATTCCGTTTTTGATTAAGGAATACAACTTGGTATACTTATACATGATCATCAGAAGGTGTGTTGATTGCCATATTGAAGATACTATCTTCAAGGTAAAGTCACGGCTCAGTATTTCATATTTTCAATAACCCTTTCCCTTCCGCTCTATAACTTTACAGGCGTTTGAGATTTAAGGATGAAACCTATATACTTATACATCAACACTAGAAGATTTGCTGCGTACCACATTGGGGTTCGATCTTCAAAGTCAAGATTACAGCTCAATATTTTACGTTTTCATCACACATTCCCTTCCGCTCAGTAACTTTAAAACCGTCTGAGGTTAAAGGATTAAACTTGGTATTTATACATCAACACGAGAAGGTGTGCTACGTACCACATTTGTGTCCTATATTCAAGGTCAAGGTAACGGCTCAGTATTTTCCGTTTTCCATCATACTATCTCTTCCGCTCTATAATTTTAAAACCCTTTGAGACTGAGGGATGAAACTTCGTATACATACGCTCTATCACTTGAAGGTGTGTAGTGTGCCATAAAAAGGTTCCGATCTTCAAGGTCAAGTAGGTTGGAATGAAACATTATTTATGTGTATATATATATATATATATATATATATATATATATATATATATATTCTTAGAAGATGTATTGTGAACCACCTTGGGGTTCCTATCTTCAAGGTCAAGGTCAGACATTTTTCTCCAATCTATAACTTTAGAGATGCTTAAGCAGTGCAACTTGGTGTACATATACATCGCCATCAGCGGATGTTGTGTACTACATTACCGGTCTTATCTTCAAGGTCAATTTTATGGTGTTATATGTTGAATTTTTCAATTACACTTTCCTTTCTACTGTATAATTTAAGAGCCATTTGAGATTTTTTAATTGTTTTTTGTTGTTTTTTGTTGGTTTTAAAGGCACTTTTAACACTTGGTAAAACTATATATCGTCACAAAAAATGTGTCGCGTATCACATTGGGCGTCCTGTCTTTAAGGTCAAGGTCACACGTAAATATTTTAGATTTCAGTCGCATTTGCCCTTCCGCTTTCTAAGTTGAAAGCTGTTTAAGATCAATGGGTGAAGCTTTGTATACTTTTATATTGTCACCAAAAGTTGTGTTGCGTTGCACGTTTGGGGTCTATTCCTCAAGGTCAAGGTCACGTGTCAACATTCTAAAGTTTCTTTTATTTCTGTTTTATATTATAAAAGCTGCTTGAAGCACAGGAACGAACCATGGTACACATATCCCTCTCATTTTGAAGTCGTCTCATCACTCACAGTCAAAGTTCTATGTTTACGGTCAAAGTAATTAAAAATTGTGTACTTTTTTCTTCACTTTTCCTCAAATGGTCTTTTGAGATAGGACAATGAAACTTGGTTATTTTCCATGTCTGCCCAGTAATTTTACAACTTTGTCTTTAATGTCATAGTCAGATTTCATTATTGTGAACTTACGTGACCATAACATGGTAGGCTGGGGAAACAATTCACTAAATTTGCTTATTTATAAATAAAATTTAAAAAAATAAAATAAAGAGAGACATAGATATAGATGTGGAGTGGCTAATATATACGAGAATGTATGTTCAGAATTATCATTGTTATAATGAAGTATGACCAATTTGCATTTACCTATCTGTTTATATTCTTTATTTTAATTATATACCTATCTGTTTATATTCTTTATTTTAATTTTATACCTATCTGTTTATATTCTTTATTTTAAATTTATACCTATCTGTCTATATACTTTATTTTAATTGTATACCTATCTGTTTATATTCTTTATTTTAATTGTATACCTATCTGTTTATATTCTTTTTGTGCTTCAGGCGGCACTGCACATTAATAACAAGCTATGGTGTATCCATCCTTTGCAAACAAGATACATTTGTACAGTCAAATAATTTATTGTAATGTTACATTTGTGTCTTTTTATGTTCATTTTTGTATCTCATGGCGGCACTGGACATATTATTAACAAGCCGTGTTATATCCATCCTTTGCAAAGAAGATACAATTGTACCGTCATATAATTTATTTTAATGATACATTTGTCTGTTTATGTAAATTTTGTTCCCCATAGAGACACTGCACGTTAATAACAAGCTAAATTATATCCTTCACTTTGCAAACAAGATACATTTTAACCGTCAAATAATATATACTAACGATACATTTGTATATTCGTGCTTCACGATTGAAATTTCAGTTGTTCTTATGACAATAGGCTTTATTTTCATTGAAAACTTGAACTTTAATATTTTTACTTGTAAGACAAAGAAATAGATGATCACACATCATTTTTAATTCCCATTAGAAGATATTTTGTATTAGTTTTTTATTACTTCTACAAATATGTCACTTAATGGTATATTTTATATTTTAAAAGGTTAAAATAGCCAGCATGCTACTCGTGTCAATAGCCTTATCATCATAGTTCATGTTTTTGTACATATGAAATGGATAATACTCATGATTTCCTTCTTTATATTAGACAGAACAACCATAAAATGAATTAAAACTAAGTTTTTTGACACATTCGTTTGGGTAGTCGATTTCAACATGTGAAATGACAACCAGACTGATGTACCATTCTCAACATTTTATTCCAAGCTATCAAATGTTACATTCATTTATCATTAATAAGTTGTTTCTTGAATAATCGGATTAAATATTCGGCTTTGCTTTCTACCTCATCAGAAAAACCATTAATTAAAAAACTTAAGATACTGAGAGTGTCTTCTGTTTGTTTTGTTTTTTCTTTTGTCTTTTTCTAGATTCTAAAGTATGTGAGACTGTCAGGTGCTTTAGTTACCTTCCCCAGTTTATTGAGTTTGAGCTAAAAAGCAATTGTAAGCAGTCTTTGCTGTTGTATCTCATTCATTCCGTTCATATATCACACATTTTCCATAGATGGCCTGAAAAAAATACACAGACAATTTCTAGACATTGAAAAGATAGAAAAAATAACATTTTATTTTTTAAACAATTTTGTTAGTCCACTATCTAGATTGTTTCTAATATTCAACGAGCTTCCATGTACATTCTGTTGTAATTGTTTACCCCATTTTCAACGTAATCTTCACGAATAGGCCATTTACGATTTATCAGAGTTCTACCTCGATTATCCCCTATATATATAGTATTCTTTTAATTTTTTTTTATAATTGTTTTGCATTTTGGATTTGAGAAACAAAAAAAACATGGCTATTAAATTGTATAGAAAATTAGATGGTAACACGTTGTTCTGGAGAAGATAGGCACATCCGTAGGACTGGATACGATCAGAGAAAGAAACTTAGAAATACAGAAGAAGATGCAATCAAATATGTATATCATACAAATTTGATAAAGGAGCCAAACGACATTTTGGAAAAATCTTTATTAAAATTGACGATTATTTACACTTCACTACTTGCAGTTTTTATTTAAAGGATCATATCATGCAAGTAGCATAGGCTTGGGATTGCTTTATAATACAAACCTTCTGAAGTTGAATCGCTTTAATGTCCGGTCAGTACTTCGGCTTTATTGATCAAACTCCGGTCAGTACTTCGGCTTTATTGATCAAATACAGCAGGCATAAGATTATGACGGACATGTACATCAATATTAAAGCTAAATATCTCTCTTGAAAATGTTTGGTTGAATTTTGTAGATGACTATTACACACGGTTGGTCAACGACAGTGCCACTTCTTGATGCTAGAAGTTTGTGTTGTGTTAGTGTGTCAGAATAAGTAGACCAAACATACAAACTCTAGATAATATTACACTAAGACCAAACATACAAACTCTAGATAATATTACACTAAGACCAAACATACAAACTCTAGATAATATTACACTAAGACCAAACATACAAACTCTAGATAATATTACACTAAGACCAAACACAAACTCTAGATAATATTACACTAAGACCAAACATACAAACTCTAGATAATATTACACTAAGACCAAACATACAAACTCTAGATAATATTACACTAAGACCAAACACAAACTCTAGATAATATTACACTAAGACCAAACATACAAACTCTAGATAATATTACACTAAGACCAAACATACAAACTCTAGATAATATTACACTAAGACCAAACATACAAACTCTAGATAATATTACACGAAGACCAAACATACAAACTCTAGATAATATTACACGAAGACCAAACATACAAACTCTAGATAATATTACACTAATAGACCAAACACAAACTCTGAATAATATTACACTAATAGACCAAACATACAAAATCTAGATAATATTACACTAAGCTGCTATATATATATATTTTCACATGAAGTTTTTTTTTCTTCAAAACATAATGGGGCGTTTTCTTACATTTTTCTGAAAAAGTCTGTTGCATTCCTATAGAATATATATCTTTAATGATTCATTCCGTATCCGACCACGTGCTATCTATAGGCGCATTCGATCCCACTCTAAGGAAAGGGTTCTTTGGACATCTGTGTTCCAGTAGGATTTGGTATGAAGGTTATACTTCGGTCAAGGTATTTTACCATAAGCAACTTGAATCATAGTGTTTATAATTATCGTGTACAGATTTTATATCATCATGTGTTCTAGGATGTATGTTTTAAATTCCAGTGTGATATGCATCCAGGTCTAAATAGTATTCTATAAGTTATTGAATCGATGTTTTATGCCACGATGGAAACGACAGCGGCCTTCATGCTCGACCACGGGGAATGACAAAAACCAAATATAGAGTTATGGTCAGGGGCTATATATGTATCTGACGTTTGTATAACTTCACAATCTTGGCTTAAATGTATAACCAGCACCTCTGCAAATGTCAGAAAAATTTACAGGTGGAAGACTCAGTTAGTCACCTGGATTACTAAAGAGTTCCGCCTTGACCCATTGAGCGTAACATTCTAGAGATTTTAAAATTTGGCAAAGATAACGTCGCCTGTCACTGAGTATTTTTCCCATATATTCGACAATGTTGCGAGACAGTCGTTATGTTCCCCTAAATCGTCATTAGCCGGCACATAGACACCAAATATATAAAGTGGGGATGTGACAGTAATCTGAATTTCCAGTTCTACAACGCAATCATATTCAAGGTGCCCAATGTACTTGGATGAGGAAGCTATTGATTTCGGAAGTATATTTTCGGTACCTATTGTGTCTAATCTCCGAGTCGAGCTCAAGTGTGTAATGCTCGAGATGGGTAGCAAATAGAATTGGGATGAAATGTTTCGAAAAATGTTATTGAATTCCATGACAACTTTGGCTCACAGACCACTACCACATCATTTTCAAACATTTCTAGCAAGTTAATTAAACACATAGCAGATGGCATAACGCCGCTAACATTCCAAGACAATATACTTAGTTACCTCAGGTCCATAAATGGATATACAAAGCTCATATAAAAAAGTCAACAGTATTTGCTGTCTAATAGTCACAGCAATCCTGAACATCTTATTGATCATGGTGACATGTTCTGTTACGATGTCGAAAAGCGCATACTAACTTATTCGTACAGAATGCTTCATCAACAAATGTACTATCACTACAAAACATGTGTAGCAATCTATGTTATAGTTCAAGTTGCTCCTGCTCTTGGTTGTATATTTTCTTGTAATTTTTAGTGTACCTGTGGAGCATCATTCAATTGCATTAGCTCTATTAGCTAAAGTTAAGCGATACCAAGCGATATTACTTTCGTTGCTTTGTGTAAGGTTTATCAAAGTCTCTATATATGCTTGTGTTGTCAAGTTGGACAGTTCTGCATTTATACGTTCGATAAACGGTTGGTTTAGAATCTGTGAACATTGTGTATTGTACCGTGAGCGGCCATTTTGGGAATAACCAATGTCAGTTTGCTTTTAAGTACAATCAGTGTTGCTGACATATTAAACCAATCAACATTCTCTTCATAAGTATTTTGACAATTGTCACATTATTTTAATTGAACAGGTTGGAGCTCAGTATAGGTTTTGCATGGCGACTCTGACAGGGTTCTACCTTAGGGCAAAGGGTTAAATTGGAGCTCAGTATAGGTTTTGCATGGCGACTCTGACATGGTTCTACCTTAGGGCAAAGGGTTAAATTGGAGCTCAGTATAGGTTTTGCATGGTGACTCTGACATGGTTCTACCTTAGGGCAAAGGGTTAAATTGGAGCTCAGTATAGTTTTTGCATGGCGATTCTGACATGGTTCTACCTTAGGGCAAAGGGTTAAATAGTCAAAAGTTCTCTTAACACGTCAGCTTATCTGACATATTCTGGGTTTATCCAAATTAAATTAAAAATAAAATAAATGACAAGACTTTCAATGATCGAGTTTTACATCTATCATCTAACTTCTTAACATATTTACATGTACACTCATACATAATTCCTTTGATTCCAATAGTCAATATTATTGAAAAATGAAAAATATGCAAGAGTACAACTATCACGAATCACCTCACCTCACTGTGATTGAATCTAATATGGAGGACTTCAAATCTGTATCTATTATTGTTCTCAATGTTAAAATACGATCAATGGTTCGGCAATTTTTGCGGAAACCAGTTTGTTGAGAACGTATTAGGTTGTTGTTCTCAAAGTACGCATCCAAGCGAACAAATAAAATTCTGCAGAAAAGTTCACTAAAACAGCTGGATATGGGCCATAATCTGATAGGACTGCACTTCCACTACCCTTGTATATTGGTTTTGTAATTTTATGTCTCTATATAGCTGGATGTATTCCCTTTATCAAGATAAAATTTAATATGTGGACATATTATTTAAGACATAAGGGCATGTATAGTTTTAACAGCTCATTTGACACTTCATTAATACCCCATGATTTGCCTCTTTTTTAAAAAAGAGTTTTGACTGCTTTCAGAACATTGTCAGGTGCAATTCTACTATTGCGACCACTGCTATCTAACCCTCGTTGTGTATACCCCGAGACAACTGACGCAAAATTATTAGAATAATCAATGTTTATTAAATCTCTAAATTGTAAAATCATTTAGTCATTAGTTATATTCGAAGATGGATCAGATTTACATTTTTCTATTAGATTATTAATAGTCTTAGAGTTTTTTTCTGTTCATTATCCATAAGACTACTATATAACCTATTTTTAAATTGTCTTTGATTTCTACAAACAGTTTTTACACCGCTTTTAGATTCATAGCATAACTTTGTAAGTAACTGTATGTTTATTGGATTAATGAGCAAATGCCAACTAACATTTTAATTGCTTATATTAGCTGTACCAAACTTTGTTCCGTTTTTTCTTTTTCATTATTGTTTGTGGGGTTTTTTTTGGTTTTTTGTTTGTAAGCTGCACGGCCAGGGATGTGATTTAAATTTATATGGGGATATAGATAAGGGGCCTTAAGTAATATGTAAATAAAACCCTCAGCCATTTGATCCACCATTCCTTCATCAGCTAATTGACAATATACTTAGATATCAGTCGTAATATTTACGGTGGTTACACTATCTAACTTCATCTAATTATCTTAGAATGCACTTTTCTAAACATCATTCCATTTAAATCTTGGCTGGACATTTATATGATTTTTGGTGATGTATATATGATTTCATTTGTACCATGATTTGACAATGATAAGAAAATACAATATCAAAATCAGAAACCTTAAAACAAATAACATCTCTCAACATCTCAAATACAATAATCATCAGGGTATTTGGATTATAGGCCAGTTTAAGTGTTCTTTGTCTGTCATCTTATCATTCATGATTTGATTTCATTTTTTAATCTTCCTGACCATATCTAAACCTGTATGTATTGAACATATGTAACTATAAGGTTTTTCCCAATGTTAATAGATTAAGGGGTCCCTGGATTCTTTAGCTGAATTTATAAATATGGTTTTTGATGCACGGAAAATCATGACTTTTTTTTTTTGTTGTTTATTTTTACTTTTTAAGATGTAAGTATATATATTATGTTTGCTAGCCGAAGTGATTCAGAAACCGATCTGGTTTTCCTATTTTTTTAAAAAAATTTTAATCATAAAATCAACTCAATTATTGTCAGCTGAAAAAAAAATCGATCCTTATGTTGCAGCGAATAAAATTGAGATCACGTATGATTTTTATTAGAAAAGTTCGCTACATGCATACCTTTGTTATATACTGATTTTAATTATTAACTTCTAATGTTTAAAGTTTAAAACAGCTTTCTTCAACATCCACAGTTGTCCTCTATATGCATAGCAAAACACAAATAAGTGAAGATGAAAGTTCCCTAGATCTTCGGAGTGACCATTTATATATATGAACAGAAAATTCGGTAAGCTTTAAAAATTCTCTTGAGATGACCCCCTTCAACAAAATGTAGTACTTTTCCACGTTCCCTTCGATATCTTGGAAACAATATCGAATGTACTTAGATCTATGAGTCAGTTTAGACAGTCAAAAGAAGTGAGCTTTATTCTAAGGGCAATACAGACCATCAAAAGGAAGTTGAAATATACATAACAATGAAGACAACTTATATACACACATGCAAAGTGAGATACTAATATTTTACCTTATTTGTTGCATATTGCAACCTGAGTGTAATAAAGAATTTGTCATTGTCATTGTCATTGTCAAGTTGAACCAAAATGAGTAAGGAATTGAATATGAATTGAATATGCAGAGACAAAAGTTAAAGCTGAGGAGACGTAAACAAGTTGAGACGTGTAGTTGTAAAGTGGACATGCTCATGTATATATATATATATATATATATATATATATATATATATATATATATATATATATATATATATATATATATGTGACCATTTACAGATTATAACAAGTCCACACGAGTTCGATCTGATGTGGAACCTTTTTTCTGTTGCATCGTGAATCACCTCATCTAATGTGAGAATAAAAGTGAATAAAAATATTCAAAAAGGTTTCTTTTTAATGAAAATGAGAGAGAGAGAGAGAGAGAGAGAGAGAGAGAGAGAGAGAGAGAGAGAGAGAGAGAGAGAGAGAGAGAGAGAAGGAAGAAGAGTTGTTGGGAGAGAGGAAGGAGGAGAAACTCCCTTGGCTAGTACAAGAATTAAATAAAAGTGTAAGAAGCGACCCCGTTAGGAAAATAAGAGAAGAGAAGGGGTTTGAGGTGAAGAAAAACAAAAACAAAACAAAAAACCCCACAATAAACTAGTATAGTTGTCTCTCTAGTTATCAATAGTCTCACTACTTATAAATATTCCCCCCCCCCCCACCCCAATACGAACACAATCTTCCGATATTAAGGTTCTCAATCTGGTGTTTTGGCTTACGCTGTCCAGCAAAGCCACATATTTGGAATATCTATGTCTTAGATATTTTCATCTTACATTATAGAATGACCAGACGTTTGTATGATTTACAACTGAGGTTACATTATAGAATGACCGGACGTTTGTATGATTTACAACTGAGGTTACATTATAGAATGACCAGACGTTTGTATGATTTACAACTGAGGTTAACTTTAGATAAGTTTGCATATTCATATTTTTCACATCAGAAATGTAAAATCTTATTTTGTGACCTGCTGACTTTGTCCTTATTCTTTACAGGTGTTAGGGTGGTTGGGTGCGGGGATTCAAAACGCAACTTGACTTTTCAATTACTTTAATAATAAAATGTAATTAACATGCTAATAAAATGCTCTGGCACGAACTTACAACATAATCGATCCAAGGTTGATTTATAGAACAAATTTTCAATGAACACTCCTAGGTATAGACAAACCATGTGAAATTAC
Source organism: Margaritifera margaritifera (assembly GCA_029931535.1). NCBI lineage: Eukaryota > Metazoa > Mollusca > Bivalvia > Unionida > Margaritiferidae > Margaritifera > Margaritifera margaritifera. The sequence continues at coordinate 1,950,161 of JAQPZY010001588.1, forward strand.
AATGACAGATCACATAGCAGTCCTAAGTAGAGACAAAACATGTGGAATTACAATGACAGATCACAGAGCAGTCCTAGGTAGAGATAAAATATGTGGAATTACAATGACAGATCACAGAGCAGTCCTAAGTAGAGACAAAACATGTGGAATTACAATGATAGATCACAGAGGGTTCAGAATGTTTTATATAATACAGTTTTATGCATTTATTAAAACAGTAATGAAACAAAACAGAAAGTGAATATTGTTTTAGAATATTGAGTATGTGACACAGTAATTTCCAAAAATCTAAATAAATTTGCATACAATTCCCATATATGTAAAAATGGCTTACTTACAAAGCTAGAACTCAACTGCATCTATATAAAAAAAATTATCGCTGTACAAATTAAAACTACGTTCAAATCAATGCGATAATCCCAGAAACGTTTTGATTATATACAATACATCGTATACAGGTTATTATCAAACTAGTTAACCCCAAAATAACTAATTTACTGATATTGTCCAAAGTTTGACCATCCTTGTGTTCTCTGTATTTGTGGAAATTTGTTGTCACGTATCTAACAATAGTTTTACATGATACCAGCATTATCAATATTGTAGAAACATATAAGATACGAAAGTAGCTGGCAGTTTATTTGCAAAAACTACTACAATTGACTTAAACGTCTAGGTGCCTTTTTCCATCACATGTAGGAATTTTCATACCATAGCAGTGCAAAGTAACAGGCTTTTAAATTCTGTTTTACGTGAATATCAAAAACATATAACCTTAAAAGTAACACGTTTTCTTCTGGGTTATCGTGATACTCTCTCTCTTGACGGTGGGTAACGTATATTTAAACATACTCTAAAATGTGTATACATATCTTTAACATTATCAGTGGGTACGCATGACTTTACAGTGGGACAATGTGGTTTTTATTCTCAGTTTCGCTGATATTGGTTGATTTAGTAATGAACCCACTTAGCTGGAGCTGAGGACTTGAAATATTTTCTTTTTCTTTAGTTGTCTTTTTTTTTACCCCTAAATTAGGTCCGTTCTATTATTAAAAAATATATTTGTTACTCTCCTTGGTCTCCAATACGTTGCATATTATCAGGTGAAAAATATTCTGTCTCCCAACAAGGAGCAAACAAAACTAAATGTATACGGCTGGAAGGAAAATCCCAGCACCTCTCGCGCAATTAAAAATCGGTGACTTACAGATCAAGTCGATTAGATATTGGGTTTTTTAATTATATACTTGTTGGATTTTATGCAGCAGTTTTACATAGAGGCTGGGGGTAAAATTTGAAAAAGGGTAAAGACTGATTCATTGCGATTCAGGCCTTTCGTTGTAAAAGACGACCTTCATTTCATATCATTGAGTGTATGTGTACCGACATTATTCTCATCGCTCAAAAGTTCAACCTCATCTGTGTGGGGAAAAAGTTTGTACTGGAGGAATTTGGGTTGACATTATCACCGAAGATAATAATTCTATATTTTGTGTCCGTATCGAAGATTTATTAACGCAAAGAATATGATTAAGAAGAAAAAATACACAACAAACACAATAACAACGACAACAACAACAACATTAAGTCTGCCTATAGACGTCCATACAATGACTGAGTACCTCAAATGGTATCCCATGATTTCTTCATTATTTCTGGACATACGGTAGAATAACTTTATAGAACTCTGCTACTTCACTGCAGCAACCTTTTTCATAAGGCAGACACAAATTGATCACAAGTTCCTGTTCAGCTAGACCTCTAATGAACATCTTCAATGCAGCAAGTGGCAATCAAGCCGCTGAGCCCTACAAAATGATGCTTTTCTAAAAATTATACCGTTTTTAAATCTGTGAGATTATGTTGCAGTTAAAAAGGATGTACAAGTAAAGCAAGGATGAATGTGTTCAACATAGCATTAGAAATGTTTACACCTTATTATGATTCTGAAATTAAAATGCGACTATTCTTGTGTATTTGTTCCCAAATTCAAACTGCAACCTCTTTAATATATATCTAAACATATTCTTACTACACACACAATTTCCAGGCATTTTCCCCAGGCCATTTGTCTTGCGTCTATTGTATCCGTCAGCGCCATGATTTTATTATTTAATTTTCATTCTTTTTTGCAAGGTTAAAGACATTGCATGAACATTTAAACTATGATTGTAGGTCATGTTATAGTTTGTCAAGAATTTAACGTTGTTTGTAAGGATCCATGACCAAAGGTGATATGGATTTCCCATCGACTGCTTCACTACAGTATTATGATATAAGCCTTGTTAGTAGAAGGCGTCTAAATAAGGCAAATGTAACACAATCGCTTTTCATCGCCTGTTCCCTGTGTTCGAATAATGGGCTGTCTTTTGTAAATCTGGTCATTTGTAGGTATTGCAGTTTCCTCATTATCAAAGATTACGTGACATCACCACGTGTAGTTTCAAGACTGAGTCAGTCCCAAGAGACAAACTGTATTATTGACAAGAAAGGAAGTCATTTGTCTGACGCAAGACAAACAGCTTCACAATACGGGTAAACTCGTCAGACATGCGTCCATTATCACTCACACTATCATTAACATTCTCAGCATCCGTACTGTAGGTTAACTCTTCTGTCACTTACTCCCCATCCTGCTCATATGCGTCATCACTTATATCGAATGTAATCTCTTTCGCGATTTTCAACTCACTTTCACATGAAATAATAAGCATTTGCGCTGAAGCCTAATATACTGGGATGAAAAATAGATCTTTGTGCAAAACAAAAGAAAAAGAACACAACACCAAACCAAACAAACGTGGATCCAGGTCCACCTCGCGTCGCGCACTTGCAGACCTAAATGTATACAGTTTGAACTTGGATCTAATGTGTAGAACATTTTGAATTTCAAAAACTTAGCTTAGAATAAAGTTAGAAAGGGGAATATCAAAAGACTATTATCATTGCTAACTCAGGATACACACAAAACTTCAATAATCTCTCTCTCTCTATTGAATTCTAAGTAAGAGTTATGTCTGTGTTCAAATGATTCTTTTGTTTCAGGGTCTGTCTCTGTAGTCATGAAACTCTCCGAGTATGCAATGTTAACGCCACGTCAAATTCTGAAAAATGCCATTAAATGGCATTATTAGGAATAAATTTGAAATTTTAGTTAGCGTATTGTAGCTTTTCATTGATCAGCTTTTAGGCTGAATTGCAGATTTAAGTTTCTCCTAAGTTTTGCGTTTTACATAAGAGATGATGTTTAACATTTCCAGGAAATTACTAGGAACATCTCTTTTTTTGACCTCATTTGGCCCATGGAGTAGGAAAAAGCCTCAGCTGGTCTGCGGAGGTTGGACAATTATAATACATCCTATTTTATGATATTTGCGCATTTTCTGAACGTTGTCCGATTAATATTACTCAGCAAATTTGAGGGGTTTTAAGTTTGACATCAGGAGTCGATCAGAGAGTTTTATGACCATGATATCTACGGTAACCATATTTCATCTGCATCGAACAGTCGGATATTGATCAGTCAGTGTAAAGCGAGGGTAGGTCTAGGTCCACAGAGAGTTTAATTCCGTTTGCAAAAAAGATATACAATGTAAGAGCCATTTACATATTTTACATTACATTTATTTACATCGGAATGGACCCTCGGAACGTAGCTAAATTGATGGATCTGTAATAGATCTATCGTATCGATGTCAAGTTACTAGACTCGAGTAGAGAAGGGAAATGCTATAGAAAAATATGAGCTCGCTGTTTTTTTCTGTTGACGGCATTTTGCCGATCAGATTCAGTTAATATGGGGACTGAGCACTTTAATTTGTTATAGGAAGGATTGTCTTGGAGTGAAGGTACAAATATGGGACTCTTCTCAAGTCGATGTGATGTAAACTCCTTTAAGAGCAATATCGCATCTGAACGTATCACTTCGCCTGAACAGGGTCATTGATAAACACTGACAACGGATGAATCGATCTACATAAGACTACATTTTCCCTTTAATTTCTCCTTCCGCTTTTGCGATCTTGTTTTCTTAGTCTCCAATTGTAGGCTCATTGTCCTTCTTTTCTCTAGCTGTAGTAGTTCCTGAAACAGTTCTTTTACGTTGTAATTAGTCTTTGCGGATGTTTCCAGGAAAGCACAGTTCCATTTCTTTGCTAATTGAGCGCTCTCTTCAGAAGTCACTTCTCGGCTGATTTCATCGCATTTATTACCAACTAACATAATTGGAATATTCTCAATATCACCTTTAATTTCTACAATCTCATCGAAAATGGGCTTCAGTTCCTCCAATGACTGTCGGCTGGTAATTGAAAACACTAGGATAAATGCGTGTCCTTTGGATATGGAGAGTCTCTGCATGGCGGGAAACTGATGACTTCCGGTTGTGTCTGTAATCTGGAGGGTGCACACCTGTTTGTTACAGCTAATAACTTGCCTGTACGTATCCTCAATCGTTGGAATATAACTCTCCCGGAAAGTACCCCGGACAAATCTGAGGACCAGTGAACTCTTCCCGACACCCCCTGCGCCAAAGACTACCACGCGGTAGTCGTTACTCTGCTCCGGCATTACGCGCAGCCGAACGGAGCGGTCCTTGGGGGCCTGAAAGTAGAAGGCATAGAATGTTGAGTAAGCTACATAAATCAACTTACCCGGTGCCACTGTAGAAAAAAAAATAACGACAGTTAGAATACGTAGACTACTCTTATAGAATTAGACACAACTAACTTCACTGAAAAACTAAGCAACATATACACGCATATATATCGGCAAAACTTAATTGGACTTACGACTCGTCAGTCGAATGAATGCTCTGTTGTGGTAAACAATATCATTGTTAGCATCGGTAATGACGCTGCATCAAACAGATGGATTTCACCCCCTGTATGTATATATGTATGCATATGTGTATGTTGGTATGTAATCAAGGTCAGTATCACTCGGATGAGTGATCGCATACTCCTGTCACAGACATTATACGAAGGCCGATCAGGGTCTTTGCTCTCCACATTCGGCATGCGTTATGTACAAAACAGCTAAAGTAGCATGCCCCCTACCCCGCCTCTGCCAGCAGACATTCGTCTGTCGATCGTTCTCAATAACTTAATAATTATTTTTTTCCATTCCTGGGACACATGAGATTAGAACAGAAGATTGTGGTGGATGGATTTTTTTGGGTGGAAAGACCATTATTAATAGAAGTAAGAACTAGTGAGCACACTGGGAAGATGAGCGTATCGCAGGTACATCGTGTTGTTGCAATTGCTTAACTTACAGTTGCGACGCGGTTTGACCCTGCCTTCAAGTAGTGCTGAACAAAACCATATTAGCTGTAAGAGTTTACATACTTAAGGCTGTTCTTCTAGCAAATGGCATAAGAAACAACTTTAATTAACGTGAGCAGCACGACATTATTAAATCAAGCAAATTTGCCGCAAGCAGTACATTGGTATTCAATATAAATAATATCCCGTGGCTCTTAAGATTTTGTAATAAAGAAAGAATAAATCAAATACTTGACAATCAATTTTCCGGTGTCAATTTTCTCGTGGCTCCAAACCTTTTGCTTTCATGAATGACTGAAAACCAAACTGAGTTTTCGTTAAAGCGAATCTAATATTTAGGCAACCAGACAAGAAAGGGTGTGACATTATGTTGAATAAGAGAGAAAACGCCAATTCTCTATTTCCCATACATAAGTGATATAGTTTGCCTAGGCAAGAAAGCTATGTGGGATACACTTACACCTAACCCACATAAGTGCACTTGAGGACATGACGTTGACAACGTCCGAACTCTGACCTATATGATGTCATTAAATTTGCAACACGTTGCTGATTATCAGAATTATTTATCTTACACATATTGTTTAATACAGGAATGAGAGAAAATTATCATGTTGTTGGGATACGAAAGGAAAAGCCCACCCTGTAGGTCAGAATTTATTGGCAAGACCTCGGCAAAGCCTCGCTCCTGTTAACGAATTCTGACCTTCGGGTGGGATTTTTTCTATCCAGTTCCAAAGCATATGATTGAAGCTATTAATTTTTATATAATAATTTCAATACTGCACCTTTACACCCAGGTACATTATAAAAAAAATACTTTAATTCAATTTTAATCCTTATGCAATACAGCATACGCTTCAAACACCACACCGTGCTTACAAAATTGCTGATATTTTAAAAGATAAAATGAATAATGACAAGAAAAGAAATAAAAAAGCAATATCTGATAAGACAAAGTTGGCACAAGTAGCTTGCTTGCACAGCTTAAACTTTGGTAAAATTACAACTGAAATGGACAGCATTTTGTACACTTCAAGAGTGATCAAAATTTGTTTCAGAACCATTAAATAGAAGTTCACAAAACTATCATCTGTAAATCTCATATTAACAGAGAACTTATGAAAAACGACATCTTTTACCTATCGTACCAAAAACAAAAATTCTTTCCTTCAGATTAAGTTTTGTCGGTATATTTATGATAGACTATTATAAAACTATATCCTTTAGGACATTTGTTTATTTACAATAAATGTATAATTGTCTTCGATAACACACGAAAACCTGTGTCATCATACATTTTATAGAGTGTCTCCATTATCAAAAGCTATAAAGTACCTCATGTAGGATGATTTTATTTTACACTCTATAAGAGTACGTGAAGATGCAATTTATTTTCAAAGGCCCAAGGTAAAGCCTGGGATTAGCGTCTCGGTTAATTACAAGGGCTGTCAAATGAATGTCTCCTCCTTTGCAGTTTTTACCAATGACAATCTCTATAGCGATGCAAGTATATAAGTATTCCTTAGTAATAACATTTAACGATATTCCAATGTCACGAAAAGACTACTGATTCAAATGGTATCGATTGAAGACTTTTAGTAACTCATGGCGCTTGTATTGTTGAATTACCGATTGTAGACTTAGTGCACTAACTCAAGGCACTTGTTTTGTTGGATTTCCGATTGTAGACTTGCACTAACTCAAGGCACTTGTATTGTTTGAATTACCAGTGCACAACTTATGATATATTCACTTTCTGACGAAAAATGCGACACATGGCATTGTGATTGACCGGACAAAGAACTGCAAAAATGAAAATAAAATTCGAAATGTTTTCATTTCATTCAGTGATTTTCTTTTCTTTTCTTTAAAGGCGGGGAGAGTAGTAATTATAACGTTTTTGCGTGAATGGTATATATGCAGTAGAATCTAATTGTATAATAATTTTTTCCAAAACAGTGGTTGGCTATTGAGATAAACGGTTCTCTTTCAAATTTTGTATTCTCTAATTAGCCTTCTTATATATATTGTAATAAATTTGGGTATGTTCCATTTCTATTTACGTCTCCATTTATAGGTTCGTTAGATTTTAGTGATTAGTTGTTTGATTATGAGAAGTTGGTGTTGGGAAAATATTTCCCAGCCCGAGTAATTAGCCAATTTCTAGGAACATACGTCATACTTAAGAGTTGTTAAGAGACTTGGCAGTGACATGAACTGGTTTCGTAAGAACAACTGTGAATCAGTCTAGAAATGGGTTCAGATACAATAAAGAATATACGGGTTTGGTGGTCCATCATTGGTTAATAATAAAAAGTGAAATATTAGTAAAGAATTATATTTAGAGCTTATCCTATACCTAAAAATAAATAGAGACAAGATTCTATTGATGCATTTTTAGTATAATTATCTGCATTGGGAGTTTGAATTGTGTTATGTATGCTTCATGCCACGGCAATGCTAACAAGGAAAAGCCATGCAAATGTGAAGAAAAGCCATGCAAATGTGAAGTTGTAGTTGTGATATTGTGGTCATTTATTGATTGATTAGAGAAAACTTGTAGCTATCATAGTCTGGGCGCGTTACGAGAACTTCCAGTTGACAACGAATGTTGTCGGGAAGTCCTTGGAAATAGGGGAAAACAAGGCACTTCCAGCCCGACCTCACGCAGGTGTTTGATTCGCTCGGTTGAGGAACCCCTGTGCGTGTTACAATATATATATATATATATATATATATATATATATATATATATATATATATATATATATATATATATATATGCATGTATATAAAGCACAAACGGTGCATGGAAATTTTGTCGGATAAAAGCGGACAAGAAAGGACCTTAAGGTCACCTCCTACAGGTTTTAAATGTGTGTATGTAGTTATATGAGGAATAGAGAAGGAACTAAAGACAAGCCTAAGATAAATTAGGGTGCAAGGGGAAAGAAATGCTTTATGAGAAAAATATAAGATGATGGAGTGAGAAAAATAAGAGAGATCTCTATGTGTGTGTGTGTGTGTGTGTGTGTGTGTGTGTTTGTGTGTGTGGGTGTAAAAGATAACAATAGAACATAACAGGAAAAGGAAAACAGCCAAGAAAAATATTGAATAAGCGTGGAATTATGTGTATATAAAAATTGTATCAACTATTAAAACCCCTAAAATTTGTATGATTTATTCCTAAACTAGACCACACACACACACACACACACACACACACACACACACACACACACACACACAGCGTTAGGAGAATTCAATTGCATATTCGAATGTGACTGACTGTCACTTGACAGGGCTGAGCACTTTTTTTTCCATCCACTAGTCCCGGACTAGCGACTTGGAAAATTTTACTTGCCCGACTTCAAAAATGAATAGTCCGGGACGTCGGGGTATGTGATTTGCTCAGCCCTGAAGATGATTAAGAAGAACCTACAAGTCTTCCCTCCTATATTTCAACAGAGCTGTCCTCTCATGGGGAAAGTGCCTGTAGTCAAATGCTCTAAAGCATCTCAAAGGTTCTGCTTATGTCTCTTTGGAGAAATAGCTACCGCACATTCAGTAGCAGTCTTACGTTTTATCCCTTCACTTTCACAAAACTTTTCCTTCACCGAATCGCGCTTATTATATTCCTTGCGAAATTAATTTAGCAAACTCATTTTATCCACAGAGTAACTATCAGCTTGCTTGACAACTACTTCTAAAGTGATCATAACATACATTTTCTCTTTTAAATACGAACAGAGACAGCTCATTAATTAGCGTTATTGTTTCGCTTGAAACGCAATATCGCACGTGCAAGTTAATCATCTGTATAATCAATTAAAAATTAAAGAATCATTACTGTCATTTAATAAGTTCATAAAGGAAACCAACACTGATGTCGGTAAAGTACCATTCATTAATTTAATTACACTGACTCGCTGGATTAAAATCATAGTGAGCCGCTCGTAAGGATCTGGCTTGAGTAAACACAATGCAACAAAGTCGCTTAAAACACTGCTAATTGATCATACTGGCTTTCTTTTGTTTGACGTGTTTTGATTTGCCGATAATTTTTGTCGCTTAGCTCAATGTGCAGTCAAGCGGTAACAGAACGTGCGCATATGCGAAAAATTATCACTGACCACATTTATGTGTTATACAGAATGTAAAAGTATATATGAAGAGGGGTAGAATCAAGTATTCAGTAAAGGTAGATATAGTGATTGAAGCACGAAAATAATTACTTGCCCGACTTTTTTAAAAAGCACTTGTCCCGGACTAGCGACTTGGACAATTTTACTTGCCTGACTTCAAAAATGAATAGTCCGGGACGTCGGGCTATGGGATTTGCTCAGCCCTGCCACTAAAAGTATTTCCATTCTTAAAATCACATGTCTGCATATGCCTTCTCTACCAGGTGTCCCCTGTCATTTCTTTCTTTCTTTCTTCAAATTTTGACGAAGTCGGAATCGCGCAGCATGTGAAGCTTATATATGCCCTATCACCTATCATGCTGACTCGATGTTTTCCAGCATGGCAATTTCGGTCTGATTCACCCAGAAAGTCTGTCAAAATAATTATACATTTAAAACATGTATGGGGAACGAAGGTGCATAATATAAGAAAAAATCGGGAGGTACCTCTGAGTAAAACAGTGTCCGATTATGACAGCTCAGTGTCATTTACTGGTCTATTTTCCCCATTTAAATATTTGTCCGAATACCTCTACGAAGATGTCCCAAAGCCAGTGTATTGTTCCCGAGACATTATGAATGCTACCTTTTTATCTGATGTAAAACGCGAATGGTAGAATCTTCCAAATGAAAATCAGATTCAGGTTTCTAAATCCTCAAAAAGGAATTATAACCTACATAAACTGTTTAGACAGGATGTAATCAACCCGAGCACACACTAAAATAACTCTGGAAAACAAACAGATTGGTCGGAGCTTTCCATTAACAATTCCATTCACTTTCAAAGGTATTTGTCATTATATTTATTACCCATGGTTCTTAATATGTTCCTTCGTAATGTACCATACTACTATTCAGTGTAGCGGAAACGTGAGGATACTTAGAGGATTGACCATCAAGCATATTGTGTGACCCAAGAGCAGCAAACAGTTTCCCGAAATTCAAACAATCCGCTCCTAAATAGTAAAAGGAGTTCCGAAACAAATCGTATCTTATCTGCAAGGCATTAAGAGAAAAAAAACACATATGAGAACTTTTCACGGCGTCAAAAGGACAGGCCTTTTATTTGAAATCCTCAGAGGATAGCGATGCAGACTTTATTGCCTGAAAATCACATGGTGACCTTTAACGTTGATCGTATGGCCTTAAAAGCAGTATTCTAACAAATGATATGCTTTGAAATTATTAACTTTGACAAATGTTTTCAAAATGCAATGACTCTTGATGGCATTTTGTTGGGACTGAATGGAGTTTGAGTTTTCCATCAACAGGTCAATCAACGAAGCAACCAATAAGCTGACCATTGAAGTGTAACAGTTCTATGGTCATACCTGATCTGGATTTATATTGACGGTAGCTTGAAAGGGTTTAAAAAGAGGTCAGGAAACTTTTGATTACTGGGCTAAGAAAAGCAAGAAAGTAATAGACTAAGAAAGAAAGCTGAGTAACTTAAGTCACACAACTACGAGTTTCTGAATGACATGCATCACGATTACATGTCGGCTCCAGTTCATTTTACGTTGTTCTGATGTTTTAAGTTTGGTTTGGTGTTTTACAGCACGGCAACACATGAAGGTTATTTAGTGCCGAGACAATTGAAGTAAAGTGTCTTGCATTGATAATTCAACTTGTCTAACTATCTATTTATCGATCTATCTATCTAGTAAATATATTAATAATTGATATTTCGAGAGAGAGAGGACCTATTATTAATAAGTTCACTACGTAGATGAGAAACACCAATACAATACATGTACAAGTTATGAATACTGTATGTAACATTAGCATATATATATATATATATATATATATATATATATATATATATATATATATATATATATATAATATATATATATGTATGTCTGTGTGTGTGTGTGTGTTTATAATATTACTTAATAACGGTTCTATTTCATATATGTAGATGGTAGTATATAAACCATTTGACAACTAAAGAAATACACGGTGACAGGATGAGTATGGTCACCATCATGCAAGTGTGCTTTGAAATATGGTGATCAAAATGATATTAATCAATAGTTTGACATGACAAACGTGACAACCAATTTACTCTTGGCTATAACGAACGATCAATTTGCTCTCTTGATTCGTTTCATAGATTGTTAGATTAATGACTGTAAGGCACTCCCATTATTTTGTATGCCAAACTTGCTCAAGTTAATCTGAGACAATCATCAAATTTTATTGTCGAGTTTGGGAAGAAAACAACCTTATATGGGCTCCCGCAAAGTACACCAGACAATTGATATGCCTCTTTGTGGACATGTTTTCCTTGCAAACAATTATTCATATTAATTACAACACGACGTATTCTGACCCTTTTTTAATCTTGCGTAACTGGGGGCACCGGGTGGCCGAGTGGTCTAAGGCGCTCGCCTTTACCGATAACAGTCATCTCACCTCTGTCCGCGTGGGTTCGAGTCTTGGGCTTGGCCAATGTGGTTACGTGAGAAAGCTTGCCAGTAGCTTCCCGTGGGTCGGTTGTTCTTCCTGGGATTTTCCCGGGTTCTTCCTCCACCAGATATACTGGCCGCCATGTATAGCCTATCATATGCTGAAAAATGGCGTTAAACCCATAAAACCAAACCAAACTCTTGCGTAACTAGCTGCCATCGGGGCTTTGTCGGTCAGTCCTTCCAAACTAGTAGGGTTTTGTTGTTGTTTTTCAATTCGAAGACAGATGGGACCAAAACGCAAGTATGATGCAGGTGGATGTTCGGTTCCAAACATATTCTTAACTGAATGTAATAAATCGCCTAAACGCTTGGCCGCATTCTCCATGCTCCAAGCCAAAAATGATTTAAATGGCAAACCATAATGAGGCTGACCCGGGTTCAAACGGTCTATGCCTGGCTGTAGAACTGTTTACCAAAGTAATCAGTTTGGGAGCAGACGATTGTACACGAAGCACATAATGGAGTAATTCTTATGCCATTCACAATTGGTGCATTCAATTTGCTTGGCGTTAATCCCAAGTAGCCCCCACCAAAGCCATTCTGACAGCACAAAGAGTTTCTTATTTCAAGGCTCTATTTGCAGCAATTGAAATAAAGAAACAATTTCAATTACGTCAAAAAGGAGAAAGTTATTGGAAGAAACTCAAATTCTTTAACAAATACAATGGCATTCGATATCCTGTATACCTTTCGTGTAAGTGTTCAGATTCTGTAACAAAGAGACAATGAATCGAGTGCTTCTCAATATTTTTCTATGTCGATTATCTAACAGTGAAAATGCCTGTCTGGAACCTTGTTTTAATTAACGAGTGGGAACTGCAATGAGATTTTGTTAAAAAGAATCTAATATTTGGGCTGCTATTCAATATAGGATGGAGAATAATTACGCATAATCTTCAGGTTGTATTTCCAATTAGATCACTGTAGCCTCCGGATCAGTATAGTCCATACAAATAGAACTGCATTTGAGAAAAAAGACAAAATATGTTCAATAGACATTCAGCACTAAACACCCCATTTTGGTGTTCAAGAGAATTCACTTCGTGATAGTATCTCTTCTAACAAAGTTCATGTCAAAAAGACAAATATAAAAGAAGAGAAATTAAAAACAACGAACATGTCCTATTGAATTGGATGAAATCGACACAAAAAAAGATTCATTGCCGAGGTGTAAGTCTTGTAAGATCTCGTTGTTGAAATGGACCGGGCATTGTACTATTCTGGAGTAGCAAGCAAAAAGTAGTTTTGTGCTAAACTGTTGCAATTCAGCAAAAAGATGACGATGATTTTATGTATTTTTTAAAATGTAAGAAAGCCGTTTGTAAATTATACAAAGATCAAATGTAGTTCTTTTTGTGCAATCCTTGAAGACAATCCTTTTTCTGCTTTAACCAGATGCACTTCTTTTTTATACTAGTGAATGTTTTTCTGTTGGAGAGAAATTATCAATCATCCAGATGCATACCATATTGTCTGATGAGCCTTTACCCTGTGTATTTAGTTGTTGTAATTGCAAAGTGCTCGATTTATGACACGTTTACATTTAATTGTCAAATGGTTAATTGACATCTTTTATGTTTATCGGGTAAAGATTCTTAAAAAAAATCAATGAAATAATATCTGAATGTTTTCAATTGCTTAAAAGTAAATACCACTTCTAGTGGTTAATATTGTTTTTATATGCATGGTATCCGATATAGCTGGGATTTAATTCCTGTCAATATCTCACAATTATGTTCAATGAATGATTAGCTGTTTAAGGTTGTTGTGTCATTCAAACCTTATATTTACCAGTTAGCCTTCGAACATTCCAAAACATTCCACTTTCATTCTGGATAATGTTGCCCAGTAAGGTATGTACACACGAAAGGTATGCAGTTCAAAGGAGAACATTTTGCCGACGTGTTTAGATGAAAGTTTTTCCGAAAACTGTTTCAGAATTTTGTGTAATTTATAACTTTAATTTATTTCCGCAGATCATTTGCTTAATCATCACCATTGCTTCCTACCTTTCAATCTGATATAAGACTAAATCTTCAATTGAAATTCGGATGATTCTGTTACGGTTGTACTCAGAATCAAGGTCAAGACATTTCTTTTCTACAAAATGTGACCAAGAAAGACACACGAAGACACATGTCTTTATAAAACAGTTTTTGCTTATTACTTAATGACAGTTTTAAAATCGATTGGAGCTTTGGTTGAGTTTTAAATGCAGTTATCATCTTATTGATTACTAAGAGCTTTTCATCAATTCCCTTTTTGTGTACAAAATCTGATGAATCTTTCCATTACAAAAGTATCTAATACTGCGAGGACAGCAGGACACTTAAAACATAGACCGGTGATCCTATAGAGCATGGAATGACGTAAATACACCAAAATACTTTGACAATATCAAAACAATTATGTCCTAAATAGCAACACGAGTCCTCTAATAAAGATTACCATCTGCAAGGTACGGAAATAGAAGCATAAAACATTTTTCTTTACCAGAGTCAAAAGAAACATCCGCGAAAAAAAAAGAAAAGACCTCTTCCTCTTAATATAGTTTGAAATCATTGATTCATGAAGACTTTAAAGGTTGATTTAATCGCTTTAAAAGCATTTTGTGTAACTTATTACTACAAAGCGAATATTTTTATGAAACGTAAAGGAGGTTCAAGAAAATGTCAAAACGCGATTTTATCGACTTTTTATTCAGACAATGTCTTTGAAATTTTAATGGCTATGAGTCTGAGAGAAAGCGTTCTCTGATATTTCAACTTGGTAACACGGGAACGTAAATATAGATAGGCCAATATAGCTCGTAAAACAACAATTTATTTTAATTAAATCTCTATTAATTCTGATCAATCATAATTAACGCATTTACGATTGGTCTTGAAGTATAATCTCCACAGTAAATATGTATTGAAAATCAGCATCTTAGGAAACGTTTTAACGGATTTAAACAACCATTACGGTGTCATGTGTGGAGTAAATGAAAGAGTAAACAAGTTTAAGCTTTCCTAAAAAGCTTTCTGCCTTTTAGCTGAACCAACTGGATACCTTTTAGAAACTCATTAATGTATGGGGTAATACTCGGGAGCATTTGCTGAAGAATCTCTATACATTATTTTACATGTCATCAGGATGGCATCATTCGTAATATCATATATGCTTAATTAAAAGACTTGTAATGGAGAGCTATGATACAGTGATTCAAGCATGCATTTTCAAATGTTGATTTGAAACTTGAAGAACATTTTAATGAATATAAAAGCTATTCATTGCAAAGTCTACGAATGCGAAGCAGACTGGGAGAAATATAAACAGGAAGCAAAGCAATGTCACTACCGGTGATTTTTGTAATGGAAGATAATCCACCCTTGTGTCTGCTAGAGCCGACGTGTTCTGAGTGACCAGTGACGTGGACCTTTGTAACCAATCATGTTACGTATAAAACAGTATGTGCCTACAATACCGGAAAAATGAGATTATATCCAATCTAAATGTGTGCTTCTTTAAAGTCCGAAATGCAAGCGGCGCGGACGTAAATTGTCCTGCTTGCTAATTTTCGTAAAAGCGGTCTTCTGGAAAGACGGCAATGACATCTGTGATTTAAACCAATCCGACTGCCAATAAAGTTACCAACGAACCAAACAACTAGTGAGCGAATAAACCCAGCAAACGAACCGACAAGCCAACCATCCACTTCACTTGCATTCTTACTTAGAACCGCCTTTGTCTTACCAAAAATGATGAGGGATACTGTAGATCTATTTCTATTGTAAATAAGTCAAAATCAGTCAGTTTCCTTCAAATTACAAATCACAAAAATCAAAGAAAAGAACGAGTAATTTCACGAGAGAGACGTTGACAAGTCACAGACGACGGATTATCTTCAATTAAAATGTACCACCGTAGAGCAGCGTGACATTTAAAGCTAATGCTTGGTATCGTGTGTGTCACACTTAAATTCTGACAAGTAACATTATTGCCGGCACATAGAAACATTACCTTTGCCACTATAGTGTTACAGGGACCTCTAGGCATATCTGATTTGGCTTTTATTTTTTTATTGTTGAAGCAAAATGGCTAGGAAGAGAAAAGGATACAGATAGCCAATGATCTAAAAAGAAAGAAAGAAAGAAAGAAAGAAAGCTGTCTATCCATGATTAAGAGTTTCTAAACAAATAAGAAAAACAATCTAGAAAGGCAAAATTATTGGTTGCAGTTGATGCTTTGAGTAAAATGGACTTTTGAGTAACTTTTGAGTTACTTTTGAGTAAAGTGTATCAACGTTGCTTGGACCTGTTATCCGGACAACTTGCACTAGCATGTTCTTGTCTTTTTACTCTAGAGTGATAGGCAAACTGAATAAATATTGAGCCGGCCTAAAATTATTATATTATGGAGACAAATTAAAAAATTCTACAGGTGAAAACAATTTTCAAAACAAATCACCATTTACTTTTGGATTGAATCCCGATCATATGCTCAAACAAGCAATCCTCAGGAAAAAGTATAGACAGTTTTTTCACACTACTATTTTGTGCTTGTAGTAGTTTGGAACCGGGCTCTGCGATCAAATAATAGACAGATCCGTTCGTCCATATTAAGAAACTATAAATAAAAGCAGTTTCAACAAATGCTTAATTCTGTTAAAGCAGACTTCTTTCCATCTACTTTCTTTGAGTTTAGAATAAGTGAGTAAGTCAAACAAAATCTGAGAATTTTTATTAACATATCGAGCGGGCTGCTAATCCCGTCTGTCTCCGTGTAAACTCTGCAAAAGATCCTCCTCCATTTAACCATAATACTGCGATGTGGGAAGTAGGTTGGTCTCTCAGTTTTGCTCTCATGATCAATATTCTATTACCGTTTCGACAGAGAATGAGTCTACCAGGATAAACTTCATGCAAAACCAGTCTAACTAAAAAAAATGTTGCATACCGAGCAAAAATCCATTATCTGTCTGTCAGAGGAGCTGATCATTTTGGAAAAACAGTTTGGGATGTTTAACAGTATATGCTCTGAGTAGTCCCAGGGAACATCGATATGACATAGTTGGTTAAATTGATCGTCTGTCCCCAATCGGAATAATTCGTTTTGTTTATCTGGTTTCAGACATGTTATCATAGCAACCATCGCAGGAGCAATCGAGCGAAAGAAAATTGTTTTTCAATCACGTATGAACATAAATTCAAATGCATCGAGTTTTTTTAAAACATTATTTGATACTGTTTCAACAAGTGAGAAGTTAAAACTAATTATCCCGAGAAATAATTGCAGCCGAGTGAGCGAAAAAAAAAATTGAATAAATTTATATTAATGCTAGTAGATGAAAAGGGTTTAATTGATCCGAGGGCAAAATTCCCTGTTGTGAGAAAGTGGCATTAAAATTAGTTAATGTAAAAAGAAGGCAGGCTACAGTGATGGTCTTTTGTGTACAAGACTAGCCTAGATGCAAATACACTCTGTTTTATTACTCTATAGGCTGGAGAGTCCAAGAATCAATCAACATACAAGATTTATTCTGTTCATGTAGAATGAGAAGTGATCTGTTTTCCAGTAAGTGATTTTCCACTGGCAAACACATCTATTGCCGTCCATGCACAAGTTAACATCGATGCACAAGCGAATCTGGACTTGCTGCACTCATCGACCTAATAGAAAATATGAAAACTAAATTTTGCTGACCTAATATTTCGTGACAAGTATCAAACACGAAATGCTCGTCTCCCAGAAGCTACAGTTTTTGAGAAACAGATCTAAAGGGGAGTAGAACAGCGAAATAGTCCAGAAGCTACAGTTTTTGAGAAATATATCTAACGAGGAGTAGAAGAGCGAGCTATTTGTCTTTATTATCCTAGAGAGATCTTTGAATGACATTGTAAAATAAGGCGCCAGGCAATGCATTTAATTAGCGACCAATAATGCCAGCTGCATTTAGGGAATAGATGCAACTATTAAGGTGAAAGGACAGAAGAACGACAGGAATATTTACGATGTATATAGATTTGAGAAGGTATTATAAATAAATATTTTGAAGTGTTATTAAAACTACTTTACTCCTAAAAATATTTTACCATTTTGCGAGGAAAGAGAGAACGTTTCTGATCCAAATGTTTGTATAGATATTCCACATTTAACTGTATAAAGGAAACTTTAAGTTATACATACATTTCCGACCGCTTGAATGAAGGAATAGTTGGTTTTATATACTTAAAGAGCAAATTAATATTTCAAGCTATTTTGGAAACAATACTTTTTTCATGTTTTAATAGAGCAATATTTTGTTCAGCCATTATAATAGCATTGCATATCCCGGTTTTTTTCTGTCTGTCTTAGCGTAGCAATCTATATGGCTCAAAGAAGTATTATATTAACGTTTGCAAATAATTGCATGGATATGCGCAAGAACCTTGCATTCATCTCACCAAAGTATTCGACAAATGAAAACTAAGTTTGGCATACCTTCTTATGACAAAACGATGGTTTGCTATTTTTCCAGAAGCATTAAAATGTGAGATGCATTTTCCAAAAGCCAATGTGTACGAGAAGGAGAGCCAGACTCTTTCATTCTGAGAAGGATAAATTAAAAGTAATGGAAAAATTCCTTGGGCTCCGGGAAGCGTCGGCGTCACATCGTGCCTGGATGTGACGCAACCCACGATATATTCATAGATCTAGTATCAATATTATTTTTCCAAGAACCCACCTGCAAGTTTAAATCTTCAGAACATAGCTCTTTTACCCATTTAAATATCTGAACCAATTATTAAACAAAAGTTTATCATATTGAAATTCTTTGCATAGATTTGCATTTTAGTATTTATTTAATATTACATTTTGCTCGATCACATTTGAACCACAAACGCGAGCGTATTAGGTCCGAAAACATTTTAGCACATTGAAACCTCTGAAAAAGCAAAGACTGTTTTACCTTTGTTTATTTTTAGTTTAAAATGTGACAACGTTTTCGAACCAAATATGTTTGCGTTTTTGGTTCAGACGTGTTTCTGAAAAGTGCAAATTTACATTCATGCTAAAATTTAATTCTTTAACAAGGAATTTCGGAACGAATTCAATTTTTTTTACGATGCTCATCGATAAGAAAATGAAGTTCTAGTTACATAGAATATCTGACTGTATAACAGAGTAAATAAGGTCTATTTAAAACGTACCAAACAATTTGTGAAGTTGAAGGCAAATCAACTGCTCTAACGTATGAAAAGAAAAGCCGAAACTAATCAATAAATTGCGTGGAAGGCGGCTATAAGAGAACCGCATATTCCAACCGAGAATAACATTCGTACTTACATTTATTGTAATCATAATAATCGGTAAGAGAATGAAGTTCTCAGAACAATAGAATTAATACCATATTATAAAACACCATAACATACCTAGAATATCTGACTGTATAACAGAGTAAATAATGTCTATATAAATATGTACCAAGCAATGTGTGAAGTTAAAGGAAAATCAACTACTCTAACGTATGAAACAAAAACCGAAACTAATCAATACACTGCGTGGAACCGCATAGTAGTCCAACCGAGAATAACATTTGTATTTACAAATAGGTGCAATTATAAATGTCACTGGAGAGATACACAACATGAATATAAATGGGGTAGAAACTGAAACAGAGTACTAGACAAGGTAGCCGTATGTTAATATTAAAATACTAGACAAGGTAGCCGTATGTTAATATTTTGTCATGATTTGTATTAAAGTTTACACCAAATGACTTTGCATTAAAGTTAACAACAAATGTCTTTACAAAATGTTTTATGTGGACATAAAGTATGCGGAGAAATCTGACTCCGTTGTTACCAGGGTACAAGGAATACTGTAATATGATATAGACTGCAATGCGGCTGGCATTTTACGTTAATATAGTAATAAAATAACAACAATGGATAGACAGAAAGCCTTTTGGCAAGTTTGAAGGTCTTATATATCAGTGTCATTTTGAAATTTTAAACTTTTGTTGTCAATGACACATTTTTAATTGAGCTAAATGAAAAGTGGTATTATACAAATTACCTGTCAGGTATACAGATGGGTACAGGAAGCAATCTACACCTCAATGAACCTTGTATATCCACGTATCTATGAAAGTTTCAAGACTTACTTGCGCAGGTCAAAACAAAAAAAAAAAACAAAAAAAAAAAAAAAACAACAACAACAAAAAGTACTTTCAGCCTTGATTCGGGTAAGTACAAATGATGGCTTACTGTGTTTGACTTTGTAAACACAACTTGCATGGCTTCGATATGTATAACTCAAAGTTTGAGTATGTCACACAATGTTCAGCTATTATTAATATTTGACAATGGATTGCTAATTTAACTGTATTATAATAATTGACACCTGCAACTATTGTTGACTGATTATGGAGAAGAAAACAAAATATTTGGATACGGTAGGTAACATATCATAATCCATTCAAACTGTTAAATAGGTTTTGTTGCAAGTTTAAAATCAAATATATCCGTCTAAAAGTTAAGTTTAACTTCCATCAGTATCAGCATACTTCCCAACACTTTAGTTTTCTGTCACCTTAAAATATTGCATGTATCCGTCTCCATGTAGATTGCAATCCGGTTCCACTCCACAGTTTTGTATTTTGCACAGACTGAATTTCTTAAGAAAAAAAATATAATTAAAAACAAAAAAGAATGTCAACATTTGGACAATGGGTTCATATGTTATCCAGAAATGTTTCATTTAGCATGACTCGGTTTTATTTAAGCATTCAGTCTGTAACCAGATGACGCAAGTATTTTGTTTGGTATGATTACCACAGGGTTCGAATGCGACAATATGCACACAGACTCAATGCCAAGGTTTAAAAAGTCAAACTGTGTATCAACATTTTCTATCGGTCAGATTTTTATCAAATTTCGTCTAGAGAAACGTAAATTAGGGTACTTGAATATCAACAACCTGGAATTAAACTGGCGCTGAACATATCTGACTTATAAATATGATACAACCATCGGCTGGAGGTCGATGGAGATTTAATTTTAAATCTTAAGAGATGAAACAAGTTCCAGTATATGTCAGTTTTCACCATAAAAATTGTACATTAAGAACAAGTCATAGGTGTGAGAAAGTGAATTTAGTTAAAATTGTGAAGTTTAACATATGTTGTTGTCAATGTTGTTGATAGTGTAACGTCATCTGCTGTTCTCAGAACACTCTTGTATATATATATATATATATATATATATATATATATATATATATATATATATATATATATATATATATATATATATATATATATGGAGAGTTTTCGTTGTCCTTTGTCCATAGATTGCCTCAACAGAGAACGTGACACTATGGCAATGACAAAATGAATCTCGCCACTGTCAGTACATTCCTTTATGTCGCCAAAATAACTATATTAGGAGTTAGTTAATGTAGCTATGTGTGCTTTTAAACAATAAATAGCAAATTATAAACAACAATAGATTGCACACGTGCAAACGAAGTGCTGATGTCGCTTTACGTCTTTTCAAGTGGAAACGGAGCGTTGATATTATACCCTTCGTTTGTGCCTAACTACGTTATGCACGTGCGTGTGTGCGTGCTGATGTTGCTTAACGACTTTTACAGGTTCGACGGAGAGTTGATATGATATGCTTCGTTTCTGCCTAGCTACGTTATGGACGTGAGTGTTGTACATGCTAATGTAGCTAACATTGAAACAGGTTGGACTTTGCACTTCAGCATTTGAATATGTGCATAAATGTGAGCATAAGTTACAAATCTGTGATATACACTATTAGCATGGATGATGGGAGCGAGACTAGAGTGGTAAACTGTATTAGATAACTGCACACAGGATATGCCACTATATTGTATTTTATTGTATTGTATTGTATGTATGTAAATCCCTCTTGTATTTTATTGGAGCACCCTCAACTGGTGAGGTAGAGTTATCAACCCGACAATCCCCAACCTTGATCATTCAAGGCGTGAAGGGATTTCTGTATTTACAACCCAACACCAATCCCTACACTTAGTAGGGGATCGACGTGAGGCCGCTTTTGTATGTTGGAGAAAACTAGAGTAGCTGGAGGAGTCCACCGTGCCATTGACAGGAAGGTTGACCCTTCAGACGTATCACCTCTGCGCCGTTTGCTGGACTCGAACTAGAGAGACATATGTCTGAGGCCTAACGCAGCTCACGCTTCAAGCTTCAATGAGTCGAGATTCAGCGCTTATAACTGCTCGGCCACCGAGTCATTATGCTGCAGACATTTTATTTGTAAATATATGTATCCATTTATAACGCACACTAACTCAGTACCGCAGACGTACCGCATATCAGAACGTTCGCTAATTAATTGGTCAAAATCACGAGAAGAATAAGAAGCTCCTACGCAAGTATATCAAAGTCTTTACTGTTCGCTACTGGATACGTGAGATATTGATGAAAATACGGTACACTGTTTTCATAGCATCTATGCCCATCAAAACCTTTTATTATGATTAATCCTCTCTAGCACGAATGGCCAGAAATTCAATAGGTCAAAACAGGTGAACACTCACAGCTGCAGAGCGTCCATATTGATTTAACCATTAGGAAAAGATATGCGTTTTGTTATGTATCCCTGATGGCGCTGAGAGTAAGTGTTATATATCATACCAACAATACACATGGCTGTATAAACATGACAATTTGCTCCATACATCATGCAGGCCCTATTTTTATTGTAATAGTTGTCAACAAAAATAGCGTATCAGCCTTATCTACGAAGAATCATATGTATGTATGTATGTATGTATGTATGTATGTATGTATGTATGTATGTATGTATGTATGTATGTATGTATGCATGCATGCATGCATGCATGCATGCATGCATGCATGTATGTATGTATGTATGTATGTATGTATGTATGTATGTATGTATGTAGGAAGGTAGGTAGGTAGGTATGTATGTACCTACGTATGTATGTATGGATCAAGATAGTCGTGCAATGATAAAACTACACGGTGAGACAGAAACAAAGACGGACAAAGTATATCCAGAACAAGTTTATTCTCATCTTGTCAAGGGTCATCGATCCATTTCGTTCCGTGTTGATGTGAAACGAAGTGTCTCAACGAGCCATGGCTATAAAGATTGATTGACTGTTATGGGTTTAACGCCATTTTTTTATTTTTTTGATAGGCTATACATGGCGGCCAGTATATTTGGTGGAGGAAGAATCCGAGAAAACCACGGGAAGAACCACCGATCCACGGGAAGCTACTGGCAAGTTTTCTCACATACCCACGTTGGCCGAGCCCGAGACTCGAACCCATGCGGACAGAGGTCAGATGTCAGTGATCTGTAAAGGCGAGTGCCTTAGACCACTCGGCCACCCGGGGCCCCGGCTGATGACTTTCTCGCATGGTGTATTGTAACACTGCAAAAATGCACTGTAGTTAGCATTCTCTTGCAATTTATATCGTCCACCTGTTCAAAAACGATATTGAGACAAACTGAAATAATGATGCCAAACGGGGAAAGGTGATATATTGGTGAACATGCTAGATTATCTTGTAAAATAAATGGGCGGAACATAATGATATCTGTAACTTATAAAGCCAAAGGTTTCAGCTAATTCATCTTAATATTAGTGTCTGGCTACTCACAAATTTCAGAAAATAGCTCACTTGTTATATAATAAACCATTTTCGCTATGAAAAAATACAAATAGGTAAAAACATGTAATCAACTGCCACAAGAACAAACAATCTTTTGGGTTTTTTAAGCTTTAAAAACTAAACCAGAAATTTTCATATTCCTATTTGAAATTAACTAAATAAACATAAAGTTGAAAGTTGAGGCTAATCATCCATAACAGTAGTGACCCACTATGATTTGAATACATTACCGCAATGGTGTGAAGACATTTGGGCATTTGCTTTCCTGTACATTTATACGGTTGTTTCAAAATAGCATTGAAATGTTGTGGACTTTGAATCTAAGAAAAATAAAAAAAATTGTATATTGGCAGTTTATTAAATATGTGTATCTAGTAGTAATTACCAAAATGTAATCTAGGTACTACTAGCAGTTAGAATTAGTTAAAATGTATAGTTCTGCTGTACTCAGTTTGATGTCATCTGGCCAAAATGCATGATGTAATCACAAAAGAGTGGACATAAACCAATGTGACGCGTTACTTAGCGCAATATGCTATCGTTTTACCGGTAGATGGAAGAGTCTAAATCGATGTGGATATTCAATTTGAGTAAATTGCGTCTTTTGTACTTTGTTTTCCATGGCTGCTGTTAGTTTTACGTTTTCATCTGTAGTTTGATGATAATGGAAAACATGCAAGCCATTGTCAAATGCAACAGTTTTATCGAAAAGTAATGACTGGCTGTTTTAGTCGTGGAAAATAGTCTGGAGTGAAGGAATTATTTGAAAACAACACTGTAGTTCAAAGAGTAATTAACGTCAGTTAGCGTTAGCAATTCCAGATACAGATAGTGTAACGTTATACTTGAAAGGGCGTTATCAGTTGTGACAACCTGATTCGACATTTTCTATATAATTTATATATTGGCTGCATAAAAAAAAATAATAATAATAATACTTCGGGTTGACGTAGCTTAAAGACACCATCTGGAGCTTGTGACTTTTTCCCTAATACCCGGAAGATAAGCGAGTGAATCGTTTGGAATAACTCTTAGTAAACCAAAATCCTACGTTGCTGTAAGAAATCTTTTGAAGTCTTTATTTAGATTTGTTTTAGACTTGTATCTATTTTATTGGATTATATAAATTTGCTGTGTTTGAGCTGCTAATCCTTTCAATATATATATTTTTTCT
Organism: Margaritifera margaritifera; assembly: GCA_029931535.1. Taxonomy (NCBI): domain Eukaryota; kingdom Metazoa; phylum Mollusca; class Bivalvia; order Unionida; family Margaritiferidae; genus Margaritifera; species Margaritifera margaritifera. Next base: position 1,974,949 of record JAQPZY010001588.1, read on the forward strand.
CCATCCTATTTTGTTTAATAAGCTTCTATTCGATCTTTTAGTGTATAGTATCGGGTAGCATGTTATATAATTAAAAATAAATAAATAATTTTAAAAAAAACAAAAAAAAAACAAAAAAAAAAATAAAAAAAAAATAATAATAAATAAATTCTAGTGTATAGTATGGGGTAGCATGGTATATAATTAAAAATAAATTGGATGCTATAAATCAAATTGAGACTCCTCATTTCTGAACAAATGAACGATTTTTGATCAAGATCCAAGATCTTTTATTTTTTTCCAAAGCAGAATGAGAATGTTCAGTAAGGTTGGGGCTATGGTATAAAATCCCTGTATTAGATTATAAAATATTAAATAGTTCGAAGAATATTTGCATTTGAAAAGAATTGTCTGAACGATAGAGGTCTATACGTTTTTTCAACAAGGTACTTCACCTTGTGTTTCTTTACTGGAAGTAGAAATGACATTTTTCTGTTTAATCTTAACTAAAATTTATGTTTTCTGGTTATACCTTAGCTAAGGCTTTACTATACTACTTGGAATTTATCGGTCTTGTATGAAATTCCTCCAACAGTTATCATGTATAAATATGGTGCATTTTCCTTAATTAATTCAAACAAGTTCAAGTACACGTCTTTATTCTAATAATGATGGAATGTCCTGCATATGTCACGTAATGGCTTCAGATTTTGAGAATTTCATTTGTCTATGACACTGGTAGAAATTAAAGACTTGTGATAATTCTTCGGAAATAATCCACATTTACGGGTGCTTTCTACTTGTAGCGTACACATTTCCCATTTCTGTTTCTGTGCTTCTGTTCAAGTAAAACCCTACAACATTACAACCTGAAACTATTGATTTTGCATAAACAGAAGCTTTGTTGAAACTAGAATATATATGGATGTATGTTAGCTTACTTTGCGTGGGATGTCTACTCTTTAGCAGAAGGGAACTTAGTGAAACTGTCCAATTACTGAGTAGGTAGATATATAGACAGGCATACAGACATACAGATAGACCGATGATCATAAGTATATGATAAAGAAAGAAAGAAAGAAAGAAAGCAACAGCCATACATGTTACGATATCTTTAGGAATGGTTTCTGTTCAGTTTTTGCATGGCCCATAATCATTTCTTGTCCATGGAGCCATACTGTACGTTCACAAATCGAAAATTTAATTGCAAATTACGATAACAACCGTCAGTAACTGAGGGCTAAATGGTTTGTCAGAAAGGTATTATCGTACTGAAAGTATGGCATCCAAAGTCAGAAAAAAAGTCAGTAAGTTTCCCAACAGTGATTCTAGCAAATAAATAAGAAACAGACCCAATTATAACAAGCATTAAGAAATTACTAAATCAAGCAGTTTGGCTTGAAATATCATCTCGTTACTTAATACAGATGATCTGTTGAAGCTAACTCGATTGCTGGATCTTTTTGTTATAAAGACGAATCACATCAAATATTTACAATCAAGTGTCAATATATTTAACTCATATGGGCTATTTGCAAAGACATACTCTAATGTGTGGGCAGCAATTACATGAGAAGGTCTGTTGCAATTCGAAAACTTTAGAAAAAATTGTTATAATGATGTTAAATAAATAAAACTGAAATAAACAGAAAACTCTGGAATGGATATTTGGAGAAAAAGAATGACGACTCATCCGAACAACCTCCGTAAAAGCTCAAATGTCATGACAGTTACAAAAATATAACATTGCAATTTGGTAATTGTCATAATATCGCTTGTAATCGAAACTGTCAGCAATATTGTTGATATCGCCATTGTATTGTCAAAAGAATGCTGATCTATCAAACAACGACATCGCGCTTGTGAAATAAGATGCACACAAATATATCGTGCCTGTACATCTGTATGTACTCGAGTTCGACGACATTTTTTTGGTTAAATGATTACTCGGACCACTAATTATTAATTGAACTAGGTACCAGTCGCGAAAGGGTGTGGGTGTGGGAAGGCATTGAATATTTAGAAATTGGACCATTATCTGTAATATACACCATATACATTATGTAGCTGTTATGGATTTAACTATGCTCCATCACATTTTGCTGATTACAAGTTTCACAGAATAGATGCATCAGACCAATATCTCATTAAAATAAAATAAAATAAGGCTTATACACAATCTGTATCAGATTTAATATATATTTCTTGGTAATTTAAATTTTTGTGTAATAAAGAATATTTGTACATCTTTAATTTTAAATTCTTTTTGATCGAGCATATTTTGATTCTCATTTTTTAAAAACTTTCTTTTCATCTTTATTTGTCATGAATGAATACAGTTTTTCCCTTAACCCACAAACCTTTACTTATTGGTGTAACATTCACTTTATCCTTAAATAATACAGCATCTTTTTTGTTACATTGAGGATACGATGATGTTGTCCTTGTGATGGTCACTAGCGTCGTCGAATTTTATATCATCCTGCATTTCTTCCTGAAAATTGTTACATAGAAAATCTGTATCTGTCATCAAACGTTTTTGATTTTCTAAGTAATTGTGTTTTAGATTGCTGTTGTAGAAATTACACATCAAGCATTTGGAAAGTTCGAGTATTGCAAATGCACCATACATAGGTTTCTTGATTTGATCGTTTTAGTTTTGATACTGATTAGCACCAAACCATCGTCAATAATTGTTCTCCTGGCGAATGACAAATCTGTCTGAAATTTGAAAAACATTCTTTTAATCTGTACATATTATTACAGTTGTCTTATTTCTGCGACTTTCCATCCATTTATCACGTGCAACATTATTGATGGGTTTACAAAGGTCTTTAAAAAATTTAGTGTTGTTTTTGTCTTAAACTCTTATTAAATTCAATGTGTGATTTAATCCAAGCTGGTTGTTGAAAGGAGACAACTATATGTATTTTTGTTAATTTAACTCTTTATTGCATGTATAGCTTTAAGTTTCTGTAATGTATAACATACACGTATTTGTTTTTCAGTGTAGTCAACAAGTTATGAACAGTTTTTGGTTGTGTCCCTGTAATCATTTATCAATTTCTTTTGAAATGGTGACAAATCATTTTCATCTAGAATTAATTTCTGAGATGCAGGTGGGTAGTCTTTAAAATAGTCGTGTAAATTTGTTGGTATCTCCAAATCAACTTCAAGCACGCAACCAGTATCACTATTTTCGGGTATTTGGAACAGAGTGTCCTATAACCATGTAAATCGTGTATTATTTGTCCATCTGAATGTTTTGTCTCACAAGCTAGGGCATTCTGCGCTACATGACCTCGTGCCCAACCGTTTCCAATACGTAGTTAACAGCCTATACTTATTACATGTAATTAGTGAAGAGCATTGATACTTTGAGTATGGTACGCTGATAGATTTAAAATCAGCATCAACAACAATTGTAGCTTTAATGTGATTATGATATTTAAATTCTACAACTGATCCCTTTTTAAGCATTATGTCTTTTGAGTTGTCTAGACTATAACATAGTCGATTGTTTTCTGAAAACTTTTTGGGTGTATTTAAAAAATTCATTATTTATTACGTGTATATATATATATATATATATATATATATAAATATATATATTGTCATGTTTGTTTATCTGGGATGACACCATCTGGACAAATCTTTTATTCCAACTACATGGTTCCTTCCATCTTTGTTGTTATTAGGATCGCTTGAAGAGAATATGATCAACATGTCAACGGGTTTTACTTTCTCTTCGACATTGACCCTGTGAGGTTTAATGATGCTTCTTTCCTTACCACTCTCTATTTCTTCAAGTATTTCAAACATATTTACAGATATATCAAATATTTTATCAAATTTGCTGACCTCTTCAATTTTCATCGGACATTTATTAAACTAACTTGAGTACTTGCTCAAATTGTATTTTTGAGAGTCTAAGTTGATTTTGTTGTGGAATATTAACTATTTCTTCTGTAGCATACCCCCCCCCCTCACCCCCAAGAAAAATCTATTGGCTGTATTTTGTACATTGATGCAAGTAAGTTGTTTGTTCTTCACTCAATCAGGCAAATCTATTCGTGAGTTTCTACTAAACTGTTGATACCTATATATGTGCAGTATTAACTATTCAACCCTGTCAAACATCCAATTCGCACTTTCACTTATTTCCTGTCCAAATGTAGTTTGTAAAATGTCCAATAAACGTTCAATGGCATTATTCATTTCACATCTACTAATTATGTTCATAGGTTTTGTTCTATGGTAAAATTCTCTGTACTCAATATTTTCTACTTCTTGAGTAGGCGGTTTCATAGGTTCATCGTTAGGTCTAGCAGTATCTTTACAGAACTAAATTGACTAATTATTTCCGAATTATCAATTTCATTAAGTACGGCTCAATGCCATTAAAGTATCATACAAAATATGTATATGTTATTAACTGAGTATTAAAAATATTGTGCCCGAGGTCATGTGGCGCATAATGCTTGCGAGGGCATTCTACGCTACATAACGTCGGGCCCAATGGTTTTTTTTTAATACTCGGTCAATAACCTTTTTTATATACTAAAAACAAGCATATTAATCATTATGTTGTTATAGGAATACCACAATTTAAAAAAAAGTTTTTTAACGTTTAATTAAACATTTGACATGTCATTCATTTTATGAATGAAACCTGAACTCTGCGCAGTAATACACGCTACTTTACCGCTATGGAAGCTCGCGCATACACGGGATGATTCTCATTCAATAGTGAACGAAACTAAGTTTGTTAACGACGATGGAATGTTATGAAGCCAAAGAAACACAATGAAATATTGATTAAGAAAAAAATGATGCAATACATCAATGAAAATTGAAGATACCATTATGAAAAGAGAAGCCAGAAAAATTATCTTTGCGATTGTCTCAATGTTGCTGTGATAGTGGCGAAAGGGGAAAGGACATCTATATGAGAGGAAATTACCTAGATTTAAAATATTACTAATAACAGATGGGCATAAAAAACAAACATTCTAGCTTGACAGGAGTTTCAACTTTTTGGACTACAACGTTTGTTCAAATTGGTTTAAAGATTCAGCAGTATGCTGCGTCAGAATGTTTTTTTTGTTTCGGAATGTTGGCTTCTTTTCTGAAATTTTTTTCATTTCTCCCAATTCAAATGTTAAAAATTGATTGGATAAATATTTTAAATCATCACCTATGTTTCTTGTTTAATTCCTGGATCTAGCCAAGGAATAGGTAGCTGAGATTTACCAAATGTATTGGTAATCCAATCAGCTTGTCCCACACATTTATCATCATCAGGAGTATTTTCAGTCCCATATATATATATATATATATATATCTATATATTTATATATGAATTTGGATTAAAGACGTGTGTGGCCATTCGGCCGTGTACGTCTTGTTAATCATTGAATGCGTGCGCTGTACACTATTCAATGTTTTAATGTGTGCACGGCACACTATCTAATTAGTCATGTATGGGCGAGGCAAAGGCGGAAAATAGACGTAGCAGGAATCGCAAAGTGGCAGCGGAAGTGAGTCTAAAACGCCATAAACATACGTTTTATCAAATTCTACCCAGTTAACTAAGTCGGGTTGTCCCTAACAACCAATTATGTGTTAGCCACATATTTTTTATTGTGACAGTCGTAACAGTTGCGAATTTCTTTTTTTTATATTGACATTCAGATTTGAATTGTGTGCAATTAGTGTACCTAATATTTTCAAAATAAAAAAAATTTTAAAAAGCAATCCGTGAGTACAAGTTACTAATTTCAATTTAGTATCAAACACATCTCCCCCCCCCCATTCATAGTTATATTTTAGACGGTTGCTCGAAAACAGAAAAATTTGTGATTTTAAAGAGTGTAATCGAAGGGGTTTTTAAAAAATCCAAATGGAAAACCTCGTACATTCAGGCAATTTTGATCAGTCTGCCGCTGGAGAGTTCTGGCGCTGAGTGGTTTTCTCCCAGGCTTCCTCTTTGGGCAGACTGACTCTATACCAAATGTCATTTGTGCATCAGTCTTGGGGGATTCCGCTCATTGTATGGTGGTGGCACCCCCTCTTACAGGCTTCTTCTCCCGGTTTGCTGTACGCCTGGCATCCGCTTCGTTGGGGCACTTTACGATGGTTCCCCCGGTGTTCTATGTTATCACCGGTCCTGTTGCTTTTTCTCCTCGACTTCGGTAAGATGGGGTATGTCGGACTACTTCTGAGTCGTTCTGCCTCGTGTTGGCAGGTATGCCCCTGACTTCCTTTATATTAAGTAGTAGGCTGTCATTAAACGCACGACGCAGCTCATGGAATAGCACTGGTGGCCCCCTTCCCTCATCATCCTACATGGCATGGTGAGTGTTCTTGCATTATTCTGATTATACATGTTCTCTGTATGTTGGACTCTGGCCCATGGAGTAAGTCTCTTCATCTGTGAAGCCATTGTACTGAACCAGTCTCCACGCTCTACTAACATGCTTCTGTTTTTAACGTAAGAATATAACAGTTCTGTTTCATACGCAATAATCAATTTGACAGTTAAGATAATCACTGACTTTCTTCCCCTAAAGTTTTCGCAACGGATTAGCACCGCAGGCGCTTCCTTCCTTGATGAGTTGTTTTTTTCAGCTGAGTGGTATAGCTGGCTTCAATAACACCATTGTGGGTACTTGATCTTGAAGATTACATAGGTCTGGCATGCGTGCGTCAATACCGTTAAAAGTATTAAATATACCTGTAGGGTATTTGTGATCGGAAATGCCGAAATCGTGCTTGAAATGAAACGGTTGTCCTGGGGCTATTTGAATCCATTCAAACATACCGTTCATATGATCCATTGCGCTGTACTGTCTGTTTTGCAAGTTGGATAACTCTGGATTATTGACAGCGCTCCATTCATAACCTAAATCCAGGTGGGTTCTTCTTAATAAACCCATTTGCTCATTTGTACAAACTGCGTGTTTCATGTTGTTGTTTACATTGTATAATTTTTCACCGTCTATTGTTTGCCCTTGTTCTGCGAAATAGTGGTGATCTGGGTCCATCATTGTATCAATTTTGGCATGTGGACTAAAGTTTGTAGTGATATGCGCGGAATTAGTCGCATTCACTTCCTTCTGTGTTACTACCGCATGTTTGGTGGTAAATCCGTGAGATAATCTCGTCTAAACTCTGCAATTAACCCCAATATATTCCAATCCATTAGTAATATTCATAACCCCAATATACTCCAATCCATTGGTAATATTGAAAACCCCAATATATTCCAATCCATTAGTAATATTCATAGCCCCAATATATTCCATTGGTAATATTGATAACCCCAATATATTCCAAACCATTAGTAATATTGATAACCCCAATATATTCCAATCCATTGGTAATATTGATAACCCCAATATATTCCAATCCATTGGTAATATTGATAACCCCAATATATTCCATTTGTAATATTGATAACCCCAATATATTCCATTGGTAATATTCATAACCCCAATATATTCCATTGGTAATATTCATAACCCCAATATATTCCAATCCATTAGTAATATTCATAACCCAATATATTCCAATCCATTGGTAATATTCATAACCCCAATATATTCCAATCCATTGGTAATATTCATAACCCCAATATATTCCAATCCATTGGTAATATTCATAACCCCAATATATTCCAATCCATTAGTAATATTCATAACCCCAATATATTCCATTGGTAATATTCATAACCCCAATATATTCCGATCCATTAGTAATATTCATAACCCAATATATTCCATTGGTAATATTCATAACCCCAATATATTCCATTGGTAATATTCATAACCCCAATATATTCCATTAGTAATATTCATAACCCCAATATATTCCATTGGTAACATTGACGAGTATATAGTATGATAAGGTACCGTAGTAAAGAAAATCCAGGATCGCAGAACCATCTTGTTGTTTTTTATTTATCTGGTAGAGTAACTACTTTTGGTGTAAGACCTGTCCAATCTCCTTGACTTGGTATGTAATGTTCAACTGTCCTGTTTTATTTGTTCACATTAGCACCTTTGATTTTGTGCTGTGAAAACTGTAAGGCCGGTGTTGATACTCCCGATATACCAGCTTGCTCAATACCGGTAATCGGAGTTCCACTTGATAATTCATTTTCATTCAAATTTATGGTCAATTTATCAGCCATAGATAATTATTCTCCCCAACCTGGTATCAATGTAGTATAATCTAATTTAGTTGCGTGATATGATGTAAAATATTATTCTGCAATACGGATCTCTGAATCCGAATGTCGAGTTCCACGTATTTGATTGTCCCTCCAGCGGAACCATTCATCTAAGGTCTCTTATGGTGCATTATGCGGCCACTTTCCTTGATCAATTAATACCTTTGATGGATCGAATTCTTTCTTCCAAGGCTTCCAGGCGTCGAATCTTGTTAATAAACTGAAGATCGACGACATATTGACAAGTACTAACAAATTACACTACATGTAACCCGCTGGAATCATGTGATTAACAGGTGAGTCAGTCATTATAAAAATAAAAATAAAGGGGAAATGAAAAGTTGGTATGGCGGAATGTATAGGACTGCTGACAGACAGCAAGACAGAAAAATTAATAAATGGCGAAAATTACACCTCCAGCCAATTCCGTGACAGCGAACATTTTTTATCTGATTAGTTACAGGGGGATCTTAAGAGGCGATAGTCGTATCACAGGTGACCTTAAGCCCCCCCCCCCCCACCTCGTATGAAATCAAAAAGTTCTGAACATACCAAGCATGTTTAAACCATGCTTCTCTTAAACGTTTCGTTTTAAACGTTCTTCGATACGGAGGAAAATAATATTTGCAGTTGTTTCTTCCAACCAGGATTGCGAATACGCAATAGCGGATTGAATTGTCAAAGATACATATCTTTATCATGGTTGGATGAAAATTAATAAAGTCTATACATTTTAAGAGGACATTCGCCATTGAAAATCAGCATTCAAATGATAGTGATCTATACAGAGGTCTGAAAGGTTGTAAGTAGTCTTTTGGGAATCACGTCTTTTCATGAAACATAGGAATATCTTATGTTTCACGCTTTTACATAGCTTCAGCATTAAAATACCTTCTGCATATTATTTCCATATCCCATGATACTGTTTGAAAGTTATCATGCTTACATATAGTATATCTTACACAACTAAAATAGCTAGGGCTATGTCCGTGTCTCAACGAGTCTAAAACAACTAGCGCTATGCCCTTGTCTCAACGGTCCAAAACAGCTAGGGCTGTGCCCTTGTCTCAATGTGTCCAAAATAGCTAGGGCTATGCCCTTGTCTCAACGCGTCTAAAATAGCTAGGTTTATGCCCTTGTCTCAACGGTCCAATATAGCTAGGGCTATGTCCTTGTCTCAACGTGTCCAAAATAGCTAGGGCTATGTCGTTGTCTCAACGCGTCTAAAATAGCTAGGGCTGTGTCCATTATTGAAAGGGTCTAAAATAGCTAGATGTGTGTCCTTGTCTCAATAATGGTTCGGTATTCTTAGAGATTTCATGTAAAGCATACAGTTTAAACGTTGAAGCCTTAATTAAATGTTCAGACTATTATTTTTTTCCTTTGTTGAACTTACGAACCACTAAATATTTCAGATGTCGAAATTGTTGTTTGCTTGACACACAGAACAGTAGCGAATATTGGTTGTTTTGAATTATCAGTTGTAGAAGCAGTGTCTGATCAAGATTATCTATTTCCGGTTTCCAGCAATATTTAAGCAAAAATAAACAAGTTGGTACTCAAAACAAAACAAAGGTTTGAAATATGATTATTTATTATATATTTAAGTGTGAACTATAGAAACTTATTGGCGAAATAATTTTCATATTCCCATCATGTCATGAGACGCTTGATTGTGTGGGCCAACATAAGTTATACCTGCAGCAAAAAAAAAAAAAAAAAAGAGCACTTTGTGAGCTAGAACAAATAAATAAATAGAGGATATTTTCTTTTCCTGCGTTAATACCGGATATATTTCATCGTGTGGTAAAATAAAAAAGTGATATTTTAACGAGAGGCGAAGTCACGAGTTAAAATTTACCGTTTTGGGTACCACAAGATGAAATATATCCGGTATTAACGCAGGAAAAGAAAATTTTCTTTTTATTATATACTAAAGTTGCTCCAGAATCGAAGCTTAGAAGATTAAACTCACAATTCAGCACCACACTCCACCCCCACCCACCCCTTTTTTCGTAAATTCACCTCACTTTCATAGGCTGGTCATATACATATCAGTGACTTAAGATAGCGGTATGATTGCGTTGACCTAATCTGTCGCAGTAAATTATATTTTTTTGACATTTTGTAAACCATTTGACCATATTTGACCACGAAGCAAGTCCGATTCATCAATGCATCACAGCGGGTTTATCAATGTTGTCAAGGAAGTAAGGGGAAATAACTTCATAGAGACGCGAACGGCGTCGACTAAACTTTCGTCTGCAAAAATTAATTTCCATGTCTGAAATGTAATGCAGTGCTCGTTTTTGTCGCTGCAGGTATAACTTCTGTAGGCACACACAATCCAGCGTCGCATGTCATGATGGGAAATCTTATATTTTCACATGTGAAAATATAAGGATATATTTTTCACATGTGAAAATATAGGAATGAAAAAATATGAAAATTATTTCGCCAGTAAGTTTCTATATTTCACACTAAAGTATATAATAAAAACTGCGTTATATTTAAGACATGGAAATTAATCTTTGCTAAAGAAATTTGTCTCGACGCCGTTCCCGTCTCTATGAAGTTATTTCCCCTTGCTTACTTGACAACAGTGATACACCCGCTGTGAAACATTCTTGAATCGGACTTGATTTGTGGTCAAATACGATCAAACAGTTTACAAAATGTCAAAAAATGTAATTTAGTGCGACAAATGAGGTCATCACAATCCTACCGCTCTCTTAAGTCACCGATACTAACATGATCAGCCTATGAAAGTGAGGTGAATTTACGAAAAGGGAGGTGGGGATGGGGTGGGGTGGGGTGGGGTGCTGAAGAGCGAGTTGAATCTTCTAAGCTTCGATTCTGGAGCGAGTTTGGTATATAATAAAAAGACAATTTTCTTTTCCTGCGTAAATACCAGATATATTTCATTTTGTGGTACCCAAAACGATATATTTTAACTCGTGGCTGCACTCGTTAAAATATCACGTTTTTGTACAACACGATGAAATATATCCGGTATTAACGTAAGTAAAGAAAATATCCTCTATATATTTATTATTTGCCTTGCCATAAGGAGGTAAAACATTTGTTTTTCTCTGAGTTAATTCTGAAGTAAGACCCTACAACATCCCAACTCGAAAATATCGATTCTCCATAAATAGAAGCTGTGATGAGGTTGGAGTGTGTATAGTTTCCAGATCTGTGTTAATCTACTTGCGATGGATGATATATGCTCTTTCTCATACATAAAGTGAATAGCCAAAGGTAAATACATAAATAAATAATGAGTGTTTGTGGAAAAATAACCGAAACATATTTCCCTTCTTGCAAAGCATTGTGGTTTTTTAATCTCGGTCAGCCATTGTTCGTATTTAACTCACTGATAGCCGTTTTAAGTCCAGGCCAAGTAGATTTTATTGAAAGCAAAACATGATACATGAAAATATTATATTTACACTTTTTAAATCAAGAATGTCTTTTATAACCCATGTCTTTTTATGTGGCGTTAATTAATCCTGGCATATTTGTCAGCAACATCAGGCAAATAATAATTAATAGAAATTCTGTGTTAGATCGACACTAAATAAGGGTCGTGTAGGTGGAAAAGAGTCACTTCAAGAGCTTTCAATAAGCTTTCACTTTCTATAAGAGCTGCAGCAGCTCTTATAATTAAAATTTTCAAAAACCATGCAATGCGCTGGAAAAAAGTGGTCTGGAACTGTCAATAAGAGCAAGCGTGCATCTTTTCTTTAAACAAATCTTAAACGGCCAATATAAAAAGGCAACAATGAGTAGAGATAACTGTCGGGCCCAATAGTTTGCACACAATGAGGATTTTGTTTTCTTTAAAAATCATTTATCGCTTAACGACATTTGATCTTTTTGCTGGGCGTAGCGCATGTCAAATAACTACCGCATAATAAACATTAAAATGAACCGCTGACCAGTCTGATCACTCAGGTATGTATCAGGGATTACCTAATTGGATTTTTGTAGGTACGAGTTTGCTCGTCAGACAAGAGTTTGTCCAACCAAGTTAGTCAAATGGATACTTTTTACTATATATATATATATATATATATATATATATATATATATATATATATATATATATATATATATATATATATATATATATATATATATATATATATGTATATATATATTAGGTTACTTAAATTCATTCTGTTAGTCAGCATGCTATTTTACAGGAGAAAAAGCATGATATAAATTAAATAGCTTAGTTAATTCTCCTAAAATTCTCGTGGTAACTTGATCCTGTGATCAACAGAAACTGCCCAGCACTTTCTTTTAGATTGTCCTATATAGAATGATATAACAAACCGTAATATAGGAGCATAGTGCTTTGGAATATACGGATCACCACTATTAATGGGAAATTCCTTGCTATCTTTTGATATAAATGAGGGGATATTTTCTGCGGTCCAAACAATTTATCATAGGAACAAAGCTATTTTTTAAACTTATTTCTTAGTTTTCCTTTACCACTACCCTAAAATGATCGTATCAACGTGCTCAAATTAAATATAAAATACAATACCTAAACGCAAATCTGCCTTGGAGTTGATATGTATTACCTACCCACCCACTCCCTCCAGTTTTTTTGCATCAATACCCTCAATTGATATAATTATTGTTAGCCAGCTATTTTGTGTTCTAAAATCATCTTTACATTTTTCTTTTATACTTCTTGAACTTTTTTTCATATTTAAAATTATCCCTGATTCATGTCAGTCGATTTGTAAAGATCATCTGTATAAAGTTTATTGTGTGTGTGTGTGTGTGTGTGTGTGTGTGAGAGAGAGAGAGAGAGACCTTGAGCTTATAAACACAGTTGATTGCTGCTCAGTCCTCTCTTTCCTGATGTATTTATTCATATGCTGATAACCTTTTTTATTATGATGCCTTTTAATAGTGTTTATACAAAATCTTTGCTTTACACCCAATTCATGCGTACCAAAAAATTCACAAAAATCTGTGCAAAGTTTTTCGGTTTTCTGTCGTTTCACTCATCACCCCAACGCTACATAGGTATTATAAATATAAACATTAATTGCTCCTCCACTAGAACGTAATTGACCCAAAAAGTATGAAAAGATTATTTCAAATGTATTCTTAACAAAACATGTGTATCATAATATATATATGATAAGTAATAGATAGGAATATTTACTTTATGGTACTTATATATGGAGGATCTTGAAAAAAGGAATTGAAGTCAGAGAAATAAACTCACTAGTGCATTGTCTTATTCCTTGTTGTTTTTACCAAACGTTTCAAACCATCAGCAGCAAGGGACCAGCTTGCAAATTCCTGCAAGCACAAGTTTCCGAAATTCTCAATTATTTCTGGAAGAAATAAGTCAAAGCTAGGAATTTGTAACATTTCCATTTACAGTTCACCACAGAAGACCATTCAACTGTAGTTTATCTAAGGCACTGACTAGCATTGGCGTGGATCTTTTCACTTCAGTAACGAGTGTCCGAGTTGGATGACATACATACGTGGCAGCAATGCCAATTAGACCAAGATAAAAAAGCTTCAGGGCAAATTTAGTGTCTGTGTAATTCAATAAATGCTGAAAATAAAACTCGTGACGTCAATTGGCGACCTTCACGCACAAAGCCAAACCAACATAAAAGAAGATAATAATAAGAAAGTGTACTCTACTCAAACAGTTGACGTAATTGGCTTGTGTTTAAAAAAAATACAATTGTACCATAGCTTAGCACTGCGTGCGGCAGACAGATTTATCACCGTACACAGATTCATACCAATGCTCGCGGCAGACAGATTTAGTGCCGTATACAGTTCCATACCATAGCACTGCGTGCGGCAGACAGATTTTACACCGTACACAGATACATACCAATGCTCACAGCAGACAGATTTAGTGCCGTATACAGTTCCATACCATAGCACTGCGTGCGGCAGACAGATTTTACACTTGTACACAGATACATACCAATGCTCGCGGCAGACAGATTTAGTGCCGTATACAGTTCCATATCATAGCACTGCGTGCGGCAGACAGATTTAAGACCGTACGCAAATCCAGGGAAAATGGTATGCTAGGTTGTCGAACTCGTAAAAAAAAAATGGATATTTTTCTGTGGATAAATTTTAATTTTATCTTTGAAACCTCAGAAAGACCCCATTTAGAATATGCAGTCAGTATTTTAAAATTTTTAAATAAATAAATGGGAATTTTACTTTAAGAAGATATAATTTGTTGAGAATGTGAAAAGGTAAACGGTCAAACGAACTCCTACATGTTCTTTCCCCTTTTGCTACGCAAAGAAACATTCAAGACTTCAATGTCACGTATCGTGTGATAAACAGACATGACAATATCTGCGATCAAGCTAAACAAAGAATGGAAAAGGATGAAGTAAGATGCTGTGGTAAGGAAATTTTGCCTCAATTTCGGACCTTTAGGAAAAAGCCAAATAGATCTTGAAGCGTCGAAGATACCAAGTATAACAAGGTTATTCAGTTTTTAAACTAACTGAGTGGAGGTGTCATAAAAATGTGATTAAAGAAAAAACTATTGACGCGGAGCCGTATGCAGAGAGCGTTTGGCTGGCTTGAGAAGAGGACCTCGTGACACTAAAATACACAATTTCCTCGCTATGATGCTGTTCAAGATAGCCATAGAAGTGTATTGTGTTATAGGTGAGGTCGCCTTATAGAAGTGTATTGTGTTATAGGTGAAGTCGCCTTATATTGGGGTGCATTATATAAAGTATTACTATTGAATAATATAATGGGATCGATGA
Organism: Margaritifera margaritifera; assembly: GCA_029931535.1. Taxonomy (NCBI): domain Eukaryota; kingdom Metazoa; phylum Mollusca; class Bivalvia; order Unionida; family Margaritiferidae; genus Margaritifera; species Margaritifera margaritifera. The sequence goes on from JAQPZY010001588.1 coordinate 1,989,958, forward strand.
CCATACTCGCCTTATAAGAAGGAGTGTTTTATACTGAGACACCTTATAGAGAGAGGCCACTGAACAAGCATAATTTTCAGAAACGAATGCCTAAAGCATCTAGACTGTCAGCGTTACACCAAGTCAAATACTGTTTGGACATTTTGATCAGGAAGAAACTGCATTTCATGATAGTGATGAAGTGATATATTAACTAAGAAGCTTTATTTGCTAGGCCATATATATTAAATATGTATAATGAATAGGTTGTAAGCTTAGATCGAATTCAGTAAAACTGCCCATGCAATACTACACCTGATAATTTTTGTAGCACTATTTTGATGCAAATGACAAAATATTTGTGTATGTAGGAGGTTTAATGGCATATCAGCACAATACCAGCTACATAGTGCCAAGTAAAAGGTAGATTGTAAAACTGTAAAGGTAAATGATTGATGCAGTCTTAGGAAGATAAACCAATGTAAAGATCTGAGAATGTACACCAAGTGAAATTCTCTGAGTTCTCTCAAATTTTGTATGGTTAATTGAGGGTAGTGCAAGGAAATACAGTACATTGTGATAGGTAACACATGTCTTTACACTTCTTCATTGCGAACATTGCCAGCGCAATGTAATACACTACTGAAATGGAATGAAAAGCACGTGCAAGTCATCTTCATTATGTGCATATTTTCATCCGTAATAGAAAGAGAATTTTCTCCGTTAATTGTGGTAAATGGTCTGATGTGAGTGATATATTATCCGTCAACTCTGGCAAAAATAGATGCTGACGTCCGAGGGTGAATGACACCAGAATAACACTAGATAGAACTAAATACATAAGGAGAGGATGACATGCGACACCAGATTGGTGGTCAGCTGTTCAATTGCTAAACCTATTTTGGTTTAGTTGAAGGCAGGGCGTGTAAATGGTGTTATGGGTTATATTCGCCTTCAGTATAAGAAATAAAGTAGTTTGTTTGAAGCACAGTGGGAGATGGGCGTGAAAGAATTTTATTTTAGGATCATTCTATTTGTACCTATTCAACAAAACCAATTCAACCGATCTTAATATATGTATAGTTGATAGGTATTAGTTGAGGCCACTGAGTGGAGTGTTGTATTGTTCATTTTAACTTGTACTCAATATCAAGATACTGCTATACATAATGTGTTTACACTGGATCTGTTGAACACTGTTAAAAATAAATTGGTATCAAGATTATGTTTAGTTTCGTGTTTGACAAAAGGAATCTCGAATATTATGTAATAATCACAGGCAGTTATAAGACGAAGCTCTGCTACCCTTTTCTTGTGAATAGTTAGATATTTAATCCTGATTTTATGAAGAAAAAATAAATTCCTGTCTTGCACATGTACTGTTTTCTGTCCAAACTTAACTAGAAAGAGTCACTCTTGTCCGTCACTAGATAGAGTTGGTTTACTAAAGGATCCTAGACTGGGTCTGTGTCTGAGAATACAGTAAATTACTAAAACAGAGAATCAAAAGGTATAAACTACACAAAAGTCATCTTGAGGAGTGACGTGTTGATGAATCGAATAAAGGTAGCTTGTACACATGAAGTTTGGAGTTCTTTTGCTGAGATTTAAGTCATTATGTAATATAAACGAAAAAGAAGTGAAAACAAGTTTATAAAGTGAAACAAAAAAGACTTTTAATCCTCAGCATTCTTCTCATTTTTTTGTAAAGAAAATGAGAAGCTAATGCTCGAACAGAACATTTAGAAGTTCGTTAAGATGCTACGTGTAACAATTATGCCAAAAATGAAATAATTTTATAATTGTCCAATGTTTAGGAGTTGTTGAGAGCTTTCTCTATTTACTACTTCTCCCTTTCTGTTTATAAAATAAAACATTTCAACATCACAAGTTTGGAAAAGTACACCCCTTAAATAGATGATGTGATGGGATTGAAATATGTATTATATTCAGGGTAGTGCAAGCCTTTTTTTTTGCATGGAATTATATATCTTATCGTCCGCAGTTAAAACCAGGGTTAAATCTTAAATTGTCAAGTAATAAAATTGAGGATAGAGGAAACAGGTTTAAAATAAAAAAGAAAATGCCGAGGGCAGTCCGCAGTACCAATTCTTGCTGCACTTCGTAATAGCACTTGTCTGAATGATATAGTCACACACGTTAAAAACATACATTCAAGCAGTTACAAAACTTTATGTAAACAAGCTTTTTTGTATATAATGTGAACAGTAAACCATTGGTGCCAAACAAATCTTCATTGTAGACATATACTTAAAATCGGAGTATATATTGTTTATTAATCTGCTTGCATGAGTAAACTATACAATTAGAACCAACTTTTGATTTTCTTAATATCCAGATGACTTCTTGTCAACGTATAACATTACTATCCATACGCATGTTGTTTTGGTCAGAGCCCAAACAGTATATTTCAAAATGTTCATTTTATGATTTTTGCAACCGTAATGTCTGTATTCTTATATTCTGAGGGCTCATTTGTCAAGATTCCTCTTCCCAGTAGTGGAAGAAAGCTCTAATATCGGGTAGACTTTGAGCCAGTCGTGTAAAAAAGGTATAATATGGGGTAGATTTTGAACAGTGGTGTAAACAAGGTCTAATAACGGGTACATTTTGAGCCAGTCTTGTAAAAAGGGTCTAGAATCGGAGAGATTTTGAGTCAGTCATGCAAGAAAGATCTAATATCGGAGAGATTTTGAGCCAGTCGTGTACAAAAGGTTCAATATCCGGGTACATTTTGAGCAAGTCGTGTAAAAAGGTCTAATATCGGAGAGATTTTGAGTCAGTCGTGTAGGAAAGGTCTAATATCGGGTAGATTTTGAGCCAGTCGTGTAATATCGGGTAGATTTTGAGCCAGTCTGAAGAAAAAAAAACGGCACCGTTCTCGACCTTTGTAAAATAAATGACAGGATATAAAGTCTTGATTTGAATTTCCAATAGCTACTCATTAGACCGGAAATGAAACACTGTTTGCTTATAGTATGACCCCCCCAACCGCCCCCCCCCCAAAAAAATCAAACAAACAAACATCAAAGTGTTACCAATGTTTAATTTTTGTTCGCTATCTCTGTAATCATGAAGAAGAAAATGCTTATCTTCGCTAATACAATGGATTAAAATTGACAGACAGTTTATTTCGGATAGATATAAAACTATATACATGTGTCACATCCAAACTAAATTAGTTTCCCCTAATATCCATAAAAAGAAATGTATTGGAGATAAATCAGAGTTTAAACTAGCTCTGAGATCTTAGAACCCTAATTGGTTATACCTGCTTTGGAAAATCTATCCCGATTCCCCAAGTGGTTTAAGGTTTATGTGCTAGTCTCTGTCATTACACCATGTATTTTTGCCATATGACTTCCAATGATAGCTTTACATTGTAATTAATTTTAACTGATAGGAGTACCTAGATTACAGTATTGTAATTACAAATAGGTGACAATATTTAATCAGCTGCCACTTAAAGAAGAAATTGAATTTTTTTAAGTTTCTAAAACTTCACCAGAAAATAACCAAGTCGAAAACATTTCAAAACAATTTTGATACAACCCCTATAAATGTACATGACAGCACATGCACAGGTGTCTTCATACCATATTTTTCATCTTATTCAAACCATAGTGGTCAATGTTACGGATGATTAACCGCAACTTGACACTAGATGTTTATGGGGTTAATTCAAACTAAAACCTACATCTTTTGGACTTTGTCAATTTTAGGTGAAGTTTTGAAAACTAAAAAACAAAATAAATAAATTGTTTTCTTCTAGTGGCAGTTGGCTAACTATTTATAACTATTTGTAATTACAAGGATGTAATCTAGATACTCCTATCAGTTAGAATTAATTACAATGTATAGTTTCTGCTGTGCTCATTTGAAGTCATATGGCCAAAATACAAGGTGTAATGACCAAGAAGGGCACATAAACCTTACATTTTTTGTATCAGTGTATGAATCCGACAACCAGCAAGGTTACACCTTCTGTTGTTTGTATCAGTGTATGAATCCGACAACCAGCAAAGTTACACCTTTTGTTTTGCTATCAGTGTATGAATCTGATAACCAGCAAGGTTACACCTTCTGTTGTTTGTATCAGTGTATGAATCCGATAACCAACAACGTTACACCTTTTGTTGTTCTATCAGTGTATGAATCTGATAACCAGGATAGGTTATACCTTCTGTCTGAACCTTGCGAATTTTTGGTAGGGTTGTAATAATATAAATTAACCTGTGTTAAGTTACGGTGATGGACTGAGATGGAATTCGTAGCGCATTTATTCTGCGAATGATTGCTATTTGAAAACTTTACAAAAAAGCGATTTTGAACATTTTACCCGATACACGCGGCGCAACGAATTTAAAGCATTGTAATATTAAGACTCTCTCTCTCTCTGTCTCTATCTCTGTCTGTCTCTCTGTCTGTCTGTCTGTCTGTCTGTCTCTCTCTCATATTTCAAGCCTTAAGTCAGTACAGATGATTTGAATATTGGCTCCCGACCACCCAAAACTTATGCATGGAAAGCAATGAACGTAGTGCTATTTACTGATAAGGGTGTACCGTTTGCTGGTAAACTGTAGACTTAAAAATTGAAACGAAAACCAACTCACTGTTTTCAGAAGGAAGTTACCAATTCCTTGATTGAAAGTGCAACCTTAAATAGTGTGATCTAACTTTCATTGATTCTTAGCGTGCGCAATTAGGAAGGCACAAAATGGTGTAAAGCGTGAAACGGCAATTGCCTTCAGCAGATTTATCTAATCTGAGTAACACCTTGGTGTGATGCGTGAAACAGCAATTGCCTTCAGCAGATTTATCTAAACTGGATAGTTCAATACATATTCAGACATTTTCTTTTAAAACCATGTTTTTCTGGAAACAGATTGCTTTGAACTTATATATGATATCGGTATTTGCGAGAATTCCGCTATGCTCCTCCATGGACAAATTACCAATATTTAAAATGCACGTAGATCATATTAAGTAAGCAGGATGTAGCGACTTCATTAAATGGTTTGTTTTAGACAAGACTTAATATATTTAATTGTAATTAACATGGACTGTATTAGTCAGAGAAGCATATTTGTAAAGCATTTATACCCGACAGGAATAATTCCAAATACACACACACACACTATATATATATATATATATATATATATATATATATATATATATATATATATATATATATATATATCGTTCCAAAAACACGAGTGAACTCGAGAAAGGTGACAAAGACATTCCACTTTACAAAAAGCAATCCGAATATAACCGGGACATACAACTTACCTTTAAGTTGTTGGGATCAATTTTGGTAATTTTATCCGCACTCTGCTATGAACAGATCATGAATTACTCATGTGAAGGTCTATTATCGTCCAATATGGCTCGAGTACAGGGTGAAAAATAGATCACTAATTCATTACAGTGAATACAATATGCCTCGAGCAACACAATTCTTTCCATCCAACTTTGATAGATCAATTCCTGCGACAGGCTTCTGATGAATCGTCAAAAAGCATTTCTTGTAGTTCCATGATCAAATCAACACGTTTCCTTAGGAAGTGGCCGCAGTTTATATCAATCTCGATTCCTACTCCGGCAGCACTGACATCTACCCCACTTATGACACCAAAATTATATCTACTGCACGATACCTGAAGTCTGAAAGTCTGAAATACATTACGGGCAGTTCGATCCGAATGAGCGGTAAAGTGGGAGGGGGCATGGCTCTAAGCTGCGGAATGGATCGCTGTAAACTCTGCTGGTTTGGCTTCTAGAACGAATTCTATCGATCCATCAGATGCACGTCGGAATAATTGCGCTTTGGCTTGCCTTACTAAAAGTAGACCTTATTCAGATGTTTAGGGAAGTATTAGTCGCAAAAGTGATCGTTGGGACAAGCCAATGATCGATGCTTTAACATGTTGCTGTTTAACATGCATCAACCCACTCATTTTTGCCACTGCTAACGGGTTATATAAATGTTATCAACCCGCCATGATCTAGTAAGCATCGTTCCCACACAGCTCGAAGACCTATCCACTCGACGATTAAATACAAGAGCATTCACTGTGTCGTCATCAATCCCGTTAAATAGGACTCAAGGGAAGGAGTCCATTAGTGAGTTTGAAATAGCAAGATAAAAGCCGTTGTTTAAATCATCACAGAAGTGAATCCAGCATCTCGAGCTCATTTAAATAATAATAAAAAAAACTATGAATCAAAGAGATACAGGTTTTGTTTTCAAGTTTCCATATTTACAGAATAAAGGTAATATAAATCTTGTGTTAGATTTTATTTTTGTTTCTGAGTTTATTCCATGAATTTATTATTCGCCTTGTTACGTTGTGTGGATAACATTTCTAAAAAAATAGACTTGATCGATAACATCCAACCAATAAAAATGCGCCCAAGTTTAAGAAAACTGATGCGTAAAATAATCGAAGGTTTTAAGTTGCTTCTGTTGTCACCTCACTAATAAACACCCCATAAACTCCGTTCCCCCTGCTATGAAATCACAAGTCGTGTAGGTACAAGTTGTGCTGTAACTATCATTGTAATCTGTAACGTTAACGTACTAACGGGGGGGGGGGGGGGGCGGACGGGACGGTTGCCCCGGGCGCCAGAGGTCTTGGGGGCGCCAAAACAGCTGATAAAAATTCGGGCCTCGTATTCTGGACATTTGGGCCATCGTCGTCGCACCGGGCGCCATTTACCCTCAGTACGCCACTGATTGTAATATATTTTCCACCATGCTGTAATCTTTTACGCAAACCAAATATTATTATTTTCATTTATTATCCTTCCTACCGCGAGCCGTGCCTGGTGACGTTCATGACATGATATCTATTCTATTCCATGTCGGAAATTGAACCGGGATCGACAGGGTTTCCTACTGCGAACCGTGCCTGGTGACGTTGATGACATTAGGCCTATTCCATTTCATGTTGGAAATCGAACTGGCGTCGACAGGGTTTCCTAAGCGAGCTGTTCATGGTGAATTTCATGACATTATGCCTATTCTATTCTATAGCGGAAATCGAACTGGCGTCGACAGGGTTTCCTACCGCGAGCTGTGTCTGGTAACATCCATGACATTAGGCCTGTTCCATTCCATGCTGGAAATCAAACTGGCGTCAACATGGTTTCCTAAGTGAGCCGTTCATGGTGACGTTTATGACATTATGCCTATTCTATTCCATATCGGAAATAAATCGAACTGGTGTCGACAGGGTTTCCTACCGCGAGCTGTGTCTGGTGACTTTCATGGCATTAGGCCTATTCTATTCCATGCTGGAAATCGAACTGGCGTCGACAGGGCTTCCTACCGCGAGCCGTGCCTGGTGACGTTCATGACATTATGCCTATTCTATTCCATGTCGGAAATAGAACTGGCGTCGACAGGGTTTCCTACCGCAAACTGTGTCTGGTGACTTTCATGACATTAGGCCTATTCCATTCCATGTTGGAAATCAAACTGGCGTCGACATGGTTTCCTAAGCGAGCCGTGCCTGGTAACGTCCATGACATTATGCCTATTCTATTCCATGTTAGAAATCGAACTGGCGTCGACAGCGTTTTCTACCGCGAGCTGTGCATGGTGACGTTCATGACGTTAGGCCTATTCTATTTCATGTTGGAAATGAAACTTGTGTAGACAGGATTTCCTACCATGAGCCGCGCCTGGTGACGTTCGTGACATACATGTCATATAAAAGTATGACCAGTTAAACTTAATATGAGCTACATAATTCAGACTTGGCACAAAGTGATGAAATGCAACTTTCACTTGTCTCTTTGTTACTTTCACGTCACATACGGAGATTGACCTAAAATTGCTCATAGAAAACGTTGTATGGATATCATTTGGACATTTAATATCGAATTATGATATATGTGAGTTGGATGTACGTCATTCACACAGTATATTACAGATGAACCTGTGGGCTTGAGTTGTCTTATTTCCAATATCAAATTATGATATATGAGGGTTGGAAGTACGTCATTCACACTGAATATCAGAGGTGAATCCGTGCCCCTGAGTTATCTTAATTCCGTTGAAGCTTGTGTGACTTTTCACCAATTTAAAAAAAAAATCATTAAAATGTAACACCACCTGTTAATGAAAAGAACGAAAAAAAGTCCCACAAAATTAACGCAATTAAGTCAATTCAGGTTTCGATAGTGGGATGTACTGACACATTCTTGGTGTATTGAAACAATTAGACGACAACCTACACTACATGGAGACCCATCATGCAACTGAAAGTTTCTCTGTAAAATTTATTAAAAAAAGTGGCGCACAGAATGCTTGGGAAAAAAGTACAAAACCAGCTCCAAGAATTGACAGAAAACGAGAGAGAGAGAGAGAGAGAGAGAGAGAGAGAGAGAGAGAGAGAGGTGGGGGGGGGCGGGGGAGATCAGCACAAGGTTTTAAACTGTGATTTTGACCTTTTACCGAGAATCGAGGCTAATAGTTTTGTTTTTTACCGAAAATTCGGTGTGATAGTTTTGTCCTATACCGATAAATTTCCAATAGGGAGGAGTACAATGAAATAAAAGTTACATTTTCCAATATTTCAAACAAGAGCCATTCCGACAATTGGAGTATCGGTGTAAAGAGCCTTGCCCAGGGATATAGCATGTAGTCAACCCAACTTTGTATGGGCAGGATTCCTGACCCAGTCTTTTGCTTATGAGACCAGCACGCTAACCACTGAGTCGCAACGGCTTCTCAATAGAGGCCGCTATTCAAGACATTTTACGTTTCGCATATTGACAAAAAGTATCAAACGTGGTGTTTTGAAGTAATGATGTATTGGCTTAATGTCTGCTCTTTCAATTAAAAAACCCACTGTGACATTTTTTTGTTTTCTCAAAAAGAGTTTGAGATCAACATTTGAATTTTTGTCTCTGTATTTCGGAAATACACTTAGTTGCCATTTCATTGTCATGGTATAGCCAAGGTGTTGTTGATAACAGTTCAAAAATATGTAATTTGTTTCATTGATCTCAAGAACCTCAACATTTACGTTCAACTATGTTTTTTAAGTCAGTCGTCATAGAAACAAAAGTAATAATTACTTAACTTATCTGAACCTGAAAGAATGATGTTTCATGGGTAACTTTCTTTAAAATATACGTATGTATGTTATTAATTTATTACCTTCATACAATTCCCAATCAACGGTGGTAAGACACAACATCTGAGGTTTAATCATTTCACAATATTCCAGACAAAGTAAACAGGCTGAAAAGAAAGATGAGGCGAATTCCTTTCTCATTGGTTCTGTAGAGAGAGAGAGAGAGAGAGAGAGAGAGAGAGAGAGAGAGAGAGGGTCGTCTGCAGCGTAGAATAATGAGGCAATACAAGTCCAGAAATATCTTATTTTCTCTACGTTGATCTCTAAATTCAAAGATTACAAAAAACCACTCAATATACATAGCAGACTGAAGAGCTAAAATATAGAAATACAAATTTGAAATAAATTCGCATTGACTTACATAAAAGGGGCGAAACGTATTAAATAGAATGTGCGATAATATGAAAATCAATAATAATATTTAAAAAAACATAAAACAAATGAGTTCAGTAAATCGCCGTCTTCTAAATATGCAGTTCTCAAGATAACTTTCGGAGAAATTTCAAAGTTTCTATGCACAAGATCTTTAAAAAAATTACCTCTATGAATTAGATATCCGTAGCTTTGCAGGTCAAATGTTAAAAATCCTCCGTTCACACAGGGAAGTCTTTGACAAGTAACATATTTTCTCGCTGGAATCAAAGTTTGAGTAATCTCTATTTTGAGTCTAATGTAAACTTTCAAACAGTAATTTTAAAGCTGTATGCTTTTCAAGCTGTCCAGGTTGACTGGCAATCGTTTATCTACTGTACTTTAGGAAGGAAATGAGTAATCGTTTTTTTGAATCAGGAAAATTGTGCTGAGGAAATAAAGGTATGAATGCATAGAAGACCCGACTAGTATTTCCACGGATACGAATATTATCACTGAAACTTATGAAGATTCATAAGA